>JAHSPW020000007.1:15848318-16448318 GCA_019985065.2 Arctostaphylos glauca
AGATTTAATAAATTTGGGTTCAAATTTTTTGAACTAATCATTTGTCTGGATAAAATGAATCTAGAAAGTATAAAAATATAACAAAAAATTGTAAAAAAAATACTAACAACAAAAAAATTTAAAAATCTAACATTTTATTATTTTTATTTTCTTCATAAACCTAGATTTTTTTTAAAACAATCCTTATTATTATGTATTTTCCGTTCCTCTTGCTGAGATAATTAAAAACTTATAAAAATATATCATAAAATTTCAAAGAAAATTTACTGTCTTTTAATGAAAGAAATTCTTATTTTAATTAAAAATAAATAAATTTTTAACTCAAGATGAAAATAAATAAATCAATCAAAAATAAAAAGCAAATCAACTTTTATAAAGTTTTGGAAAAATAAAAAAAACTACAAAAAAAATGTAAGAAAAAATGTCACTTGCACACGTGTGGGAGAGAGATCAGATCGTTACAGGGGCAAAATTGTCTTAAAAAATGTATTTTCCACGCTGACATTAGCACTAACGGTAGAATTTGATGAAAAGTTAATGTCTGGATCTAAATGAAGCTAAAATCATAGTAGAGGGGAGGTAAGTATAATTTCAAAAACTACATTGGAAGTATCTTGTCAGAAACCACCACCATATTTGACTTGAATTAAAGGATATGCACATAGCGTGTGAATCGAAAACAGCATGTGGATGAGAGGAGGTTTACAAATTGGTCTTATCATTGTGATAACTTCATGGCATCGGACCAATTCATCGTTATGAAATCCTAATCCAAAACAGTATCATCACGTTTCTGTAATGGATAAGAAAGCCACTTAATGTCGAACTTTATGTCCTTAAAATATTCTCCCTCCCCGAAATATCATTATTGCCGCTTAAGCCATAAGTTTTAGTTAAAAAAGATAGGGACTTGTTGGTTTGACCATATTAGAAGATGTTGTAGGAAAGTTATCAATTTCGTACAGGCAAGCGTACTGATTTTGTTACTGGTACTGTACATACCGGTATCGGTACCGGTATAGTGCCGGCGTATCGTTTTTGAATTTTTCGCTAAAATTAATATACATATTTCAAATAATATTTTTTAACAAAAAAATATACTAAACATATAAAATAAAGTACCACAATATAAAAATAAATCGCTAAACATAAAAAAATATGATTTTTACCCTCAATTTGTATCTAATTATACAAAAAAAATTAATTGAATTTTTTATTTTTTAAATATGAATTGGTACGGTACGGTATGGTACCAGCCGGTATCGGTTGAAATAGGCCGGAACAAGCCGGAACAAGTCGAAACAATGACCGGAATGGTACTCCCGTGGTTCGGTACTCTTACGATGCCAGTACGGGACGGGATTAATAACTTTGTGTTGTAGTACATTTTTGCACTACTGCCTAATAGTACGACAAAGTTATGTAATTTTATCATTACTAACGAGGGTAAAAATATAATTAAAGAAATACATTAATTTTTTCAATAAAAGATTTAGTTTGACGACGAAGGGAAGATATATCAGGATACATGTGCCGATCACGTGAGGATATGATCGACATGAAAAGGGTTAACCATACTATATTCCAGTCGAGAAGACCAAATATGTGACTAGCTGATCTGAGAAAGATGACTTGGTAAGCAGTTGACCTGAGAAAGGTGGCCCAACATCTTGCCGACCTAAGGAGGACAGCTCGAGATACTATTGACCCAAGAAAAACGATGGGTGATCGTTATTCCTATATAAGATATAACCCCGAGTAAGTCGGGATACAGTTCGACCTACGGCCAATTTAATTAATATAAGAAGTATTGATCAAATGAAACTCTAATGGTAGAAGATAACTTCCTAAATAAGAATCGAGTGAGAGTTGTCTCAATAGGGGTCAATCAGAAGGTAATCCTACTTTAGTTCTAATGAGGAATTATTATCCTAAGAGAATTAGAAAAATTAAGTCACAAAGTTTTTATAGGGACCCAGATTCATAAAAGAAAGGTATGTTATGACACACTGAGTTATTGGCTAGTAGAGAATATTAGCTTATGAATCTTTACCTAACTTAATCATCGGAGAGCTTTCCCGCCACAGTGGCGGAGGGTCTTTTGACCGGTTGTTATTTTGCAGATTACAAGTCCACCATACTCTGAGTATTATTTCAGCTGGATATTTATCTCTTGACTTTCCATCCTGATTGAGAAAATCAATCCCTCTACAATTACTTAAAACTATTTAAAGACTCTTAAATTCATATAAACTTGTTTGAGTTCTAAACAACTTTAAATATGATCAAATTTACGTTATTTTATCATACAATACCACTGCACTGAAGCATATCTGAATTGGACTCGACCACTTTTGTACACGTATTAAATGAGAGTTTATGAGTCAATCTTGTTACGAAGTGTTTGACTAATTCATCTTGTCTATTATATATTACTCTTGCAAAAATTTATTAGTTGTGAATGCACAGACGGCTTGACTCTCTTTTTTACATGGCCCTTACGATGAGGCTACATATAACAATTTGAAAAAAACATGGGATAAGCTTTTCACAAGAGTTCAAAGTAAAATATAAGAGTCTATGCACATTCAACCAACAAAAAATGACAAATTATTGCCAACTATAATTTTGATGAAAACTGGGTCCAAACTAGATAGGCCTTCCTTCATCTCTCTTTACCTTCGTGATACATATATACAACCATATGCTATGAAGCATTAGTACTGATACGGGATATGGATACGGAATAGGGCAAAACTTCAAAAAACTAAAGTACGAGTATGGCTGGATACATTAATATTATTTTATTTTATTTTTATTATTTTATTATGTTTCATTGTATAAAATAAAATAAAAATTTATTTTACTAACAAAAAGCAACATAAATAAAGTGGTGATTTCATGTATAATAGCTTGGCTGCAATTGGTGCTTGCCTTTGTGAGTTTGAACCCTAATTAGATCGTCAATCAATCTGTCCATCTAGTATCTACATATATATGTATTTTATACACACATACACATTATATATCATACGTTAATAATACTTTTAGTCCTTTAAATTTTGTGCTAAAACTTTAACATTTTGTTCTGGTACCTTATAATAAAAATAATTTACAAAACGACCCACGTACCCATTACCGAACCACTCACGTGCCCAAATAGACAAACGTACCATTACGATTACGAAGTACTGGGTTCAAACTAGATAGGCCTTGCTTCACCTCAACATAAGAGTTCCTTTTAACTTTTTTTTTCCGTGAAATTGGACACCATAATAATGCTATTGACACTTTATTTTGTACTTCATGTTGAGGTGACATCTTATAGATGAAAGCTCACACAGAAAGAGAAAGAATAGAAGAGAGAGAGAAAGAGTGGAGAGAAATGGTGATACCTAAGCATACAGTAAAACATGAGGTATAAACTAAAGCGTCACTAGCATTGTTCAATCGGTTAACTGTTGAAGAAATAATATTATACAAATAAATTTAATTACACTTTACCCCCTCCAACTATGACCCTTTTTACGTTGTACCATTTATCTTATTTTTATATGGTACCCTTTTATTTTATCTTATTTACAAATTGGTCTAATCATTTTGATAACTTCCTGGCATCGGACCAATTCATCGTTATGAAATCCTAATCCAAAACAGTATCATCACGTTTCTGTAATGGATAAGAAAGCCACTTAATGTCAAACTTTATGTCCTTAAAATGTGCACCTTCCACGAAATATCATTATTGCCGCTTAAGCCATAAGTTTTAGCTAAAATAGATAGGGACTAGTTGGTTTGACCATATTAGAGGATGTTGTAGTACATTTCTACACTGCTGCCGAATAGTACGTCAAAATTACCTAATTTATCGTTATTTAAAATTATTTAAAAACTTTTAAATTCATAAATTTTTAATTGAGTTCTAAATAACGCTAAATGTGATCAAGTTTATGTTATTTTGTAATACTACACCAAAAAATGACAAATTATTGCCAACTATAATTTTGACAAAAACTGTGTTCAAACTAGATAGGCCTTGCTTCACCTCTTGTTACCTTCGTGATACATATAGACACCCATAAACTATGAAGCACTGGTACTAGTGCAGAGTACGGGTATGGTACGAGTACGAGTACGGAATACGACAAAACTGGATATATCAATGTTATTTTATTTTATTTTATTTTAATTATTTTACTATGTTTTACTGTATAAAATAAATATAAATATATTTTACTAACAAAAAGTAATAGAAATAAAATGGTGATTTCAAGTGTAACAGTTTGGTTGCAATCAGTGCTTGTCACTGTGAATTTGAGCCCTAACTGGATCGTCAATTGGTCCGTCTATCTATTATATGTATCATATATATGTAACAACCCATAATTTTTAATAAGAATTTAAAAATAAATTAAGTTAAAAATTATTTTAATTAATTGTTGTTATTAACTTTGCAATTTGCAATGAACAATTGAGATTGAGAGTGCATGTGAGTCATTGTGGAACGGGTTACACCGAGGTATTCTTTTATCTTCTTCTTCAATGCTCAAAAGGAATCCTAGAATTTTTACTAAAAGCAAAATCAGAATTTTATGGCTCTTGATTTGATTTACATAGGATTCTTTCAACTTCACGATAAATAATTGGATTAATTTGGGGTTTTTATGTTAGATTATTGGTATTCATGGTAAAATTCAATATGGGAAATTCATGGCCATGAATAGTATTTAATTTAGAATTGATGTAGGATTTTTATTCATTAATCTTTATATAAATTAGACCTTAATACTAGTAATCTTGCACTTAAATTTCATAATCTAGAGAATATTGTGTGGTTGTTCTTTGTGTTATTGAGGAAAAAGAAATCATAACTGAAACTCTTCTCAATTCTTTCAAATTCGTGTTCAATTCTTTGCTAAATTTTTCAATTGAGGTAGGGGGAATCACTTCCAACCTATAGGATACTCAATTACAATAGGTCTTATTGTCAATTTCGTTGATTTACAGTATAATGCATATTAGGATTTTATCTTCTTGTTGACAGATCTTCACTTAACTTGTTATGTGAATCACAAAATTGATCGAGGGCTTTCGATCAGTGAAGTATAGGGTTGTCGTATGAGGTTTTAATTTAAGTATTACTTTGATAAATCACAATTTAGGATTTGATTCAATCACAGTTTGATATAAGAACAGAAAACCAGAGCTGTTAAAAAAGGCCACTCGCTCGAATGAGCTATAGGCTCTGACATTTTTGAGAAATCAGAATCCAGAACCCAAAATTAGATAGACCGCTCGAGCGAGCTTTAGGCCACTCGAGCAATTTATTGAAATATAGAAAGTTGCTAATTTTTATTTGGACTTTTTGGACTGTGAATCCAAACCATGACCTACACTGGTTTGTATGAACACTTAACACAAGCATCCACAAGCTCGTTATATATGTCCATGGATCCCCGAGGGATTTCCGTACGAGTGATTTGCCCAAGTCAAACCATGAATAGTATGATTATGTTAATAGTGTTTTGGATGTGATTATGGTTTATAACGGAAAAGTTCGTGTGAATATGAAAGTGTTGGTGTGACCGTCGTGCCAATAGACTAGTGAGACTGTCGAGCCAAATTGTAAGATTAACGTGGCCATCATGCTGACAGTTTTAATGTAGAACGGTAGGTGAACTGTTAGAAAATTGAGTTATGCATAATTTGGTGATTTATGTGACAAAGTAGAATCCACGTTAGGGACACGGGTTCGAATGCTACTGTAAGATGGAAGCGGAATGTGTTAGGTAATCATTATAAGTAGTGGAACATGTAGAGAATAAGTAGGCTCGTTAATGAAAAAGTGAATAATTGGTGGTCGTTGTGCCAAATTTGTTAGTTGTCATGCCCACTGTTATGTTTTAGGCGTTGTCCCAAGTTTGTGTTCCGTGTGAGTTTGGAGTCTTGCTGTGCATCGTCCCATTTGATTAAGGATCCGAACTAGGAGATGGGTGTAGTCGTTTGGAGGTGACTTCGGGTGCGTTTGCGTCGACAGCTTCGGGCCCTGAGAGGGTGATGGTCTTGTTTTGGATGACCTTAAGCCAATAAAAGGGAAGCGGCTAAGGATTATTGGTATCTGACTCGGTGAAGCCATGTATTCGGTCGGGTTTAGTTAGAGTGAAGTAGATATTGACTCGAGTAGACGATAGAAGGTCTCTTTCTTGCCTCGGTAAGGACTTGTCAATATCAACCGAGTACTCTACTCTAAACAATTGGGTAAGAAGGAATACCGGAGGAAAAAGGTATTCTAGAAACTTAAAAAGAACGAAAGCATAATAAACATGTGTGAATTTATTTATGCACGTTATCGTTTTTGTGGTTATGTTTGTATTGCTGTATATCTGCATCTACGGGTTAAGTTTTTCGGTAACTTTGTCTTACTGAGTTTCATAAATTCATCGATACAATTTCTCTGTCATTGGTGTTTCATAACAGATATCGAGGAGTAGCTAGAGTACTTTTCCGAGCATGAGGAGTCGGGACCTTGAAGAAGATCATAGTCGCGTGTGGCTGTTTTATCTCTATAAGCTTTTTTTAGTTTATTTTCAATAAAAGAATGTAAACTCCATGGGATATTTGTCAACTTTACTTCCGCATTTGTAAAATTCTGATTTACTTTATTTCTATTGTTTCAATAATAATAAAAGGGTATTTTTACAATTTACTCTTCTATTGAATTAATAATTGAATTAAAAGTTTAAAAATATTCTGAGAAATCGGGACGATATATATATATATATTATATATATATATATCATATAATAAGACTTTTAGTCCTTTAAATTTTGTACTAAAATTTTAATATTTTGCTCCAGTACCTTATAATAAAGACAATTTAGAAAAAGATCCACGTATCAATTACCGTACCACTCGCGTACTCAAATAGATCACAAACGTACCGGTACGATTATGAAGTACCGGGTTCAAACTAGATAGGCCTTGTTTCACCTCTAGATAAGCGTTCTTTTTTACTTTTTTTTTTGTGTGAAAATATTGGACACCATAATCGGTTTACTGGAAATGACATTTTGTGTTAAAAATAGGATTAATTACACTTTACCCCCTCCAACTATGACCTTTTTCACATTGTCTATTTTATATTTTTTGCTACAATTTACACCATTCAACTATAAAAAAATAACATAATATCCTGCCATTAGTTTTTTAATCCAATGTTTAACGGTAAAAGTCATATATTATGCACATGTACTCTTAAAAATACTTATTGTGACTGAAATATCCTACACACACACACAAAAATAATATTATACATAATTTATAGATTAAATTAGTTAATATTAGTTTTTAATTTATTTAATTTGCATTGTTTGTGTTAAGTTCATAACATTTGAAAATAAATTCATAGCATTAAACCAAATTTTGATCCATTTATTTCTTGATGTATCCATTTTTAAGCTTCTTGGTATGTTTTATTTTCCGGTAAAAAAAAACATCTTTGTATGTCATTGTATCTTTTTGTTAATTTTGTAATTTTATTCAAGTTTTATGAATTTTTAAACAAAATTTATAAATCTTTCCACAAATTTTACTATTTTCTTCACATTTTATAAATTTTTATACAAAATATTGTGAATGTAAAGTAATTAAATTATATGTACTTTGTAGATACTAAATAACAATGTTTATTGTATTTTTTTGCAAGATACATAACCAAACGGACATATAGTGACGTGTTATTTTTTATTCATATTTTGTTATAAAATAACATTAACATATTACTAAGTGTTTAACTATTACAATGTGTCATACTTAAAACTCATTTGCCATGCAAATTAAATAAAGTAAGAAATAATATTAACTAACTTAATTTATATGAAGGGTATTTCAGTCACAATAAGTATTTTTAAGGGCACATGTGTACAACACATGACTTTTACTGTTAAATATTGGACGAAAAAATTAATGGCAGGGTATTATGTCATTTTTCTGTAGTTGAAGGAAGTAGATTATAATTAACCCTAAAAATATGAATGCCGCATCTTCTATCTAGAATAAGGTGTAAAACTTCAAAATGAAGCTCCGTCACATTTTCACTTTCCCGAACAATACTTAAAAACTTCAAAAAGTCTAGGAACACAGACACATTCGGACACAGATGTGTCCGCAGCTGTTAGATGTACATGAGACCCTAGCATTACTCTAAAAACTTTCTTCCTTTCTTCCATCCTAATAAGATAGAGACATATACATAAAAAAAAAACTATCTAAAAAAAATTGTTTGAGAAAAAAAATATCATGTGACAACTATAAAAATTATTAACCGTGTTAATACACACATTGTGTTTGCACAAGCAATGCGTGTGCCACTGACGGTAGTTGATATCGTGTGACACATTTTTTGTTAAATTATTGCATTTGGGTATACGTAGCATGCCGAAATTTGAGATGGGCATGGTGCTAAATTCTGAACTTATCATTGCAAAATAATATAAACCATTGAAGATGTTCGGAGCAAACAAATAAGCACATTCAAGTGTTCCAAAGTACTGAGTACCCAAATGATGAGCTAACCAGAACGCCCAAGTTGGCCTTCAGAAATGATAGATACTACACCTAAAATACTAATAAATAATTCCATACAAATTACATCAAAAAATAAAATAAAATAACCCCTTGATAACATATTTTGGCATGTGGAACAACTGCAAGTATATATACATACTATACCAGACGGTAACAATGAATGATTATATTGTCTCTCAAAAAAAAAACAATGAATGATTATTACAAGTAATGCTACGGCCTTAGAAAATTTTTCTCGAAAATATCTTCGAATTCAAAATTAAAGGTTATGATTCATTTGGATTTGGAAGCCTAAATATTCAATTAAAGGAAAAAGTCTATGATCCCGTAAAAATTCCCAAGAATTCTTTCATAATTCAAAATGAATGTACAAGATTTACTCGAGTGTAGACTTTTAAAACCAAATGAATCCTAACCCTTGATTTTTAATTCAGAAAAAGTTTTCTAACACCGTAGCACTCTTTCTCAAGTAAATCTAGTCCACTCATTTTGAATTATAAGAAGTTTTCTTGAATACTTTTATGAGACCATAAACTTTTTCCTTTGTTTAACCAAGGGTATGGTTAGGTGGTGACAATGTAATGCTATGACTTTTGGACACCAATAGAAAAAATTTCAAATCACCAAAACATGTCTCATATCCTAAATAAAGGGACGGTACAAGTTTGTTTGGTACATCCTCCTAAATTTGAAATTAGAAATTAAACATGACAAAACTGAGATACATTTCAAAATATTATTCAAAAAGTAAAAGTACATAGCATCTATCCTGAATAACTAAGGCTCGAAGAAGTTCTCGTCCACGCTGTTGTTGTCAGATAGGTGTTGTGCGTCTTTAATCCAGTCTTTAGTACTTGGCGTGAAATGTTAGGAGCAGAGTGAAGCATTTTAGCAATAAGGCTCAATAAGGTATCCTAAACTTAGTCCCATTTCATGTGTACGACAATAATAAATGATGCACATATATACGAAAGGCGATAACATGAGCACGAGAAATAAATACTGTCAATAATAATGTCAACGTACTATTGATGTCCAAGTGTCAACTATAAATTCTAACAAGTTATCTTGAAATTAAGACATTCAAATGATATTCAACGGTCCATATCTTTCAAATCAAAACCTTTCTAGCTGTACTACATTCCAAGTCAAAACATTCTCCACTAAGTCATTTGGTCTCAAACGTGCTAATTACCACAACACTGAATTCAGAGCATGTTAGACCCCATCAGAGCCATGACTGGGGTGCTGACAGTGTTACTCAACAACCGTGATAATTGTTATGTTATTGAACATTGACTGAGCGTGCATATGTTACTGAATAAAAGAGCATGTTAGAAGCCATCATAGCCATGACTGGAGGCTCCAACAGCATAAATGATTCGCGCACTACATGTCATCATCATTTTATCAAATATCTAATGTTATTGTCTGTATATGATCCCGAACACTATGCTGATCATTCTCCCAACCACCACATTTTTAACTATTGATGCTCGTACATCACGTTCTCAACAATTATGTTCCTGAACGTCATGTTTATTGTATATTGTGCCCATCACCAAATTACATCTTAAATTATGTTACGGCTAAATTTTATTGAAAGAGACATGATACAGCTTACGAATGTAACTTGACTAAAAACATAATTTGACTTAATATATGACATGGCTAAACACATAGCTTGGTCAAAGTCGAAGCTCGATTAATGACAATAGTACATTCATCATTCGGCTAAATGTGATACAAGCTCAAATATTCCAAACTCAGGTTGCCAACAACGTTGCCCGTAATCAAACTTGGGTCGCCAACAATGTTGTCCATCGAGTTGTCTCATATGTTGTCTAAAATATGTGATAATTTTCGCATTAATATCATCAGGGATTCATCCACAGACCTCATAATGTCTAAGTCTTATCAAAACTATATTCTCATGTACAGATGTACGAGTGTATATCACGGACCCTAAGCCCAAGTCAACTCATTATCTATGAATCCCAAATTTAAAGTACAAATGAGTGTGTAAAGATGAACAAATTATATGGTGTTTCGTGGAATGGCTTAGATTGGGACAAGATACATAAACAAGGTATAACATGGTTCAGGTGTCACGTCCAAATAACAAAACACAATAATGTACACGACGACTTTCCAATCATGGTAAATTTCGCTATTCAAACATGCCATATGGTTTGATAAGTCGAAGGTTCCAAGCTTTGATAAGTCGAAGGTTTCAAGCTTTGAAATAAGTATGATCATATGATAGATGAAATGACGGGTTCTTGGTTCGAGAGATCTCTAAGTCAAAATTATGATCATGTACTTGCAGACACCCCAATTTGGATCTTGACGAATTTTCAAAATCAACGGCTGGACGTTCTCGATAATGAAAGAAGATTGTTTTTGTTTTTATTTTTTAAGTGTTTCGTGATACTTAAAAATTTAAGAGCAAATATTTAAGTATTCAGTGTTACTTGAATTTTTTTTTTTTACCCATTTTTTCATTTGAATATAAGGGCAAAAAATATAAGTGTTCTTCCACATGATTTTCTTATTTTGTTTCGCACCTCTTTGAACATAGGGATAACAATTTCACCCGCCCCGTTCGCCTCTGCTCTGTTCAGAGTGGGAATTATTTTGGGGATCAGGTAGGATTCAGGGATTAGTTTGAAAAAAAATTAAAAAAGGGGTAGGATTTGGATGTATGTGTCCCCGTCCCCGTTCCCGTTCCCGTTCCCCGTCCCCAGCCCATTCCCCGCCCTTCCCCGTTCCCCGTGTACTTGTAAGAGTGTATAATTCGATTAGGGCATTAGTTTTTATCCTTTGTCAACTTTTAATTCCAACCACACATCAATCTTTTGCTAAACGAAATACATGATTTGCTAAATTTGGATAATTGTCTGATACTTTTCCTTTTGGCTGAGTTTTTCTTTTGTCTGTAATCAAGCTAATAAGTCTCGATTTATATGAAATGCAAGTCGTTTCTTTTGGTAGAAGAAATTTCGTATAGATTTTACAGTAAAGAACGTTGAAATTTGTTAAATAGTAACAAAAATATTGGTATTTTTTTTAAAAAAATTTTGGATGTCCATTCTAGATGGGGATATTAACATTCACCCCCGATCCGCCCTGTTGCCATCCATATTTGAATAACTTAAAATTTATTGCTCTGTAATTTTGAGTTGATAAAGTTAAAGAATGCGAGTTTGTGTAGTCAGTAGTAGTTTTAAAGATAATAACAGTGGTGGTATTGATATTTATATTGACTTTTAAAAATCTAACCGATGTTAATTTTATTTTTAATCATATTTTTTTTAAAAACGCAATAGAAAAGAGTGACACAGAAGAGAGTGGTATTTTTGTAATTCGGAGAGGAGAGGAGAGTGTTATTTTTGTAATTTAGAAGAGAAGAGAGAGAGAGAGAGAGAGAGAGAGAGAAGAGGAGTGACATTTTTGAAATATCAGGGGAATGATTGAATACTTATTTAGAGGGGTGTAGTTTTTATCTTAGGAGGGGGTTGAAAAACAATTTCCGAAATCTCCGTAGCCCTCTTTGTCCAAGTCCAGGGTAAGATAAGGATGGATTTCCTTCTATTTCACTTCCTCCTGACTAATTATTTGCTACAAAATGTTGAATATTGTATTAGATAGCGTGTATGCTCCAACAATATATCTTATTACATAGTGATAAGTCAATGGAAGTTAATAAAATTCATCACCATTAGTTCTGCTATTTGCTCTAGCAAATTTGACAAAGAATGTAGCATATTGTAGACCATATAACATGGTAGCAAAGATGCCTTTAGTAGTTTTGTGTAGAACTGATAAACGAACCAAGCTACTAGAGTTTGAGTTTGTATTTGCTCAGAAAAGTTCGTTCAAATCCGTTTATACTTGAATTCTTTTTTGAAGCTCCTTAAACTCTCAAATCAATTAATTGGAACAATTTGCTGCTACTTGACTCGTTCAGTTTATGGTGTCTAAAAATTTAAAAAATTCGAGGTTGATTCGTAATTATGTCAGCGTCTCGATTAATTAAACTGGTCTCCTCAGCTTGTTATGTTACCAAACTAAGTTGGAATTGTGCACTACTCAGATCGTTCGACTTATTTGTCATCCGGTAGAGAATTATTTTTGTGGTTGATTCTATCAAAACATAGAACAGTGACAATTTGGTCTTAAAAAAATCTTCCAACATAAGAAGACTCTTGGAAAATGCTGAAGTGTGGAAAGAGACAGAAAACATATAATTTTCAAGAGGAAGCCATGTGGGCAGGTACATCCAAGACCAAACCATCACCTCTTACCAAGAAAGAATTTTGAATTGTTTATTTCTTTACATAATCCAACTTGTGCATTGCTGCATTGATTTTTTAAATCATAATTTCCTCAGCTACTTTTATTTTTATTTTTATATTATGGACTGTTAGCTATCACAAATTCCCTACAACTTGTCCATATTTTAATGAGAAAGTCTCCATGTACACTATCTTTCGTGTGCACAGATGTGTCCAAAACCGTTTTGATGCATGCGAAAACCCCAAAATAATGACGGTTCCATATGCATTAAACGGTTCTGGACACATTTGTGTTTAGATTTATGAACGAGAAATTGTGTGTATATCACTACTCTATTTTAATTGGAGCTAAACATGCACTTCAGATCATGTTCAATTTGGGGTAAAACAATGTTGTACATTCCTTTCGTCCAGTCATATAATACCCTACCCGGTTTCAAATTGGTTTTAGAAAACATTGAGATAAGTTTATAAATTATGCAGATAGGGTTTTCTCAATGTGAATGGAAAGATTTTGGAGAAGATTTTCCCATGCTATCGATCCATGGGCTAGCTACTGGATGGATAAAGCATGATATTTAGTGATTTGGAATTTTTTTGAATTTCAAGAGTTGTTTTTTCGCTTAGTAAAAAAAAGATTTTATTAAAGGAGTACAAAGATTAAAAGAAATTCAAGAAAGATTGCAATACAACAGAGCAAAATACGAATCTTAACTAGCTTAGCACCCGAGCCTTTCACAATCATATATCACTCGAAATAAGAAGATGGAAAAAAAACAAAAAAAAACATGGCTGGCAAAGAACCAACCAAGAAAAATAGGTAAAAAACAATGGGGACTAAATCAACCTAAAACCATAAACAATAAACTACAGCCCCAAACCATGAAAAAACTAGCCAAAAATCAGCAGAAGAACAGAGGCATCAGAGCACAGTCCTTGCAGATTATCATCATCAGGAAACACCAAACCTTGATCAGCATCATCACCACATAACGTCGCAGCTCCAATAGGCCATAAACTGCAGCATCAAAATTGTGGTAAAATTGGTGAAAAGTATAAAAGGAGCGAGGTGAATCGGCCTATTAAGTGAATTGGCCCATTAAATCTGGGTTAATTTATTTTTTGAGTTAGACTCCACTATTCTATTATGTTGGGTCCTTTAATGGATAAATTGTCCTTATTGATTAATAGTCAAAATCAGTTAACTGATGTTAGTTAAATTAAAAAACTTTTAATTGTGAGATTTAAAAAAATAAATTACAAAATAATTTCTATCACTCTGGAATATCATTCTTTAAAATTTTGCGATTTTTTGATACCGAAACTTTAATAGAATTTTTGGATTCAACAGAAATAACCTATTGTGCGTGAAGATATTTAATTTTGTAATTCTAGTAAAAGAATTTAGAAACGATGTGTACGGTGGTAGGAATAATGTATTATCAAGGGTCTATTTGGCCAAAATTAATTTTCTAACTTATTTTTTGCCTTTATTCAAATTTTTTTTGTATTTGTTATTTTTATATCATTTTTTTGTAGCTTATTGGTTCGTCTCGACGAAAGGAATCTAAAAAGTATAAAATTATGTCTAAAAGTTTAAAAAAAAGTCACTAAAGACGAAAATAAGTCAACACAGACGCTGTTTTTGGTTTATTTTTTGTCTTTTCTGAACTTTTTTTAAATTTTTTAACATAATTTTATATTTTTCTGAAATCTCTTATCGGGACGAACCAACAATCATAAAAAAATTGATGAAAAACAAAAAATTAAAAAAAAATTTCAAATAAGAATAAAAAATTAAACAGTGATAATCCAATAATTACGAGAGGCCAAATGAATATTTAACATAGAAACCATCAAATATTAACCCTAAATGGGTTTTCGAAATTTCCTCGGTGCTTTGTGTATATAAATGTACGCCGTATCAATATATATGTGTATGTATGGGTACCATTTTCCCTCTTCCGTAAGCTGCTTCTGCTGAAGATCCAAAGGTAATTCAATTCAGTAATCTATTTGGATCCCTCTTTCAAATGCCTACATACATCCCGATTCGAATATTTCTGCACAAAATCGGTAACTGGTGTCGACTTATGTTTCCGTGTCTGTTTGGTTGTCGAGAAACGGAAAGATAATAGAAAAATAGATTCTTATGGGATCAGAGGAAATGTGAAATCTCCTTGTTTTGTGGAGCTGAGTTTTTCAGCCGACAAACCCCTCATCTTTCTCTGTAACCAAGCAGATCTTTCTTTTTCTTTAAATATATATATCAACAAACAGATGCTTCTGTTCGTTTGTTTTTGTATTCCTTTTTCTGGGTTGGAAAATCGCCTTTTCATTTCTTGAAACCAACTTGTTTTGATTTTTTTCAATATTGTTTGAGGCTGATTTATACTCCTATTTGCTACAATACTCTCAGCTTTTCCGGGTTCATACATTTCACGCTTCATGTTCATTTCGAATCAACAAATTGAGTACTTTGCATATCGAGTACAAAGATTTGAGTCTGAATTTGGCCTCACCTCTCAGGATTCAATAATTCTTTTACGTAATCCATTCCGAATCAGAAGAAATTTTAGCTCTTTCCCTAATTTGACTGTAGTAGGACAGCTTATCATCTCCATTCTCCCCATCTATTTTCAAATGCTCCTTTTTACTTTCTCTCAGTTGTTTTTGTATTCCTTTTTCTGGGTTGGAAAATCGCCTTTTCATTTCTTGAAACCAACTTGTTTTGATTTTTTTCAATATTGTTTGAGGCTGATTTATACTCCTGTTTGCTACAAAACTCTCAGCTTTTCCGGGTTCAGACATTTCACGCTTCATGTTCATTTCGAATCAACAAATTGAGTACTTTGCATATCGAATACAAAGATTTGAGTCTGAATTTGGCCTCACCTCTAAGGATTCAATAATTCTTTCATGTAATCCATTCCAAAAGAAAATTCCGAATCAGAAGAAATTTTAGCTCTTTCCCTAATTTGACTGTAGTAGGACAGCTTATCATCTCCCCATCTATTTTCAAATGCTCCTTTTTACTTTCTCTCAGTTGCTTTTGGTGAAGCATTTTTCCTAATTTTATTGCATTAAGACATCGTATCATTTAATGTTCACTCAACTGCTCCTGAAATTGCCTAATCTAGTCTCTGTATCATCATTTGTGCATGCATATTCAAATGCATGTTCCCAATGCCCCTGCTTACAGAGCTTGAGGGTTTTTATCGGTTGTTGCTCTCTTCAGCTTTTGGCTTATGGGCCTAAATCAACTTTAAGAAGCAGAAGAAACTATGTTTGTAGAAGCTCATACATTTTCACTTATGCTTTTCATGCTCGGCTTTTGGCACATGTTCAGTTACAACTTACAACAACCACCCACTTTATATCTTGATAAACACCATGCAGCAGAAGTGCGCACCTTTGAATTTGCCCTTCCCTTGTCTTTTTTTTCATTATGATTGTATTTGTATGTCGAATAATTTTTGTTTCTTAAAGAACGATGAACCTATGTTTATATTCGTCTGATTACAAGAACCCCTTTTCCTTTATTTTCAGGTGAACATCTCATACCTTTGCCGGAGAATTGAAGCTTTGATCATAGTCTGCTCCGCTGTTCTATTGTTCTGGTAAAGGCCTGACTTTTGACTGTAATATATTCTCTCGCATTCTCTAGTTTATTAAAAAATCAAGGGAATGCTGAAAGATGTGCCTGAGATCCAAGTCGTCTTTTGTTGATCTTGATGAGGTTAAAGCTCCATTTGAGCTGACCTTGCTTATTCTTGATGCGATTGGACACATAACTTCAAGCCCTTTCTCCATTTATTCTCAGATGCCTAGTGTGGCGAAATGTAGTAAGGGACAGGTTGTGTCCTATCACGACCTTTGTGAAGATGGCTAAACCCTTGTAGTCTTTTTAATTTGATTCCTTCCCCATTAATTGCTTTAGTTGGGATTTAGTTGGAAAAAGTAGCATACTATTGTTTATTAGTGTGTCTTGATTTGAGATGGAAAGCAAAGGGAGTGTGTTGATGGAACGGTATGAATTGGGGAGGTTATTAGGACAAGGAACATTTGCCAAGGTCCACTTTGCGAGGAACATTGAAAATAGCACGAGCGTGGCAGTGAAGATAATCGACAAAGAGAAGGTTTTTAAGGTGGGTTTGATTGAGCAGATCAAGCGAGAGATTTCTGTGATGAGGCTTGTTAGACACCCGAATATTGTTCAGCTCTACGAAGTTATGGCTACCAAATCCAAAATCTACTTTGTCATCGAATATGTCAAAGGTGGTGAACTTTTTGACAAGGTGGCAAAAGGGAAGCTCAAGGAGGATGTTGCAAGAAAGTATTTCCAACAGCTGATCAGCGCTGTTGATTTCTGCCACAGCAGAGGTGTTTATCACAGGGATTTAAAACCGGAGAACCTACTTTTGGATGAAAATGGAACTCTAAAGGTCTCAGACTTTGGATTGAGTGCCCTTGCTGAAACCAAGCGACAAGATGGGTTGCTTCACACAACTTGTGGAACGCCTGCCTATGTGGCACCTGAAGTGATCAACAGAAAAGGGTATGATGGATCAAAAGCCGACATTTGGTCATGCGGGGTCATCTTGTATGTCCTGTTGGCTGGATATCTCCCGTTCCGTGATTCAAATCTCATGGAGATGTATAGGAAGATTGGAAAGGCGGAATTTAAATTCCCTAATTGGTTTTCCCCGGAAGTAAGGAGGCTTATATCAAAGATACTTGACCCAAACCCAACTACCCGAATATCCATTCGCAGGATCACCGAAAGTTCATGGTTTCGGAAAGGCTTTGACCAAAAACCCGTTAAAGTTCAAATGGAAGAGAAAGAAGTAGCTAGTTTTAAACCTGATGCAATTTTTGGTCCTAGTGAGGATAGCAGCACTGCTGAAGCAGCAAAGCAAGAACAACTAGCAAGGCCTAGTAACTTGAATGCTTTTGACATCATCTCGTTTTCAGCTGGCTTTGACTTGTCTGGTTTGTTTGAGAAAAATGAGCAGAAGAAAGAAGCACGATTTATGTCCAAACAGACCGCTAAGACCATAATTTCTAAGTTGGAGGACGTAGCTAAGCGCTTGAAGCTGAAAATAAAGAAGATAGACGGAGGGGTTTTGAAATTAGGAGGAGGGAAGGAAGGTAGGAAAGGCGCATTGTGTATTGATGCGGAGATATTTGAGGTGACTCCGACATTTCATTTGGTGGAGGTGAAGAAGTCGAATGGAGACACGCTGGAGTATCATAAGGTGATGGAGGAGGATATAAGGCCGGCACTTAAAGACATCGTGTGGACTTGGCAAGGTGATGATGATCAGCTGAGATCACAGCAGAATCAACAAGATGAACCCGAGCTTTAGATTTCTTCTCAAATGCCCAAAGATGAAGATTCTTATTTAGGTTGACTGAGATTTTTTATTCGTACTCTGATATCTTTGATTCTTTATGTGAGAGAAGATTATTGTGTAGCAAAACTGCCATGACTGTGTTGGTGCTTAGACAAGTATATATTAATACTTGGTGTTTTTAGTGGTGATGTTTCAAACCCTTAATTTCAAGCATCTATTTCCAAAGCAGTCATGTCAAGTACTACTAATTAGTACTTCCTTGTGTTTTGAGTTTTCTTTCTCACAGCCCAAACATTTTTCTGCTTCAATATGCTTGTGTTTAGAATATGAGTACTGCAAGAAGAGATTTAACATCAGAAAACACAGCATTCATAAGGAAGCATAAACGTGACAAGATATTTTCTTTATCATTAATCGCGATCTTCTTGGACCCCTTAACATAGGTTAGAAGGTTATTTATTTTGAAGTTTTTACTATTGACCGAGCCTATCATCTGTACATGTTAACAGAATCTCTCCCGATGATTTGAAAAGTGAAACTTCTCATTCTGCAATGGATTGGATTGGTATTGATTTGCTTCTAAATTCAGCCAAATAAGTAATAGTCTGACACGGAGAAATAGACAATATTACAGCGCCTTGACTCGTTGGGTGCCTCCATTGGTTGGATCCGGGGGAGCTTCCGCACTACAGCCTGCAGGGCAAATCGTAACGATGTGGTGTTGATGTCCAAAACTTAAAAAATTAAGAGGGAGGATTAAAATGACTTAAAAAAATGAAAAAGAAAAAGAAACTGTTCAGTTTCCTTCCTCCCCAACCCCAACCCAGACCACCGACATCAAGATCAAGTAGGGCTTGACGATTTCCTCCATCTACCAGTGTTAAATGGCGACCATCTAGGGATCGGCGGCTGCATCAACTGGAGGTCTTGGCCTCGTTGCCAATCTGCTGTGTTAGTTCATTTTATGTTGCTCTCAAGGGTTTTCCCTCTTCAGCAGCAGACCACCTTCAACTGCAAGTTCCTCCATGCTTTAGCCGCAATCACCATCGTACGCCTTCATCAACCACCGCACGCCGACATCAACTACTGTTCAAGTATTTTGCCTCTCGTCTTCATCACAAACCCTTCGGCTATCCAGCAAAAATCAATCTTCCATGATCAACGACTCAACGGCATAATCCGAAGTACAAGAAAGAAGAAATAGTTTCTAAGAACCTAAGATTCCATAGCAGATCCTTGTAAGCTTGCTAATAACTAGTTGATAGTGGAAAAAATTAAATCAGTTACAATATCGGATAAAAAATTGTTGGAGTTTGTTATTTATTGATAGCAGAGTACCCAAATGTAGAACTTTGTAAGCAAGGCTTGGGATATATGGATATATGACAGCCACGCAAAACTTGGCCACAATGGCAAGGGGAATTCCTTGCATCTTTTCACAATTTTTAGAGACCATAACTCGTATCATCAACAGCTGCTTCAGAAAAATGAGTTCCAAAGATAACAGCAGAGGATGGCATATCTGCTATTTTCCAATGTTGCTGCATCGAAGTGTTGTTGCTTTATCTTGGGGCTTCGAGTGTAATCTGTTTTTAGGAAGTTTAGCTGCTTTAAATTTGCTGAATAGTTAACATGAGTGTTTTCTGCAGTTTGGTTTTCAGATACTTTTTGGCACATGTAGCAAGCTGCTATGCCTGGGCTGTTGGTGAAGGGAATTGTATGAGGGCTTCTAGGCCTAGGGTCCTGGAAGTATAGTCATGGTTGGTTTCTTACTACCCATTCCTTTGTACACATTATAATTCAATCCACTTCAATGGAGCCTCCCAACCCAAGGATCATATTGGCCACTTTTATGCACATGTATTCTCCTGGCTCTTTCACAAATTGATGTCTCCTCATGTTCGGATGCCCGAGTTGCTAGCTTCACCATCACAGGACAAAGAATCCTAAAGCATCAGCTTTTGCCAATTTAAGATCATGGTAATTTATTCTAACTTTTTTTCTCTTCCAATTCACAATCCTTTACATTTAACCGCCGTCTCCTGAGTACACAACATTCAGGAATTTGTATATTCATTAAAGCCCTTTGATTGTATGGCCACATAAAATTTCAAACTTCCGACAACTACAACAAACATCTTGGCAAATATTATTTTCAAAATCATCTAATTTAACATTACCCCTCACCACATATTTTACATCATCTACATACAAAGTAATCACGCAATCAAATTTTCACTCCTGACATTGTTTCACCTTACAACAAAGCGAGGTGTCAACCGCATCGTGAAATAAGTCAAATAGAGGAGGGGTGTATAATTGCGCAACTTGAATTAACTTGGGGCATCTTTTCAACTTCAATCTCAATAACTTTTCTCTATAATTGTATATGGATTTAGCTTCCTCGTACTGCTTTTCAATAACTATTGTATCAAATTGGTAAAGAATCGAACAATGTCAAGATAGGATTTCAAAGACTTTTTTAATCTCACATTTAGGCTCTCACTAAGTTGGTGCTCTGCATTTCCGTAGTAAATGACCACTTCATGTAGACATGCACTCACTTCTCCCTAATTTCCCATGCCTTCTTCATCTACATATTATCATGCAAGTTGTATTTATTGATCAAAACATCCCAAGCTTCAATTAGTTCTTTTTCGTCCTCATAACCAAAAATGCAAATGTTAAACTCATTACCAAAGTTTAAATCACTTTTGAACAAGTGGCCTAAAAGCTTTAAATCATTTTGATTGAGGTGGAAAATACACAATTCGTGAGAAACGGTAGGCATGACCATCAAAATTGCCTTAGCCATTGTAGTATCTTGGTATGTGAAAATGGTGACAGGCTTTTATCTCGAC
Organism: Arctostaphylos glauca; assembly: GCA_019985065.2. NCBI lineage: Eukaryota > Viridiplantae > Streptophyta > Magnoliopsida > Ericales > Ericaceae > Arctostaphylos > Arctostaphylos glauca. The sequence goes on from JAHSPW020000007.1 coordinate 15,869,421, forward strand.
ATGACATGCAAGAATGTGTTAAATAACCACTCAAATGATTCTGTAGTTTCATTATATAACAGTGCTGCACCAAAAACTGTTGTAATTCTAAAATGATTAAAGCCAGTGAAAATACCAAATGGTTGATATTCTTTATTTGTTTGGAATGTCATGTTAAATGATACAACATTCCCAAAAAGTCCAAAATATATTCATTATCATCTCATCAACATCAAGACACTTAATTTTTTAAGTTTTGGCCATCAAAACAACATCGTTTTAGGGCATCAAAATAATATCATTTTGATGCCCTACAGGCTGCAGTGCGAAAGGCGCACTACAGCTCCCTCGAATCCCCATTGGTTAGGGCAAAGGTAGAACTAAGACTCCATCTTTGACGGGTCAAATGATAGGTAAATTTTTTGGGACAGGGATCATAAGATAATTGAAATAGTTATAAATATGTTGCAATAATTTTTAAATGGGTTTTATTTAGAAACCCCTATCTCTTTACTCTCTTTACTAATTACTGCCAACTCGTGTATAGGTTTATTCTTGAGGGAGTGGTTATTAAATGATTTAAATATGTTTGCCATCTCTCTTTACATAGTTGAAATGGTTATAAATATGTTTGTCATCTCTCTCTTTGACACTAAAAAAAATTAGCTCTAATACCACTTTGTTGAGGGCAAGAGCACATATAGATTCTCAAAGAACGTGAAGGAGAACGATTAATCCTGGCGACGACCGCCCCAAGCCAAGCCTATGATTGATCCGTCTCGTAGTGAATTGAAGGATTTTTCAAAATTAGGGTTTTGTAAAAAAATCTTGATTCGAGGTATCATTTCATTTTAATATCAGTTTTGATTAAATCTTCACTGCAATCGTAGTTACATGCTTTGGGGGTGTATACCATAATTGTTTCATGATTTTGTTACATTTTCCGTGCAAAATTGAATTGGTTTTTGAATAAATTGATGCTTGGTAGATATTTTGTTCATGTTCTGAAGTCAGAGCACGAATCTGTGGAGGCAGATCAAGCGAGCTCTTCAATTTTGGGGTTTTATTTTTTGAAGAGTAGGCATGTTTTTTCCGCTCAAGCGGCCTCCGGGACCGCTCAAGCAGCCTTGGTAAAAATTGAAAAAAAATTTCTTTAATTCCTGCATGTTTATTGGTTAGTCTGTGCAGGTCTCCATGTTATTTGTGTCTAGAAAAAGGTCGTTCGATGTTCAAATGACCATGAGCCAATGTCGTGATTACCTATTTATTTTGGTATGAAACAAGTTTTAATCCTCATTACTTTATCTTTAGCATGCTATCCTATACGAACTTTGACTTATATTATTGTGTTAACTATTTTTGAAATAATTATAGAGAACCGAAAGCTTTGTGCCTTGGTGAAAAACTCGAAGCTCTAGTATTAGGATTTATTTACTTGTTTTATAATGATTGAGAACCAAAAGCTTTAGCATGCTATCCTTATACTAATATTCCGATACACATAAAACTCGAATCATGTAATATATATGGATCTATGCCAAGTAAAGTTTCAAATATTAACTTTAAAACAAAAAGGATTTTGGGTCTCCACAAGTTTAGACGTCGCTCATAAATCCAAAGGCCAAAAAATATTGGAGTTACAACAAATTCAAGCTTAGGCTTAGTGTAGGATTTGACGGTTGGACCGTAGTAACTAAATATGATATATGAACGGTTTGTACGGTTCGAGAAGGAGAACCTCGATAAGGTAAATCCGAGACAAGGAGGTGAGTTCAAATATGTCTTCCTTACATGTGTTTTGAAAATGACTTGTTGAAGCATGCGATGGTTCCTTAAGTGATAAATTCTTGATGATAGCATGTTTTTATGCGAAAACCATGATGAAACATGTTGATCCAATGATTAAATATTTCATAAACATGTGTTAATCATTATATGATAATGAAAAATGATCATGCTAAAGTGTGATGAGCAACGGTCCTGCCTATCAGGGGTTCAGAATATGGTGAGGTGATGAAACAAGGTGGCAACCGTAGTTCAATGCGGTGTTGAATAACGTCATGTTGGTTAAGTTTAAAGAATAGCTTAAAGGGGGTTACTCCCGCTCGGAATACATTGGCAAACCGTTGATATGAATGATTAATTATGGACGATTGCATGGTATTTTGAAATGGAAATGGAAGCATGATGTAAACGTGTCCTCGACTATGGCCTTAGGACCATAAATGTTTTGTAAAATAGCATGATATTGAAGGAATCATTATGTCGTCTTTATTAATATTTTCTTACTAAATGAACCACGATGTGGTCTTTATAAGTGTTTTATCAATTGTTTAAATGGTTTTGAGAAATGAACAAATATGTGGTCTTTTAAGCATTTTACATCGATCGCTTATATGATTAAACATGACAAACTTGTAAATTCTATATATTTGAATTCACACTAACATTGTGCTAATGAATGTTACTATGTAATATGATAAGTCGCAAGGCAAGAAACATTTAAGCCTATAAAAGGTAAGGTATTATGATTTAGCTAGTTACTCAAAGGAATTGACATGTATTTAATATGAAGGTAAGGATCATTGTTATATATGGACTAGGCTATGTTGGGGGCGTTAGAAAGTTGTATACTGTAATTTTTGTGAGTTTTAGTGATATCGGCACTCTGCACATTCTTGGGTTATACGTTTAATTAATATACATGATTCTGCGCACTTAGAGAATCTTTATATGGATGGCTGACAAGTAAAATTCCAAAACTCGTTTAGAGAAAAGCTTTACTGAGTTGGACTCACTGGCCGGTCATTGATCTTCTTTATATCGAGATGGGTCATGACTGGAAGACTTCGACATGGTTGTCCTACTTTTAGATTTGCTTTGTTCAATTTTTTTTTTTTTTTATGTAAACCCAATAAGGTATTTTCATTTTTTCATGTTCAAACTCTACAATTATGTTTAAATATTTGTTGCCGACTTATTTGTCAGTAATTAATAAATAAATTTCTTTTAAATTGACATTTGATTAATAAAATGAGATTAAAAGGATTAAAATAAAGAACCGAAAAGTCAGGGCGTTACATACATATGATCGAGCAACATGACACTTTCGTTAGACAACACAATGATTTCTTATTAGTCGAATGACACAATTAGTTTCTAAATCTTTACTTGTAAATTGAGATCTTAGTTCTTAATTTCATTGATTGAAAATTATAAGGTGTGAGAAAAGAGATTGTGAGAATTTAAATAATATTAAGTTGGTCTTCACCTTCATGTAGTCCTTGAAAAAATTATTCTCAGTAGTTTCTTTTATTTCTACAGTTTTTAAACAAGGAGTGAATTATTAAAAATAGACGTGTACATGGGCCATTCTCTTTTAGGGCCTAATCCAGGCTATTTGTGTAATCGATTCCAACTTGACTGTCTCCTTTTTTTCACGGGGCCAATTTAAAATGTCTAAATAATTTTGCCACTGTAGACTTTTTCTTTTGGGCCTAAATTATATGTATCATTTTATTATACCTAAACCATATTTTACCTTTTACAATAGACATGAAGCGAGAAAGGGGAAAAGGGAGATGGTGAGTTCACAGTGACAAAAATCAAAACCTAGAGTTGATTAATCTACTGTAGTGATAAACCCAAGAGAGGATACAGATGCATAGAGTCTCCACACACACATGAGCGCACGAAACTAAAGCCCTCTCCTCCATTGTTAGTTGGTAGAGAGATTGAGAGGAGAGAACAACTTGTACTAAGATTTGAAATGGCTGAAATACATATACCGTAGCATTGTTTGCTCGTCTCCTCCCTTAAATGGCTGATATTTGAATATCTAACGTGGTTATATTTGAGTGTCTTCCTCCACCCAGTGTATATTAAATGTAAATCTGGAAGACGAAAAGAGTAAGAGAACTCATCCTTAATAATTTTTTTATGCCTTGATGCAAGACAAATGTAGTCATTAATCCCACATGAAAGCATGCTACATTGGATAATGCACAACTGTGGCCATTGGAGAGCACTTCTTCATTCTAGGAATTTGTGGGGCATCACTCGTGCTTCAAATATTAAGGATGCATCTCTCTTTTTCTGGGGGTTAAATAAATGTAGCACTCATCTCGAACTCATTTTTTTTGCATTTCCGGTAAACCTCTTCCATAATAAACCTTAACCGTTGGATTAAATCGATCCTGACTGTTGTTGTAAAAATATACTCTAATCTCAGCCGTTTGATCAAATTCATTCTAACCATTGATGTGAAAATGTGTCGTGGAGCCCACACCGTCCTCCCTTGTAATATAGATGAGTGTTTTCTACAGTTTGGTTTTCAGATACTTTTTAGCACATGTAGCAGGCTGCTATGCCTGGGCAGTTGGTGAAGGGAATTGTATGAGGGCTTCTAGGTCCTAGGGTCCTGGAAGTATAGTCATGGTTGGTTTCTTACGACCCATTCCTTTGTACACATTATAATTCAATACACTTCGATGGAGCCTCCTAACCCAAGGATCATATTGGCCACTTTTACGCACATGTATTCTCCTGGCTCTTTCACAAATTGATGTCTCCTCATGTTCGGATGCCCGAGTTGCTAGTTTCACCATCACAAGACAAAGAATCCTAAAGCATGCAGCTTTTGCCAATTTAGGATCATGGTAATTTATTCTAACTTTGTTCGCTTTCAATTCACAATCCTTTGTATTTAACCGCTGTCTTCTGAGTACACAACATTTAGGAATTTCCATAACATCCATTCGTTAAAGCCCTTTGATTGCATGGCCACATAAAATTTCAAAATTTAAAACTTCCAACAACTACAACAAACATCTTGGCAAATATCATTTTCAAACTCATCTAATTTAACATTACCCCTCACCACATACTCTACATCATTTACATGCAAAGTAATCACGTAATCAAATTTTCACTCCTGACATTGTTTCACCTTGCAACAAAGCGAGGTGTTAACCGCATCGTGAAATAAGTCAAATAGAGGAGGATTGTATAATTCCGCAACATGAATTAACTTGGGGCACCTTTTCAACTTTAATCTCAATAACTTTTCTCTAGAATTATATATGGATTTAACTTTCTCATACCGCTTTTCAATAACTATTGTATCAAATTCGGTAAAGAATCGAACAATGTCAAGATAGGATTTCAAAGACTTTTTTAATCTCACATTTAGGCTCTCACTAAGTTGGTGCTCTGCATTCCTGTAGTGAATGACCACTTCATGTAGACATGCACTCACTTCTTCATCTACATATTATCATGCAAGTTGTATTTATTGATCAAAACGTCCCAAGCTTCAAGTAATTCTTTTTCGTCCTCATAACCAAAAACGCAAATGTTAAACTCATTACCAAAGTTTAAATCACCTTTGAACAAGTGGCCTAAAAGCTTTAAATCATTTTGATTGAGGTGGAAAGTACACAATCCGTGAGAAATGGTAGGCATGACCATCGAAATTGCCTTAGCCATTGTAGTATCTTGGTCTGTGAAAATGGTGACAGGCTTTTATCTCGACATAGCATGCAAGATTGTGTTAAATAACTACTCAAATGATTCCGTAGTTTCATTATACAACAGTGTTGCACCAAAAACTGCTGTAATTCTGAAATGATTAAAGCCAGTGAAAATACCAAATGGTTGATATTCTTTATTTGTTTGGAATGTCATGTTAAATGATACAGCATTCCAGAAAGCCCAAAATATATTCATTATCATTTCATCAACATCAAGACTCTTAATGTTTTAAGTTTTGGGCATCAAAACAACATCGTTTTGGGGTATCAAAATAATATCGTTTTGATGCCCTACAGGCTGCAGTGCTGAAGGTACACTACAGCTCCCTCGGATCCCCATTGGTTAGGGCAAGGGTAGAACTAAGACTCCATCTTTGACGGGTCAAATGATAGGTGAATTTTTTGGGACAGGGATCATAACATAATTGAAATAGTTATAAATATGTTGCAATAATTTTTAAATGGATTTTATTTAGAAACCCCTATCTCTTTACTCTCTTTACTAATTACTGCCAACTCGTGTATAGGTTTATTCTTGAGGGAGTGGTTATTAAATAATTTAAATATGTTTGCCATCTCTCTTTACATAATTGAAATGGTTATATATATGTTTGTCATCTCTCTCTCTTTGACACTAAAAAAATTAGCTCTAATACCACTTTGTTGAGGGCAAGAACACATATAGATTCTCAAAGAACGTGAAGGAGAAAGATTAATCCCGGCGACGACCGCTCCAAGCAAAGCCTATGATTGATTTGTCTCGTAGTGAATTGAAGGATTTTTCAAAATTAGGGTTTTGTAAAAAATGTTGATTCGAGGTATCATTTCATTTTAATGTCGGTTTAAAGTTGATTAAATCTTCACTGCAATCGTAGTTACATGCTTTAGGGTATATAATATATATCATAATTGTTTCATGATTTTGTTACATTTTCCATGCAAAATAGAATTGGTTTTTGAATAAATTGATGCTTGATAGATATTTTGTTCATGTTCTGAAGTCAGAGCACGAATTTGTGGAGGCAGATCAAGCGAGCTCTTTAATTTTTGGGTTCTGTTTTTTGGAGAGTAGGCATGTTTTTTCCGCTCAAGCGGCCTCCGGGACCGCTCAAGTGGCCCTGGTAAAAATTGAAAAAACAATTCTTTAATTCCTGCATGTTTATTGGTTAGTCTGTTCAGGTCTCCATGTTGTTTGTGTCTAGAAAAAGGTCGTTCGATGTTCAAATGACCACGAACCAATGTCGTGATTACCTATTTATTTTGGTATGGAACAAGTTTTAATCCTCATTACTTTATCTTTAGCATGCTATCATATAAGAATTTCGACTTATATTATTGTGTTAACTATTTTTGAAATAATTATAGAGAACCAAAAGCTTTGTGCGTTGGTGAATAACTTGAAGCTCTAGTATTAGGATTTATTTACTTGTTTTATAATGATTGAGAACCAAAAGCTTTAGCATGCTATCCTTATACTAATATTCCGATACACAAAGAACTCGAATCATGTAATATGTATGAATCAATGCCAAGTAAAGTTTCAAACATTAACTTTAAAACAAAAAAGATTTTGGGTCTGCACAAGTTTAGACGTCTTTCATAAATCTAAAGGCCAAAAAATATTGGAGTTACGGCAAATTCAAGCTTAGGCTTAGTGTAGGATTTGACGGTTGGATCGTAGTAACTAAATATGATATGTGAACGGTTTGTACGGTTCGAGAAGGAGAATCTCGATATGTGAGCTGAATGAGGTAAATCCGAGACAAGGAGGTGAGTTCAAATATGTCTTCCTTACATGTGTTTTGAAAATGACTTGTTGAAGCATACGATGGTTCCTTAAGTGATAAATTCTTGATGATACCATGTTTTTATGTGAAAATCATGATTAAAAATGTTGATCCAATGATTAAATATTTCATAATACATGTGTTAATCATTAAATGATAATGGAAAATGATCATGCTAAGGCGTGATGAGCAACAGTCCCAACTATCAGGGGTTTAGAATATGGTGAGGTGATGAAATAAGGGTGGCAACCGTAGTCCAATGCGGTGTCAGATAACTTCATGCTGGTTAAGTTTAAAGAATAGCTTAAAGGGGATTATTCCCACTCGGAATACATTGGCAAACCGTTGATATGAATGATTAATTATGGATGATTTCATGGTATTTTGAAATGGAAATGGAAGCATGATGTAAACGTGTCCTCGGCTATGGCCTTAGGACCATAAATGTTTTTGTAAAATAGCACGATATTGAAGGAACCATTATGTCATCTTTATTAATATTTTCTTACTAAATGAACCACGATGTGGTCTTTATAAGTGTTTTATCAATTGTTTAAATGGTTTTGAGAAATTAACAAATACGTTGTCTTTTAAACATTTTAACATCGATAGTTTATATTGGTTGAACATGACAAACTTGTAAATTCTGTATATTTGAATTCACACTAACATTGTGCTAATGAATGTTACTATGTAATATGATAAGTCGCAAGACAGGAAGCATTTAAGCCTATAAAAGGTAAGGTATTATGATTTAGCTAGTACTCAAAGGAATTGACATGTATTTAATATGAAGGTAAGGATCATTGTTATATATGGACTAGGCTATGTTGGGGGCGTTAGAAAGTTGTATACTGTAATTTTTGTGGATTTTAGTGATATCGGCACTCTACACATTCTTGGGTTATACGTTTAGTTAATGTATATGATTCTGTGCACTCAGAGAATCTTTATATGGATGGCTGGCAAGTAAAATTCCAAAACTCTTTTAGAGAAAAGCTTTAGTGAATTAGACTCATTGGCCGGTCATTGATCTTCTTTACATCGGAATGGGTCATGACCGGAAGACTTCGACATGACTGTCCTACTTTTAGATTTGCTTTGTTCAATTTTTTTTTATGTAAACCCAATAAGGGTATTTTCTTTTTTCATGTTCAAACTCTACAATTATGTTTAAATATTTGTTGTCGACTTATTTTTCAGTAATTAATAAATGAATTTCTTTTAAATTGACATTTGATTAATAAAATGCGATTAAAAGGATTAAAATAAAGAACCGAAAAGTCAGGGCGTTACATACATATGATCGAGCAACATGACACTTTCGTTAGACAACACAATGATTTCTTATTAGTCGAATGACATAATTAGTTTCTAAATCTTTACTTGTAAATTGAGATCTTAGTTCTTAATTTCATTGATTGAAAATTATAAGGTGTGAGAAAAGAGATTGTGAGAATTTAAATAATATTAAGTTGGTCTTCACCTTCATGTAGTCCTTGAAAAAATTATTCTCAGTGGTTTCTTTTATTTCTACAGTTTTTAAACAAGGAGTGAATTATTCAAAATAGACGTGTACATGGGCCATTCTCTTTTAGGGCCTAATCCAGGCTATTTGTGTAATCGATTCCAAACTTGAGTGTCTCCTTTTGTTCACGGGGCCACTTTAAAATGTCTAAATAATTTTGCCACTGTAGACTTTTTCTTTTGGGCCTAATATAATGGGCCAAAGAATCAGCAACTTAATTTAACATTAAATTCTATGCGGCAATTGAAGAAGTCTATTTAATGTTAAATTTAACATCTTTGCTGGAGATAAAAAAAAAATTAAATGTCAAATTGCCACATAAATTATCAAATAAAATTGACACCCGAAAACATAAATGACCAAAAGGTTGTAGTGGATGAGGTGCTTCCTTACCGGCCTTCTCCACACCTTTTCATTTTCTATCCATTCAAAAAAAGTTTTGAAAAAAAAAAAACCATAAAAAATGGAGAATTACATAAGAGTGAACCTAAACACGCATGACATTATGTGATTGAGAGTTGCTTCTGTCTCGAGTTGTCTCATCTGTAGAATGTATACACAAATAATTTGGTGGAGTTTTTCTACTCAGTTTTGAGCCTTATTTAACTTATCATCATTCTAAACTAAAAATCAAAAAAAATTCACTCAACCAAATATGAGGCAAGGACGAGTATTGATTTGGTCCCCATTTACGTGCACCAACTAATTCCTTTTGTTTATTTTGTCAAAACAAAGATCAACCAAGGGACCAGTTGTTATTTTCCTAAATCTTCTCCCTACAAACAATGTGGTCCACAGTTTCATTCTGACTAAATTCCTACTCATTCCATTTCTCGTATTAATGATTTCTAATTATGACCTTTTCACATTGTTTGTCTTGTACAAAGTAAGCTTATATAATGATTTCTATTAATGCAACACACAATTTCTAATCAAAGCAAGTTCATGTTCTAATTAATTAACTCAAAGAATGCGAGGAGTAGAGTTCATCTATTGATAAGCACTTTAAAACTTCAAGTGCATATTTTATAATAAACGTCATTAGTTTTAATTAATTTGGCGACAAATTATTATAACATTCAATGGTATAAGCATTACTAGAGTTAGCACTGAGCACAAGTCGAGGAAGTTATCGCTTTAGTATTTTTTTTAGCTTTAAGTTTGTGTTTATATAAAATATGCTCAATTTCCTACGAACCTAAACAAATCTTGTGACAATATTTCAATAACTAAGAAGTCGAGGACCTATTTGAAAGCAGGATTCTATGCTCCTCTTTGTGTACATTCTAGAACCTTTTGTTTTGATAAATAGCCAAGGTATTAAGTAAAAGGAATATTGATAATTGGGTAAAGGAGATTATAGCTTAAGAAGATTATTATTCATAGAAGTCTATTTGAGTATATAATTTTTTAGATGTTTTATGTTTTTTTTACAAAACCCTCAGTTCTTCAATTTCTTAGGGTCCTAATTGAAGAGTTTACTTTGGGCTCCCAAAATTTTAGGACCGACACTGAGCATTACGATATTTATTTGACGTATCCAATGTTGTATACGTGACTAAAGCCACGTTCAAACAAAGTGGGTGTTGAAGTTCCACATCATGAACAATTTGATGATGTGAAAGCATACGGCAGTCCTTCCAACAAAGAATCCAAAAGCAAATATTTTCTTTCTCAATTAAAATAGACCAGATGAAGAACCTGGAGAGATACAGAGCCCGATGATTTATGTCAACTGGTCCCCTTTTACCAATTGAATTGACCCAAAGGGTAAGTAAGTATGAATCGTATATATGTAGTAGTTTTTTTTGGTTGGTTAAAAAATAATTTTAATTTTTATGGAGTTAATTCATACAAGTATTTGTTCGCCGTTAGTTAATGATTGGATTGGTCATCGAAAAATTAGTGGTCGAGCGAGTAAACTGACTCGAATACATTTAATTATAAAGAAAATAAATGAACTAAAAGTAGTATCTATTTTATATATAAAGGGCTATCCTTTTTCGGTGTGAACTTGAAAATGAAGTTCCGTCACAAAAATATTTTTCGTTAAAATCCCAACTATAAAAATAATTTACATTAACTTTTAATAGACTATGAAATAATAGTACTGCCGAGATAAAATGGTAAAATAATTGCATCTTGTGTGGTAGCCGCTAGTTTTGGTTATGGGCTTCCCTTGGTTGGGAGGAGTATCGGAAATGCTAACAAATTCCCAGCTCTTAAGAGTGTGAAGAGGATAACTTTGGTCACCATAGCATTTAGTTGTTGAATACAAGTAAGTAGCTGATCAGAAACAGTCCAAGAAACTTTTTCAGTGGGAAGATCAAATTCACTTCGCTTCCTAATGAACCAATGAACCAAGTTTCAATCTACACTCTAGATTTGCTTCCTAAATACTATTTCGTGATTTAATTCTGAGTATTACTTTTCTCCAATTTGATAAATTATATATTGCCTCAATAAGGGAGTGCGTATATTAAGGAGGTCAACGAGGCGACACTTCACACCCTTCAGTGATGAACAGTACTTGTCATAACGGCATTACTTAAATGTCGCAACATGGGGATCCCCTGCGACTATGAGAGTTGCAACTAGATGACTTTCACAACTCTAAGGGGACTCTGAATCTTGATCGCATTACGAACAAGCGTGAGCATGGTTTCTCTACTGTCTCTGACGTTTTGGGCAAAATGGTATTACCCTAATTAATAACTGTTAAAACTCAGCACTTAAAAAAAGGAACAAAGATTAAAGAATACACAAAAGACCAAAAAAGTACTACTGTACTTCATGCTTTTTCTAGGGGTGAAATCGGTTCGGTTCGGTTCGGTTCGGTCCGGTCAGTTTTTTCGGCCACAACGGACCGAACCAATTAGTTCGGGGAGAATGCCGGTGGAACCGATCCTGACCGAAAAAATGATAAACCAAAGTCTGTTCGGGGTTGTTCGGTCCAGTCGGCTTTTTCGATTTTTTCGGGTTGGGCTTGAATTTGGGCCTGTAATAATTTTGGGCCATACAAAAATGAGTAAAATAAAATTTTGGCCATAAAAATGCGGTGTAACCCCTTAGACTTTTAGGATTAGAACATTTCGATCCACAACAGTACTAGCTTTCAGTTCGGTCAACACTGGTCCATTCGGTTCCGTTCGATCTTCTACTCGGTTTTGGTTCGGTTCGGTTCGGACTAAATATGAGATAACCGACCCCGAACCGAAAATCGAATATTTTTTACGAGCAGAACCGAAACCGATCGAACGGAGTGCTGACCGACAGTGGACCAAAAATTTCGGTCGTTTTTTTTTTATTTTTTCGGTTCGTCTGTTTTTTGTTTCACCCTACTTTTTTTCAATAGAACAGAAGGCCTTTTTGTAGCCATTTAACTCAACGGAAAAAAACTAGGGTAAAATGCAATGACCTCCCGTGAGGTTTCTGACAATTGCAGGAATTTCTCCCGAGGTTTCGAAAAATGTAATCATCTCCCTTTCTTTTGAAATTACTAGATCATTACTCCTTGTTGTTAGTTTTCATTAATTTCCATTAGTTTTGTCCTTAAAGTTGACCATTTTGCTGTTCTTTCACACTCACTCCCTTTATATTTTTTTCAATAATTTTTTTTTTGAGATTTGACACTATTGACTAGATATAAGTATTTCATAAAAATAATAAATATGCCGTGGAGAAATATATAATGTTAAAAGGCTATAATATTTCAAAATGTTGTATACTTTTTCGATAAGGGCATGATAGTAAACAATTACGAGAACTTTTATTTTAGAAATAAATTTATTTTATTTTTTTCAAATTTTAATCCTAGTCCGAATAACCTAATTTAATATTAATAACTAAACTTCTATTTTTTATTGATGCGTGGATCAATTATTTTTTTCCATATATTATAAGTTATTTTTTTTGTGACACGAAAATTCATGCTAGTTTTTTGGATCAAAATCGTGCATAGGTTTAAAAATTATTTGCACCAATTCAAAAAAGTAAGCAAGATTTTTAAATTATTTTCAAATTAAATTTTAAAAAGTTGTGTACGAAATTTTATATATTTTTTAAAATTTTGGAACCAATTAATTTTTTTGCTTACTTCTTTGAATTAGTGAAAATATCTTTTTCTAAATGTGCCAAAAAATATTTTAATCTTTTGATCTGAAAAAAATAGCATGAATTTTTCTAAAAACAATCATTGAAAAATATATTAAGGGAATGAGTGTGAAGGAAGAGAAAACTAATCAAATTTAAGGATAAAACAAATGAAAGTTAATGAAAACTAATGGCAGGGGTAATAATCTAATAGTTCAAAAACAAGAAAGATAATTGTATTTTTTAAAACCTCAAGAGTGGTTCCTACAATTGTCAAAAACCTCAGGCGAGGTCAATGTATTTTATCCGATAAAAACTAAATACTAGGAGTAATTTATTGACCACTTACTCCACTAACTAGATGCTCCTACAAACACCACCACTCAAGTAGACCAAGTACATCCCATCACTTTTGAAACAATAAAACAAACTGAACAATAAAAACTGAGACAATAAAAACTGAGTAGAAAAATTTGTTCATTAACCTGGCGGGTCTTGACTAACAGACAAGTCAATCAACAATTCCTCCCTTAAGCTGATGTTTGCAAACTTTAGTTTAATAATCGTACAACACCCTCCCTCCCTCAGATTCAATCCTCCAAAGTGCAAACTCCAAGTAACCTTCTCAGCTTAAAAAAACTAGCCAATTTGAAAGATTTAGTAAAAATATCAGCCACTAGGTCTTTGCTTTTGAAATAGACAAAATCAATAATTTCACCTTTTGTGACATCACGCAAGAAATAATATCTCACTTCTATTTGCTTGCATCTTCCATGAAAAAGAAATTGAGAACTTAATTGTAGAACTGTTATTACAAAAAACTTGAGCAGAACCTGATTGTTTGAAATGAATTTCCTCGAGAATTATCCTCAGCCAAAGTGTTTGGCAAGCACAGAAAAGGTTGAAACAAACTCAGTTTCAATTGTTGATAAAGTAACTAATGGTTGCTTTGATAACCACGAAATAGCTTCAGAACCCAACATAAATACATACCCGGGTATGCTTCTTCTATCATCCAAATTTCCAGCATAATCTCTATCGGCAAATCCAAACACATATATTTGATTTTTCACCCCCTTTTGTAGAAAAGCCTGAAAATAGCAATACCACGCAAGTATCAAAGAATCCTCTTTGCGGCCAAAAGATGTATTTCTTTTGGGCTCACTATATACCTACTAATGAGACTTACTACTTGTGTTATATCTGGTCGTTTTGCTATTAAATACATCAAACTTCCAACAATTTGCTTGTAAAGAGTACTTTCAACTCTTTTTCCTACAATATTCTTTACATCTCATAAGCTTTATTCCCTTTTCAACTGGAGTAATTATAGAGTTGCAATTTTTCATTTTTAACATGTCTAAGATTTTTTGGACATATTTCGTTTGACAAATAAAGATTCCAGCAAAAGATTGCACTACTTCTATGCCAAGAAAATAATGCATCTTTCCAAGATCAGACATGTCAAATTCAAGCATCATGGACTGCATAAAGTTTTCAAACATAGCACTATCATTTCCAGTATAAATTAAATCATCTACATACAAGCAAACAATAAGCATCTTCCCTCCATCTCTAGTTTTTGTAAAAAGTGTATGCACATATGGACAGTTTTTTAGAACCCTTCTTAGAAAAGTAAGCATCTATACGACTATACCAAGCTCTTGGTGCTTACTTTAATTCTTATAGTGCCGTTTTTAAGTTATACATCGTACGCTCATCTCCAAACTTCACATAACAAGGAGATTGATCAATAAATACATGTTCTTCCTAGTCATCATTTAAAAATGCTGATTTCACATCTAATTGGAAGATACATCATGAGTTCTGTGCTGCTAATTGATTATTAGTCTGATTATTTCATGTCTTGCAATAGGGGCAAAAATTTCTTTGTAATCAATGCCGAACTCTTGTTTGTAGCCATTAGCAATCAACAAAGTCTTGTGTTCATAAACTTCAGCATTCTCCTTCGATTTAGTCTTGTACATCTGCTTCATGTCAATGGTCTTTTGCCCTTTTGAAAGTTTCATCAACTCCAAGTGTCATTTATTTCAATGGCCACAATTTATGCACCCGTAGGCTTCCGCTAGTTTGATTCTTTGACAACATCATCGAAAGCTAAATCACAATCTAAAAGTAGAGCAAAATGAGTAAGTGGTTCTTCATTGGTGTCAATTCTTTGTACCTCATAATCCTCCATTCATGCAGGCCTTCTTCTCACTCGTCGAGTTCGTTGCTCGTGGTTAACTTCAGTTGTTGTATTGCTTTGATTGACTGGTGGTTGTTGTTCTTCGAAGGTTGGACATTCTCCAAAGGCTGCTACTATTTATCTTCATTTTCTCCATCAAAATTAGCTTCTATTTGCTATTTGACATTGTTTTCATCCCATATCCATAACCTTTCTTCATCAAAGATCACATTATGACTAGTGATAATTTCGTTGGTGATAGGATTGTACATTTGTACACTTTTGAATGTTCATTAATACCAAGAAAAATGCATTTATGCCTTTATATCAAGCTTTCTTCTTTTTTGATCTGGAATGTGAGCATAAGCTATGCAACCAAAGATTATGAAGTGGTTGACATTTGGTCTACCTCCATTCCAAGCATCTTTAGGCATCATGTTTTGAACTACAAATGTGGGGCTTCTGTTCAATACATGAATGCTCCAATTAACAGTTTTAGGCCAAAAACTTCTTGGGTCACCGCTTCTTGCCAAAATATTATGCACCAACGATTCTTCTTCTCTGAAACACATTCCTAAAAGACTGATTGGAGGAGGGGGGGCATACCAAAAGTCATTTAACGGTTACTTAGATAGTCAACCAAAGTCAAAAGAACAAATTAGAGATTCCACCATAATTTGCAATAATTAATATTCGTTGCAGGAACAATTAGAGTCGAAGAAACTCTTCCTATAGACACACACGCACATATCCAGACACAATCGTTTGATGCACGTGAAAACTTTTAAAATAATGTTGACTCTATATGAATCGAACGATTTTGGAGTCATCTGTATCAAAATTTGTGAATGTGTATATGTGCCTGTAGACTTCTTGTTAGAGTTGTGGCATCAACATGTGCTTATCATACTGTGGTGATTCATTATATCGAGTTTGTTGAGTAAAAATATATTAATGAATAATGATATCTTTATTATAAACAGTTATTTTTTTTCATAAATAATAGTTAAATTTTTTTATTAAATGGAAGTTGAATACAAATATAAATTAATTATGGACACATATTAAGAAGACCAATTTTATTTCGGACGAGAGGTACTTATCCGGATGTAAGAATGTAACAAATTCCTAAATAAGCATGAACAGAATAGCGATATTGAGAGTTATACTGTATTCTCCTTACTTTGAAACGGGCATTAGGGATTAAAAACCCAAACAATTCCAATGGAGAGGAACTCAATATCCAATTAGGAATCCAGACAGAAAGAATCATAGTACGAAATGATTTCAAGCTAAAAGACCGAAATGATAGTACAGTGATAAGTTTTGCTATTCGAGCCGGTAATTAAGGGCCATTAATCATTAGGTACCCTTAATACGCAAAAGCCACCCACCACTACTGGGCCCCTCTCTTATTCGCTTTTGTGCCCCATTTTTTCTTCCCATCTGGCCCCATCTTTTCCCCCACAAAAGTCCCTGTCTATTTATCTTCCACAATCACTCCCTAACCCATTAAAGAAGAAACACAGAGAAAGTTCTCGTCTTTAAGAGAGAAATAGTGAGAGAGAGAGAGGGATTTTTGATGGGTAACAAGAAGTTCAGGTTATCAGAAATGATGCCAAATGCCTGGTTTTACAAGCTCAAAGACATGGGCAGCAGAACTAGAAACCCAAAAAACACCATCAATCCCCTCACTAAAAAGAAAAAACAGCCACCCACTTCATCATCATCATCATCATCAACATCATCGCTCGCTTCTTTATCAATCTCAACATCATCATTCACAACTACTTCAATTCCACCACAGAATTCCAAGTTACCAAACCAACCCCATGACATCCTCTCCCACCAGCGCAAGTCCTACTACTTCACTAGAGACCTCAATCCTCCCCCACAACCACCTCCAATTCAAGACCCAAAATCCCAAGAAACCCATCTCCCAGAGTCCCCAAGGAAATCATTCAAGCAATACCCAGACATCCATTTCCCAGAATCACCAGGGAAATCACCCAAACAGAAGCGCAGCAAAGACTCGAGGAGAAGAAGCATAGCCTCCATCAATAGGCCATCATCTCAAAAGCTCATCACCACCTCGGTTTCCACCAGTTGCAGCTGCCGTGCCTCCCTTGACTTAAAATCTGACGATTACCCAATTTCCTCCCTTGAGAGTTCATCCGACCTTGAATCTCTCCTTCCAGAATTGGGCTCCGACCATGACCAAAATCACCGAAACGACATCATCATCGATATAAATGACAATTCATCAAACGCAAAATCAGAGGTATTTAGTACCATTCCCAAGGTTGAACTCCAACCAATCATAACCAAAAAGCAGCCAGAATCAAGCAATTCAGTTGAATTTGAGGAAAGATATGCTCATGGTCATAGGTATATTGGTAGTGTTACAGAACAGAGAACCAGCTCTGTTTCCTCTGCGAGGAGACTCTCGGTGAGTTCACCAGGAGTGAGAATTCGCACTAATTCTCCTAGAATTGGGAGTAGGAGGATTCAGGGGAATGGCCGGAAAAGTGGGTCGGCGTCAATTTCCGGTGGCCGAAGCCGGAGGAGCGTGTCAGAGAGCTTCGCCGTGGTGAAGTCATCGTCGGATCCGAAAAGTGATTTCAGGGAGTCAATGGTGGAGATGATTCTAGAGAATAATATTAGGGCGTCGAAGGATTTGGAAGATCTCCTTGCTTGTTATCTTCAGCTGAATTCGGATGACTATCACGAGATGATTATCAAGGTGTTCAAGCAAATCTGGTTTGATCTTGCAAATGTCAGATTGAAATAATCAAAGCTAAATGAATGAAGTATGTATGTATGTATGTATGTATGTATTCCAATATCATCTTTTGCAGTGGTTTCTAATGAAAGCTTCAGCTTTCTCTAGTGGAGCAAAGGTTATTACTTTATTAGCCTCATTGTATATGTTTCTGAGATATAAAAATGCGGTATTTTGAGCATCCACGTAATTGCAGGTTCAATAATCCGAATTAAAACAGCATCTCCAACTGTTAAAAATTTCACTGTCATTCCAAATTTATCACAGATTAAGCGGCCTTAAAATTAATTTGTATTATATTTACCGCCAATGACATTTTGAAGGCTCGAACGAATTTAAGAATTAGCCTTACGTATTTTAACAAGTGGAATAAATGATAAATAATCAAACTAGAAAACCTAAACTCGGGCAAACTAATGAATATGTAAGAATTAAAAATAAGCAAAAATATATGCAAAGTCACGAGACAATAATATACGTGGAAAATCCATAAAAGGGTAAAAATCACGGGAGTGAGTCAAATCACAATAATAACAATTGTTCAATTACCAAAATAATTTATACTCACAACTATAACTCATTTATAGTTGACCTAAGATTGATTGCTGAATTTTCGTTCACCATACCCAGTGATTGATCGTCTCTGCCTTGAATCTACAAGCCTTTCGAAACGAACAAAGATATGAACCAATGTTGAATAAAACATTTAACTATGATGATAGCCTCGCAAGAAACATCTTTATCCGAATGAAATGTCAAAGGGGATGATTAAAAGATTGTAAAGGCTAATTGCTGCTCTTTACCTCTGTCGCCCTAAAAACAGTCGCACATTGCATATTGATCCAAGAACCTTAATAGAATATTTATAAATTCGTCCTTGTCGCTGGAGCGACTTTCTAATTTTTTCAAATCGCAGGAACGACAATCTGATGGCTCGAGCTAAATCTTCAAGATTGCAAATATTTACCAAGTCTGATTTTGATAGTAGTTGGATCAATCTAGAAATCTTCGAGATCTTGAAAACACCTCAAGTTGATTAGGCAAGACCTAACTAGGCAACTTCTAAGATAATAATGCCTTATAGAATACAAATTATGATTCCTTTTATACCCTAAACAGACACTCTATATCCAAAATAAAATAAATTACATGAAATTATTTAGTGTGTTTTGACTAGAAAATTATCAAATATCACAAGGGACAATTTGGGACTAACACAAACCAAATCAACTTGATTGTTAAGTCCCAATTAACAGGTCAATTTTGATTTACCCCTTTCATTAGGAAAATTGCTATTCACCTCTCTCCAGAAACAAAAACCACATCCCTCCTGAACAAATGCCCTACAGTTCTTCTGAAATTTCGAAACTGCCACTCTTCACTCCTCCCATTTTCCTTCCCCTCTAAATTGCAAACTTATCACTCCCTCCTCTCGCTAAATTATAAAAATATCACTCTCATTCCTTTCACTATTTCACATTATTATTTTTTTAAATGTATAATTAAAAATAAAATTTAAATAAGTAATAATAATAAGATGTAAAATTAACCAATTCAACTTTTTATTTTCGTACTAATTTTTTATTTTTTATTTTTATAAGAACTCCCAGAAAATTGGAGGTCGCAATTAGTTTTAAAATTTTGGTCACGGTTAAATTTTTGAATTTTTTTAACCAATAAATTTTTTACCTTCATACCAATTTTTTATTTTTTTTATTTTCACACTAATTCTCTCTATTTTATACTTTGTAGAGAAACCAAGCATCAGAAACTTTATATTATTGTAAGTTAATATTTATCTAATTTATTTCAATAAGCTGTCTATAGTCTAATCTTTTTATTTTGAAAATGAATATGTTATTCTTTTTATTGTGTAAAAATTTAAATGTTCGATTTGAGAACACGAGATGTGAAAGATAGAAAATCATCGAAAATATGCTCGGACCTTTAGAGTTTTGCATGTAAATTTCTATACCGCAAGATTCATACCAATTCGCATGATATGTATTAAATACTTAAGCTACTGAATGTGGTTGACCCCACTAGTATACCTTGTGTATTGGATCGTACATGCTAATTATTTGATGCGTAAATTATTTTTGTCATGAAAAAGACAAAAATAACGTAATATAGATTCAATTTATGCCAATTCTAAAATAATTTTTTAAGACAATAGTAAATGTTTAGTATTTTATAGAATAAAATTCGAAAAGTATGACTAAAATGGGTTCAAATAAGTGGTACCGATCACTTTTTTCTTCTAAAGTTGGGCAAATTAGGACATGTAATGAATATAAATATTTTTGGATGATTTAGGAGATTTTTAACTTTGTTTTATAAATAACCAAAAGAAAGTAAAAGTAACAATAAAATATAAATCAACAAATAGCTTACCATAATCCAACAACCCTTTGTCAAAATATTCCAAGTTCACAGTTAATTCCGAAATAATTTTTGAAAACGAAGGTAAATTTTTAGTATTTTTTTAGAATAAAATTTGAAAAGTACGACCGAAAGGATTCAAATGAGCGATGTCGGTAACTTTTTTCCCCTTAAAATTGGGTGCATTAGGACATGTGATGAATGTGAATATTTTTTAGATAAATTAATAGGCGAATCAATAATTTTAAATATACGATGCAAAGCTAATAAAATTTAAAAAAATATATAAGGATAAAAAATCTCCCAAAAAAATCACGTTTACTTTTCTTCTTGGATTGCTAACATTTTCTTTTCTTCAGTTTACGAAGCACTTAAAAAATAAAAAATAAAAATATTTATTTCAATAACCGGGCTCGTAATTGATCATTAAATATTATTTTAGTCAACGGTGAATATTCTTTCAAAATAAAAATTTGCATAACACTAGATTTATTTTGGTACTACAAAACACTCAACATAAAAAAATGAATGAAGGAGAGATATGAACTTTTTGGTAAATTGTCGACAAAAAAATTTAAGTACCACGAAACACTTAAATATTTTTCCTTAAATTTTTAAGTACCACAGAACACTTAAAAGAACGAAAAACAATTATTTTTTTAATAATCGAGTCCACAGTTCATCTTTAAATATTATTTTTAGTCAACTGAATTTTCAATATATATTTTTATAAAATAAGGCCAAAACTAAGTTATCTTCCTAAAATTAAGTCCTTAAAAAAAAGATTACCAATATTATAAAAAAGGCAAGAGAATGGTTTTTGATCTTTAGACAGCCACACCCCCTCCCTATTTTTTTGCGGAAGGGGTGAAAAGCAACTCTTTTCATTAGTGCTATCATCCATCGAAAATGTACAACTCCTCCTAATTATCAGATTGACCGATAAATATTTTGAAAAAATCTTAATTTATTCACTCTTATCTTGTTTTCTGTCAGTGTTACCTCTATCAATCCTTGAAGGTTTTTGTGTTTTTAATTCTTCTATCTTGCAAAGTTGTAGCACTTATATATCTCAACATTTTATTTCAATTAGAGTCATTCCACTTGCATCTTTTTTCTCAGTTATTTATCACTTTGTGTTGTATAACATGATTGGTCCAATAGATCGAAGTTCAGTAGAATTGTTCTTTCAACTTTGAAGGTATATTGCATTCGCTACGTACGGAAGTCTTGAGACACTTAATCCATTTAATTGCATTCGTTACATACGGAAGTCCTGAGACGCTTAATCCATTCAATTTGTGCTTTATGTATTACTATTACACCAGTTGTACGTAATTTCTCCATCCTTATTAATAATTGAGCCAAGATCTCATTTCTTGATAATTTTCAAAACTTAAATTCTAGTTTTATTTATAAAATAAAAAGTTGGTTAAACAACGACGAGTGTAATTCCATATTGCAGTCTTTTACAAAAGTGCACGAAACATAAGGAGGACTAGACATATTTAATTCAGTAAAAAATTAAAACATATTCTATACTACTTACTGAATTAAAAGTCTTAAGAATCAGAAACTCCTTATTGGAGAGCTAATGAGTGAAAAATTCTTATTAAATCAAAAAGCTTAACTTACACATGCCATCAACGCAATAATTTTATATTCAAAATTTGAAAATTAAGAACATAATCAAAAGTTTTAAAAAAATAAATTATAATATATGGCAAATTGATCTACGTATCAATAAAAAATAGAAAAATTTATTTATTAATATTAAATTAGATTATTCGGACTAATTTACATACATTTCAATTAAAATTTGATTAAAGATAAATAAATTTATTTCTAAAATAAAAATTCTTGTAATTTTTTTATTGTTATACTCTTATCAAATAAGCATACAATATTTTGAAACATTTAGTCTTTTAATGTTATAGATTTTTCAACGGCTTATTTACTAGTATTTAATTTTATTAGATACTTGCTCTAGTCAAAAGTGCTAAATCTCCAAAACAATTATTCAAAAAAATTAAGAGAGTGAATGTGAAAATAATTGTTGTATTTTTCAAAACCTCATAGGTGGTCAGTGTATTTTACCGTTACATACAAAAAGGGAGACCTATACGTACAAGCGATGACACTTTGTTGCATCAAAACCCGTCTCTTCCAAAAGAAGAAACCCTTTCAAGTACATGTTTCAGTCTGTTTTTATGTCTCACTTCACAGTGGTAAGTTGTTGTAATCCATGGGGAATTCCATACAAAAGGAAGGCACATAACATATATAATATATATTTTATATATATATATATATATATATATATATATATATATATATATATATAATAAAGTAACAGCAGCCTCAGTTTTTGTAATTGCAATATTGTCATTGAAAGAAGAGTTTTTTAAATACAGAGTACATGGAACCCAAACTTTATGAGAAAACACACAGACAGTCGTATCCTCTGGACCATTCCCTTTAAACAGACACGCTGATCAACCCAACCAGCAAACTCGCCACACAAATCTCTCTCTCTCCCTCCTCTCTCTCTCTCTCTCTCTCTCTCTCTCTCTCTCTCTCTCTCTCTCTTGTACGCATGTTGAAAAGTCTAGGCATGTATTTGTTTGTGTTTTAAAATATTAGTTTGCGCTAATTCAATTATTTTCAAGTATAATATTTTGTCTTTAATAAAAAAATCACATTTATTATTTTGACTTTAATTTTCTGTGAATTATTGGTCCGTTTAGATCAGACAAATCTAAAAAATAATAAAATTATGTCCAAAAACTAAAAAAACCACTAAAGATGACGGATAAGCACAAAAATACTATATATTTTTATTTTTTAAATTTTTTTAGATTTAGTTCATTATTTATAATTTTTCGGAAACATCTTGTCGAAACGAACCAATAATCCATAAAAAATTAGTGAAAGAAAAAAGTATAAAAAAAATAATCAAATAATAAAGTCAGGTCAAACGTAGACTTTGTTTTTAATTAAGTTTTTTGAAAAAGGTTATCACTTCTTTTTTTTTTTCTCTTTGATACATCTAATCTAGGTATACTTGAAAAGTAAAAATATAACAAAATTCTATTAGATTTTGTTTACTTAAAATGAAATAATTAACCAAATTTCACTTTACATTCTGACTTTTTTGAATATCTTTGTGATTCTACATTTTTTAATGTTTTTATATTTTTTAAATAGATATACCTAAAAATAATTTACCAAAGATAGAAAAATACGGATCATGAAACAGTCAAAATATTTTATAGATTTCTTTTTGAGACATGAAAATGAGCAATAGATTCTTTTCACATCAAAACATGGAATTTTGCCCCAACTAAAAGATGAGTCCATCAAACATAAAATAAAATGGCATAATCAAATTTTGGAAAACTAAACGGTTTGTTTCATAATAACCTGTTGCTTTGCAAGAACTAGTTAAGTAAATGGAATTTACGTATATTAATTACCAGACCATTTTTAGAAAATTGGCTATCCCTTAATTATTTTTTTGCCTTTTATATTTGCTCGAAGGATGGCAAAAAACATGGACCCAATTCTAGAAAAAAAAAATTACTAAAGGAAAAAATATTTTAAAATTAATTCTCATGGAGCTATTTTCCTTTTTAATAAACTTTTTTATTTGATTTACAGTGATTTTTTAACTAAAATAAAATAATTGATACTAATTTTAGTCAACGCTAAGAAAGTTATTAAAAGACAAGAATAACTCCCAAAATTGAAACTTTAGACATTCCAAAAGAAGACATCACTACAACAAAAAATGCTTGTTATGGTGTTCATAGAGATCTGTTGAATCTGGCTTGTGTCGACCGAAAGCTTGAAAACTGAGAATGAATTTTTAACACGTTTAGAGACTATCAGACAAGGGTGTCAGAAACTCAGAAAATAATCATAGAGGTTAACTTATGAGAATTTATCTCCCGCTTTTCGCTCTGATTTAATTTTCACACTTGCTTGTTTAATTAAATACTTTTGCTTATTACTATTAATTGTTATTTGTATTACACTTGGATTTTAATATTATGCAAATACATGTGTTTAAAGTTCTTTATTATTCGCTCATATTATCATCTTGATTATCCATCATGTTTATCTATAGCATAAATTGAGTCTACATGGAGGATTATTTATTAAGTTTTATCGCTCCATGCTGTAATTTTTTTCTGTCACTGGCCTTTGATGCCAAGTGTCAGTCATGACGTAGCCGAACCCTATAGTCAGATGCAGACAGCAACACTTACGAGGAGGACGTGATAGCACTTTGGTTCACTTAGTTATTTATTGACCTCTTTTGTCTAATAGTTTATTTTCCCTGAATTATAACCAAAACACTACTTTGCTATGATTCAAGATATGGAAAAGTTAATTAGTCTTTTGGTTGATAAATAGTTTATTTAACGCCTCCGAAATTCAATGTGTGACAATCATGTACTAAATGAAGAAGAGTACAACATATATCAGTTGCATGCTAGGCATAAAACAAATTTATTTGATTTAGTGTTTAATTACATCATCAATTATCGCATCTAGAGACATTGCCTTTGAGCCCTCGAAGCGGGTTCTGCGCCCTTGATTGAACAAGTCGAACCTCATTATAGTCAACGAAGTGATAACCAA
Source organism: Arctostaphylos glauca (assembly GCA_019985065.2). Classification (NCBI taxonomy): domain Eukaryota; kingdom Viridiplantae; phylum Streptophyta; class Magnoliopsida; order Ericales; family Ericaceae; genus Arctostaphylos; species Arctostaphylos glauca. The sequence continues at coordinate 15,894,337 of JAHSPW020000007.1, forward strand.
AATTGAATTAGATTTCACGAAACCAATAATGTCAAATCCATCAAAACTTAGAAAAATTAATTAAGAAAAGACTCAAATGGTTAAATAAAATTATATTAAATGTTAAACATATAAAATTACATGAATAATCATCACCTTAGTCATCCTGTCCTCCATATCGCGGAATTATGTGCAGCTTTGAGTACTTACTACTCATATCACATCCACCTGCCTTGAGAAACAAAAAGTGCGAACTATACAAGAAAAGCTGTACATGAAAAGAAATAGGCGGAAAGGAGTTGAAAACAGTGGACAAAAAGTGAGTTCAATACGAATCAAGAAACTATTTAGTTTGAAAATGGATGTGGGAGTGATGGGCCCAATTTCAAAAAATATATCTATATCTATATCTATATCTTGTCTAAAGTTGATTCTAAAAAGAAAAAGTTGCTTCGAAGATTACAAAAGTTGCATGCATTTTTTCAAATTTTGATGCACACCAAGTACATCCATATCATGTACTCTACTATTGGCCAGTTACAAGCTCATGCGTCTCACCAAATTTGCAATTCATCTTCCCAAGTAATGCCTGAGAAGATGGCTCGCATTTATTTTTGAAAACACTATCTCACTCGAATTCTCTCCCTCTCTGGAGAGAGACTAAATTGCTTTATTTCGGTTCTAATTGTAATTAATTCCTACTTATAGAACTAGTTCTGTTGAAAAGATTTCCAATTCCTTAATTAGACCACTAAATAGGAAAATTAATCAGATCAAATAAGACGGCTCGAACCGATTCGGATCATATCATGTCTTTTTTTTATTGTAAAGTCTAATTGTTGTGAAAGCAGTGTTTAGGAAGTATTTTGGTACGTGTAAGATCTATGGGAAAACATAATACTTGAGGTTTTATTACATGGACTTAAGACTTTTTATGTCACTTTAATTTACTCTCGTCCTTATGTGTTACAGCTTCCATATAAGTTGTGCATATCATGTCATTCTTCATATTATCATGATTGTCGTAAACATTTGAAAAGAGATTTAATGGTAGGGAAACTTGTCGAGGCTCATATTTCATGTTGCATATTTTTTGGCCCTTGACATTCCACATTACGTACAGAAGATGACGGCTAACAACAAAGTTGGGATGAAGATTTCTTCAAACTTGAGTTATATAGGTAGATGCTCTGTATTTTCACTTTTGACAGTATCTTGGAATGTATCATTTTTTTCAAGCTTAATTTTCTATTCCAAATGATGCACCAAATAAACGTGTACCTTTTCTTTATTTATAAAATGATAAATGTCTTGAAATTTTAAAAATTTCTTTTTATTAATGAATTTAAAATCGGGGCGTTAACTTACAGTATCACCTGGTACACGCCGATACGTACCGTACTGGACTACCAACGCACCATACCGGCCAACATATTGGCACCCGACTTTACAATTTTATATTTTTAATTTTTAATTGATGATTTTTGGATAATTACACATAAATTGAGACTAAAACTATTATCTTTGTGTTTGGTGATTTATTTTGAAATTGTGAGGCTCTATTTCATGGGTAATTTAAATTACAGTCCTATGAGTGCATGCACCCGTAGATTTTCATCACATCAAATTTGCAAGTTATATTTTAGTCCCAACTTTACATAGTTTAACGTATTTTTCATTATTTTTAGTTGTAGTTTTACTTTTTTGTCCTATTTAATTGATATCATATAATTCTCAATTTGGCAGCTTGAAAACTATGTCCATGAATTAGGTTTGAAAGTTGGAAACATTTTTCTTATGTAATCAATTCTATTAGGATTTTCTTTCTTCCTCTTTTCTTACTAATCATTTAGAATCACAGAAGAGAATTACGACTAGTGGAAAATATATTAATCACTTTCATCGTACTACTAAGTTTAAAATTGCTCATGTTCAGTGAATTAGAAATTAATTGTTTAAAATTGCAATGGTATAGAAGAAGACCAATTGTTGCGAGTTATAAGGAAAATTTCATCGTCAAATTAAACGATTTTTTTCAAAGACAATTCTTACTACGCACATGAGTAAAGTTTGTTTTTACTTTTGTGTCATCCTTTTGGCATCCGTTTAAGATGATAGTGTTGAACACTATACGAAAATACCGGATGTTCCGTTAAGGTTTAATTGTAAATTTGCCATCACTTACTGCAAATTTACTATCACAAGTACAGAAAGATTTGCAGCAAATCAGCTATGCAAATTTACCATTGCAAGTACCAAAGAATTTGCAGTAAATTTACTATCACAATGCAAAAGGACAACAAATTTATTGCAAAAGGACAACAAATTTATGATTAGTGACACAAATTTACTATCACAAGTATCAAAGAATTTGTAATAAATTTATCATTAAATATGCAAATTTATCATCATAATTACAAAAGAACAACAAATTTATCGTCAGCTATGCAAATTTATCATCATAAGTATACCAAAGAATTTGTAGCAAATTTACCATCACAATTACAAAATGATATAGCAAATTTACCATCATAATTGCAAAAGGATTTGCAAGCATACCCTGTGCAGCAAGTGGCAGTCATCGTGTTCTGCAATATTTTTTATTCGTTCCTAACCCTAGTTTAGAATTTCAACAAGAGATTCTAATTTTTGGTGCCTAAACATCTACAGCAATGAAATCACAAAATTTTTCAGACCCAAATCCCGCAATTTTTGAGAATCAAGTTGAGTAAGTGAAATTAGAACCGAGAATAGTTTTGGTATTTTATTAAAATTTGGGACCAAAACATAAACCCCCAAAGAGGACGGGACGAAAAACTATTTGACAGTAATAAATAGGACCAAAAGCTAAGGCTGTGTTCAAACACTATTTCTCAAAAAAATTTAGAAATTTTTTCTGAACTTGTTTAGAAAATTTTTCTCAAATTTTTTTCCCAAATAATATTCATTTCTCTATAAAAGAAGAGAGAGAGAGAGAGAGAGAGAGAGAGAGAGAGAGAGAGAGAAAACACCTTGAAAATGCCAAAAAAATTTAAACTCTCAAATTTTTTCTGAAATACTTATACCAAACATCTCATTCCCCTTATTTTATATCTCAAAATTATTTTTTGTCAAAAATAATTATTTGAGAAATATTACTTTCTAGTAATAAATCCGAAATGGTATGTCGAAATACACACAGGTACATACTATACCGGTAACAAAAACGGTATACTTACCTATACGATATTGATAACTTTGGGTGAAAATGAATAAAATAGTAAGTAACACTTCCGTTTGAATGAGAATTTAACTTAGACTTTATTTAAAAACATTCTGTATTTGTTATGTTTTCATTAAATTTTTGGAGCTTTATTAGTTCATCTCGATTTTTCTGAATTTTTTTTTAGTTATTGGACGTAATTTTGTACTTTTTAAATTTTTTTGTTGAGATGAACCAATAATTAACGAAAAACTGATACAAAGCAAACTTAAAAATATTTCAAATAAAAATAAAAAAATAATAAGACAATAATTTAATAAATATGACATTTTAAATGGACCTAATTAATTTAGAGTAGGAAAAAATTGAATTTACTTAAAATCAATCATTTTTAGAAATAACTTAGTTCGATAGATATAATTCGAAGATGAGGTTATTAAAAAACAACCCCATAAAATATATTTTCTAGAGTCTACACATCTAAAACTTAAAAAAGAAGAAAATAAGAAGAGAGGAATTAAATCATAAAAAGAAAATGGGTAACGGATACTTATAAAGCTAAAGACTCAAATAACATGGTCCGTTGCTTTTTACTGTGGCAGAAAAGTAGACCTAAGCTATCCTCATAGGCCACCGCCAGTTTCCGCCAATTAAATTCGAAAAAAATGAAGCAGTGATGGAGGGTGTCCTCTCTTTCTTAGACAAAGTTGATTCAGCCAATGTATACTTTTCTACTACCTGCCAACTGCGACGAAAAGTGGAATTTTAATGGTTTATATAATACATACACCGATACACAGACATATATATGTATGCATTATGAATATCATGTATATATATATATTGTAATAAAATAGAGAAATATTACCTTTTTCCTTCACTAAAAATTTATCGGCAAAAATATTGTGGAAATTGAGACGCGGACTAGGTCGCTGATCTCTTGAGACGATACGTGCTGTCTACGAAAAATTTCTAGTGTAAAAGACTGCAAGATGCACGTCGTCCTTAGAATGCAACAAAACCAACCACCAATTATTATAAACCCTCACAAGCTAATATTTTCTTAACCCAATGAAAAACTCTATGTATGTAGCACAACTAAAAGCACTTCTCTAAAAATCTTTTTTTTTCTTTTTAATTCTACCGAAGCTAGACTTGCATGGATGAAAATATATATGATGATGGCAAATAATGATAAGCCATATAAATATTATTCAATTCAAAAGATATTATTGCCATTCCCTTAATAAAGAAACTTCAAAAGCATAGCAACAATATTCATCCTTGTGCCTTAAAAACCAAACGGTAAAATTCATAATAGCAGTTTTGATTGTTATAAATGGTAAGATTTCACATAAAAGTAGAGGATTAATTTAAGAAAATCAAAACGGTAGAACAATCAAATTTATTATAAATATATACAATTGAAGAACACTTATTTCATTTAAATTAATTATTATTTTTTATAAAAATATTCTAACAATATATTTGCTCACCTACTTTCAATTTCGTTCTCATGGAACCTTACCACATATGTATTGCAAAAACCGGATCCTCTCCTGTCCTGACCAGAGAGTTTCGTTTAAGCACTTTTTGGGTGTTTACGGGACCACATTAATTATATATCAAAACTATTTACTTATCAAAAGTCATTAAGAATATTGATCATGTTAAAAATCATATGAATATTTATTGGGGATAGTCGGTCGACCGAATGGTCCCACCCCCGGTCGGTCGGTCACTAACTAGATCCGTTTTAGAAAGGGTCAAATGTGTAGGGCAGGAAGGACACAATGCGTCTGCCCTGCTTTAGCATGCGGACGATCCTGACCATAGTATCCATGATAGCTCAGTGTCTCGTATATTGCACACGAGTAAAAGGAAGGTCATCCCGAATAGGGAACAAGGACGTTGATTTCGGCTGAAAAGTCACCCTAGATCACTCTCATTCCTAAAGCATCAAAGTCCCTTTTTCCTAGTAAGAGGTCAAGGTATGCAATTGATGCACAATTAATCTACAATTTCTCCCTTTCTCTGACTAGTTCTAACTTGATTTTTAGAGGGTTCACAACTGGACCACCATCCCTTGGTCATCAGACTTGTGTGTGGGAGCCATAAGAGGCAGAAGTCGATCGGGGTTGTCGCCGTCCATTTTCTGACATCAATAGTTTGCGTCATCTATGGGAACGGCTTTCTCACTACAAAACAAATTCAACTATTCCATAGCGGAAAACAATAGCGACCATGAAACGAACCACAAGAGGAATGATGCCCCTATAACGGGGGGACAAGGAGCTAACACCCCGCAGGACGCAAACCCACTACAAGTGCAGGTGCAACGCGTCACCCAACTAGTTGCGATCCTGGTAGAGCAAAACCAAACATTAGAGCAACAATGGAGAGGCCACCCGATGCCCCTATGTTATGAGATCCAAGAGAAGGACCCGAGCCTCAGAAACTCTTGGCAACCGATGCATTAGAAGTACGTGATGAGAATGAGGAGAAAGGTGAAGAGCTGGTGGAAGAATTGGAAGAGGAATGGGATAAAATGGTGTGGATAGGTAGGAGACTTCCCCTCACCTGAGGCAACCAATGATCTAATGCCGCAAAGATAATGCAGACGTATTCACATGGACGCATGAGGACATGCTAGGAATTGGCCCCCCATATCGCACTACCTCAATGTCGACTTGAGCTTTTGCCCGGTTAAACAGAAACCTAGGGTATTAGGGGGGTGGTGGTGGTGGTGGGGGTGGTGGTGGTGGCACCGGGGGGGGGGGGGGGGGGGGGTGTGGGTTGGGGTTTAGAAAGCACAACGGTAGAGGAAGTGGTAGATAAATTGAAAAAGACAGGCTTCATACGAGTGCAGTATGTGAAGTGGCTCACCAATATCGTGTTGTCGAAAAAACATAATGGAAAATGGAGGATATATGTGGATTTCACTAATCTGAACAAGACATGCTCGAAGGACAGTACCTCCTATAAAAAAAATAGATTAGCTAGTCGATTAGACATGGGCCCCAAATTGCTAAGCTTTATTGATACTTTCTTAAGCTGTAACCAAATTTTGGTGAACCCAACTGACCAAGACAAAACTACTTCATTATTGAGTGGGGGTTGTTCTATTGTCGAGTCATGTCGTTCGGTTTAAAGAATGCATGGGCTACTTACCAACGCCTGGTTAACAAAATGTGCATGCATCAAATCGGGAGGAACATGGAGGTATGTGAATGATATGTTAACAAAAAACAAGATCGCCAATCGGCACCTGACCGACCTGGGAGAGACCTTCGCGAAACTAAGGAAGTATGGGATGAAACTGAACCCAGCCAAGTATACCTTTGGAGTAGCACCAGGGAAGTTCTTGGATTTTTCTAGTCTGCAAAAGAGTGATTGAGGCCAACCCGAAGAAGATACATGTTGTTATTGATAAGCAACCGATAAAGAAGGTTCAATGCCTGACCGATCAGGTCGATGCACTGAACCGATTCGTCAATCGGGTAATAGACAAATGCCTACCGTTCTTCAAGACCCTGAGAAAAGCCTTAGAATTGACCCCTGGCTGCAAAAAGCTCTCCGCCAGCTGAAAGAGTACTTAACCGCCGCTCTGTTCCTATTGTGGATAGTCCCAGGCGAAAAATAGATATAGTTCTTCGTTCTTTGAAGATCTTTAGAAGGTTGAAATGTATTTCACTTGTTCTACTTTTCTTTGATACCTAGCATTAGGGGTGATATTGGTCCGGTTTGGTCCGATCTGGCCAAAAAAATTGGACCAAATCGGTCATTCCGATTTGAAGGTTTTAAAATCGAAATCGAACATAGAAAAAATTTTAAATAATTAATAGGCCCATGTCAAGTAAACTCAATACAGACTAAATTTTATTAAAAAAATCACTGAAAGTCGAGAGGTGGAGGGCCTAGAAGGTTGAAGATGAGTGAGATTGTGAGAAACAGAGCACTGAAAATGAGAAGTGGAAGCGGCGGGAGGCTAAGGGCAAGTGAAAGTGAAGGAAAAGATTATATTTTTTTACATATACACGATTACACGCGTTGTACCACTATACCTATATTTTTAAATTTGTAAGTTTTTTTGCATATACCGGTTCGGTCTGGTTTGGTTTAGGTTGGAAGGGTCTAAAATCGAAAATCAGACCAGAATTTCTCTAAATTTTCAAACCGGGCCAGACCGAACCGAACCAAATAAACTAAAAAACCAAATCGACCCGTCAATTTCGTTCGGTTTACCAGTTTGCCGGTTTGGTTTGGTTTTCCGATTTACACTTTAACCCCTACCTAGCATAGTTCAATGCTCACGTTGTTTGTGTTTTTCATTCTATTGCAATTTCTATTACTAGCATGGTAAACTAAGCATTTAAGCTTGGTCATGGGATGATTTTCATCATATGACCTAAACATGTTTTTATCTTCTCTTAGGTTTTTAAAGCTTGTTGGAGGATGAGTAATCTTTCATCTTTTGAAACTAAAATGAAGTATTAAATCTTTAATTGGGTGTCCACAAAGTATTTTTGGTACATTCAATGCTTTGGTCAATATCCTTTATGCTTAGACTTTTTGTCTAAGGAACAAACTTATCCTACAACACATGCTTTGTTGAAAATAGTTTCATATATATATTTTTCGGCCAAGAATATATGACTTTGTTCATGGCCAAGTAATAGATAAGAAGATAACTTATGCTTAAGTTGTGGATGAAGTGACTATCTAAGACCATGCCTCCCTTTTATTTGACAACTTTCCTTTCATATTTTCATTGTTAGATTCTCAAACCAAAATTCATAAAAAGAAAAGTTTGGCGTCCTAAATGCAACAACCGTGCAAGCTACATTCTCAAGTCATAATTCGATATCCCTGAGGATTGATGCATGTACCTTCTCCGCTATGCAAGTCCACCAAGAAAGAGAAGAGTTCGGATTATGAAAATGTGGTCACGCACGGTACCACAATGGTATACACAATTTTGGATCGACCGCCATGCTACGACAACCCCTAGCCTGGAAGTACCAGTAGTCTGGTTCATAATTGGCTTCTTTTGGCTAGTAATAGTAGAGGAACTCAATCAAGGTAAGTGTCAACCCTCCTTCACTTCTATAGTGCCAGAGCACGATCATGGAGAGCAGTAGCTGCCAAACGTTCAACATCAACTGGACTAGTGCTAGGTTTAAAAGATGGAGAATTTCTTTGATTATAGGATGGAAAATGAGTTGTAATTAGCATTGAAAATTACTTTCATAGAAGCAAACTTCTCGACTAGAAAAGGTACAAGCCCTCTTGTTCTTGCTAGGCAGTCTCAAATAGACAGAGTTAAAGATCGAGTACGTGACCCTGGTCTGGTCTAGATCTTGAATGGTAAGGACAGGGGAAAGGGTCTTGGTAGCAAAAGGTAGGTTTCTAAGGGCGTTAGAAGGAGTTGTCATGGCTAGAGGAGTCGTGCTAATGACACCTCCTCTCCAAAGGCATGAGAATGAAGTGGAGGAGTCGGGGGAGTCCAGATCGATAGAGGGTAGAGGGGATCAAGACAAATCTCTATCATGCATTAGTAAGGCAGAGACAAAGACAGATTGAGAGGCCTCTAGGAACTGTTGGCTACAAGTCTAATCGTTGATTGGGGAAAAGTAGGGGGAATTCTCCAGAGAGTGCTGAAAGAAGGCGAACAAGCTAGAAACCGAGTAGCTCGAAGAAAAATCTCGACGAAGATCGACGGAATGGAAGGATCCAAGATGTAGTAAGGGAGTAGCAACAAGGGAAGAAGGCAAAGGGATTCCTGGAGCAAATGCCCCTCTTTTAAAGTATTCCCGAGGAGTGGGAACAACACTCCAATCTTGGCCATTGAAAACGGCTGAGATAAATGACAGAGATTGAGCCGCGTCACCACAATCATGAATAATCACCAAATGTGGGCACGCCTTTCAAAGGAGTCGTGAATTGCTACATGTGGATTGGCCAACTACCGCATTAAAGAAACGAGGAGACGCGCATTAAATATATATCAACAGTAACGAACGCTTGTCGATCATTGGAATGATTCCCTATACCTTAGTTTGCACTTGATGATCCCAGTTTGGGCTTAAGACCGATCGACTATTCACACACGCCATTCGCTCAGTGGAGCCCTTAGACTCGGGGATAGCTGGCCGACTGAGCGGGCTCCTCCTCGGCCGGCCATTCACTAACTAGATCTCTCGCTTTCTATTATTATTCCTAACGACAGTAAATGCACATTCAGCTCCCAAAATGGGAGGGATTCTGTCATTTTCCCATTCAAGGGTTAATTAAAAATAAACCATATTTTTATGCCACATTTTGTCCTTGTCTATCTCTTCAAATAAAGTATAGTTAATTGTATGTGATATATATATATATATCATATATATATCTACCCTAATCATATATACTCTAAATCAATGATGTTACTTGTACCTTTTTTCCCATCGCTATTAATCTCATGATCTCATGTTTCCAAATCCTCCGAAATCAATCCAAAAATCAACCTTGCAATAATTGAACAACTAATATATAGTTGAGTGTACACATTCACTCCCTTTGGTTTCAGATCTTTATATAATAATATAGCCTAGACATACATCCTATATAGTATACTAATTCATGCACTGCAAGATTGATTGAATGATATCTCACCGGACACTTTTGAAACCTCATAATCATGATATGAATTGCTCCATTTGTTTATATAGTTCCATAAGCACTTTATTTACTCAAAAAAAAAGAAAAAGATTAATCAGATATTGATAGTTACATGATCAAGATAAAATTATTTAAGATCGGCTATTAAAGTTTAAGGCAAATTTGATATGTAAAACTTTTTTCCTTTGTAATTGTTCCTAATTCTGCCAGATCTTTAAACAATAAAAAGTGTTCTCTTTCGGGATTTCCGATTAAAACAAATAAAAGTTATTATAAAAATTGAAGGCCTCTGAAAATGGTGAATATATGCATGCTAAGTTTCAATCAATTCAATTTCTTCCCCTTTAGAATATACTTGCTTTCGTACGTCATTATACGTCCTTTGGTTTTTATAAGCTATCAACTAGTAGGGTTGATAACCAAATCCAACTGTTTGAAATTACCTCGTCTTTGCTTTAAAAGATCGGCTTGTCATATGAACAAACCAAATTTGAACATTTTTTTTAAGCTTGTTAGGTTTTTAACTCAAGTTCGAACAAGCGATTAATCAGTTTGTTCAATTTACTAAGTGTAAAGTATTTAGGGAGATCAACTCGTAATCGACTCAATTAAAGTTCATTTAAAATTTACTCTCCGTATAAATAAATTAATTTAAAAATATTTTTAAAACTCGTTAAATTTTCAAATTCAACAACTAATTATTTGACTTGTTAGGCTTGTGAATCAATCATACCAACTACTACTTATGATCAGCAACTTAAAATTAAATTTTTTGAAAGGAAAAGTCATAACTAGTGACCTCATAGATTCTTGTCCCGGAAACGTATAATAAATGTGTGTGTGTGTGTTTTTAAAGGAAATATCATAACTAGTGAGTCGTGACCTAATAGATGCTTTGTCGTTTTTTTTGTGATGACTCAAAATCCTAATATGTTTGTAGTATTTAAATTATTTTTTCCTTTTTCTTTCGTGAGCTGGGAGAAGACATAGCTGTTCATCTTTCACATCACTATTTACCACCAACTTTTGTTTTATGCAACTCATTTTTTTCCTTATATTTGTGGCATATATAATGGGCGCATTGGGCGTACAGTAATTATTGAATTATTATCTAATTTTTTTTCTCATTTGAATTATTTTATAATTTTTTATTTTGCATCAATTTTTTATGATTGTTGATTTGTTTCGACAAGAGATTTCAGAAAAAATATAAAATTATATCTAACAAATAAAAAATGTTCAGAAAAGATAAAAAAATAAACCTAAAATAGTGTATATGTTGACTTATTTTTCATCTTTAGTGGACTTTTTTTAGTTTTTGGACATAATTTTATACTTTTTAGATTTCTTTCGTTGAGACGAACTAATAATCAATAAAAATAAATAACAAATATAAAAAAATTAAAGAAAGATAAAAATAATTAATTTTGAATAAAGTAATGGATGTGGAATGTTTGGTTAAGGTGTTTGGGAGATTTTTTCCCAAATAAGTTTTTAGAACAAGTTTCTCAAACATTTTTATTTTTTTCCCAGACAACTTTTTCTCTCTATAAAAAGTGTCTCTGAAACACTTTTTTTCCAGACAAGTTTCTGAGACACTTATAACCAAACAACGTCTCAGAGTTTTATTTCTAAAAATTATTTCAGAAACACTCAAAACGAACACACACCGCACGCAACATGATAAAAAGTGGGGAAAAAACTTCGCTATACCGCCACATTCATTACTAAGGGCAACTCCAATGGTGGCCAAAAAATGGCCCTTGCCATTGCCATTTTTTGGCCAGGAATAGTGCTTTTTGTCAAAAAATGGCAATGCTGAGTTCGGTGGTTCAGAAAAATGGCAAGGGCCATTTTTTCAAACAATTACCATTCTATCCTTTTTCATAACTAACTTTAACCAACTACATGTCCCAGTCAAATTTAAATGTTTGTACGAAGATTCGTATATTATTGAAAAAAAATATTTTAATAATTTTATAATTTTTATAGTAAATCCGAATTATCAATAAATTTAAAATTTAAAATATACATTTTGACAATGAATTAATATTATATATTGAATTCAATGGAAGAATGAAAACTACGCGAATAGAGGAAATAGCAGCAAATGAAAAGATGAAGAATGAAATGCAAATTATGAACATGGACCTATCTCAGATTGCGGACCCTCAAACGCGGCATTACTACGCGATGTTGAAAAATGATATCATGGAAAAAATGGTCGCACGCCAACCTCCCCAGCCTTACTTTCCAGAATTCACAGGCTTTAGTCAAGAATGAATTATGTAATTCTATTAGCTATTTGAAATGATTAGTCTTCGTGTTTTTATTTTTCCATGTAACGGTAGTAGGTAAGTTTAGTTGTTCCTTTTAATGTTAATGAAATTAGTTGTTGTTTTTAATGAAATTATGATTTCGAATACCAAGCAAAGTAGAATCCTTTTATTTCCAACGAAATTGAAATATCGGTGTTCATTCATTTTGTTGCTGTGTTCGTTCAATTAATACACAAGCAATTTTAATTAATACTTTTTTATTTTGTTCCTGGGGTCTGTTTTTCGGTAATCTGATGGTGTTGGTGTTCGTTCATTTTTTATTTTGTTGCTGATGGAAGGAAGCAGTTGGGATAAATTTTGCCGGGAAGGGGTTGGTTGGGGTAACTTGGCAGATTTGTCAAGGGCCATTTCTGCGGCTATTTTTGCCCAGAAATGGCTAGAAAAATGGCAACGGCCATTTTTTGGCCCTTGCCATTTCAACCATTGGACTCTGGTTTTTGCAATTTTTGCCAAAAAATGACAATGGCAAGGGCCATTTTCAGACCATTGGAGTTGCCCTAACTCTCTCCGTTATGAAAAAAATGCTAAAATAAAAAATCAAATTAATATTTTTGAAACTGACTTTTAAAATAAGACCCTTCTCTGTGGACATCTGCTATTTCCCTCCGTTAAAAAGTATCTATAATAATTATAACTGAATGCGATTATAAAACTTAATTAACCTAATTAGGATTTTTCTGAACAAATATGTGAAAAGTTAGCTCTGCAACATATTGTTCTTGTACACGGGTATGTTGCCCAGTAAAACTAGATAGAAATGTGATCAGTTTCTAACAGTAAGTGGATAAGTTGCATAGTCGAATAATAATTTGGGATCAGACCTAGACGAATAGGAATGATAAATTCTAGGCCGATTCAACTATAACAAGTACAGATGAATTAAATCTAACAATGTAGATAAGATCAGACTTCGAGAAGTTTGGATAAGACTTATCTAGTTAAAGATCAATTGTCAAAATAAATAATCTACTTCTAACAAAGAATTAGAGATCAAAAAGTACTCAGATTAAGTCAGGGATTACCTCTATTAAAGAACATACACCAATAGGTGTACAGCTACGCCGAAGTTTGCTACTTTACATGCACTTAGATTGAGATTAAGCAAGATTGAGTACTCACTTCATCATCATCATAGTGTCTTCCCGCCAACTTGGGGCAGAAGATTTTTTGACAATTTTTTTCCTTGTAGATTAAGTTTTTGGTGTGATAGCAAGTTTGTGTGTTCGACCAAATCTGAGAAGCATACCTTAAAATAACTAAAAATTTTACCAACTCACTATTGGCGTAGTCTGTCAAAAATTTTCAAGACTAGCACACACAATGTGTTGATCTCGGGCAAGTAGGTCATGGAGGAAAAGCAGTATAACAATAGTTCCAGACCCCACCCTTGCCCCCCAAAAAAAGAAAATTCGCAACTTGTACGAGGCATAGAGAGGCAGGGAAAGGTCTCATTCTCACGAAGGTGATCGCTCCAAAATGATAGAGACGCCCAGGCGGGTCTCCCATTTCCTAAACAAATTGCAAAGGAAGGATCACATTGTCGATGAGAAGGAGCGTTAACTCAATGAACATGATGAAGAAATCCTTGAATTGAGGAAGGCACGAGACAATGATTGCTAGACTAGAAATCCCTAGAGCAAGATGGGGGAGGCTATCCAGACTAATCAGCATAGCTAAACATATGGTAATATCCTGATTGCACGCACAACCAGGAAGATCGCGGAGGGGAGAACTCTTGTTAGGGATGGCTCTAACAAAGAAAACTGAGGAATTAGATCTGGTAATGGGTGCCAAGTCAACCACTTTGTTACGATGTAAGTGGATGTTTGAACCAACGTTTCAAAAAATTGAAGCCGACACAAGACTCAGCAAAGAAAATGCCACAATAGATCGCTCTCTCCCACTTTCTAAGGCTATAATGGCGAAGGCCTTGCCAAAGAAGTTCATCCACCTGAAGTTCATCTTTACAATGGTAAAACAGACCCGATAGGGCATATTAATGTGTTTCTTTAGGCAATGATCCTACATGTCTTGGGTGAGGACCTCTATTGCAAGATGTTTATCTCGATTTTAGGCAAAACTACCATCAACTAGTACCACAAACTCTAACCTCATTCTATTACTAGTTAGGCTCAATTGGCAGAGGAATTTTTGGCAAGGTTTTTGACAAATATATCTCAGCCAAAAGAGTTTGACTCTCTAATGGCTATGAAGAATAGAACAAATGAAACCATCAGGGATTGCTAAGTTGGTACTAGGTTATGTACAAAGAGATGTAGGATTGCAACAAAAATTACTCTATACCATATTCAAGTTGGGCCTACCTATTTGCTAGAAGTTGCATGAGTCGCTCACAATGAATCTAGTCGACATCCTTCCCAAGTTAATTAAAAGAGTGGACCAACATGCAATGATAGATGAACAAATCCTTCAAAAGATAGATAGAGACAAATCCTTTGAAAGATAGATAGGGACACTCACAAGGCTCACAAGACCAACATAATTAAGGGAGGTGGGCAAAAGGGTAACAAAGATAAAACTCGTTGCAGCTATCATTAAGAACTAGTGACCTCGTCAAGAATTGCAAGGTGTTCAAAAAATACCTTGAAGAACTCGTTGAAGCAAGACATCTCAAGAAGTACATTACTGAGCCTAGGAAGAATGATGAAGAATAAAAAAACCACGGAGTTTTATTCTTTCAAAAATGACAAGCATCCATCCAGAATCATCCATGTCATCCATGGAATGGTCTACTTGAATAGGGAGAATGAGGCAAGGGTACAAAGGCATAACACGGAATGTGGGCATCATGTGCTTCAACTCGGGAAGAAAGAGCTAAAGGTCACAGGATGGATCAAGGAGTGAGATTAACTAAAAAGATTCTTGAAGATCAACAAGTTTGATAGGAAGAAAATCCAACTCTCCCATAATTACACATTAGTGATCACATTGAAGACCAACATGTTTGATACAAATAGAATCCTAGTCGCTCAACGGAGCTTAGCGAAGATCCTTTATTTTAGGATCATCAAGAAGATGAAATTATCCCACAGCAATCTTAAGATTGCGAACTCACCTCTTATTGACTTTAGTGCAAAACTGGTATGGTCATTTGCCGTAGTCACTCTTCCTGTTCGGGTAGAGAAGTTGACGATGGATACAAAGTTCATGGTGGTGGATGCACCATCTACTTACAATAACATAGTAGGAAAAACTTGAATGCACTACATGGGTGCAATTTTGTCCACATACCACCAGGAGATTAAGTTCCAAGGATTCAATGGTATTGAATGTGTTTGAATAAACCAAAATACAACAAGAAGCTACTTTGTGGCGTCCGTCAAACACAAAGCTGGCCAAATATCTTGTTCGGTGATCGACAAGTTAGGTGTAGACACCCCAATTTGGATCCCAACGAACTTTTGAAAGGAATGATTGTACCATTTCGGTGATAAAAAGGGACACTCTTATCCCTGGATGCAGAGGAAAAACTACATGGAGATCGGGAGGGGCTCAAATGCCCAAAAAACTTCAAAAAAAAGAAATTAGAAGTTAGGTATAAATTTTGAAAAATATAAAAAAATACATTTAGGCCCCTACTAATTACATTCACCCCCTCACTTTCCCAAAAATCCCCCCCCCCCCAAATGTGGAATTCTAATTCTGTCCCTGGCTGGATGAGTCTGTCTAACGCCTCATGTATACCACTAGTCCAGTAACTTTTTGGAGCTCAACCATGAGGCTCAAAATACTTAAGTCCAAGTTACTAGTAATATCATACATAGTTCATTATATACCTAAGATCACGCATGCAAACTTTTGATGTGGGACAAAATGTCATAATCTTCCTACCTTGAAGACCTTGTGCCCTCGCAAGAGGTTGAACACTAGAGTCACCACGGCCTAATCCCGAGTCTATTCCCTAGTGACCAAATAAAGTCGCGACCTCACACTCGATTGAGTACACGGATCGCTCTGATACCATTTGTAACACCTCATGTATACCACTGGCCTAATAATTTGTTGGAGGCTAACCACATGGCCCAAAATACTTAAACCCAAGTTACTAGTAATAGCATACATAGTTCATTATATACCCAAGATCACCCATGCAAACTTTCGATGTGGGACGGGATGTCAAAATTGGGTCATATTAGACATTTGTAAACTTGACCATGTTTACTCAATAGTGGTCCTTCTCCATTTTGTCCATTCCTAATTGTGACACTTTTCAAATGTGTACACATCATTTGTACGAGAAAGATAGGAAATTGAAATCGAGTCGGAAAAGGGCAATCTTTTCTTTCCACTAGAAAAACCAAACGCCGTCTAATGCAAATTAACGAAAAGGAGAACAGTTTATTCTTTTGTAAAATAGAGGTATTTTCTAATACTTTAAAGGAGGTTTCTGTACTTACGAAAATCTAATATGAGGTATACGCAATCAAAGGAAATATTTTGGGGGCCCAGTGTCGGCGAGCCGTGAAGGAAATCGAATTGTGTGAAGAAAATGACATCCCCACCACCAACATCAACCGCAGAATCTGGGATGGGCCCAGATTTTATTTCTCTCTCACAAGTCACACTCAATTGTCACATATACCCTCACTACCACCGCCCGCACGAGGGCACACCTTATAAGTTTTGACATTTATGACATCCATTTTTGTTTTTAGGGCTCCTACCCTACATACAATATATATCATCTCCTCATTAATACATATTGTATACTGTGCTTAATTAAAGTAAATTCGATTAAAAACTTCTCTATTTGCTTAATCTTCTCTGTTCCTCCCCCTTGATCAATTACTAGTTTTATTTCACAGTGGTTTGAGCATTACTAAACGTATTATTGATGGTTAATTTTAATGAAAGCGTTGTTTCAAAAGAAGACGATTAATTAATAATTTGAGTAGGTGCATGTTTCATTACACAATAAAAGTTCATGACATCTAATTCTGTTAAAAGTTACTCCTACAATAATAATTTGTAGTATGTGTGCTTCATTCTCTACAAAATGTATAGCATAAAATGACATTAGAAAATAGTATTTTAGTGCCACGCTATCAAATGACTTCGGAATCAACGAAGAAGGAAAATTTATTGAATGATTTTTGGTCATCGTTATGTAATGCTTGAATATTACTCTTTGTAACAAATTTATGTGAGGTCGAGTAAAAGTATTATAAATTTCTCATGCATTTATTTTTTATAGAAATAAATATTGAGACATTATGATGAATAACTATACTAGGGGACGCGAGAAGGAGTTGCACGGGGGGAATGGTAGAGCGACAAAAACACGAGAGATTTGCGGGATAGTGGTTGTACACACACACACACGCTTGCTGCATTTATTTATTTATTTATAATAAGGCAGAGATTTCTGCATGTGCAAGCGTCACTGTATATAGAGGCTCTGTCTTGTTTGTCATGTAATTTTTATTATTATTCTAAAAAAGATTTCTAAATAAATCACTCTCATTCTCACTTTAATTGTTATAAGTAAATAAGTGAATAATTATTTTAATAACTACTTATCCTTATATATTCCGTGGTTTGATAACTACCTATCATTAATATTCTCCATATTCTATGTTCTAGTGTACTTAAATTCTCAGACTTTGAGTCACTGACCCTAACATTTGAATTCAACAATGAGGGTCTATTTCTTGATTTAATAATTGATTTGCACACGCATCGCGTGTGTTCTGCGGCTACACATATGCAAATTTGTGTTAGGAAAATAATTGGGACAAAAAATGTATTTTGAGTCGTCTCATATATATTGTCTCCATTTATATTTTTTATAGGCTTTATTATGAGCATTGAACGATTTCAAAAATATTTGTCTAAATATCCGTATCTATAAAATTACTCAGAATATTTTGTGAGATCCACCTTCTCCAAACTTCTTAAAGCTCTTCTTTGTTTCCTCAAGACAAAAAGAAAAAACAACTCGTGTGATAAACTAAACGAGGAATGAACCCCAAGTCGATGGTTTGGTGGTCAAAGACTGGGACTTAGACATATGCTCTATTTTAGGTCTCAGATTCGAAACCACTCAGATATTATCAATCTTTATGGGACCAATCTATATAGGACAACAACCTGATCTTAAACAGGGCCCGCAAGTCGTAAGTGGACAGTGGAATTGGTCCCCGAGGACTAATTGGCAATAGGTCGAGAGTAATTCCAAAACTAATCGAATACTTAGGTAAAAAAAAAAAAAAAACAAGGAATGGCGTTACAGATCTAACACGAGATAGAGTTAGGTTTGAAATAGTTTACACCTTGCATATAGAGCCAAGTGATCAACAAGTCTTTCTTAATTAATTAGACAAATTATCCCCAAGTCAAATTTGCTTTCTATACTATGCTTGAACATAATGCACGATACCCAGCAACAAATTAATACTTGATTTTGGTAGACTTTTGTGCATGGTAGATAGAGTGAATTGCACCGATCTCCCTCGAGTTTCTAGCAAATGCAGAGACTTTCTTTTAAGTTTTAAAAATTAAAACTTTTGAAGTAAAAAAAAACTAAATTTTTATCTTATTGATATCTAATTAAATTAAATTTTTTTGTAATAACTAAATAAATTAATCAGAACAGAATAGACGATTTTGACATCGAAGTAGAATCTTTAGGTGGTTTCATACGGTGGAGGTTGAATAAAGTTTGGTCATCCAATAGTGAAAAAAGTTGGACTCCAAGTAAGTTATATATGTATGTATGTATGCATGTATTTAGAGCCCGTTGATTTCTTAGAAAGTCAGAGTAATTCCTTCCATGGAGTTCATGAAACTAGTGATACTATAAGGGGGTTGGAATTATTGGGGTTGAGGAAGTGAAGGTAGAAAATGTAGAGAATAATGATGTAGAACATGAATGATGTAGAGGTGAAAGATCACAATGCCAGTGGTTCAAATAGTGATTCGGATGTTTCGTTTTATGAAGACAGTGAGTATGAGCAGATTGATAATGTTTGAGACCAATATTGATGAGGGAGTTGAGTGGAGAGGAAGTGTGGATAGTAAAGGGAAGCCAAGGTTTGAACCACAAGAAGTGTTAGAGAATGGTAAAGATATTGCACTTGATTCATGTGATGAACTAAATAGCATGCATTCAAACTCTAATGAAGAAATTGAGTGTAGGTACCTTGAGTTCAGGGTTGAAACTGACACGGAAAAGGTAGAATTCAAAGTGGGTTTGCAATTCTCCAATGCCAAAAAGTTTAGGACTGCAATAAGAAAATATTTTGTACAATAAAGGAAGGACATTAAATTCCTTAGAAATCAAACTACAAAAGTGAAAGCCATTTGTGCCAACACATTTTGCAAATGGTATATATTTCGATCACTTAAACAATTGAATAAATCAATTAAAGTTAAATCACTCAGGAACAAGCCCCGATACAATAAGGGGTCATATATTGAACAATATAGTAGGATGTGTGTGGGATTATTGTGTAGAGGTTAGGAGGACAAACCCCGATACAATAATGATAATAAAGACCATACCCCTACCACTAAGGATGGACAACCACTGTTTGAGAGAATATAAATATGCTTAGATACATTAAAGGAATGAATGAAATTTGTTGTAGGAGATTGATTTGCATAGATGCTTGTCATTTGAAAAGGCCACGTGGGAACACCTGTTAGTGACAATTGGGATAGATGCAAACAACCATTTCCATTTGCATATGTTGTTGTTGATAGTGAAACAAGAGATGCATGGCAATGTTCATTGCGTTGGTAATGGAGCACCTTGATATTGACAACTCACTACATGGACCTTAATGACAGACAAGCAAAAGGTATCCACTTTTTGTTGTTTATTACATGCAAAATTGATTTATGCTAGTTTGCTTAGCTTAATTAACCACTAACATTGTATGTGTAAGGCCTTGTTCCAACATTGGAGTCTTTAGTACCTAATGTAGAGCATAGATTCTGTACCAGGAATCTCTATACCAATTTCAAAGATGTCCAAAAGGGAATGAAGCTGAACAACCTACTGTGGGAGGTAGCTTGGACTACAACAGTGCCATATTTCCAAAGTGCAGTGAAAAAGATGGAGAGTATTCATGTAGAAACTCATAACTAGTTAGCTTCCAAGCCACCCATGCAATGATCAAGGTTTCATTTTTCTAACCTGCAACAAGTATCAAGTATGATATCCTTTTTTAACAACCTATGTAAGAGTTTCAATAAAAGATATTATTCAGACAAAGAAAAAACTTTTTTCAAGTTTGCTTGAATTCGTTAGGTGTTACCTAATTAAGAGATTAACAAATATGAGAGAAAATAATAGTAAATGGGAAAACCACATATGCCCAAACATATAGAATAAGTTGAAGAAATATAAAGAACAGAGTGGTGGTTATAACCCAATTTTGATCAGGCGAGGATCACTTCCAGGTTTTTACCTCTGCCCCAACATAGTATAACTTGAATTTGGGAGAGAAAACATGCAATTATAAAAAATAAAATTTACAAGGCATACCCTGCCCCCTTGCAATTAGTGCAATTGTGTATAGTGGAAAAATGATAGATCATTGTGTAGATGATTGTTACTTGAAGGAAACCTTTTGAAGGCCTAAGAAGTCAATAAATAAATGAAATGGTGAGGCACTAGATCTAAACCAAAAAAGTTAGAAATAGCTAAATGTTACTTAAGGTATGGCAATTGTGGATAGTGGGGGCCATAATATGAAGAGTTGCAAGAATGCAACAAATTCAGAATTATGAGAATACCTAGTGGAGGTTTGGTGTTTAAAGCACCCAGCGACAAGCCAAGGGGGAGGCCAAGGGGAAGGGGTAACCAATCAAGGACATTTATTAGTGGAAGAGAACCATTTAATGAGAGAGAAACTATTGGCACATCAGAACAATCAAGAGCAAGCATTGCACCAAAGGATAGAGATAACAGAGGAATAGGCACTTCTGGTGGGAAGGGAAGGAATAATGTTGGGATGCGGAAAGTAATGTTGTAACAATGGCACAAAACAAAGGTCATGCATCACAACCACAATCACAATCTGCTTCTAGTGAAGTGTCCTCAAGTGGCCGTTCATCACAACCACAACCTGCTTCACAACTATGTCCTTCTTCATAACCATTTCCTGCTACCAAAATCATATCATAGCCCAGGACTTTCATGTGGAGAGGTCACAGAGTGGTGACAAGTGGATCAAGCAGAACTTAAAGATCATGTTGTCGCATATTTTTTGTGTAGCATTCTTATGTAATGGAATGATGTGAGGTTTTTCACAAATACAATTCACCCTACCATGGATGTTTTTGTACTTTGTTGTGAATATAAATGATGGCAAGTGGATGATTTTATACTTATGTATGTTAACTTTAAGTTATGCAAAGCATGTTGGTAACTGACGTATTTTAAATTCTTGCAGTATGACTTTAAATTATGCATTAAATGTTGGGGAGCGGATGATAACTGTTTTGTTGGTTTTGGTCTATGCTTCGGATGCATTGGATGTAAGTTAACAAAATATACGCATTTGGTTGTTGGCTTAGTTTATGCATTGGATGTACGAAACATATGCATTGGTTGTTAGTTTTGATTTACTACAGATGTCCATTTATTTGCTGTAAATGCTAGCATTGAATCTGTAGGTAACATATGCACTAGTTTTTTGGTTACGTAATATATGTACTGGCTTGTTGGTTTTGGTTCATGATTTGGATATGGGTAACACATGCAAAAGCTATCCATTTAGTTTGTGGACATAACTAATTTTTTTCCAAAATCTACTTCTGCACATTTGTTACATGTTTGTGGACATAATTGATTTAGGAGAATGATTCTTGGTTTTGATTTACTGCAGGTGTCTATTTGGTTTGTGTCCAACATGGTTTGCTACAAATAACTAGTACGCTTGTGCACAAAATCAATACGCGTGTACACGTTACCATCCACACCTTAAGTTTGCACATAACATAAGGGAAAGGTTTGAGATCAGTTACAATTTCTATCACAATGGCATTCACATAATAGCAATTATGTTATACGTATGGGCAATCCAGTTCTATCAAAGGGTAAATAGGTACACGACATAACATCTTTATTATAAAAAAGAACCATTGACATTAACCATGCACATAATATCAACAAACTAAAATCAACTTATTCATGTTTATTTCTTCAGCATAAAGTATATGATGATGACAGCTAAGATTAGCACAATCGAAGAAATGAACAATGTCACCAAAAATAATTTCTTCCCTCCTGTGTACTGCCACATTTATCTCCAGGGCGCTCATCTTTCTCAACAACACTGGTATAACTTTTTTTGATCATTCACACAACGAGGGTGAAACCAAGAAAGAAATCCACATGATTCAATTTCCTACGACCAAAGGGGGAAAATTTAGGAGACAATAGTATGAATTGACATGTACCAACCTCTAGGGAGTCATTTTTATAAAACTTACTCATTTTAGAAAATGACAATTGAATTATGTTCCAAGAGATTTCAAAAATAAAAAATTCAAGTAAATGGAATCTTATTCAATACTTCTTGCAGCTCATAAACTTCCAACTAGAATTTATAGTTATATATGATGTCTTCTTGCCAGTTGGAAGACCACAATTACAAACCCTTGCATTTATGGTTTGAGAAAAAAGGTCATTCCTTCTTTTCCTCCCTTCATTTATGTTGTCCATAAATCAATCTAAATGTATCCACGTAGATGACTGGTTTGGTGCGGACATACCCATTGCTTCCCTCTAAGAGATGGACAAGGCACAATATCACAGTTACCCCTTAAACTTGGACATGTGATACGCACATGGCCTTTTTATATTAGACAAGTTAGACGAATCCACATAGATGGGTCATATTAAACTCAATGTCAAAGTTTGGGGAGCTTAATGTTCAAATAGAACCAAGAAGGACCGAAATAAAATTATACCTAAAGGCGAAGGGATATATAAGTAATTTTCTCTTATTTTTTTTTACCTCTCTTTTTTATTTATTAAGCCACTGTGTGTGTGTTTTGTATCGAGATCGAGAGATAGAGAGAGAGCGTGTGCGAAACAAATTTTAAAATTAGAGCGTGAAATATTAAAATTAAATTAGACTTAAGTTATATTTTGACTAAGTTTGTATAAATAAGAATGTATTTTTATTTTGATAATTATATTCTTTATACGTATATATAATAGTATAACATATTTTTATATGATACACATAATAGACTAAATATAAACAAAAAATATACCAAGAATAAAGAGTGACATTTTAGTCTTTTATCAATTAAAAGTAACAGGTATAGTAGAAAGTTAACGAGATGAGATAATCTGTTAAATAATATGTAAAGTAGAGGAGGTCAGTGTATTTATCAAAACATCAGGGAAAGTCTTTGTATTTGTCAAAAACCTTAGGGGAGGTTAGTGCAATTTACCCTAACATATAAAGATCATTTTAAGACATTGTGAAAGGGTGAGTTTAAATTAAATTACTCGATATCATTATCTTTTTTTTTTTTTTTAGTTTCTACTGCAATAAATATTTGAAATTAATAATTCATCACGATAAAAAAAATTTAAAAAGTAAAAAATTATAATCAAAAGTCCAAAAATACAAGTACTGGGTTCGGCCTAATTTTACTTTTGAATTTCTTTTGTCATTATTCTACAAAAGTTTAAATTCGTTAATTTTGTGTTAAATTTTTATGAATTACTGATTCATCTTGATGAGTGGTTTCAATCAAAAAAGTAAACAAAAAAATATGAACTTAATTTTAGAAAAGTTTAGAAAAGAAAAGAAAAAAAGCATCTTTCTACTTTGGATTGTTTCATCTTTACTTAATCTTTTTAAGCTTTTAGTCATAACTTGTTAAATTTCTCTCATTGAGACGAACTAATAATTTTTATAAAGGGCCGTATAGATGTAGTATGAATATCATAAACTAATCCAAACATGTTTACTACAATAATTCCTAAAAGGGTGAATGATTTTTTCTCCATGAAGCAATTACACCACAAAAAAACGTGTGGACATTGCGTGCACGTGTCAGTGTGTGTTTTTATTCTACAAGTGTTTACAGAAACGTAACGAAATTTGTTAACACAGTTTTGAATTTCTTTTAATGAAGTAGATCTCACTAATATTGTTCATCGATGGATAAACAAAATCAATTTTCTTCAAGCATATTTAGTCCTGCCTAGAAAATCAAAAATATAAATAAGATAGACAACATATTACACTCAGAAAATCCTAATTGTCTGTACCACACATCAAGACGTTAACAATTTGTAATGCCTTCCACTCAAAACAGAAAGTTACAACATAATTCCAGCTCCAAAACAACATATCATTTGAATTATACATCCCAGTTCTGCAAACAAATACTTTGGGAATATAAATAAAGTACAAGGGAGAACATTTTCAAAAACAAAACCAGTTTCAAAACCCTAGTTAAGTATCTATACATCAACTCAGTGTTAAACAAAGATGTGAAGAAACAATTACTACAATGTACAAAAGGCCTTTGCACTAACTGGGAAAAAGGACTCCCTTTCTAAAAATCACAAGCAATACAGAAATGAGCACCAAAGGCAGAAAGCTCTTACTTTGGTTTGTTAGCACATTGTGTTCTATTCATACTTACTATGCCGGAATCCGTAAATAAACCCTTTGCACCACAATCAGCTGGACAAAGGTGGGAAATCGTCTTCATCCTTCAGACGGTAAGATGATTTTCCCCTTACCCTACACATCCAACACAGAATAAGGGATCAAATAGAATCCTCAATATGTCTAACAGCACAAAAAAAAAAAAAATTTAAGGGGTTCTGTTTGGAACTTGAGGAAATAAAGGGAAAGGAAAAGAAAAGAAAAGAAAAGACAAAGCATTCCTTCAGCCTTTCGTTTGGTTCTTAAAATGAAAGTTAGGAGGAGAACTCCTCTTTTTGTTTCGTCTTTTGCTTACACATTCAATTCCTTGTTATTTTTCTTCCTCATTCTCTTTAAATGAAAACATGAAATATCTCATTAGGAATTCTCTCTTGTATTTTCTTTAAAAAAAACAAACAAAGGAAACCAACTAAATTCCCTGTAAATTCTCTTATTTTCTTCCTTTGCCTTCCCTTCCACAAGTTCCAAATACACCTCAAATTTTCCAAAGATTAAGATACTCACTTACCTAATTTGATCCATACCCGGTTCAGGTTCTGACTTTTGCATCCCCTGTGTTGGAACACTTGGAGAAGAATCCGGAGTTAGCAAAGAGGCAGGAGGAGTGACTGGTCTACTGCTTTCTGGTGAGGGAGTTACTAATGGAACTTGTCCAACTGAATCAAATTCAACAAATCCCTCCGGTTGGAGATGAAAACCATTGATGTCGTTTTGCACCTTTCCACGCGGGGAACCAGATCCATAGAAAACAGAAGACCCATATTTCCCATAACCTTGATCAAGAAATTGTGCCTGGTCACCAGTGTTGTTGATGCGTGGCCCCGCCCGCCCATTGCTACGAGGGGACCCCACTGGTCCCTGATTCCTTCCCCTCGCCATATAAGGCTTCCAGTATGGGGGCCGGTTCTGCAAAAGATTTATGTATGAAACCACTACATGATAGTACAATAACCACCCGTGCACAAGATAATACTCCCTTCCTCCCCATTTTTTTGGTACATTTTTGGGAGTCACGTCTCTTAATCATACCAACACACAAATTTGTTTTGTGAAAGAACATTTTTTGAAAAACTCAACCAACCAATGATCTCAAGTAGCTTTTGTAGACAGATTATTTTCTAAAACCAAAGAAATTACAAAATAAAGAGTTTTTATGAGACGGTCATAAAAGTGAAAATGGAGAAATAAATGGGGAAGGGGAAGTAATGACCAGAAGCTGCAAAACAGCAATAATACCAACTGATGCCATGTTTCCAAGTTAATCTCAAATGCAGAAACACATAGAAAATGAGGTTACCGCGTTTGGAATATACGTCCCAGTTCCTCGTGGCTTTGGCATCTCTTCCATGCCAAAACTTGCACCGGGAAATAACAGTGTGTTCGTGCGGTAGAAAGCAGGTCTCGGGATTACACCATTGGCATTCACATTGTGAAACCCATTACGATTGGACTGATGCGAATGCCGAATTTCATCCCATGAAAGCTTAGTTTGAAACTGGGAGGGCAATCCTTGAGGAACAAGGAAAGTAGGTGCGCTTGAGGAGTGCTCATAGAAAAATTGACCATATTGCAAGCTATTAAGGTGACTGTCGTAATCCCCACCCAGATCCGACAAGGAATTCAAATATTCACGACTTCCCATGGTTCCCATTGAGGTCTCTTCCCGATAGCCAGGATGGAAACCTGATGTTGGGCGAGCAACAGGACTTGAGACGAAAGCTACATCATTTGAGGCAACTGTGGTGAAGGCTTCATGATTACCAGAATAAACTGTGTCTACAGTTAAATTAAAGTCTTCTAATTCTTTCATGTAGGAGCTTTCATATCCAAGCTTTCCATTCCCTGATATGGAGCCAGACAAATGTAGATGTGGTGCATGAGGCGCAGCACTCAATTGGGAGATACTCTCCTCAACAGTTGGATGAAAAGTTTGAGGTTTATCATTAGAAATCTTAAGATCTGGCATTTTAGAGGTAGAAAGATCTTCTGCATCCCCCGAAAAACGGTGTCCCATAATAGCAGTCCTACTCATAGAACCATCAGTTTCCAACAACGATCTGGGGCTAACCACTGAGCTTTTGTGCTGTCCACTCAACGTTGTGCCTACTTTCATCTCCATCCCTGATACCTCAATTCTATTACCTCCATTGTGAGGTAATCCAACATGATCCGCTGTATATTCTCCATTTCGGTGATTTGAATCGGGATATTGGGATTCAGAAATTGGTTTCTCATCTTGAAATGACTCATTTTCTGACAATGACAATGCAGGAACAAAACCATTATCACCACACATGGGAATTGGATCCTGAACATCAGGCCTCGGTCCACCTCCATGCCTATCCAAAGTGTTAGAAAAAAATTTATGGAGTTCACTATTTATGTTATCTTCTGGCAACAGAAGGATTCCCCCTAGTTTCCTGGCCCCATATGTGAAAGCACTCCTTATTCGGTAGTAGTTTCCTGCACAGAACAGAAAAGTAAAGGGTTTTTTTTTCTTTCAACATAATACAGACAGATTATCCTTAACTGACACCTTAAATAAACCAGACAAATAAACGGAGAGATTTTGAGAACATCTGATAGTTTGGAATTGAAAGACTCCATGATTAACCAGGTAACATATTTCTGATCTTGGAGTCCAAGTAATTACACATGCACACAACATAGAAGATAGGGTTAAGACTTGTTTCCACCTAACTTTTACTAGTGTCTGTTTGGACGTCTTTTTAGAATTTTTGTTAACCATTTGTGTTGACGAGAAGATTCCAAAAAGTACAAAATTATGACCAAATATAAAGAAAAATCACTAAAGATGTAAAAGTTTAAAAAAAAACAAAAAAAAAAAGGCAGTTCTACAGTCTTTTTTGTCGTCTTTCTGAACTCTTTTCAACTTAGGTCGATATTTTTTTACTTTTCATATTCCCCTCGTCGAGAGATGATATCCCAAAATTTTTGATGAAAAACTAATGAAAATTCACTAAACATAAGTCTTTTAAGAATAAAAATATAGGGCAAACCCCTCCTACTTACTCAGACACGCCCTCAACTGTTTATAGTTAGGGGGCTTAAGCGACACAAGCTCATAGTTGAGTGCGTGTGAAAAATTAACCCTAGAAGATATGTTCAAATATTTTCTAAGAAATGCTCAAACTGAAGACCACAAGGTTCACATTCTCAATGAGTAAAAGAATCACATTTAACAAGCTAATTTCTCAAACACAATTTGGCTAATTTTTTCCCCATGTCATCCAAAAAAAATAACAATTGGTTTTCTTCATAGACTTGCATCCCAAAGTGGTGCCGTGTGCAGATAGGGCTGCAAACGAGCCGAGCCGAGCCGAGCCGAGCCGAGCTTTGGAATGCTCGAGCTCGGCTCGTTAACTAAACGAGCCAAAAATTCGAGCTCGAGCTCGGCTTGTTTGTAAACGAGCCGAGCCGAGCCGAGCCGAGTTGAACTAAGCTCATTTACTTAAACGAATCTCTTTAAACGAGCCGAACCTCTAAAACGAACCGAGTTTTTATGAGCCGAGCCGAGCTTTCGAGACTCGAGCTCGGCTCGTTTACGAAACGAGCCTAAAATTCGAGCTCGAGCTCGGCTTGTTAACTGAACGAGTCGAGCCGAACCGAGCCCTTATCGAGCCGAGCCAAGCTGAGCTCGCGAACAGCTCGTTTCGTTTGCAGTCCTATGTGCAGATAAATTCCATGCATGAAAGAGCACACAGATGAACATACCTAATCTTGCCTCACCAACAACGCAACCTAAATGGTTCCTTCGCAATGAGATTGAGAAAAGAAAGAATATGCATTGTACCTTTGCTGACACTGCGGCCAAGGTTGTTATTTTCTTTCAGTGGGTCAACTATGTTAAGGTGCTTTTTTGGAAATATCCGCGAATTTGTGTCAACAGCCCTTGAATGAACTGAGAACATGTCAGCACAATACCTAAGAAAATCATCACTCAGCAGTAGATCACTCCCACCATTTTCAGGCTTCTCAGCTGCAAATCAAACAGAAAATTCTCAATCAAATGACAAGAAGACCCATATGAAGCGGGACCAAAGTTAGATGTTGCTCACCCACAATTTCTGGCAAAGTCGATGTGCGGACTGGACCAGTTAAACTAACGCAGTAATTGTCCCAATCGAATTTGCTAAAATAGTCCAAGAATCTATAAAGAACCTAAAATTCAATAGCACAGTTTTAAGTCAATTTGTCGCCAAACATAATTGTTGAACACTGATTTATTTCATGAGAACTCACAGCTAAAGGACCATTCAAATCTGAATGGAAAAGATGGAAGATGTATAGAACCAGTGTCTCCAAAGCATACGTAGAAATCAAGCCATGATGAGCTCCAAGGATACGGCTTTCATAGTAGCACCATGCCTTAATAAGAATAATACTGCGTTTAAAGAGATGGTTATTGCCAATGAGGCCATCAACCTGTAAAAGAACAAGCAACACGTGAAATCCAAATCCAATGGGTTCCACCTTTACATTCAAACTAACAAAGAAAGAACATAAGCACGTTCACAGCCAGTCCCGGTCAATAATTTATATCTTATGACAGAATCTAACTTATCATCAGCAGAAATATGTTATCAGGAGTAAAAGTCCACCTCTAAATTATAACTACAGAACAGACAACAAAATTAGGCTGGCCCAACCAGTTTATTATGTATATCAAACTAGTTTCAATTGCAAGACCAGTCCTCAAGAAGAATATATTGAATAGGGACCCAAACACTAACTACAGGATGCAACTCTCTCAAACCCTACACACTGATATTTTTTTTGTTTTTGAATTTTGATAGAACCCCGATACATGAAATTCCAGAAACCAGAAATAACAATAGCATCATTCTAGATCAGAAGTATTACAAGTGTATAGGACCATTTGATCCAGATGAGAAATTACAAGGGCATCACTATCTTGCACCCAGACAACTTCTTATGCCAATCCATAGGAATAAGTTTTTATAGGCTCGGTGTCTGTATGACAGACTCAAAGAATTATGGAGAGTCTTTAGCCTAGAAACAAGAAGAAGGCTATAACGCCATGGACATAAAACGTACTGACAAGTTTAAACCATGAACGGTAGATGGTAAACTACTGCTCAGTCATACATATAAAACTGAAACTCTGATAAAACATCAACCAATCCCCAATGTATAGCACTAACCTAGCCCTGCTGTAAGCAGTAGCCTTTGCATGTCCATGTTTCTAACATGGTAAGAATTAAAAAACACAGTAACAAATAACGACAATCAATATTCGGTTTACAAAGAAATGCTACCACAAAATGTATTCATGGACAGGTTGCCGAAATAGTGAAGAAGTCAGTTTCTTTCAATTGACAAGAACCGTCAATTACTTCCTAACAAGTACCATCTTTAGATTTGAGCAATTAAGATGGTAGCCTACCTGCTCAAGAAAGCACAGTGTACAGAGCCCTCCTAATTGATTGAAGGAGATATCCACCACAATATTCTGTACGATGCATTTAACAAGTTTAACCTGCAAGATGAGTATCCAATAACTAAAATTAAAAGCAAGCACTATGAAATCACAATCCACGACTATGCACTACAAAAGATAAAACAAAAGCACAAAATGACCAGATACCAAAGCAGTGCCTCAAACTAGATGGTTCTACACAAAACTAGACCAGATATATCAAAACTCAAAAAATCAAAACCATAAGAACCACGACTTGAACAGGTATTCCACATGTGAGATCTAGACATTGATGATAGGAGAGAGGTTTTGAAGATTTGAGCAATGGGATAGGTTTAGGGGCTTGTAACAATGAATTCCACAAGTGAGATTTAGGTGGTGATGACTGATGAGATGCAAACACAGGTAACATACATGAAATTCAGCAAAAGAAAACAAACAAAGAGAAAAGCACCTGACTCCGTAAGGGCTTCAGTGAGATCGACACCAAAATGGTTAGAATAGTTCCTCGCACATCTTTAACAAAAAAATAAACTTCTTTAGACTCTGAATATCCATGTCAAGGACTCAAGGGGCCACCCATCGCTCTCACGAAAATCCCAAGTTGTAGTTCATTAGACACTGGAGTCACTCATCAAGCTCCACCAGCAGACAAAGCCACCCTTGTGTTAGATACTAGGAAACCCTCTAGACACAAACACCTTCTAAAGGTCACCACTACATAAGAAACGAACACTACTCAAATTCTACTAAAATAGATAGTTGGCAAAAAAGGTTAAAAGAAGAAGAGCTTCCTATTGGATAGGTCTAACATGTCATACTCACTTCTGATGATTTCTTTGTAGACCTACATGAAGATAAGAACTAGTGATAAGTTAATTCATTCTCTCGGATCTCTCATGCACAATTATCTAATAGGTTGCAATACAGTGGCAATCTTTAAAGAAATTTCCTTTCAGAGAAAAACATGTAAACAATGGAGCTTCAACAAAATCAGTACACTCCCGAAATTCTAAGGGATTGAACATACCAAATGATGATTTCCAAACAACATATATTAGCTCGGGGAATTTAGATACCCTCCCAAAATCATGCCCAACTGTATAGCTCAATCGCCTAGTTTTATGAAAACAAGAGTTTCAATTTCCCCTCATAAGCCTTTGAGCTGAGCTTCGAGCACAACCTAATGGACAGAGTAATGGACCATCAGTGAAGTGGCGTGCCTGCTTGGGTGATGACTACTAGTTTGCCTTGGAAAATCCAAAGGACTCACCCGCTAGAGCTCGAATTGAATCCACCTCTGACAGGCCTACCAAAATGAAACTTCACTTTTTTGCCAGGTCCACTTGATCATGCTTTGAGCAGGGCCCCAGAATATGTGCAAAAAATCTTGTTTTGGAAACTAGATCAAAGTTGAAGTGAAATAGGATATAAAATGGGGCAAGAAGACTACGCCTCATAAATCTAGGAAGCCGAGCAACCTCTCTGATGCTACATACAATGCCATGTTACCTTTACAGATTGATAACTTCACCGTGTAGCCCAATTCCTAAGCTATAACACACTCAGATACTCAGTCTAATCTACCAAGCGCATACCAACAAATCCAACTGCATGGCGCAAGTTTTTTATACATGAATTATCATCAAACTCGTGTGTGTATGGCCATAGTGCGAATAATTTTAACAAGTTCTAGATGATAAGGACATTAACTCAGCAAGGGAAGAAATTGTCATGTTCCCCCCTTTCTAGAATTAAACTCTCTCAACTACCATTAACTAACTTCTTTTCTCTACAATAACTCGCTTTTCCATTTTGTAAAATTAGGAGACGTGTAGAGGATAAACCAGCAAAAAATGAGAAACTTGATTGCTGTGACAATATCAACTTTTAATACCTTTAAAAGGCCATGAGATACGAATTATTCATCAACCCACAAATCTGGTTAAATCTTCAGCGCAACAGGAGAGGAGAACTCCCAGTCAAATTACCACTTTCTAGTACTTTATCTGAAGCAAAATTATTATTGTTCCTTTAATCACTGACATACTGACAGATTCTTTTTACCAACTAATGGAAACTTTCAAGGATGCCGAAGTGCTAACAACAATGGACATGGCAATACAACAAGGAGATTTAAGTGAACACGTCTAATTTAGCAAATATCTTCAGAATATATCTGGGGTGAAAGCTGAAAAAACCTCAGCCCGAATGAGCTGGACATCCTTCACTATGAATTCAGCAGCTGTATTTTGATCCTCTGCTTCAAGTATAGATACCACATCATTTACCAAAGCTTCCTCGGCACTTGCACCACCAAAGGCTGTCAAATCAATATCTCCGTCCGGAAGATATGTTTTCAGTGGTACCGATCCAAATGGGAAAACCTGTAAAACACTTGAGCTATAAGACTTAACATGAGATCCCTATAAACTTGCAAGAGAGTAGGCCTTCTTGGAATTCAAGATAATATCGGACCAATGGAAAGTCAAAGAACCTACAGGCTACAGCTATTGAGGAAAAATATTAATCATTTCCAAATTAGGACTATCACCAATTGTCCAAAATTTAATCAGCAAAACATGGTTAATCCTCCTCAGCATGAACTTAAACTGAAAATTTTCACTCCTATACATGGGCATCGCTATGAGAATCATCTTTCACATTACATCTTCTTGGTTCCAAGGGAAGGGTCTATTCACTGATTTCACTGAACTCCGGAAAAAGTGGATACGTCTTTATGATTAAGACCACTTCCAAATTTCGTGAGCAAGTAAACCAAAGACCCAATGTAATCAGCAAGTGATGCTACTTGTAAATCAGTTTGTCCCTTTATCTTGGAGTTCCGCTCAATTCTAGCCTAAGTTTTACGAACCAGTACCAATTTGTTTCAAAATCAAATGACAAATCACGAAAGCATATCATGAATTGATACCCATCCAAATTTCAGATAAGCAAAATAAACTTAAATGAAATCAGCAAGCTATACAACTTCCAAATCAGTTTGTCCCTATGAGAATGGAACTATACTCCGATTTAGATTCTACCAACCATTTACCACATAATTTCAGGTTCAAATAGAAAATTCAACAAGCACGTGATGAAGTTACAACAGCTACATGAATGAATAAGCATGTTGGAAAAAAGATGCAAGCTAAACTCTTCACAGGTTCATGATAGCCGATCAGTTGTCGATGTCATAAGTACATAATGAAGACGTTTTCTAACTCTCTCAAACCCAACAAACCCTTACCCTACCCCACCCCCAACCCCCACCCCACCCCAACCCCCCTCTTCTCCAAACCCTGTGGTGATGTTTGTTACAAAGTACTCACTCCATCCTTTTCACATTTTCCATCTTTCCCATTTTGCGATGCCCCAAAATGAATGTCCACTTCGGAAACTTAAAGCATAAAACTGTTTATTGTCCAAGATAGTAATTCACAAAAACTGATATGAAAAATCTTAAAAGCGGGGATAGAGGAGCAATGTGTTAAATGGATAGAAAACATTAGAACTCCCAAAGGATACTAACATTGTGGCACAAGGAAGTAACTAAGTTGAACCTGGTTGCAGTCCGAATAATTGTCAAGTACGGTTGTAGAGTGCAAATGAGGTTAGAGAAGTATTGTCTAAATCAGGGGGATGTAAATATGTGGCTGTTCCCATCATTCATAAAAACTCATTGAGTGCAAAAACACTGGATCATGGATCCTTCATCCTGATGACAATACAAATAGGCAAGACCGTGTAACACTAACACTTGATGACAGCTACCATACTCTTGGATACTGGCCCCTAGGCAGCTCCAAATACATTAAGATCCAGCATGACATGTGAATGAGCTTGGATGGCTGTGGACTATCTCAACAGCCTCTCCAGAGAAGATGAGTCTATACACTTCACAGAAAAAGCTAAATGATATCTAATAAGCCAACCAAGCAATAGTTTTACATAGTTTAGGCAGCAATTAATCTACCAGTAGTCCTAGTTGAAGGCGTGAACAAGTCAGACTTAGCTCTCATATTGCATCTCCAACACTGGATTAGTTGCTCTGCACACTCTTGTATCAGTGTTATGCTTGTCTCGCAATGTCTAACAAGGATCAAGTGGCTTTTAATTTCCACTCTTTATAAAGCCAAAGCTTTGTTCTTAGTTACACAACAACTATAAAAAATGAAAAACTTGGTTGAAAACTATGTAGCATGGACGCAGACACGAACACAGACACGAGACACGGGATTTTTGTAATAATAGGGATACAGACACGGTGGGGACACAAATTTTTTTTTTCCATATAATATAAATGTATATACATACTACATAATGATTAATGAATGAACATTAATACTACTCAAACAAAACAACAATACAATCAATACAAATCAAAGAGATGTCATGGATGAATGTATTATGTTTGAAATGATTAAATATATTAAAGAAAAAAACGTATATATCTGGAGCAAGAAACGTAATATTGTACTAAATATCTCTATTGAGATAGAGATGAAACGTAGATCTGTTTGAGTTTTTTAGGTTTTTAAACCTTTAATTGCTATTTTGACCCATATATTATGCAATAACAAATTTGGCCCCAAAAAATTAAAAAAATAACAAATCTACCCCACTGTGTCCAACCCCCCCCCCGTCGTCCCCCTTCAAAAAATAAATTAAATTAATTGGACACGGCAAATGGTGTGTCCCGTATGGTTTTTGGTGTGTCCTGGCGCATCCATGTCATGGAGTGTCTGACACGGGTACGAAGGCCTCCGAGGAGTGTCCGTGCTACATAGGTTGAAAATATTAGATTATGTCGTAGAACATGAAATAAGGAGACATGCTAAGTCAATGACACATCTGCATTTGAAAGGAGACTAACAGCCCCCTTCGGATGGTGGGGTTTCCTGAGAACAGAAAAGAAACAAGAATCATCTCTTGTTTGGATGAATAAAAGGTGAGAAATGGAGAGAGAAATTATACAAAGGGTCCATATTTTGTTTCTCACCATTTCTCACAAGAAATGTGAGATTTCATGAGAAACTATAATCCTTTCTTTTCTCATCATCTGTCAGCATCCAAAGGGGCTGTAAGAGTTGAATTGGAAGCATGGGTGAGGTATGTTAGTTGGGAGCGAGCTGTATAGGTCACATGCCTTCACATCTTACCTAATACATGCATAGAACAGTAATACATGCCTCCACCACGATTTCTATGTTTCTAACACCCAGACAAGTAATACAAGTAATTTTCTTTGCACTGACTAATTAAGATGGCAGAGAACAAATAACAAAGAGACCTACATAGGAATAGAAAACTGACCACAAAGCCACAGCAGGAAAGAGGACAAATAATAGAGAGGCCAATGCAAAATATCTAAGCCCCCCTCACAAGCAGCTTGTTGCAGCCCCAACAATGGGAGAAGCGTCCTCCGCCATGCAAAAGATTCATTTAGCTTCCTCATACACTTCGCCTGCCTTACTCGTTGCAATTTGGATTAGGGATTTGCGATACATACTTAAATTGCTACTTCTGCATCATCACTGGAGAATGTCGTAAGCAGAATGTAAAGCTTGGCCACGGTTGGATACACAAGGCAAAAGGTTCGATACAAACCACTCCACCAACTCGAATGGTTAATTAATGTCTTGAGGTCTGGCAGATCCACATTTTAAAGTAAGCTTGAGTTTGCAGGTACTAGGGTTTATACAGGAGTTGAAGGGACTAAGTGGAGCCTTCTTCATCTTCCTCAGCAGTTCAGAGACCAACCAATTTTTCTTTCTTGACTGGTGATGCAACACTGACTGCTCTATAGCAGGGCCTACCGAGGTGTGGACTCGTATGATGAGAGTTATGTTGCATCTGTGGGAGGCATAAACATTTTGACCTGGTTAATTTATTGGGGGGTTTACTCAAGATTGATCAAGACATAAAGCACAATCCCACTCAAAAGGCCAAGGATAGAAGTTGTATGCTTTGTTTCAAGGATCCCTGATTTTGGCCACAGTTACGATGTCGACACGACACGATGCGGATGTAGATATAGATCGGGCACGTCACTTTTCTCATGGATACAGCTGCGCTAATTTGTGGCTGATTCTCCCCTTTTTTTTTTACTTTTTCTTTTAGGAACATATGAGATCTACGTAATACGGACAAATAACGATTAAGGCTAGGCATCAACCCAAATTCATTTTCCAGAAAAATTCGAGCCTAGGGCTTTGATACCATACGGAAAAACAAAGAAAACAAAAGAATTGGGAGAATATTTTTTGATGTTGATTCAAAGGCTATATACAAGAATATATACACAAACTCCTAACTACAAAATAGAAAACAATCCCGATTGATTCCTCAGAATATGGAATCCTACCTAATTAAATCGAATCCCAACTAATCTCCTAATTCTGGTAATACAAATAATACACTTTCCTAAAATACAATTTCCTAATTAATAATACACATTAGCTCCCTTACTTTTCTATAGTCACCATCTGTCGAGAAAACGTGAGATCATGAGACTTCAATACACTCAGATCACAAGACATCAAATATTACTGTAAAGTTTCGTTTTTTCCCTCCAAACGTAGACTGATGGGCATCTGAGGAGAATCCTAGCAACGAGGTTCGCACAAATATCTAATGCATCCTTATATGTACCATAATAGTCATACCTACCTCTCAATCTAGAGTCATAGTAACCACAGCAATAAATTGTGTGATTTGAAACTTTTGAAGCAAGATAGGATTTGGGAGAGTTGTAGTGCACTTCCCTGTAGTGCTCATGTAGTGCAAGCAAAAAGACATAGTTTTGTCCGTTTTGTCCTCGAAACTACATCATTTTGATTCCATGCATGTTGATAATAATTCACGCAATAAATTAAAACGATGTAGTTTCGAGGCCAAATTGGACAAAACTACATCATTTTGCCCGCACTACATGCGCATTTCACGAAAATACATTATATCCTCCCCGAATCTGCATTTTACTAGGAG
Source organism: Arctostaphylos glauca (assembly GCA_019985065.2). Classification (NCBI taxonomy): domain Eukaryota; kingdom Viridiplantae; phylum Streptophyta; class Magnoliopsida; order Ericales; family Ericaceae; genus Arctostaphylos; species Arctostaphylos glauca. The sequence continues at coordinate 15,931,645 of JAHSPW020000007.1, forward strand.
TCAAGGATAGGTTGGGTACGAGTATGTAGCCAAGTGTCGGATCCATCTAATACTCACAGGGACAAGGTAGCACTTCCAGACTATTCATATTTCTGTCAATAGATGTCTTATCTTTGTTAAGGTAATGTGTGTATACAATGTGTTATAGTCCATTTCTTATATTCAAATACCGAATATGTAGTAAGTATCCAGCTAAAAATGTCAGATACAAACCCCACACCCTTACCCGGGTAAGTGTGGATTGTCCATAATAAGGGTACTTCATACGTTAAGAAGAGCCGGTACGATAAATAGATTTGCCACACATAAATACCAAAATTTCAATCCAAAAGGCTTCACTGACATCAGAAAACAAACGTGCATATAAAGACAGTGCATAAGAGATGCTCACCTCGCAACCAATACAGCCTCTAATTAACCTCTGAACGTAATCTATAACCTTCCTCCTCCTCCTCTCAGACACCACAGTGGGCTGAACCCGGCACAAAATCTCCTGAGTCGCTTCCTCTGCTATGGCCCACTGCTCCAACCCAATCGACCACGGACTCGGGTTAGACGATGACGGCGGCGACAGTACTTTCCTCTCTTCCGCTGTGCCGATGCTTGATCGGAGATCGCCCATTAAAGTGCCCCGATTTCCGGAAATGCACCCAAAAAAAACCTAACGAATTAACACCACCACCATATCTCTGCTCCCTGGTCAAGATCGTTCGGTTTAGGGTTTGGCATGAGAAAAAGGGCGACAGGAACAGCCAGAATGCAAGTCGTGATTAAACAATAAGAAGTTGTAGAGAGAGAGGGAGACAGAATAAGGAACATAAATGTGGGTGTTTGAAATGAGTTCTGGGGTTGGCAGAAGAACGGATCAATTCCTCTTCAATTAAAATTGAGTAGTTTTGGTAGTGGAGGAATTACGGGGTTTCTGTTTGGTGTAACAAACGTTTTCAAAATCCCCAACCCTGAAGTTTTAGTTGGATTTTTTTGCACATCCCCAGGACTCCTTTTCTCAAATCATGTATTTACCCCTTTTTTTTTAATTACTATCTCTTTCCTTCCACTTTTACAGTAGAATTTCGTTATCTTCTTACTTTTACACTAGAATTCACTTTTCTTCTGAATAAATGAAAGATCTCTATTTACATGTGAAATTCCAGAGACCCATCCTGTGGTATTTATTGTGCGAAACATTTCGTCACCGTGATCACAAGACATATTCCGAGGGATTATTTAAATTGAGATCAAGATTAACTGTAAATTTAGATATTCTGAGATCGAATTTTGGCAATTAATCACATACTTGGAGTCACTGGTAGTTTACCTGGTCGTTAATTTCAGAACTCTAAGAACTAGTCGGCAATATGTGAGGCATACCTTAAACTGATCTGATACCTTAATTATCAAACTGTATATATAATAACATTCTCTCCTGGTTGATAGCATACTAAGAGCATGCTTCGGTAAAACATTTTCAAGGAAAACGCAATAGAAAAATAAAACTTTGACGAATGAGTTCTAATTGTCTCATTAAAATATTACCAAGAAAAGCCCCTGTGATGCTTAGCTAATGCAAAGGGAAGCACTTAGCACACATACAAGATTCGCCTCTTTAAGTCATTTCTCCTCCTTAGTAGCACATGACAAGTCTATGAGTTGATGTACCTAATATTGTGAACTAGCTTCTTGAACTTTGCACTTGGAAATACTTTGGTAAATAAGTCTACCAAGTTATTTGAACATACTTGTTGGTCATCAATATCTCCATTCTTAAAATGTTCATGGTAAAAAAAATTTGGAAGAAATGCGCTTTGTTCTATCTCCTTTGATGTGGCTACATTTAATATGTGTAATACTTGCAGAATTATCTTCATATAATTGAGCTATATTTGATTGAAGATAATCTAATTCTTTTTCAAATATGTTAGATTATCAATCTCAACCATATGTATTCTTGACTTACTTCATGGACTATGAGACTTTCAAAATGATTAAAAAACGTGGCAGTCGGGATTTGGTTTAAAGAGCACTAAGATATAGCTGTGTCACCACATGCTAATATATATCTTGTTCGTGAGCGAGCTTTTGTGTGAATGAAATAAATAGTTAGCGTCTGCATGTCAAGTTAGTTGTGGCCTTGACCAATTTGAATAGAATAAACTCATGTCTATTGTACCTCAAGAAAACGTAAGATATATTTGACATCATTCTAGTGTCTTCGAGTAGGAGATTGTATCGAGTCAATAGATTAAATGGAGAATGAAATAACGGGTTGTGCGTGCAATTGTAAAGATACATAATGCACCAATTGCACTCTTGCACTCATACATGGCACTTCAAAACCAAGTAGATGTTCACCCTACATCAAGTGATTGGACAAATATTGAGGTGCTCAGAGGATGAGATTTATCCCTGTAAAAGTGCTATAAGACTCTTTTGTATATGTTGATTGATGTACTAGGAATATATTTGACAAATGCTCGATCTATAGGCTGAGAAAAAAAAATTACTTTGTCAAGATCCTTTACTTCGAACTCCCTTTTCAAATATTCAGTTGTTTTTATGAACTCTTTTCGAGTTCCTTCAAGGTTTAGATCATCAGCATAAACCGCAAGTATAGCAAATTCAATTTTGATTTTTTGCTATAAAGATGTTGGATCATTTACATAACTCTCTTTTAATAAGTATTCGAGATAAATTAAAGGCTATTATACACTTATTTTACAAATAAAAGTTATCATCTCATTCTTCTTCTACCTATCAGCCAAGAAACGACTCATACTTCTATCAGGTGATAGTATTACATGCGTCTAGATTGGTTTAACTCACATAGTGATCTTTGGAGCTTGATAGAACAAACACTTTTGGTTTTCGAAAAAAATGCTTCAAACATTTTTATATCCACCAAGCATTTTCATGTCAATATTAGTGTCTAGCGATTAAAACAAATATTGTCACACCCAAAACTCCAAGGGCATGAATAATGCTAAATCAAACATAAACCATTCCCAACTAGTATAAAAAATAATACTGATTTATATCTAGTTTATACAACCTCAAATAAAGCAATAAAACAAGTTATTCGAGCTCACAATGCCTAAAAAAAATTGTTGCCTAGCAAAATCATAGTACATCCTATCACTACTTATCAACCTCCAAGCTTTAAGCCATTGGTTCACTGTCATTACCTGAAAAAAGATTAATAACAACAAATAAGCCAAAACTCATATAGAACACAAGTTAAATAATAGTTTAATAAAGTGTAAACACATCTCGTACCAGAAAGTATAAGTTTTCATTTTTTACAAAAGCAAACATTTCGTAAATAATTGTCTCACTAATATACAAGTGAAAAAACACATGCATCTCTTGAGACCCTACCATAGCCAACAACCAATGCAACCTAATCAAGAACCCAAGACCAACTCATTCTTGTCTCCAATATTTATGGGTTCTCAACTCACATCTGGAGCAACTTTATTAGATTTACGAACTGCCACTAATGGAAAACCCACACACGAGACATCTTACAGTATATTTACAGACTTTCAGCGGGTGCCTACCCATTCATAGGGCACCTTACAGTAGGTTTTACGAACTTGTACCGACAAAATCACACAGACACCAATACATGGTAATCTCACAACTCGACCATAACTATACACACACAAGAAATGTCCATCCAAAATCGACACAATGTTCATCTCAAGATATTTCCATAGTAACCGACGTTTAGAAAAATAAGTCTATGTACCGGTTGAAGAATTATTCAACCAGTCCATTTCAACCTTATTTCAACCGGTTGAAATCAACACTGAGAATTTTTTAGAAAACAAGATTTATCGGTTGAAACATACTTTCAATCGGTTAAAATAGCTACTGGAATATTTTGAGAAAACAACATCAATCGATTGAACATAACATCTCCCGTTTCAACATAACCTCTATCGGCTGAAACCAAATTTGGATGTTTTCCTCAAAACAAGTTCTACTGGTTGACTCCAACCTTCTACCGATAGAATGGTTATTTTCATGAATTACGTAGAATACAACCTACGAAGCAAACCCCATTTTTATGAAATGCGCATCACACAATACACCCATATTCACCAAAATATGATACTACACATGATCAAGCATCTTTAAACAAATATTTTACAAGAATCCTACCTCGATTACAAAGACTCCTCAATCCTAGCCCCGTAGAGATTCATCCGCGAACACACCAACATTTGGCCCGATCCAACACTTTTGACACCCGAACTAATGCTCCTTCCTCACGTTCTTCAAGAATTCAAAATATGAATGCTCATATTCAATCAAATAGTCATGAGGAATATTGAGAGTCTCTCTAGGATTTTATACATTAGGGATTTCTTATGAGAACAACACAATGAGGCTATAATCTATTTATACAATTAAAAAAGTAATAAATTATACTTTAATTTGTTTAATTATTGTGCAAATGGCCAAGGGCTAGATAGGGGGTTAAGTTGTTCAGTTGGCTGATGGATAAGCGAAGAGAACCATTGACACTAGTTGCACTCCCTGACGATTTGATCGGCATTTTTTTCATGTTCGGCCACCAATAACCTTCAGTTAGTGCTTGGTGTACCAGTGAGTGTCCTTCTGAATGATAACCATAGCTGCCATAATGCAACTCCTAGAGTACGACGCTCGTTTGATCTGGGTGCACACACAAGAGGTAAGGTCCGGAATATGATTTTCGGTAGAGTTGGGGTTCATGACCTAGTCAGAATTGTGCTGCCTTGTGTACCACTTTGTGTGATTCCTTTAGGTCTTTCGGTAGGACTTCGTCCTTCAGGTAAGCCACAATTGGGTCCATCCAACTAGGACCGAGGGGAATTATAAGAACCTATTCTTGCTCTACATCCCGTGGAGCCTCTATGCTCGGATTTAGAAGGATGTCCACCGTCATAGTTCGTTGCCTCCCAATGTCCAAGGCCGAAGCTAAACCAGCTAAAGCGTCGCCGTGGGTGTAAAGACCCGGAAAATTTAAAATTTTTATATTTATGTTCGGGTTAATAATCATAATTAATGTGGAGTATGTGAAAATTGGTGTTAAAACATGATTTGGGGTCAATGTGATATAAGGTGATAACTTTGGGGGCTTATGGTAGCATGTGTCATACTTGAGGGGTGTAAGTGTAATTTGTGGTGTTGAAATTTGTCCATATCAGACAAACATTTTGCCAAACCCATTTCCTCTCTCTCTCCCTCACGTTGAGCTCCCCCCTCTCTCAAAACCCATCCGAAAAACTTGCTCCAAACCTCGATTCCTTGAAGATCCTACGCATTTCTATCCTCCTTGGGTGATATCCGGTGTTGGTTTGATACCATTTGCTTGGAGGAGGAGTATTTGGTCTTTTTCAACCTTTGGGAGCTAAATCTTGAAGTTGGAGCTTTGTTTCTTGCACCCGGAAGTTGAGGTAGGGATTTCTCACATCTATTACGCGTGTACAACTTGATTTGGTAGTCATTTGGTGTTTAGAAATGATTTGGAAAAGCCCTAAAACTTAGGGTAGAAACCTGTTGAAATCTGCTTTGTGCGTGCCCGTTACACCGGTGTCAAATTTTGGTGACACCGGTGTCTCTTGTTCTCTGGATCTCTGTTTCTCTAAGTTTTGAGCCTTGACACCGGTGCTTTGATTTTGTTACACCGGTGTCACTTGTTCTCTGTATCTCAGCTTCTGACTTTTGTGCCTTGACACCGGTGCCTTGTTTTGGTGACACCGGTGTCTCCCTTTGAATTTCCCAGACTTTGGACCTTACACCGGTGCCTTGTTTTGGTGACACCGGTGTCAAAAGCTCTCTGTAACTTGTTATTTGGCTGAGCACCGGTGCTTTGTTTTGGGGTACACCGGTGCCTTCTCCCTTGAAACTTTCCATAGTTTTGGGCTATGTTTTGGCACTTGATTTGGCGTATTCTCTAGTCAACTTTGGAACCCCGTGAACCCTAAAACGTACTTTCCTTGGACATTAATTGTTGTCTTTTGTTTAATGATTTGGATTGCGTTAAGCGTTGTATCACGCCATAAATGAGAACGTAAAAAGTGAATCATGTAACACACTTTGAGATTGAACCTCATGGATGAAAGTGGTGAATTTTATGACTTGTGTGCATGTTTTGACGACACGGACGTTATGAGACACATGACATATGTGGACAAGGTACTGGAATGCCTTCGGGAGTGCCAGGAATGTACTGGAATGCCTTCGGGAGTGCTAGGAATGTACTAGAATGCCTTCGGGAGTGCTAGGGATGTACTGGAATGCCTCCGGGAGTGCCAGGAATGTACTGGAATGCCTTCGGGAGTGCCAGGAATGATGCTTGACCCATGATACGGACATATTGGATACACATGACAGTTGTGGACTTGGAATTGAATGAATTAGGAAACCAAAGTACATAAATGAGTTACTTATATGTTCTTTCAATAGAGTATTACTTCCGTTGACTCTATCTCTACTTGTATTGACATACTTGCTGGTGTGACATATCATTCATGTCATATGCGTGTAATATTTGTGTAGACTTTCCTACTGGGCTGTCGAGCTCAACCCTTCCTTCTTTTCAGGTACAACCTTGGAGTGATAGCATGGAGTGCTTGACTTGCATGGACCGACATGCATATTTTTGAAAGCTGCATCGGATGATTTACTTATTATCTTTTATTTGTCAAATTTTGAAGAGATGTAATGTAAATCGTACCTTACCTTTTTCTATTCAAATGATGTAAACTACTTGACTCCTTTTTGGCTTTGGAGATGATTATCTTGGGTCGAAGCGACCACTTTTGTAATGCATTTCGAACTTATTTCAATTCACTCTATTATTAATGTGTTTTGGGAAATTTGGTGAGATTTGTGAGTCTTTATTAATGGTAAATGTATCATTTATTTATGTTAAAAAATTGAGGGCGTGACAACTTGGTATCAGAGCAATAGGTTTGAATACCTAGAGACCGTGGGGAGACTTTTAGTCTCATTTGGGTTCAAAACTCGTTGCATGTGATCATGACTTGAGTGTGCTTGTGTGCATAACATGCATTGGCATTGCGTACCATATTAGTAAGATTATGTGTGGATGTTGACCCTTCTGTTAGGGATTCCTATTGGACATTGGCCTTGTGATGGCAATGGTTGTTTGATATTGGTAGTATTGTTTTTATTGTTGTAGAATTATGCCTCCGCGACGTGGAGTGAGGTTGGGTGGACCTCGAGGCCGAGGCCGAGGCCGTTACCGTGAGAGACCGTTGGAAGATGTTGTGAGTCAACAGAGAGATGTTCCGCGGGCAGAGGAAGTTCACGAAGAAGTGGAACAGAATGTTGAACCGCCGGCCGCTCCGAGCGCGTTCGCAAGGGATTTTGTGGCTGCGTTGGCAGAGGCTAATAGACTGAATCAGGCTGCTAGTGTTCATCCTAGAGATCGAGCAATTGATGCAATGAGGGAGTTTCGCCGTCTTAACCCTCCTCAGTTCAGCGGAGAGGGTGATGACTTTTTCGCGGCTAGTCATTGGCTTTCCGAGATCCGTAAACTATTCAAGGCTTTAAGAATAGTGGAGGATGACCTTCGGGTCTCTATTGTGGCATGTCAATTGGTTGGGGAAGCAAACGAATGGTGGGAATCTATCCTTGAAGTAAGGAAGGATGCGCGAAGGGCCGCTAGACATGTGGCAAGAGTTGATGAGCCGGATGTTGATGACATAACTTGGGCTGAATTTGAGGTTCTTTTTGAGAACCGATATCTTCCGGAATCCTATCGCGAGCAATTGCGTATTCAGTTTGAGAGGCTAGAGCAAGGGAATATGACGGTGTCCGAGTATGCAGCGAAATTTCAGAACTTGTGCCGTTTTGCACCAGAGTTGGTGAGTTCGGAAGATCGCAAGTGCCGTCGTTTTGAGAGGGGTCTTCACTCTTCTGTGAGGAGACTTGTCGTGAGCCAGCGCAAGATGAATTTTGAAGAGATTATTGAGTGTGCTAGGAGTGTGGAGTTGCCTAGAGAGGCACAACGCGGTTCTAGAGTTTGGGAACCTAGGCAGTCAGGTGTTGTGCAACATTCATCATCTTCAGGGAGCTCCGAGAATCAGGGGCGCAAGCGACATAGAGATCAATTTCAATCTCCACAGAGCCACTCTAATCTTAGGCCACCTACTTTCTCCGATTCTAGGAGTAACACTTCGAGACCACCTGTTGTGTGTCATCGGTGCAACCAACCAGGCCATGTTCGTAATCAGTGCACGATGCAGCCGAGGGCTTGTTACTCTTGTGGCCAACCGGGTCATGTGGCTAGAAATTGTCCCCAGGGGACAGGTGCACGTAGTGAAGCAGGTTCCGTTCCGCAGCCAGGACAGGACCGTGGACAGCAACAACAACAGTTTAGGGGTACCCAGAGGCAGCATCAGCCCCACTTCCGTCAAACTACTTCAGTTCAGGGTTCCCATATTGGTAGGGGTGTGAGTTCGTCGGCACCTACGTCGGGTTCTGGACACCGAGGTGGCTATGCACAGGCTCAGCATACCCAAGGAAGAGTTTTCAATGTCATGCCTGCTGCTGCACCTTCTTCCTCACAGACTCCAGAAGCTTCAGTTGTGAGGGGTACATTCCTATTGTTTAACTCTTTTGCTCGAGTTTTATTTGATTCTGGAGCATCGCATTCTTTCATTGCTGCATCATTTGTGTGTGCCTTGGAATTAGAGACCGACAGCCTTGAGTCACCTTTGTTCGTTGAGACTCCTCTTGGAGGTAGGTCTTCACTTCGTCGCATTTGTAGAGCTTGTGAGCTTGTCATCCTGGACCGTCGTTTCACCTTTGACTTCATCGTTCTGGACATGTCGGGATTTGATGTTATTTTGGGTATGGATTGGTTATCCACTTTTCACGCCACCATCGACTGCTTTAAACGCCGAGTTCGTATTTGTTCACCTGAAGGAGGTTGTTTTGAGTTTCTTGGAGAGCGTCGAGAACCGTTGGAGCCTTATTTGTGGGGATCTCGAGAGCGAGAGTCTATTTATGCTTTGTTGGCGAGTTTGACTCTGGATGAGGATGTGTCCGCACGTGGAGAGTTACCTTTAGTGGTCCGTGATTTTCCGGACGTATTTCCAGCCGAGTTGCCTGGTTTACCTCCCGAGAGAGAGGTTGAGTTTACGATCGATTTACTTCCTGGTACCGCTCCGATTTCGATGCCACCTTATCGCTTTGCACCAGCCGAATTGAAGGAGTTAAAGACACAGTTACAGAAGTTGCAAGATTTGGGATTCATTCGCCCTAGTACATCACCGTGGGGAGCGCCAGCCCTGTTTGCGCAGAAGAAGGATGGATCTTTGAGATTGTGCATCGATTATCGTAAGCTTAATCGCGTTACTGTGAAGAACAAGTATCCGATGCCGAGGATTGACGATTTATTTGACCAACTCCGAGGTGCGACATGCTTTTCGAAAATTGACTTGAGATCAGGCTATCATTAGTTGAGGGTTCGGAAGGAAGACATTGCGAAGACTGCTTTTCGTACGCGCTATGGACACTACGAGTTTGTGGTTATGCCTTTTGGGTTGACGAACGCACCAGCTACATTCATGGACCTCATGAATCGTATTTTTCGTAAGTACCTTGATCGGTTTGTGGTGGTTTTTGTGGATGACATTTTGGTTTACTCACCTACCGAAGAAGAGCACCAGTCTCACCTTGCCGTTGTACTAGAGCTTTTGAGGGAGCATTGTCTTTATGCCAAGCTCAGTAAGTGTGAGTTTTGGTTATCCGAAGTGAAGTTTTTGGGACACGTCGTGTCACAGAGTGGTGTATCAGTTGATCCAGGAAAGGTGGAATCTGTGATGAGTTGGCCGCGACCGAAGAGTGTTTTCGATAGCCGCAGTTTCTTGGGTTTAGCTGGGTACTATCGTCGTTTTGTCCTAGACTTTTCTCGTTTGGCAGCTCCAATGACGCGTTTGACACGCAAGGGGACACGTTTTGTATGGGATGATGCTTGTGAAGTTGCTTTTCAGGAGTTGAAGAAGCGTTTGACTAGCGCACCGGTTTTGATTGTTCCGGAAAGAGGAGTTGGTTACTCAGTTTATTGTGATGCCTCGAGAGAAGGGCTTGGATGCGTCTTGATGCAGACAGGACGGGTAGTAGCGTATGGATCGCGACAGTTGAAGGTTCACGAAAGGAATTATCCTACGCACGACTTAGAGCTTGCAGCCGTTGTTTTTGCCTTGAAGATCTGGCGACACTATCTATACGGCGAGAAGTTTGAGGTGTTTTCTGACCACAAGAGCTTGAAGTACTTGTTCTCCCAGAAAGAGCTGAATTTGAGACAACGCCGTTGGATGGAGCATATTGAAGATTATGATTTTGAGTTGCAATATCACCCGGGAAAGGCTAACGTAGTGGCGGACGCTTTGAGTAGAAAGCCGACGCATCTAGCTAGTTTGGCAATCCATGAGTGGAAGACGATTCAAGATTTGGGGCCTTATGCGTTGTGTTTTGAGGAAGCCCAGGAGGGACTGACCTTGTGCAATTTGACAGTGCATTCAACTTTATCGACTCGAGTGAGTGACGCCCAACAACATGATGAGGAGACGAACGAGTTACGTAAGAAGTTCTTTAGTGGCAATGCACGAGATGGATGGATGATTCATGCCGACCGAAGTTTACGCTATCGAGGGAAACTATTTGTACCTATTTCGTGTCGGGAAGAGATTTTACGAGAGTTTCATCACTCACCGTTGGCCGTTCACCCAGGAGGAACAAAGATGTACCATGACTTGCGTAGACAGTTTTGGTGGTCCGGAATGAAACGGGACGTGGTGAATTTTGTGGCGAGGTGTCTGACGTGTCAGCAAGTAAAGGCCGAGCATCAACGACCCGCTGGGGAGTTGCAACCTTTACCTGTGGCTGAGTGGAAATGGGAGAATGTTACGATGGATTTTGTTTCGGGTCTACCAAAGACGCCGAGGGGACATGATGCCATTTGGGTGATTGTTGATCGTTTGACAAAGACTGCCCATTTCTTACCTATTCAGGTGACCGATTCAGTGGAGAAACTTAGTCGCTTGTATATTCGCGAGATCATTCGTCTTCATGGGATTCCAGTGTCCATTGTATCAGATAGAGATCCGCGGTTTACTGCTCGTTTTTGGCAGAGTTTGCAAGCAGCACTTGGCACGAACTTATTATTTAGCACTGCTTATCACCCTCAAACGGATGGACAATCCGAGAGGACAATTCAGATTTTGGAGGATATGCTACGGGCTTGTGTTTTGGATTTTCGTGGTGGTTGGGAGGACCACTTGCCGCTTGTCGAGTTCGCTTACAACAATAGTTATCAATCCAGTATCGAGATGGCACCTTATGAGGCCCTGTATGGGAGACCGTGTAGATCACCCGTGTGTTGGACCGAATTGGGAGAGACGACTTTAGTCGGACCGGACTTGATTGGAGAGACCGCCGAGGGTATGAGAACGATTCGCCAACGACTTTTGGCAGCACAAGAGGAGACAACCGAACAGATCAAGTTGATCCGTCAGAGGTTGCTTACCGCGCAGAGTAGACAGAAGAGTTATGCTGATCGTCGTCGTCGCCCATTGTCATTCGAGTTGGGAGATCATGTGTTTTTGAAAGTATCACCGCGACGGGGTTTGTCACGTTTTGGGCGGAAAGGTAAGCTTTCACCACGATATATTGGGCCGTTTGATGTTATTGAGAAGATCGGAGAGGTTGCATACCGTTTGGCCTTACCGCCAAGATTGTCGGGCGTACACGATGTTTTTCACGTTTCGATGTTGAGAAAGTATGAACCGGATCCGTCGCACGTGCTTGAGTGGTCCGAACTTGAGTTGGAAGCCGATGCTTCGTATGGAGAGGAACCGATACGTGTCCTTGATTCACGCGAACAAGTATTACGAGGCAAGACGATACCGTTAGTGTGAGTGTTGTGGAGTAACCAAGGCAAACAAGAGTCGACTTGGGAACGAGAAGATGAAGTTAGGGAGAAATACCCTCACTTATTTACTACTTGACTGTATAATTTGTTGGAACTTGATTGCTGTGGACTTGATAGTCATTGCATTGTGATATTTGACTTGGCATTGTTGATGCATGTGACGTGTTATTTCACTTAGCTAATTTCATGGACTTGTTGAGTCATGATTGTGGTATTATGTTTTGGCATTGTTGATGCATGACTTGTGTTGTTGTGTTTATACAATTTCGAGGACGAAATTTCCTTAAGGAGGGAAGGATGTAAAGACCCGGAAAATTTAAAATTTTTATATTTATGTTCGGGTTAATAATCATAATTAATGTGGAGTATGTGAAAATTGGTGTTAAAACATGATTTGGGGTCAATGTGATATAAGGTGATAACTTTGGGGGCTTATGGTAGCATGTGTCATACTTGAGGGGTGTAAGTGTAATTTGTGGTGTTGAAATTTGTCCATATCAGACAAACATTTTGCCAAACCCATTTCCTCTCTCTCTCCCTCACGTTGAGCTCCCCCCTCTCTCAAAACCCATCTGAAAAACTTGCTCCAAACCTCGATTCCTTGAAGATCCTACGCATTTCTATCCTCCTTGGGTGATATCCGGTGTTGGTTTGATACCATTTGCTTGGAGGAGGAGTATTTGGTCTTTTTCAACCTTTGGGAGCTAAATCTTGAAGTTGGAGCTTTGTTTCTTGCACCCGGAAGTTGAGGTAGGGATTTCTCACATCTATTACGCGTGTACAACTTGATTTGGTAGTCATTTGGTGTTTAGAAATGATTTGGAAAAGCCCTAAAACTTAGGGTAGAAACCTGTTGAAATCTGCTTTGTGCGTGCCCGTTACACCGGTGTCAAATTTTGGTGACACCGGTGTCTCTTGTTCTCTGGATCTCTGTTTCTCTAAGTTTTGAGCCTTGACACCGGTGCTTTGATTTTGTTACACCGGTGTCACTTGTTCTCTGTATCTCAGCTTCTGACTTTTGTGCCTTGACACCGGTGCCTTGTTTTGGTGACACCGGTGTCTCCCTTTGAATTTCCCAGACTTTGGACCTTACACCGGTGCCTTGTTTTGGTGACACCGGTGTCAAAAGCTCTCTGTAACTTGTTATTTGGCTGAGCACCGGTGCTTTGTTTTGGGGTACACCGGTGCCTTCTCCCTTGAAACTTTCCATAGTTTTGGGCTATGTTTTGGCACTTGATTTGGCGTATTCTCTAGTCAACTTTGGAACCCCGTGAACCCTAAAACGTACTTTCCTTGGACATTAATTGTTGTCTTTTGTTTAATGATTTGGATTGCGTTAAGCGTTGTATCACGCCATAAATGAGAACGTAAAAAGTGAATCATGTAACACACTTTGAGATTGAACCTCATGGATGAAAGTGGTGAATTTTATGACTTGTGTGCATGTTTTGACGACACGGACGTTATGAGACACATGACATATGTGGACAAGGTACTGGAATGCCTTCGGGAGTGCCAGGAATGTACTGGAATGCCTTCGGGAGTGCCAGGAATGTACTAGAATGCCTTCGGGAGTGCTAGGGATGTACTGGAATGCCTCCGGGAGTGCCAGGAATGTACTGGAATGCCTTCGGGAGTGCCAGGAATGATGCTTGACCCATGATACGGACATATTGGATACACATGACAGTTGTGGACTTGGAATTGAATGAATTAGGAAACCAAAGTACATAAATGAGTTACTTATATGTTCTTTCAATAGAGTATTACTTCCGTTGACTCTATCTCTACTTGTATTGACATACTTGCTGGTGTGACATATCATTCATGTCATATGCGTGTAATATTTGTGTAGACTTTCCTACTGGGTTGTCGAGCTCAACCCTTCCTTCTTTTCAGGTACAACCTTGGAGTGATAGCATGGAGTGCTTGACTTGCATGGACCGACATGCATATTTTTGAAAGCTGCATCGGATGATTTACTTATTATCTTTTATTTGTCAAATTTTGAAGAGATGTAATGTAAATCGTACCTTACCTTTTTCTATTCAAATGATGTAAACTACTTGACTCCTTTTTGGCTTTGGAGATGATTATCTTGGGTCGAAGCGACCACTTTTGTAATGCATTTCGAACTTATTTCAATTCACTCTATTATTAATGTGTTTTGGGAAATTTGGTGAGATTTGTGAGTCTTTATTAATGGTAAATGTATCATTTATTTATGTTAAAAAATTGAGGGCGTGACAGTGGGCATTTTCTTCTCGTGCCACTTGGTTAAGACTAAATTGTTTGAATTGGGTGGCTAACTGCTTGATTACTTCCACAAACCAAATCATCCGAGCATCCCGTGCTTCGTAGTCTTCGAACATGTGATTGACCACCAACTGTGAATCACTGTATGTTGCTAATCATTCGGCCCCTAAACCGACGACAAACCTGATGCCGGAAAAAAAAGCCTCGTACTTGGCCTCATTGTTAGAAGCCAGGAAGTTGATCTTGAGGGCCTACTCGTGGAGAATGCCTTTAGGAGAAATAAGAACGACTAGGGGTGAAAATAAAAATCAAAAAATCGGACCAGACAGGAAAATCGAACGGACCGGCGGTTTGAAGATTGAAAAATTCGGTCCGGTCTGGTTTCGATTTGGGAGTTTGGAGAAATCGATTTTTCGGTTTGGACGAATACAAAATCGGTTCAACCCGGACCAGACCGCATGGGGGTTATAAATAAAAATATGTTATATTTTTAGGTTTATATGTTATAACTTATAACTCATTACTCCATTAGTTATTTAATCTATTAGGATTTAGGACCATTATCGTGTTTTAGAAATGAAAAATCACTATTTACAAAGATTGAATGAAAATAGAAAACCACCAGTCCGGGTATAAAAAATAAAAATAATTTAAAATTGTTAAATCTTTCAGAGTAAATTTCAATGCATTTCTATTATTAAAAATTTCACTCCAAATTGTTAATTTTTTCCTTTTTTTTGTGATTGGTCCAAAATATTGTCTAAAAAATTAAAAAATCTAAACCGGACTGAAATCGGATTAAAACCGGCTCAAACCGATTGAAACCTGACCGGTGAAATTGGTCCGATTTTAGTTTACAAAATTTTCAAACCTGACAACTGGTCCGATCCCATGAATTCTACCAAATCAGACCAAACTGGACTGATTACACCCTAAGAACGACGCCGACACCTGCTCCATGGTAGTTGGAGGCTCCGTCGATGTACAGCCTCCCGAACATACCTTGTAGAAGCTTCCAAGGTGCATTGTTAGCCGAATCCGTGTTTAGCTTCTAAGGTTGGCCATTGGTGCTAGGCGTGAATTCTACGATGAAGTAAGCAAGAACCTGTCCTTTGATCGCCATCCTCAGCTGGTATTGGATATCAAAGTAGGCCAACTCGACTGCCCACTTCGACATCCTATTAGAGAGGTCACCCTTATGGAGCAATGCCTTAAGCAGATGCTCAATTAGCATGGCGATGGGGTGAGCTTACAAGTATCGTGCCAGTTTTCTGGAGGCCGATACAAGTGTTGGAGTGAGCTTCTCCAAGGGAAAGTACCTGGTCTAGGCACTGACCAAGGTATTGCTAGTATAGTAGATGAGGAGGTGCGCTTGGTCTTCATGGCTTACAAGGGCTAAACTAACCGCATGATGGGAAACAACAAGATAAATGAAGAAATGCTCCTTCTCTCTTGGCGTGGTGAGCAGTGGTGCCGAGGGTAAGTAAGCTTTGAGTCTTGCAATGCTCAGTCACATTTTGGAATCCAATTGAAGCTCTTGCGACTACATTTCTTAAGAAGCTCAAACAACCAAGGTGTCGTCGTGTGGCATCTGGAGACGTGCCAAACCTCAGTCAGAGAAAGAAATACTGCCCTTGGGCTGGTCATCCGAACGTGAGTGTTTAGCACCTGAGCTTACTGTCATGACCTACTTTCTATGGTTGCCTGTTTAATCTCAGCCCAAAGGCTCTCTTCAAAAGCCGCATCTACCATTCCATGGATCACGTCAATCACCTAACTTTGGCACTGTTTTCCTTCTTAGGTACGGGCTGAGGTCTGAATTGTGTCTTCTCTTAACCTATATATTCTTTGAGGTGGCCTTTGGATACTAGTCTCTCAAGGAAATCTCTCCATGCTCGGCATCTTATGGTCAAGTGCTCTTTCTCTCTGTCGTAAGAGAGGAGAGTCGGGAGTCTTCCGTAGATCCCCTAGTGGCCTCCTCGGCCACTCGAAGTAAGGCTCCAGAACTAAGGCTCATTCTAGATTTTCTTGAAGATCTCGTATGCCGGCATATTGAAGATGGTCTTTATCGTGGCAAATTCATGAGGCCGAGGGCCCCTTTTCTGGCCAGAGGTGACCATGTTAACACTCCGATGGCCACCGTTGTTATTCATGTTACTATTCCCATCTCCCTAACGGGGATGGCTTTGTTCGGCATGTTGTCACTCATTTCAAGCTTCCTCTAGTCGGCAATGATTGTCAATCTAGCCGATGAAGTCGTCCATATCGGTTGGATTGGACAAAATCAGATCATCGAACAGTCGGCTCTAATGATCCAGATCAAGCTTGAACGAGGTTACAAAGTTGCTGAGTCGCAGCCTTGTATCTCGTTAAAGAACTCCCAGTATTAGGCTGCATACTATCTGAGGGATTCGTTGGCCGACTTCCTTAGTGAGAGAAGGATTCGGCCCCGTTCTTTTGCATACTGCTAGTAACAAACCAAGCTAAAAATGCAAATGAGAGATCCTTGAAAGAGGGGATGAACCTTTTTGGCAATTTGTTGAATCATAAAAGGCTGAGCTCCCCAAGCTGGAAAGGAAGAGCTTGCACATAAGTGCATCATTGGTGTCGTAAAGAGCATCATCTGCCTGAAATGCACCAGGTGGAGGTAGGCTGTGAGACCCCGACCCGGAATTTGGGCATTTAAGGGCTAAATTATAATTTAAATAGTTAAATCGAGAGTAATTTGATTAATTCGATAATAATTTGATTTTTAATTGGGATTGGGAAGTGGTCTCAACTTTTATTTTAATTTGTGTTCGAAATTCCAGAGTTAAATCGGACGATTTATGCTTGAGGTGTGATTTAGTGGAGCGTTGCAACGTAAGGTGGTAGACCGAGAAGCACCCAAAGATTTTTCCTGTAAACCAAATCCAACAGTATACGTTTAACAGATATTTGCATGTGTTATATCAGACACAGAGGTGTCTCTTGACACCTCCTGCTTTCGATTTTTTTGCCGATATATCACCCATTAACCTCCTCAAGATCACTTCTTCAACAAAAATCAGAGAGCTAGAGAGAGAGGGAGAAGCTTCATCATCTGTTCTACAACCTCCAGCAGCTTCTTCATCTTCTTCAACTGGGTTTTCACAGTGACCTTCCAAGGTCCATAAGTAAGCCAATTTCTTGCTAATTCTTCGATTTTAGAACTAAGCTAGACTTAGTTTGATCATATTTGTTAAATATCAGAAGGTATATGAGGTTAGAGTAAGAAACCATAAGAAATGATGACCTGAAATCCATTCTGTAACACATCCGGCCACGCATCCGGTCACGGATCCGGCCACACATCCGGATTTCCGGAACTCTAGCTGGATTGGCTACCGGATTAGACAGTTTTGACCACGAACTTGATTTTGGGCTCCAGAATGCTACGGACCTCGGATTAACCCCAAACATGGTAGAAATGTACCTTGATATGTTATCTTTCATTCCCACGTGGAATCAAATCGTTTGGACTTCTAGAACGCCTTAAATTAAGATTTTCGTAGAAGCTGTCCGTTTTGGACCAGTTTTGTGCCAATGGAGTATTCACCTATTTAAAGGCGTATGGAAGCTTGTGGCCTTCATAGAATATGTTCCTAATATCCTAAGATAGTATTCTATTAGATTTGGTGAACTTTGGACATGAGATGGTTGGAGTTTCACACTAATTTCTGTTGAGGTAAATTTCAGAAAAGCTGTCTAGTTTTGCACTTCGATAATTTGGGACTTGGGAACCTCTATTTTGACTCTGTAACCATCCGAACTTATGTACATTCACTTGAGAACATTGGTATGCCTAGTGTGATCTATGCATTCCATATCTTGAGGTGGTTTGGGTATAAACGTCAACGTCGAAGCATTGGAAACTAGAAATAAGTTGTTAAATACTTACATTCCTTGTCATAGGAATCAATCGTGACATCGAAGTTGGTGCAAATCATTGGACTACGTAATGCAACATGAGGTAAGTCTTGATATGCTTGTTCTACTTGTATGTTTAAAAACGTGACCGAATATGTGAATTTACTAAATCCTGTTGATGGTTGTTTACATTGAAGCCATGCTTATACATGACACATGACTGATTAGCATGTGATACTATGTTATAAATTGATGACCTCATTAAAGATGATCATGTATTGACATGACATCATGTGAAACACAGTGATTCCCTGACCGCTGGGGGTGTGACAAGCAGTAGTTTGAGATAAGGCTGGGTCCCACGACCAGGTGGCATCGGATGACGTCATGCCAATTCTGAATTATGCAAGGGTCGCTCCCTTTACCAGTTCTGGCATACACCATTGGTTGGTTGGTTTGTTGATTCTGTTACAAAGCATATTGGGTTGTTGAATCAAATGCTGATAACCCACGGATTATGAAAACTACGAACTATTTATCATGTCCTCGGCTACGGCCTAGGAATCAATTTATGAACGTTGTTGACATGCCAATGAAATGTTTATAATGAGATTAAGTCATGACAAACTTGTAAGACTTGTATATCTTGATTCATACTAGTGTTTATGCTAATGATGTTGTTAAACAACATATCAAGTAACGAGACATGAGGCGTTAGGGCCTATGGAAGCTCAAGAATGATCGTTTGGCCTTTTGCTCTAAGAAGCTAAGATGTACCGGATAAATTGGTAATTATCATGTTGTATGTAAGATAGGCTATGTTAGGGCCGATAATGTATTGTATATTGTAACTTTGTGGGTTTTAGTGATATTGACACTTTACATGTCCTTGGGCTTGCTAGTTGGATTATTTTATATGCTTCCGCGCACTCTGAAAATCTTTCAAACTTATGGATGAATGACAGGTAAAAATCTCGAAACTCGATTAGTGAGAGGCCTTCGTGAGTTGGACTCATTGGCCGGTCATTGATCATCCGTATATCGGGATGGGTCGTGACATAGGCGTTCGTCTTTGGGTCGTACTTGGTGAACTTAGGTGGGCTGAAACCGCGCGGAGGCCGTACCCATTGATTACCCTACTTACATAGTACATAATTACCCTACATACATACTACATCATACTCCTACACTAAGAAAAGAAGTTGTCCTCAAATGATAGTAGAATTTTCTAACAAATAGGGCACCAAGTGTTGCACATTGAATTTGTCGAAGATATTCAAATGAGGGAGCAATTGGACTTGGTACGCATTATCATTAACCTTGCAAGACTTCACAAGGATCCACTTTTCAATCATTCAACTTTATGTAAAACCCATGATGATGCCTTTCCTTGCTCAACATCACCCATACAAGATCCCCTTCTTTAAATAAAATCTCCCTCTTGTGTGCGTCAACGGCGCTTTTATATTTCCAATAGACTTTTCAATTTGGAACTTGACTTGAGCGTGAACATTCTTCATAGATGTAGCCATTTCTTTTGCCTTGGAGTCTCCTTTATTAGGAGTTGGTAAAGAAACTAGATCAACCCGTAAACTATTTCAAATGGGGAAGTGCAAATGGTTTGGTTTAGAAAGAAGTTGTAAGCAAACTCGGCCAAAGGAAGAACGTCATCCCCAACCTTTCAGATATTCACTGACTAAATATCGCAATAAATTTTTAAGACTCTAGTTAACCACTTTCATTTGTCCATTGGTTTGAGGATGAAAAGAAGTACGAAAGTGTAAGTGAGTACCAATTTTCTTCCACAAAACCCTAGCAAGGAACTTAGCATCTCGATCGGAAACAATCGAAGTAGGAACTCCATGCAACTTATATACTTCCTTGAAATAAATATTACTAATGTTTGTTGCTTCCAAAGTCTTCTTGCGAGATATAAAATTAACTATTTTTTAGAAACGATCAACCACCACCATGATAGAGTCACTACGCCTTAGAGTAAGAGGAAGCTCCAAGATAAAATTCATGCTAAGACATCTCTAAGGATCGTTCGGCACCGGAAATGGCATATAAAGCCCCGCGTTAGTTGATGCCCGCTTAATTCGTTGGCATGTTTGACATCTTTACACATAGACTCTCATATCTCTACTCATTTTCGGCCAATAGTAATCATCTTGAAATAACCCAAATGTCTTATCCTTGTCAAAATGACTAAACTTGTGACTTTCGGTCAGTAGCTGGTCCCTGAAAAAGCATTTAGGAACACACAACTTGAATAAAATCATTTTGTTCATCAAACCAAATCTTTTTTCTTCTTCATCATCACCCCCAACTTCTTCACATAAGCCTTCATCATAAATGGGAATATCATTTTCACAACCTTGTTCCGCTACTTCCTCTATGAAAAGTGACTTGTGGCCACTTTTGCAAGATTTCCGACAACCCAAAGATTTGTAACCCGGTTCCCCACATTTGAAATACTTGAATCCCCACCTTGAGTTTGATTTCTAACTCCCAAAGCACCGGATTCTGGTTGAGTTTGAGGAGGAGTTGAAACTTTATTCATCCGATTTTGTTGACTAACCTCGTGAGAAGCACCTTGGCCGCTACTAGAGGAGGAACCACCCTTAGAATAGGAGTAGAAGGATTGCCTGGATTTTGAAACTCCCTTGATATGACTACCCAGACCTCAAGACCTTCTTTGCTTACCTTTCAACCACCAAGGCTCTATTGTAAACTTCTAAACTTGTCCATAGAATTTGTATTTCAAAGACATTTGGAATCGTGGGGTTCAACCTACTAATATACCTCGCAACCATTTGATCTTCACTCTCATTCGATTAAACTCTAGTAACAAGTTAATGAAAGGCCTTTGTATACACAGCAGCACTTTTATTTTGTTTGACATTCTACAAGTTCTTGTAGAGGTCTTGCGTATAGTTGAAAAACAAGAGTTGTGCCTTGAGCTTCTTTTAATTTTCTCATTCTCTAATCTTTCTCTTTCCTCTCATTTGCCTACTAAGTTGCAATTGCACCCACCAAGGGGAAGTCATTCCTTTGAGGTGTATAGCCACCAAATTTGCCTTTTTCTCATCCGATACATCACTATAATCAAACACCCTTTCAATGGTATTCAACCACAACATATTCGTCCGGATTATGGCTTCCATTGAACTCAGGAAACTTAAAATTAAAGTCGTTCTCCTACTTGTAAGTAACGTGAATGGGAGGTGGCCTAACGCCAATTCAGTTCACCAAATGTGTTCTCAAAATGACTTTGAGACTCATCAGATTCTCTAGTACCTGCACGTAACACTTGCATGCTTTTGCACCATCGCCATTAGAGTAGCAACTTGTCACCTGAACTCATCTACCTCATTGTTTTGGTTGCCAAACTCAAGTTCTTCACCATTGTTCATGACAAATCCTCTACCTCTCTACCTCACTCCTAAGGCTAGACAGTGTTATAACCATTACTAAAAGTACTTGCTCTTAAAGCTAAACTGAGTTACTCTTAATGCTAAACTGACTTGCTTTTGAGACTAAAATAATTTGTCCTTGAGGCCAAACTAAGTTGCTATACGAGTAAAATGACTTGCTCCCGAGGCTAACATAATTTGCTGGAACTGTGTAAAATGACTTGCTCCACACACTAAACTCGATTGACCCACTGGGTAAACTCACATGCGCCACAAATGTTAAATGAGTTGCTCCCAATGCTAAAAAAACTTGCTCTTAAGGCCAAATTGAATTACTTCTAATGCTAAACTGACTTGTTTATATATTGTAAAACTAACAACTTTTATAGTATTTAAAATAGGCAGCAAACTGTTACACGTTAAGGCTAAGATGACAAAAATATTAACAATAATAATGAGGTATTATACAAAAGGTATGACAAAAATACAATAGTCTAATAAAATTACTTCAAAAACAAAAAATCAAATACAATAATATAATTCAATATTCTTGAAAAAACAAAAGAATATCAACAAAATATTTTGTGCAAATTAAATATGCTGATATATAGATCATTATACCATACTAAATTTTCAAAACATGTACACCACATAAACTAAATTGTTTAGGTTCCAAAAAAAAAAAAAAGGAGTTATATATCCAACTAGTACCATGATACTCAATAACAATCAAAAGATTCAAAAATAAATTTAAGGGTAAAGATTATACTTCCAAAAATTATACTTATCCAACTACAAAATAAGAGCACAAGAAAACATAATAATTTGTTTTGATTAGCAAATATTCGAAGTGCGTAGACGTTAGGACACTGGTCCCAAAGAAATTTTCTTACAAAAGATAAGTTTCAAAGTGGGCCCTCTCAGTTGAAAACCCGTCTATTGTGAGAAGATTTTCATAGGACAATATTTATGTACATAATTTCATTCTAAAACAGTATCGTTTCTAATTTCATACTCGTATTCTATTTTTTTTGCCCACTATATAATTTTCGAATTATCCAAGATTATTTCCATTTTGCAAGATGAAGATACCAATTTCTTTTGTTATTTGCAAACACACTTTCAAATAAGCATAAATACATCATCTTATGTTACAATACATAGGGAAAGTTTTAAAGTTATCATCTATGAAATAACTGAATACAATACAATACAGAGGGAAATTTTCAGTAGTCCATAAGTAACCAAATTCTTTTAAAAATATAAAACAAAACTATAGTAGTAAAATCCAATAATCCAAGAAAAATAAAAGAATCATGAAAAAATATTTTATGCAAGTCAGGTATACTGAATATATAGATTTTCATCCGAAACAATCTCAAGTTCCACATAAAATATATTATTTTGGTTCTAATGATGTGTTAATAGCAGTATTTACTAGATGTATAATGTTAATTAGTAATTCTACAGAAAACCAACAATGAAATTATTGCTACGCAAATATCTAAACACATTTAAAGATATCTTATTTAAACCAAAGCTACCAAAAATATTGTATGAGAGATTGCAATGTTGTGTTTGCACTGTAGTAAAAAGTTAAAATAAGTATCATTTACTATATTAAAATTAGACTCAAGTATCACAAAAACTATGTATAATAATAAAAAAACTAAGGTGCTGTTTGATAAGACTGAAAGCTGAAAACTTAAAACTGAAAATTAAGCACTGAAAACTTAATACTGAATTTTTTAAGTATAAAGTTATTTGTTATGTACTGAAATTAAGTACTGAATTAATTAAGTTGTTTGGTCTGCACAGAGAGTTAAAATTTAAAGTTTATTTATTTTTTAACTTATCTCATAATAGGTCTTACGACACACCAAGCCCCACCTGATATTGTAAGCGTGGTGGTGGTGGTCGGAGAGTGGAGCGATGGTTGGTACAATGGTGGCGGATAGCGATGGAGGTTAGTGGGAGTGGGGGTTAGCGGCGGTGGTCAGCAGTGTAGTGGTAACGGATAATAGTGATGGTCAATAGTGTGGTGGTTAATGGCGGTGGTCGGCAGTGTAGTGGTGACGGGTGACAATGGTGGTTAGTGGCAGGTGGTGGCGGTGGCAGCGGCGGTGGCAGCGGCGGCGGTTAGTATGGTGGCGGTAGTGGTTAGTGCTAGTGGTCAACAGTGCAATGGTTAGTGGTGCTAGTTAATATGGTTAATAGTGTGGTGGTTAGTGGTAGTGGTCGGTAGTATGGTGGTGGCGGGTGGCGCATGTGGTGGTGGTCAATGGCAGGTGGTGGTTAGTGTGGTTATTGCCAGTGGTCGGCAGTGTGGTGGTGGCGGGTGGCAATGGTGGTTAGTGACGATGGTGGTCAGTAGTGTGGTGGTTAGTGGTGGTAGCGAAAGTCGGCAATATGGTCCTGGCGGATGGCGGTGGTGGAGGGGGAGGGGTGGCGGTTAGTGGCAGTGATGGTGGTGGTGGCGATTAGTGCCAGTGGTCGACAATGTGGTGGTAGTAGGTGGCGATGGTGGTTGATGACGGTAGTGGTCAGCAGTGTGATGGTTAGTGGCGGTGGTCAACGCTATAATGGTTAGTGGCGGTGGCGGGTGGTGTTGGTGGTTAGTAGCGGGTGGTATTAGTGTAGTGGCTAGTGGCAGTGTCGGTGGTGTTTAGTGCTGATGGTCAGCAGTGTGTTGGTAGCGAGTGGTAGTGGTATTGGCGGGTGGCAGTGGTGGTTAGTGACAGGTGCCGGTAGTGGTTAATGGAGGTGGTCAGCAACGTAGTGGTTAGTGGTGGTGGTGGTGGTGGCGGCGACAGCGGTTAGTGGCAGTGGTTATTAGTGTGGTGGCAGAGGTGGTTAGTGCTAGTGGTTGACAGTGTAATGGTGGTAGGTGGCGGTGGTGGTTGGTAACAGTAGTGGTCAACAATGTGATGATTAGTGACAGTGATCAGCACTATGATGGTTAGTGGCAATGGCGGTGGCGGATGGTGTTGGTGGTTAGTGGCGGGTGGTGTTAGTGTGGTGGCAGGTGGCGGTATCGGTGGTGCTTAGTGCTGATAGTCAGCACTGTGGTTGTGGCGGGTAATAGTGGTGGTGGCGGGTGGCGGTGGTGGTTAGTGGCAGGTGCCCGTAGTGGTTAGTGGTAGTAGTCAGCAAAGTGGTAAACAGATTTTTTTTTAAAAAAAAGTTCTTTTGAGTGTGTTCAGCTTTTTGATTAAGTAGGGGAGTAGCTACTTAATTGTCTACTCTTTGTTTTTGCTGAAGACTTAATATATTAAACTCCTCAGAATTTCGTTATCAAACCAACTTAATACCTTTTTACTTAATCTATTCAGTTTTAAGTGTTGAAAATGGGTTATCAAACAACCTCTAAATGACGAATAAACATTTATAACCAAATGACGCTAAAATCACGAAAATATAGTTAATTATACTAGAATCATTGGTGAAAATTAATATCATATAATTAAACAAGTATCGGTAAAAACATAGTACAAAGGCAACTGGCATTATTTACAAAAATAAAATAGTATAGACACAACTAACATTGTTTTAAAAAATATAATACAAAATTAATACAAAATTTAAACTCAAGATGTGTAAATTACGATATAATAATGAATTTTTAGATACTTGTAACATTATACATAGAAAATTATACTTAAATGCAAATCCTTATTCCAAAATTTTCTATAACAAAGGACACAAAAATGAAAGAAAATTAATCTTTTTACTAAAATCCAAAAATCAAGAAAACTCCGTATAATGTTGAAAAAATTAGAAACTAACCACTTTGAGAGTAATTAAAATGGGTAGCGACAAAAGTATTGACAATTACAATGAGGTAATATAAAACAAGTACAATAAAAATACAACAGTCTAGAACAAACAAAATTACTATAAAGATACACAAACAAATACAATAATATAATTCAATATTCTTGAAAAAAATAAAAGAATGTTAAAAACGTATTTTGTGTAAAATAAATATGCTGATATTTATACCAAAATAAATTTTCAAGTAACGCCACATAAAATAATTTATTTTGTTTCTAATAATGTGCTAAAACCATGATTTCAAAAGAAAAAGAAAAAGTTATATATCTAATTAGTACCCTATTATTCAATAACAATAAAAGTTATATATCTAATTAGTACCCTATTATTCAATAACAATCAAAAGATTCAAAAATAAATTTAAGGGTAAAGAGTATACTTCAAAAATTTATATTTATCTAATCACAAAATAAGAGCAGAAAAAATATAATAATTCATTTTGATTGCATAGATATTAGGACACTGGCCCTAATGAAAATTTTATAACAAGAGATAAGTTTCAAAATTGGACCCTCTCACTTGAAGCCCCGTCTATTTTGAGAAGATTTTAATAGGACAATATTTATGCACATAATTTCATTCTAAAACACTATCCTTTTTATAATAAATGAGTTGTTAAAAAAACTAATTTGTTCTATTAATATGGATATATTAATTATTTCAAGCATGTGGTATAATATATGTTCAAAAAAATTAAAATAATAATTTGAGGAAAGTAATATGTTTTTTTCCAAACATTATTAAAAATAAAAATATGACATATAACGAAAATCGACAGTTCTAGGAAAAACCAGTAATGAAATCAAAGATACATACATTGAAATCTAATTTAAACCAAAGCTTTGGAAAATAGTGTTAGAAAATTGCAAATTTATATCTTGCACTATCATAAGAAGTCAAAGTGTCATTTACTACAATAAAAGGAAAATTTTGAAAAATATAGAAAGGACAAGAAAGTATTTCAAATAAGTGAAAAGGAGGACAAAGGTGTCATTTATATATATATATATATATATATATAATGTTTAAAATGCACGTTACAAATTAAAAAGTAGGACAAAATTACTGTGGTAAAATTAATATTATTGAGTAGAAATAAGCAAAGAATAAAAATACAATAGTCCAAAAGTAACCAAATCATATTACAAATATAAAACAAAAAAAGGGTAGTAAAATTCAGTAATCCAAGAAAAATAAAAGAATCATGAAAAAATATTTTACTCAATTCACGTACACTGAGCTATATAAATCTTCAACCAAAATAATTTCTCATGTTCAACATAAAATACGTTCTTTTGGTTTTAATGATTTGCTAAAACAATGCTACACAAATATTAAAACAAGTTTTTTGGTATCTAATTTCAACCAAAGTCTCGAAAAATACTGTAAGAAATTTTTAATTTTTCAATTTTTGCTATATTAAGAAGTTAAAATAATATTTTTTAGAGCCGCAACTGTTCCTTACTTTATAATAGCAAAAACATAAAAATCAAATCAAGTACTATACTAAAATCCAAGACTCGAGTATCACAAATACTATTTATAAGGCTATATCATGCAATGAAAACTAACATTCTAGGAATTATTACAATAAACAATAAAGGCCTATCACAAAATAATACTAAAAAAAATAAAAAACATATTGTCATTGTTAATCATATTACAAGCTATGGTGAAAATCAAAATCTTAGGCTAAAACAAATATTAATAAAAATAAAATAATCTAGAGGCAACAAATGTTATTTAAAAAATATTTTACCAAATAACCATACTGAAAATTAATAATCTAAGAAAGACAAAAGAACAATAAAAAACTTTTTTAAGCAAATTAAATAGGTCAAGCTATAGATGTTAAAAAAAAAAAAAAAAAACTTAGTTTTCCAGCTCACACCACATAAATATTTTTTTTCCTTTTGGATCAAGATGATGTACTAAAAACATAATTTCAAAGAGAATTACATATGTAAAGAATACAATATTATGTCTTACAAATAATGTTTAAGAATATAGAGTACAATTGTAGAAAATCTATTTTTTTAACTACAGAATAAAGATCGATAAAAACATTAAATTAAATGTATGCATATATTAGGGTGTTGGTCCTTAAATTAATGCTTTTTTTTTTTTCTACAGCGAAAATAATAGTTGAGGTATACCAAAAGAAATAATCTAGGTATTCTAACCATGATTTTCAATGTAGAAAATTTCTAGGAAAGCAAACAGATGCAAACATAATATAGCTAAGGAACAGTAACTAGAAGTTAACATGCCATGGCAATAAATGAAATTGGAAACAGAAGAGATACGACTATGTGAATGCGCAAGTTTGAAAATATAAAAAATGAACAAAAAATAAGTTTAAAAAAACGCAAACATAAAAAAAAGGAATATTGTCTTTAGCCTTCCGAGCTCTTACCGTTCTCTCCAATCTTACTAGCAAAATAATGTCCACAGTCAAACCAAGATTTGTACGAAAGTCCTTCGAATCTTCACTTTTGATCTTCACCACCATATGATATTACTCAATCATGTAGCCAACACACTTGCGACAAGTTTCAATCGTTTAACTTTGTTGGAAAACAAGTCAAGAAAGGTCTCGAACCGGCCTACTTAAAATTACAAACCCGTAAATTACATAAATTACCAAACAAAACCACAAACAAATGAATGGTCAACCACGTCTAAAAGATTGAGCTAATGGGGATAAGGGGGGAACACAAACAAGCCACACATTTATATAGCTAAGTAGACATCCATCCACACAATCAAATAAAGAGCACAACTACGCACCTTGATATGTTGAAGTTCATAACAAAAGAATCAACCATCAAAGTATACGAAGCATGCACTAAAAAAAAAAGAACAATCTATTAAAGGTTGGAAAATAAGAATTGACTAAAAGCACTATCTAAACGCTCACACTACACAAGCCGAGGGAACGAGGCAAGTTAGCAAGACAGGTAGTTGTGGCCCGTGCCATTTTTAAAACAAACACTATATCCTTCATGTAGTTCAAATATTGCGATATTAAAATGATTCTTGATTTGGTGTCCGCTATAGCACATTAATTTCAGACTTACAACATGCTATTTTCAGTCTTTCAAAAGAGATTCATCAATGAAAAATCACCAAAATTTGCCTAAAAACAGAACTTAAACTTTCAATGATTAGTTTGGTTATAGTCTAACAATTTTAAATTCTTTAAAATTCATAGCGATTATACCCAATTTCAACACTTAGAAACATGTCAATTTTCGGCTTCTGCAAAAGAACTTTAACAACTTAAAACATTAACTTCTATAGTTTGATGTACAACTTCAACGTCAAACAAAAATGTAAAGCTTCTACCTAGTTGCACACCTAATTTAACAATAACAACTTCTGATGTTGATTTCATGTTACCTTGCAATATTAACCTTCAATCTTGCATCAGAGATACTCTAAGATCTCCCAGTAGATACCCTCAAACATGGGAACAAAAAGTTATACATTCGGGCTGCATATAGTAAATAAAATTGATAGACAAATAGCTAATAGGCATATATGCTACAAAGATGATATTCAAAAAAGACAAAGAATAGGATGAAAGGTAACCTGGTCTCCAGCATAACGTTGCTGTAGAGCCTATATTTGAGGCTGTAGTGATCACATTGTCATTGTAAATTCCATCTGAAGACATGAGTTAAGACATTAGTACATCTCTAAAGCTTGAAGAGGATCTCCAATTGAAAATTCAGAAAAGTTCCCCAACTAAAGTCAACAATTTTGACCTATCTGCTAATGGGTAAGAATAAAACCATATAAGAAAGTTTCCATTTGAATTTGGTACAACCACAAGACAAACTTCTTTCTTTGTTGAAGGAAATGTGACAGCCTTAATGAGTACAGTTAGGAGAATAATTGTAAAATTTGGTATCAAAACCACAAGCATAAGGACAGCAAATAACCCATCCTTCGAAATTTCAATGATCCAGAGAAACAATTATTGCAAAGTGCAATCCCTTACAATTACGATAGGTACCACAAAATAATGGTAGTTGTAGAACCCACAACCATTTTAAACCCATACAATTAAACAGGTTGTTAGTGACCAAATATTCCAATATTTGCGATTAATAGGTGAACAAAATCTAGCTAAGCAATAGCCTAGGCCATCTAGTTCACAGTTTGTAATACTACCCGTTAGTACTAGGGAGTGGGGTAGATAAGAGGTTCTCTTAACGTTGTCACATATGTTAAATATAAGTCATAGCACAAAAAGTAAGTGACTCTAGGACAAGAAGACTAGTCTAACGGGTGCCGCATATATAGTTCTGAGTCTTGGAGGGCGAGGGGTAGTAGGCGTGCAGATATCCGCACCCCCACAACCAAAAGAAAAAAAAATTAATAGCTTTGCCTCTGGATGGTACTAATTCCACGCACTATTCATTTGTTGGAGTGCCTAGTAAAATGGTCCAAGATAATGTGTTAACAGAAACGACAAACTCAATCTTTTTTCTTCAGCCTAAGGTTTAGATCTGTAAGGATAAACAGAAAATCACTGCTCTGTTTTGCAATCTCTTAAGGAGTGTTTGATTTGGAGATATCAAAGGAAGAATGCATCATCTGAGGGCAGTAATGAGCCTTTTAGGGTCCATTGCACAAAGAATCGCATATGTGGTAATTGTATAAATATTGCAAACAAGTTGTTAGAAAACTGCATAAGTCTTAGGTTTTTAGATTGGAGAAATCCTAGCGAATTGTTGATCTACAGGATTGAGCTCAGGGGATACGAGTTGGATACAAACAAGCCACTCATTTATATAGATAAGTAGACATACATCCACACAATCAAATAGAGTCAGCGTGAATACTCACCTTGATATGTTGAAATTCAGAACAAAAGAGTCGGCCATTAAAGTATACGGAGCATGCATTGAAACCAAACAAAAACAAATTATCAAAACGTGAGAAATAAAAATTGTCCAAAAACACTATGTAAATGCCCATATTACACAAGCGGAGGGAACGAGGCAAATTATCAAGACAAGTGGTTTTGGCCCATGCCACAATTTTAAACTTCAGTGCTTTTGTTCACGGAAGAGAACTTTTGTATCCCAAAATTGGAGATGCATAGTGATTTATGAATATCTCCTTAAAAACATCTAATTAATGAAATACCCATTTATCTAGCATAACTTTTGTGTTAACAACGTTAAAAGTAGAAAACCTCATCATTACAATGGCTTATAACTAACAAATTCCTACATCATAGTTCAAATATTGAGCAATCAAAACAATTCATGGTTCGGTGTCCACTATAGTACATTAATTTTAGACTTACAGCATGCTATTTTCATCCTTTGAAGAGAGATTCATCAATAAAAAATCACCAAAATTTGTTTTTAAATATAAAACTTAAGTTTTCAATGATTAGTTTGGTTACTGTCCAATAATTTCAAATTCTTGGTGAAATTCATAGCAATTATACCCAATTTCAACACTTAGAAAAATGTCAATTTTCGGCTTCTGCACAAGAACTTTACCAACTTAAACATTAAATTCTATAACTTAATGTACAACTTAAACGTCGGACAACAATGTAAAGCTTCCACCTAGTTGCACACCTAATTTAAGAATAACAACTCCTGATGTTGATTTTATGTTACCTCGCAATATTAGCCTCCAATCTTGCATCAGAGATACTCTCAAACATGGGAACAAAAAGTGACACCTTTGGGTTAGAAATAGTAAATAAAATTGGTAGACAACCAGCTAAGAGGCATATATGCTACAAAGATGATATTCAACAAAGACAAAGAATAGAATGAAAGGTAACTTGCTCTCCGACATACCGTTGCTGCAGAGCCCTTATTTAAGGCTGTAGTGATCACATTGACATTGTAGATTCCATATGAAGATATAAGTTAAGAAACTAGTATATCTCTAAAACTTGAAGAGGATTTCCAATTGGAAATTTAGAAAAGTTCCCCAACTAAAAGTCAACAATTTTGACCTATCTACTAATGGGCAAGAACAAAACCATATAAGAAAGTTTGGATTTGAACTTTTTACAACCATAAGACAAACTTCTTTATTTGTTAAAGGAAACGTGGCAGCCTTAACGGGTACAGTTAGGAGAATAATTGCAAAATCTGGTTTGAAAACCACAAGCATAAGGAACATGCACAACAAATAACCCATCCTTCGAAACTTCTAATCCAGAGAAACAGCTACTCTAAAGTGCAAACCCTTACAATTACGACAGGTACCAAAATGTAATGGTAGTCATAGAACCCAAGACCACTTTAAATCCGTACAGTTAAGTTGAACCCATCCTTCGAAGAAGATTGCGTGCTCCGAACCAATATATATTACAATACACAACGACGTTGGGCTCTCCAAATATATTTTCACAACTTAAATTATTTTTGTTATTGGGAAAAAAGAGAGAGGAAAATAGAAGTGTAAAGGGTGTTAAGTTACCTTATCACATATGCTGTTATTTATATAGGCAACAATCTAATTAGGAGACTATACATAATTAATGTGGGACTAAATTATATTCTAACTCTAATATTCTAACATTTCCTCTCTAGCTGGAGAGTAAATATTGATAAATCTCAGCTTGTCACAGAGTAACTGCAATCGTGGTTTGAACAACGGTTTAGTAAACATATCGGCTAACTGAGCATCGGTGGACACGAACAGAGTAGCAATAACACCACCGGTCAATTTCTCTCGTAAGAGGTGACAACCTACTTTGATGTGTTTAGTCCTCTCGTGGAATACTAGATTGGACGCAATATGAATGGCTACGCTATTATCACAATATAGATTTACTGGCACCTGCACTGGAAACCCTATCTCCTCAAGAAATGAACGTATCCAAACTATCTCACAAGTCGTGTAAGCCATGGCTCTGTATTCGGCCTCAGCACTAGATCGTGCAACTACCATTTACTTCTTACTCTTCCAATTAACAAAATTTTCACCAAGGAAAATACAATATCTTGCAGTGGATCTCCTGTCAAACGGACTGCCTGCACAATCAGAATCAGTGAAGGCCTCAACCCGAAGGTATCCACTAGTATGATAAAACAGACCACATCTGGGATGAACCTTGAGATACCTCACAATTCGTAAAACAGCTTCCCAGTGGGGAATACAAGGAGTAGACATAAATTTACTAACTAGGCTAACGGCAGATGAAATATCCGGATGAGTAACAATAAGATAATTTAGTTTTTCCGCCAAGCGGCGATACTGATCTGAACTAGAAAGCAACTCCCCCTGATCAACACATAATTTGACATTAGGATCTATAAGAGTCTCAAGAGGCTTTGATCCTAGTAAATTAATCTCTTTTAGAATATCACATACTTCCTCTGTGATAGATTAATATCATTCTTAGAATGGGCAACCTCAATACCTAAGAAGTATCTCAACATAGATCATCAATTCCCTTCTTGTTATTACTTGTAATAATAATATCATCAATATAGACAATCAATAAGATTTTCCCTTAGTCGGATGTGAGAGAGAAAACAGAGTGGTCAAATTGGCATCGCTTCATGCCATAACACAGGACAGCATCATTGAATTTGCCAAACCAAGCTCTCGAAAATTGTTTAACCCATAAAGGGCCTTCCGAAATCGGCATACCTGAGAGGACTCCCTCTGAGCAACAAATCCAGGTAATTGCTGTATAAAAACTTTCTCAATGAGATTGCCATGCAAGAAGGCATTTTTGACATCCAGTTGGAAAATGGGTCAACCAAGGTTGGCAGCGAGAGAAATAAGAATGCGAACAGAGCCGAGCTTGGTAATCAAGGAGAAGGTTTCAGCATAATCAACACCATAAGTCTGAGTGTAGCCCTTGGTAACAAGACGAGTTTTGTAGCGCTCAACAGTGCCATTAGGATGATATTTCACAATAAATACCTAGCGACACCCAATAGTAGTCTTTCTAAAAGGAAGAGGGACCAATGTCCACGAATGATTGCTACGAAGAGCAGTCATCTCCTCCTCTATAGCTGTCTGCTACTCAGAAATGGACAGAGCCTCATGAACAATGTTAGGAACAAAAATAAAAGATATAGAAGAAGAAAAAGCACAAAGAGATAGTGAAAGATGAGTATAAGAAATGAACTGAACAATGGGATGAAAAGTAGTACAATTACAAGTACCTTTGCGGAGAGCAATGGGTAAATAAGCGGGAGATGAAGGCGCTGGAGCAGGAGACGAAGGAGATGGCGGATCTCTGGACGACGGGGAAGAATCAGTAGCGGGCGGAAGTGATGGCGAAGATTCTTTTGGATGACGAACATATTACTTGTAAGGGCAGTGAGAGGGGTGGGTTGGGTAAAGGAAGGGGTGCCGGGAGAGGAACAGAGGAGGGCATGTCTGCAGAAGAAGAAGTAGCTCCTGCAAAAAAGAGGACAGACTCATGAAAAATAATATCAGCACACGCAAACTGTCGATGAAGAGATGGCGAATAACATTTATATCCATTTTGAGTACGCGAATAGCCAAAAAACACACAATTGATGGATTGGGAATCAAGTTTGTCTCGATCAGGATCTAAGGCATGAACATAATAGGTGCAACCAAAAATTTTAAGAGGAAGGAAGTAAAAGAGGCGATCAGGACACAAGAGAGCGTACGATATTTGACCGCCTAAGACAGTTGAAGGCATCCGATTAATAAAGTAACCAGCAGTAAGCACGGCATCACTCCAATAAGATTTAGGAACATACATGTACAATTGGAAAACACGAGTGACTGTCAAAATGTGACCCAATTTGCGTTTCCATTTTGTTGTGGAGTCCGAGCGCAACAAGATTGATGTAAGACCCCATGTGCATCCAAAAACTATGATAAAGCATGATGATAATATTCACGTGCATTGTCAGAACGAAAAATTTGAATAGGTACTCCAAATGGCATTTGTATTTCCTTATAAAAAGATGTAAAGATGGACAGTAATTCAGAAGGGTTTTGCATAAGATAAATATAAGTAGTACGAGAATAATCATCCATAAAAATAACAAGATACTGAAAGTGAGAACGGGACGGGACACCCATAGGGTCCCAAATATCTGAATGCACTAAATGAAAAGGACTCGACAGACGACGGTCTTCTCTAGGGGGAAAAGAAACACGATGATGCTTACTAAACTCACATGCTTCACAAAGAAGCGACTCAACACGACTACATGATGAGATCATTCTTTTAAGGTTGGGAAGCGACGGATGGCCAAGATGACAACGATGTTGGTAAAGGAAAACTGTAGAATGGAAGGCAACAGAGGTAGACGGTTCGCCATTCGAAAAATAGTAGAGACCACTATGTTTAACACCGCCACCAATCTTCGTCCGCATCCTGATATCCTAAAAGACACAAGAATCAGGAAAGAAAGTAATTGAACAATTTAAAACTTTGGCAATCTTACTAATAATAGACATAAGACTAAAAGGAAAGTGGGGAACATGTAAAACAGTATCTAAACTAAGAAAAGAAGTCAATGGAACAGAACCTAAACCAGCAATAGAAGTATTAGAGCCATTAGCCAATGTTACACTAAACGAAGTCCCAGAGGGACGACAATGAGACAAGATAGTAGGAGTACTAGTCATATGATCAGATGCCCTAGAATCAATTACCCAAGGAGTCTGGGAAGCAAGATAGACAGAATGTGGATCTATTTGAGAAAGCATAGCAGTGGAGGCAGAGGATTTGTGAGTAGACCGATAGTGCTGATATTATTGATAATCATCCTCGGGAATAGTGACTACACGAGAGGCGAGACTGGAAGATAACTGCGAACCATTATCCTCAGAAACAGTGACTTGGTGAGCAGACGGACGACTATGGGGATCCCAACAATAGTCAATAGTATGATTATCAGCATTGCACCAAGTGCATGATGAGGGACCCGCCCACGGCCACGGCCACGACCACCACCGGCTGATGACCGACCCCCACAGCTAGAGTACCGACCAAAACCACCACGAGTGGAACTATCTCGACTCGAATCATGATTGATACTACCACGGCCAACTCCCCTGACGTCAAACCACCACGAGCATAACTACCACAAGGAACTATAGTGACTAAAGCTGAACGGTCAGAGGATAACAGAGATGCAGAAGTAAAACCACTGTCCGAAATGGAAGCATAACGAATACAACTAAAAACCTCACCAAGAGATGGTAAAGTCCAGTCTCCCAAAAACTGCGAACGAATGGAATCATACGTGGGAGAAGGCAAAGTAGACGAAAAGTGAACAACAAACAAAGACTGGCGTTGGCACTCCATAACCTGAATATCAACAGAAATAGGCTCAGCAATCTTGATCTCCTCACAAAGGCCACAAAATCGAGCATAACGAGATTACAAGGACTGTTCGCCCATGGTCAGCGAGAAAAAGGCCTGGTGAATATCAAAAGTCCGGCGAAGATTGTTAACCCCTGAATACATCTCCTGGACCTGTTTCCAAACTTGCTTAGCGGTGGGTAAAAACATCAAAGGACCACTAATCTGGGGTTCCATACAATTCCATACCACTAATCTGGGGTTCCATACAATTCCATAGGTCGGTGCGAATACATGCATTCTCAGATTTTTAAGCAGCAAATGTGGAGCTAGAGGGCGCAGGAGGATCATCAGTGAGCTACTGTGAGGTGGAATCCCCCTCAAAATAAACCTCAACAGCCTTGGCCCAAAAAATATAATTTTTTCCATTCAAAAGAATGGAAGTAATATGTCTTTTGTCACAGAAGCGAGAAGAACTAGCAACAGTATGAGGAACAGTTGAGGTAGCAGAGGCAAACTCCTTTGCAAACATAGTACAAAACCCATCAATAGATCAAAGAAAACAACGGATCAATAACCGATCACCGAAATGCCAACCAAAATAAGAATCAATAACCACTTAATCTGTCAACGTAACAGAATACCACCGAGGGCAAATAATATATGGGCATAGAGGAAAAATTTCAAAAACCATAAGAACGACATAAAAGTACCAGGAGAGCAAACGAAGGGCCTAAAAGTATAAAAATTACTCCAATGAACAGTGCCTCCGATGAACAGTAATAGTACCTTCAATTAATAGTGCGCGATGAACAGTGACGGCTGTGAACAGTGCACGATGAACAGTGCGTGGTGAACAATGACGACTGTGAATAGTGACGACGATGTGCGACTGTTAGTGTGAGCTAGGGTTTGGCAGGATTACGTAGAATAAGATTAGGGTTAGGGATGAATATGATTAGGTTAGGGTTTTTAGGAAATTAGGGTTGAAATGGAATAGATTAGCATTCATGGCGGAATCAGAACCCGCTCTGATACGATGTTATTGGGAAGAAAGAGAGAGAAAAATAGAAGTGTATAGAGTGTTAAGTTATCCTATCACATATGTTTTTATTTATATAGGCAACAATCTAATTAGAAGACTACACATAATCAATGTGGGACTAAAATATATTCTGACTCTACTATTCTAACAGTTTCTACCAATCTTTATTACAATATACAACGCGACATGATAATAGTTTAAATAATAGCTGAATTAGAATTTTAACATTGTTTTAATGTATTAGTAGTGCCGTAAACACGAGTAATACACTAGTGTAATTTATATTCAACGAAATTTGAATTAATTGTATCTCAACTAATGACAATTTAAGTTTTCAATATAGAAATAATGACATTTAATGCATGAAGATACGAATTTTTTTCTTTCCTAATGCTACTTTTTTTAAATATAGGAATTATATTTTTAATTTTTCAATTTATTATAAAATTCGATAATGCTAATAGGGATTTTTTTGGATTTTAGCTCTTTTATGATCTTGTAGGTTTTTACGGCTATAGTGCAATAGACTTTTTGTTGGTACCCATCTTTTTTGCATTACAAAGTATTATCAAAGTAATATTTATTTTTTATTGTTTCTTGTTTCTATTCCATGTTAACCATGTATCATGAGATTAAGATAGTTTTGTGAGCGTGGTTGTGATTCTAAATCTAATGGTTGAAATTCACAAGCGAGAGCCAAGTTCCATCATCAACGATAAATATTGTGACTATTTCGACATTTGCAATTAGTCAAAACATTATGGTTCTCATGATGACAACACACATCACAAAAGAGAAATTCACTAGGAGAAACCTTTTCCTAGGCAGTGGCCTTGTGCAGTAAACCCTTTACAAGAGGTCGTCCATACTATATTTATCAAGTTTGTGTATGCATATGATATGAGTCATTTTATTAAGTTTATAATATATTCGTGTTTCGTAAATTTGGTTGTAATGATAATGAGTCTAATAAATCCATCATATTTGACATCACTTTGCGATAAATTTATCATAAAGCAATCTAATTATTAATCTTAATCACGGAAATATTGGTTTGATATTGTACGAATATAACTATTTGTTAGTGGTCAAATAGAGAGGAGATATGTAGATAGATGGACATTGTGAACATATTTATAAAATAAAAGTTAGAACAGGGAGAGTAGTATGCCCCTCAAGCTCAAAGATTGCTCAAAATCTAGTCAGTCTTCTAACCTTTAATTCTACCATCTGAAGAGTCCAACCATTAATGAAGGTGACTAGAATCTGAAGTAAGGATCAAGGGGCAGAATGATAGTCAACCTTTTGCTTCATCATTTTTGTACACAGGATTAAAGCAATGGTTACCCACAGAGTAACCCAACAATAAAAGGCCTACCTGGAACTCCTTTCATTCGCCTTATCATTTTTGTACAGGTCCATTGCAGAGTTCACAATATCTAAGCCATTGTCCATCTTCCAATGCCAGCTCTTTCTGATGGGATTTGTGTGAACCTGTGATGCCTCCAACAAAAAACACATTTGTTCGCACATGCCAAACTTGGAGTTGTCTCCACGCACATGATTCAGAGAGAGACGGGGAGACAGAGAGGAAGTCAGATTTTCAGTCAGCAAAGCCTATTGCTGCTATATGTGTATGGCATAAAATGATTTCAACTATAGAGAGAAGTAGCAATGAACCTAAAAGTTCATGTTTCGACATCATATAATGACTACGAGGAGTCTTAAATGTGATCAAAAGTTAAAGACGAAATGATAATATTATGATATTAATGATCCTCACACAAACAAGAGATGGTCTTCTTAGTGGATTTCCCCCATCAAAGTGTTAGAAGGGAGGTGCCTCTCTTCACAGCAAGGCACAAAAATGAGGCTTCCCATTTCATGATCACACAACACCCATTTTAGTGTGTCACCATAAAGAAGATACAGTGGTTCAAATGGAGAAAGTACAGATATCAAATACAATGAATCCAGATTTGATTGGTAAAATGTTGCAACATTTCTTTGACGATTGGTAAATAGTATATGGTATTTATATAAATCATACCAATCAATAACAGATAATAAACATTTACAGAATCTACCCTACTTCCGTATCAAAGAAGAGAAAGTCACCTATGACTCTCTATGCCATAAAATGGGTGCTGTAGCAACCTCCACACCCTCTAAGCACTGACTCGCTCCATCTGCACAATTTAACTCCACTACGCGAACCAATAATCTTATAGCCCCGCAAAGATAGTGCAAATGAAGACAGAAAGTTAACAGGAGAAAAATGAAACTAACATTAATAATGAATAAAGTTACACAAATCCAAACATAATCTAGACACCAATCCATATTTATAACCAAAAATCAGCAAGCACGAACTACTACATTTCGTATTTCTTAATGTATTTATCCTATTTTTTTAGCATAAATGTGTCAGAAAAAGCATTTTGTGCCGATATGATGACGTTAGGCATAGTGCATAGTTCTACGGTAAGCTTGAACAATAAAAATGTTATTGCCTAATGTCCAATATGCAATTGATTAAATTAAAAAAGAAGTCCGCTAACGGCTGCTTGGCCTTCTCTGATAATTGATAGTTCCTGTGGGTGGAAAGAAAGTCTGATATTCTTCCGTGTCTTGACTTCTAAACATTTGCACTTAAAAAGGTACTTAACTCCATATAATGTAGCACTCGGTAACATCCCAAATCACAGTTCAAAGGGAAATTCCTATGTCTGACCGAAACCAAGAGACTGAACCCATCCGGAACAAGCTTTGTGTGGAAGAGGTAAATTTAAATGAAGGTGTTAAGACACCAGAAAATTTTGTACTTGTTGTAAATATTTACATGTTCATCGGTCTCATCCAATATCTCCTCCCGACACAAAAGAACATATGCAAAATGAGTTGGTTGGTACGACTGAAAGACCATAAAGCAAGTGATGTTCAAGTAGCATACCTAAAACCAAATATGTTGTTAAGCCACTGGAAGGCTTAGATGCAGTCATCATACATCAACAACCTTTTAACGATACAACGATGAAATCAGTGGCGGGCTAAGTGAAAGAACTCAAGGAAAGAGGTTAGGAAGTATCCCAACATCATCGGTAACAATAAAGAATCACATAGCTCTCAAAAAGGTGAAAAAGAAGTGAACTGGTGTTGGAGAAGAGTAAAAGAACAAAGAGGCTTAAAAAGCCAAACCAAGGAGCACCGTCAAACTGACCAAATCACATGAAATACTCACTTCCTCTAAACAAACTGTCTTAACAAGCACCAATAAGAGATTTGAAGTCCTTGGCTTGATATCTGCAACACTGTCCTCAAAATGGAGCTCACACATGTTGCACATGCACCATTCTGGTAGAATAACCATAAAGGTAAGGTCAACTCAGACTGCCCTATTGACAAAAAGGGCAGACTTGAATAAAAAAATAACCTTAGCATAGTCCCCGTAGAAGAGACTCTTGGAGGGTAGACAGGCTATAGACCTAACATTTTGCATATAGGCAAAGCGTGGCCGTCTTCAGGCATATCTGGACATTATTATTATTATTGTTGTTGTTGTTGCATTTCTTGTCAGTTTGATATCTATCTAGGCTAGGTGAAACAAGAAACAACATATTACCAAGCAAAATAGTGGATCCAAACCAATGCATGCATGCATACACGCACACATATATACACCCACAGAGGAACTGAGATCTTGATGTATGCATACCTGAACATCCTCCATCGTGATAACTCCCAGAACCACTTGATTGGGACGGAACTCAAGAATAGGAGTATTCTCCACATCTAAAATGCATAATGAACAACCTCCGTGCCGCTTCTTATATGCACTTCTCATCTTCTGTTGATCACCATCACGTGACTCAATTTTCATTCCAAGATTTTGAATACCAGCAGCAGGATCTGTCACATTATCGACTGATGTGTAACAAGGTAAAGCACACGTATCATATATTAGATAAGGGGGTAAGACCAAGAACACAAAAACCCAACTGCAAGCACAAACACACGTAAATGATAAAATCATAAGTAATTAAAGCATCAATAATCCCCCAATTTCAAGAAAATATATGAAAAGGTACAAGGATTTACAACAATATGATTCAAGGAAGTATGAAAGACCTCCTAAGGACAACATACAGAAGTATAAATACAATAAACTTTCAAAGATAAAAACAATGACTGACGAAAAATTACGACAGATTTTGTGACAAAATCTTAATGGCACAAAGAAAGTTGGGATGCATAAGCAACACATTCAATGTCCGATTGAGGATTTTTCCTTAAATCGTATGATGGATCACTGTATAGAGGAAAATATAGAGATTCACGCCTGGAATTAGAACTCTTTAGCAAGATAAAAGTAGACTTGGGAAACCAGGGATATGAGGATTCAAAGTGTACACCTTTAGATTTCTTTGGAGAATAATTGTCACTGTAGACAACAGCAATGTGGTTGTGACCCTTCTGTAATTCACTCAGAATATCATAAAGACGGATTTTTCTCTGATATCGT
The DNA here is from genome assembly GCA_019985065.2 of Arctostaphylos glauca. Taxonomy (NCBI): domain Eukaryota; kingdom Viridiplantae; phylum Streptophyta; class Magnoliopsida; order Ericales; family Ericaceae; genus Arctostaphylos; species Arctostaphylos glauca. The sequence continues at coordinate 15,972,859 of JAHSPW020000007.1, forward strand.
GAAGAATGCACTAGAGAAGGCACACACGAGGATAATAAAATAAGCCCCTTTCTCACAACATAAAATATATGCACACAAATGGATACACATTTGTGTACTTGATACCCATTTCTGAGTAGCAACTGTATCACATAACGAATATACCCCAGAGAATATGATACATACAATATGCACGCAAACTACAACTAAATGTAATGTCTGCCTGAAACAGCAAATGATGGACTAGGCATTACCATCTCATTGTCATCCCTACACTGACATTGAGTTCAGAGTTCAGACTAATCTCACCAGGTACCTAGTATTAATCCCTCCTCTTTCCATCAACAGTCACTGGATTTACACTGATATCTTAGTCTTCCTCGCCGCATAAAGAAAGTATCCATTGCGCGGTAAACTAATTTTATCGGAGTGACTACTATTATTTTACAGTACTTCACCTAGGTGATTCAAGCTACTAAACAAGGAATATTACACTTGCAAATTACTTCAACTATCCACCTCATTTAAAAGCCAAAAACTTCAAATAATGCACAATTGGCTCCTTTGCAGATTGGTGTACCCAAAATAGAAATACATAGCCATGATAAAGTCGTATACCTGAATGTGCAATTCTCAACTCAAAAAACAATGCTATAAGCTATCTGACCTAGACAGGTCAAGAAACCAGCTCTCTGCCCCTGATCTCTAAAGAACCATATAAATCATGTTTAACGAAAACTCCAAAAGCAAGAGTGACCACTATCACATAATAAAAAAATGCATGAGAAATGAGATTCATCCTTACCGAAGAATTTCTCGTATTAACAGTTTCCCGGGAGGAAGCGCGCCTTTTGGGCCCACTACTAAGAGATTTTTAATCTACAGATGTTAGAGACGATTAATTTAGTCCACTCATAACCCATAAAAAACAGAACAGATTGTCTATAACCATACGTAAGAGAGGGGAATTACGAAATTGATGTCTAAATCTGACGACAGACGTACAATGACTAACCATGTTGTTGTATATAAAACAGAGATGCATGATCAGAACTTTAACCTACCACTTAAAAGAGTATCAATCAGTGAAGTCTACTATGCATTTACACTAGAATTCTCTCGACTCATTTAAACACAGCAAACCAAAGCAAGATCATGCAAACAAGTTTAAATAGAGGCAAAGTGATTCATACATTTTTTCCTTCGGTATGCGTTAATAATGCCTACACGAGATCAAAGATATACAGTTTTTGGTCACCTAAGGTTAAGGTATATCGATTGATGCAACTGTTTTGGATAAATCTTCATGGGTGACTAAGAATAAATGAGAGGGCCCTAAACCACATGCACAGAGTCAGTATATTATTTATTGTTTTATTTGTTCTTTTCTGTTTCTCTTACCTGTAAGGGTATTTTTGTCCTTTTATCTTATTAGGTTTTTATCTCATTAGGGTTACTAGGATTAGCCTATTTAAACACTTGTCTTGTACAATAAACTGTGAATATATATTCCGTCATTTTATATCTAATTAAGGGTAGATTAGTCTATATCTAATTAAGGGTAGATTAGTCTTTATGTTATTAGGGTTTAGTTGTTCTCTTTTTCTATTTAAGTACTCTTACGTTCATTGTAAATACATTCTTTTCCAATGGAATAATACGTTGTTCTCTCTCACCTTTGCAATCTATCATGGTATCAGAGCCAGTCATCTGGCCATCGTCTCCCTCCTAGAACGACAACGCCGCTTATTTTCTGTTGTTCATTGCAATCAACGCCGCTCTTCTCCCCAGTCGAACAACGCTCCTCTCTTTGCATCGACCAGTCAACGATCTTCTCCTTCCAGTCGACGATCTTCTCCTTCCAGCCACCGTCGCCCACCGTCGCCCAACCACCTGCCGCCATCGATCGTCGAAAACCCTTCGCCGACCGTCGGCGACCACTCTCCAGTCACCGGCGACTCCCACCGTTCTTGATTGGGTATCGTCTGATCCCACAGTTCTTGATACCATCCCACCGTTCTTGATTGGGTATCGTCTGATCCCACCGTTCTTGATACCATCCTACCGTTCTTGATTGGGTATCGTCTGATCCCAGATTGGGTATCGTCTGATTGGGTTCTCCCATCGTAAGTTCTGTATTTTGGTACTGGTTTGTTACGAAGTCTCTGTATTTTACAATGTCAGACGATAAAACTTTTAATGCTATTAGCGTACGATTGACTGGCAGTAACTACTCTTATTGGGCTAAAGTTATGAAAAACTTTGTTGTTGGAAGAGGCATGTGGAGTCATGTAACAGGGGTTATTGTCAAACCTACCCCGCCAGAGCAATCAGGTTCGTCAGGTGCGAAAACAGAGGAGGATCCTTCATACACTAAACAACATGCAGCATATGTCCTCGCATTTGACAAATGGGAATTGGAAAATGCACGAATTCTTACGTGGTTTCATAATTCTGTGGAGCCTAGCATTGGTATGAATTTCTCGAAATATGATACGGCAAAGGAAATTTGGGATTATTTGCGGGGTATGTATCTTCAGTCCAATTTTGCAAAGGAGTATGAGCTTGAGGCTACAATCCGAGATGCTAAGCAACATGGTAAATCTATTCAGGATTTTTACACTGAGATGACACAATATTGGGATCAGTTAGCTTTGATGGAACCCGAAGGCATGCAGTCTTTTGACTCCATTCTTGAGTATCGTGAGAGGCGTCGTCTTGTTCAGTTTCTTATGGCCCTTCGTGGGGAATTTGAGCCGCTTCGTGGGGCTATGGTTCATCGTATTCCCCTTCCCACTGTTGATGCTGCAGTTCATGAGCTTATTGCTGAGGAAACTAGGCTTAAGATGTCCTCTATTGCATCTCCTTCTCAGTCTGTATTTGCTGCTCCACCTACTCAGTCTATGTCCCCTCTTTTGCCTACTCCAGCTTCTCACCAAATTCAGGTTACAGGCAAGCCTAGGCCTCGTGTTGCTATGGATGAGTGTAGCTTTTGTCGTCAGAAGGGCCACTGGAAGGATTCTTGCCCCAAACTGATGGGACAAAATTCTCGTCCTAAGCCATCCACTTCTTCTCGTCCACCTCAGCAATATCAACAATTTTCTCGGCCACCACAGCAACATAAGCAGGTTTCTCGGCCTCCATCAGCTTTTGCTACCTCTGATGGGGTCCCTCCTTCTCTCTCGTTTGACCAGTTTCAGCAATATCAGCAGTTTCAGCAGTATCAGGCATCTTTGGCTACCCAGCCAAATCATTCAGCTATGACCACCACTCAGTCAGGTTTGCTTGGTTCCTATACCACAGGTATCCTACCTACCACATGGATTTTTGATTCTGGTTGCTCCCATCATATGACACCCGTTTTATCCCTACTAAGTCATTGTGTCTCCCCCACTTCTCCTATTAGTATTTCTACTGCAAATGGGTCCCCTATGCATGTTGTCTCTATTGGGTCTATTCTCCCAACCCCATTTTCTTTTCTCTCTATCCCTAATGTGTTTTATGTTCCTCAGTTGACCCTTAGCCTTCTTTCCATTACTCAATTGTCTGATTCTGGTTTTGATGTTTTGTTTTCCTCTTCTGGTTGTATTGTGCAGGATCGGATGTCCAAGAAGCAGATTGGGACCGAGCGTAGAGTTGGTGATCTTTATGTTTTAGAGGAGTTACATGTTCCTATCGAGTCTACACCCACTGTCATGTCTTCATTTCGTTTAGATCAGCAGTCCTCTCCTTTTTATCTTTGGCATTCTAGATTAGGGCATTTATCTAGTGAACGTTTAAAAATTTTAATTAATTCTGGTCATTTGGGACACACTTCTGTTAGTGATATTTCTGAATGCAGTGGTTGTAAACTTGCCAAGATGTCGGCTTTACCTTTTAATAAAAGTACCTCTATTTCTACTTCCCCATTTGAGCTTGTTCATACAGATTTGTGGGGACCTTCCCCCATTGCAACTCAAGGTGGTTCCCGTTATTATGTGTCATTTGTTGATGATTTTACTAGATTCACATGGGTTTATTTATTGACACATAAATCGGATTTTTACCACATTTATCGCACTTTTCACTCCATGGTCCAAACTCAGTTTTCTACCAAAATCAAAGTTCTTCGCTCTGATTTAGGGGGCGAATATTCTTTGGGTGAATTCACGCACTTTCTAGCCACTCACGGGACTATTCACCAGTCTTCATGTACTGACACTCCATCTCAGAATGGACGCGCTGAACGTAAGCATCGTCATCTTCTAAACACTGCAAGGTCTCTTCTTTTATCCTCCTCTGTGCCTGCCGTTTTTTGGGGAGAAGCTGTGCTCACTGCAACTTATCTTCTTAATCGGATGCCTACTCCTCTTTTGTCTGGTTTGACCCCATATGAACGGCTTTATGGCAACGTTCCCAACTTTTCTCTTCTCCGTGTTTTTGGCTGCGCCTGTTTTGTTCTTCTCCCTCAAAAGAGTCGGACTAAGCTTAGTGCTCGCTGTGTCTTGTGCGTCTTCTTAGGATATGGCATCCAGCAGAAGGGCTACCGTTGTTATGATCCTGTCACTCAGAAATTGTATGTGTCTCAACACGTTACCTTTCTCGAGCGTTTGCCCTTTTTCTCTCTTCCACCCACCCAAACGCCTGTTGCCAAAGAGGATCTTGTGCATATTGATCCATTCCCATTAGAAGTCCCTATAGAAGAGTATGTTAGTACCCTCGACCTGTCAGATGTTTCAAAGGTTCCTTCTTCTCCCTCCTATCCTATTTCCCCTTTTCCACAACACTATGTCCGACGTGCTCCTCCAATTCCGCGCCCTCCATCTGCTTCACCAGACTCTGATCCGCCTGAACCCCGGTATCCCCCTCGTGACCGTCGCCCACCGGTAAGACTTGGTTTTACTAATACTTGTTTTACCTCTTCTTATTGCTCCTTCTTATCTCGTCTTCATACCTACTTTGAACCTCGGTCTTACAAAGAAGCTTGTAATGATCCAAACTGGGTATCTGCGATGAATGATGAACTTACTGCTCTTGCTAATACTCAGACTTGGGACTTAGTTACCCTTCCGGATGGTAAGAATTTTATTGGTTGCAAATGGGTCTTTAAAGTTAAGACTCATTCTGATGGTTCTTTGGAGCGATACAAAGCTCGCTTAGTTGCCAAGGGTTTCTCGCAGGAATATGGTATTGATTATGAGGAGACCTTCGCTCCTGTTGCCAAAATGACATCTGTTCGCCTGTTAATTTCTGTGGCTGCTGTGCACCAATGGCCTCTCTTTCAATTGGATGTTAAAAATGCATTTCTCAATGGTTATCTCACCGAGGAAGTTTATATGCGTCCTCCTCCAGGATTCTCTCATGCTCCTGGTCTTGTTTGTCGTCTCCGTCGAGCCTTGTATGGTCTTAAACAGTCTCCTCGTGCTTGGTATGCTCGCTTTCATGATGTGGTTTTACAGATTGGTTTTCAACCCAGCACACACGAATCTGCTCTTTTTATTCGTCGTACTTCGCAGGGTTTGGTTCTTATTTTGCTCTATGTTGATGACATGATTATTACGGGCTCTGACTCTACTGCTATTGATGAGGTTAAACGGCATTCAATAATATAGCAGTACATCTTTTTCCCTTTTATCATGGTATCAGAGCCATGTAAGGTTGGGGTTGGGGTTGGGGTTAGGGTAAGGGTTGGGGTTTGGCATCTGCATCAATAGCACCACCTCCCTTCTCTTTAACATAGCGCCACCTCCTTTCTCTAATACGTACTAGTAACCTCCTTTGCTGGCCATTGCCAACCGTTGGCCTTTGTACAGCCTTGCAAGACTTAGCCGGCCCTCTCTGGCCAACATCCACCGTCCACCCTCCCTCGTCGGCCGTCGTGCCCCCTTCGCTTGCCACCGCACCCCACCCCTTCGCCGGTCACCGTCGCTGCCGCCGGCTACTATTGCCATTTGTTTCTCTCCAGTAAGCCTCTCCCTCTCCAGTTTGGATCTGCAATAGTGGTATTCTCTCTTCATTTTTCTTTCTCTCCAGTTTTGATCTACAACGGTGGTATTCTCTGTTCGCTTGAATGAACTATCCATTTATCTAGCATAACTATTGTTTTAACAACGTTAGAAGTAGAAAACCTCATCATTGCAACGGCTTATAACTAACACATTCCTAAAACAAACACTATATACTTCATATAGTACAAATATTGAGCAATTAAAACGATTCATGGTTTGGTGTCCGCTATAGTACATTAATTTCAAACTTACAACATGCTATTTCACCCTTCCAAGAGAGATTCATCAATGAAAAATCACCAAAGTTTGCTTATAAACATAAATTAAGCTTTGAACGGTCATAGTCCAACAATTTTAAATCCCTAGTGAAATTCAAAGCGATTATACCAAATTTCAACACTTAGAAAAATGTCAGTTTTTGACTTGCACGCAAGATAAGAAACTCAAACATTAACTTCTATAGTTTGATGGACAACTTTAAAGTCAGACAAAAATATAAAGCTTCTACCTAGTTGCACACCTAATTTAAGAATAACTTCTGATGTTGATTTCATGTTACCTCACAATAGTAACCTCCAATCCTGCATCAAAGATACTCTAAGATCTCCTAGTAGAGACCCTCAAACATGGGAAAAAACGAGATACATTCGGGTTAGAAATAGTAAACAAAATTGGCAGACAACCAGATAAGAGGCATATATGCTACAGTGATGATATTCAACAAAGACAAAGAACAGGATGAAAGGTAACCTAGTCTTCAGCACACGATTGCTGTAGAGCCCTTATTTGAGGCTGTAGTGATCACATTGCCATTGTAGATTCCATCTGAAGATATAGTTAAGACATTAGTATATCTCTAAAAGTTGAAGAGGATCTCTAGTTGGAAATTTAGAGATGTTCCCAAACTGAAGTCAACAATTATGACCTATTTGCTATTGGGGAAGAACAAAACCATATAACAAAGTTTCCATTTGAATTTGGTACAGCCATAAGACAAACCTCTTTTTTTGTTAAAGGAAACGTGACAGCCTTAACGAGTACAGTTAGGAGAATAATAGCAAAATCTGGTTTGAAACAACAAGCATAAGGAACATGTACAGCAAATAACCCATCTTTCGAAACTTGTAATCCAGAGAATCAGTTACTGCAAAGTGCAAACCCTTACAAACACAACCTGTACCAAAAAGTAATGGTTGTTATAGAACCCAGGACCGTTTTAAACCCATACAATTAAACAAGTTGCTACTGACTAAATATCTCAATATTTGCAATTAACGAGTGAACAAAATCTGGCTAAGCAATGGCCTAGGCCATCTAGTTCACAGTTGGTACTAGTACTCGATAGTACTAGGGAGTGGGGTAGATAAGAAGTTCTCTTAGTGTCGTCATATGTGCTAAATATAAGGCAGAGGACAAAAGGCAAGTGACTCTTCGACAAGAAGATTGGTCTAATGGCTGCCGCATATATATTTCTGAGTCTGAGAGTGGGGGTGGTAAGTGCCACCTCCGCACCCCCTCCTCCTTCCCCCCAACCAAAAATCAATAGCTCCGCCTCAAGATGGTACTGACTGCACGCATTATTCATTTGTTGGAATGACTGGTAAAATGGTCCAAGATAATGTCTAAACAGAAACGACAAACTCAATCTTTTTCCTTCACCCTAAGGTTTACATCTATAAGGGTAAACAAAAAATCATGGTTCTGTTTTGCAATATTTTAAGGAGCGTTTGATTTGGCGATATCAGAGGAAGAATGCATCATGTGAGGGCAGTAATGAGACTTTCAGGGGCCACTGCACAAAGAATCGCATACGTGGTAATTGTATACTATATATGCAAACAAGTTGTTAGAAAACTACATAAGTCTCAGGTTTTCAAATTTGAGAGATCCTAGCGAATTATTGATCCAAACAAATGACCAACCACGTCTACAGGATAGAGCTGAGGGGGATACGAGCTGGATACGAACAAGCCACTGATGCAGACCGGGTTGCGTCAACATGGCTGGACCGGCTGCGTCCTCGTAGGCCTAAAAAGGCCTAAGACCCGGACGGGCTTAATTGGTGGAATTGGTCCAATTTCGTTACTGACCCGATTTGGAAGTTTTCGGACGAGCTCGGAATTGGCCCAAACTTGGCCACTGGACCTGTTGACTATGTAAATAATAGGCATATAATTAGGAGCCTATTTAGGGATTCAGTTAGAGATAAATTAGAGATTAGGATTATGTATCCTAATCTCTATCTCTATCTTTATCTCTATCTCTATCTCTATCTCTATCCTCCTAGTTAGTTTAGGATTAGGATTATGTATCCTAATCTCTATCTCTATCTCTATCTCTATCTCTATCTCTATCTCTATCTCTATCCTCCTAGTTAGTTTAGGATTAGGATTATGTATCCTAATCTCTATCTCTATCTCTATCTCTATCTCTATCTCTATCTCTATCTCTCTCTCTCTATCTCTATCTCTATCTCTCCTAGTTAGTTTCGGATTTGGTATTTGATTTCCCCTATATAAGGGCATGTAATAGGTTCTTTGGGACAGTTTGGATTGATATTGAATTACAAAAAACGAGTTTTAACTCATATCTGATCGTTTAAGGAGGGAGTACCTCTGGGTCGATCTATTGTTCGTGTTTCTCTTGCGCGATTGTTTCCGTTTTCCATAGGCTGCGCTACATCAGTTGGTATCAGAGCTCAAGTTCCAATCCTGACTATGGCCGCAAGACGCGCTGGAGGTCGAGGTGGACAAGGAGGTCGTACAGCCGGTGTTGACGAGATCTATGAACGAGATGATGTTGCTCGAGATGTTCGGATGGAGGACGGGTTTCAACGGATAGGGTCGGCGCTCGAGGCACTCACGCAACGCCTTGAAGCCCTAGAAGTTGGAGACCGGACTCGCCGTCGTCCTGTTAGACCTATTCTTCAGGAGGAGGAGGGTTTTTCGGATGATGAAGGTTCCAACCCTTTTGCTGGTCAGTACCAACAACGGGGGAGGGATAGGGAGAACATGGCTAGAACCCGTGATTTTTATTCGTGGAAGAGGAGTATCAGGATTGACCTACCAGAGTTTCAGGGCAATCTATCACCGGAGGAATTTCTGGACTGGCTGAACGCTATAGATGAAATCATGGATTTCAAAGAGGTTCCTGTGGATAGGAGGGTGCCTCTTGTAGCGACCAGGTTCAGGGGCAGGGCTTCTGCGTGGTGGCAGCAATTGAAAATCAGTAGGAATCGGAATGGGAAGTCCAAGATCACTGATTGTCCACGTCAAGCATTTGATTCCATTTGTGGGGGATAGTTCCTCTTCTGATGATTGCAATTCGAGGGCGAATTCTTTTCAAGCAGGGGAGGATGATGCAGACCGGGTTGCGTCAACATGGCTGGACCGGCTGCGTCCTCGTAGGCCTAAAAAGGCCTAAGACCCGGACGGGCTTAATTGGTGGAATTGGTCCAATTTCGTTACTTACCCGATTTGGAAGTTTTCGGACGAGCTCGGAATTGGCCCAAACTTGGCCACTGGACCTGTTGACTATGTAAATAATAGGCATATAATTAGGAGCCTATTTAGGGATTCAGTTAGAGATAAATTAGAGATTAGGATTATGTATCCTAATCTCTATCTCTATCTTTATCTCTATCTCTATCTCTATCTCTATCCTCCTAGTTAGTTTAGGATTAGGATTATGTATCCTAATCTCTATCTCTATCTCTATCTCTATCTCTATCTCCATCTCTCTCTCTCTCTCTCTATCTCTATCTCTCCTAGTTAGTTTCGGATTTGGTATTTGATTTCCCCTATATAAGGGCATGTAATAGGTTCTTTGGGACAGTTTGGATTGATATTGAATTACAGAAAACGAGTTTTAACTCATATCTGATCGTTTAAGGAGGGAGTACCTCTGGGTCGATCTATTGTTCGTGTTTCTCTTGCGCGATTGTTTCCGTTTTCCATAGGCTGCGCTGCATCAGCCACACAGTTATATAGCTAAGTAGACATGCATCCACACAATCAAATAGAGAGAGAATGAATACTCAGCGCAGCCACACATTTATATAGCTAAGTAGACATGCATCCACACAATCAAATAGAGAGAGAATGAATACTCACCTTGATATGTTGAAGTTCATAACAAACGAATCGACAGTCAAAGTATACGGAGCATGCACTGAAAGAAAAAAAAAGACAAATTATCAAAGCATGGGAAATAAGAATTGACCAAAAGCACTATCTAAATGCCCATATTACACAAGCGGAGGGAACGAGGCAAATTAGCAAGACAGGCAATTTTGGCCCATGCAATAGTTTTAAACTTCACTGCTTTTGTTCATGCGACAGAACTTCCATATCCCAAAATTGGAGATGTAGAGTGACTATATGAATATCTCCTTCAAAACATCCAATTAATGAACTATCCATTCATCTAGCATAACTACTCTTTCCACAATGTTAAAAGTAGAAAACCTCATCATTCCAACAGCTTATAACAAACACATTCCTAAAACAAACACTATACACTTCATATAGTTCAAATATTGAGCAATTAAAACGATTCATGGTTTGGTGTTCGCTATGGTACATTAATTTCAGACTTACAACATGCTATTTTCACTCTTTCAAGAGAGATTCATCAATGAAAAATCACTAAAGTTTGCTTAAAAACAAAACTTAAGCTTTCAATGATTAGTTTGGTTAAAGTCCAACAATTTTAAATTCTTGGTGAAATTCATAGGGATTATACCTGTTAGTTGTTATGTGGGATAGATTAGGTTATGTTAACCCTAATGGGCCTAGGTGGTTAGAGCCCATTAGGTTAACCCTAATCTCATCTATAAATAAAAGAGTGTTAGAATAGTAATGGTTAAGTTGTTATTAATGTTTAGTTGCAAGGGTATTATTGACCTTTCATGTAATTAGGGTTACCTAGGGTTTCTAGGTTTTCTCTATATATTGATGTACTGGCCCCTTGTAACATAATCACTCAATAATACAATTCTCCTTTCTCTAGTTTCACAACATGGTATCAGAGCATAAGATCTAGGCCTGTGGAATACTCGCTTTCCGGCGGGCGGCTTATGCCTTGCCGCCGTCCGCCGGTTGCATCAGGGTCCTCTGTTGTTTGCTTTTGCCTGTGGTTCCGTTGCCTCTGTTTGAGTTCGTTGTCTCTGGTTCTGTTTTCGCCATTGGTTTTCCTCAGAAATAGCAAACCCTAGCCGCTGTTTTCACAAACCCTAACCGCTGTTTTCACCCGGCTGGTATTATTTGTTTTCGCCCTCAGCCTCCTGTTTTCGCCATCCATCAACCGCTGTTTGCTGCCCTGTTACTGCCCGTCTTCAGTCTTTGTTACTGCCCGTCTTCAGTCTCTGTTTTGTGCCTGGTTTGGTCTCTGTTTTGCGCCTGGTTTGGTCTCTGTTTTGCGCCTGTTTGCTGCCCGGTTTGGCCTCTGTTTTGCGCCTGGTTTGATCTCTGTTTTGTCTCCTAAACCTAACCCTAATCCTAAACTTTGCAATATTTGATTCCCAAACTTTGCAATATTTGATTTCGGTCCCTGCAGTTTAGACTTTTGGTGAATTTATGGACAAGTCTTTCTTTTGTTGGTTGGTTGTTAAATCCCCGTTTGGTGTGCCAAGTGGCCCCAAGTTGTGCCATGTGGCACCTTGTTGTGATCCTAGTTGGATCCTTTGTTTCTCTCTTCCCGTGCGATTCGGGGTTCGCACGTGAGGGGGAGAACTTGTCCCATATTCCTTTGTTAGTTATATTCTACTGGGTACCAAAATTAATGTTGTCAAAGAATTAAAGTTGTTGAAGAATTGAAGTCGTTGGAGAATCGAAGTTGTCAAAGACATCAGTTGGAGCATCTCTTTTTCGTTGGAGAATCGAAGTTGTCAAAGACATCAGTTGGAGCATCTCTTTTTCATGTTGGCAAACCCATAATGCTCTCCATGCTCGCATCATGTGTTTGAGGGGGAGTGTTAGTTGTTATGTGGGATAGATTAGGTTATGTTAACCCTAATGGGCCTAGGTGGTTAGAGCCCATTAGGTTAACCCTAATCTCATCTATAAATAAAAGAGTGTTAGAATAGTAATGGTTAAGTTGTTATTAATGTTTAGTTGCAAGGGTATTATTGACCTTTCATGTAATTAGGGTTACCTAGGGTTTCTAGGTTTTCTCTATATATTGATGTACTGGCCCCTTGTAACATAATCACTCAATAATACAATTCTCCTTTCTCTAGTTTCACAACAATACCCAATGTCTAACACTTAGAAAAATGTCTGTTTCTGATTTCTACACAAGATCTTTAACAACTTAAACATTAAATTCTATCGTTTGATGTACAACTTCAACGTCTGACAAAAATGTAAAGCCTCTACCTAGTTGCACACCTAATTTAAGAATAATAACTTCTGATGTTGATTTCATGTTACTTCACAATAGTAACATCCAATCTTGCATAAGAGATACTCTAGATCTCCCAGTAGAGACACTCAAATACGGGAACAAAAAGTGATACATTCGGGCTAGAAATATTAATAAATTGGCAGACAACAAGATAAGAAGCATATATGCCACAAAGATGATATTCAACGAAGACAAAGAACAGGATGAAAGGTAACCTTGTCTCTAGCACACCATTGCTACAAAGCCCTTATTTGAGGCTGTAGTGATCACATTGCCATTGAAGATTCCGTCTGAAGATATAAGTTAAGACACTAGTATATCTCTAAAAGTTGAAGAGGATCTCTAGTTGGAAATTTAGAGATGTTCCCAAACTTAAGTCAACAATTATGACCTATTTGCTATTGGGGAAGAACAAAGCCATATAACAAAGTTTCCATTCGAATTTTGTTAAAGGAAACGTGGCAACCTTAACGAGTACAGTTAGGAGAATAATTGCAAAATCTGGTTTGAAAACCACAAGCATAAGGAACATGTGCAGCAAATAACCCATCCTTCGAAACCTGTAATCTAGAGAAACAGTTACGGCAAAGTGCAAACCGTTACAAATATGACCGGTACCAAAAAGTAATGGTAGTGATAGAACCTAGGACCATTTTAAACGCATACAATTAAACAGGTTGTTAGTGACTGGATATCTCAATATTTGCAATTAACGGGTGAACAAAATCAGGCTAAGCAATGGCCTAGGCCCTCTTAAGGGGTGTTTGATTTGGAGATATCAAAGGAAGAATGCATCATGTGTCGGTAGTAACAAGCTTTTCGGGGTCCACTGCACAAAGAATCGTATAGGTGGTACCGGTCATATTTGCAAACAAGCTGTTAGAAAACTACATAAGTCACAGGTTTTTAGATTTGAGAGATCCTAGCGAATTGTTGATCCAAATCAATGACCAACCACGTCTACAGGATTGAGCTGAGGGGGATACGAGTTGGATACAAACAAGCCACACATTTATATAGCTAAGTAGACATACATCCACTCAACCAAATAGAGACAGCGCGAATACTCACCTTGATATGTTGAAGTTCATAACAAAAGTATCGACCATCAAAGTATACGACCCATCCATTGAAACCAAAAAACAAATTACCAAAGCGTGGGAAATAAGAATTGAAAAAAGCACTATCTAAATGCCCATATTACACAAGCAGAGGGAACGAGGCAAATTAGCAGACAGGTGGTTTCGGCACCTGCGACTAAGGGTGAAAATAAAAACAGGGAAACCGGACCGGATTGGAAAACCGAACAGGACCGACGGTTTAAGAATTGAAAATTCGGTCTGTTCTGGGTTCGGTTTGAGAGTTTGGAGAAACCAATTTTTCGGTCCGGTTTCAGTTTGGGGGAATACAAAACCGGTTCAAACCGGACCGGATCGGATGGAAGTTATAAATAAAAATATGTTATTTTTTTAGATTTATGTATTATAACTTATAACCCATTACTCCATTAGTCAATTTAATTTATTAGGATTTAGAATCATTACCGTGTTTTAGAAATAAAAATCACTATTTACAGAGAGTTAATGAAAATAGAAAACTACTAGTCCAGGTATAAAAAATAAGAGTAATTTGAAATTGTTAAATCTTTTAGAGCAATGTTCAATGCATTTCTATTATTAAAAATTTCACTCCAAATTGTTAATTTTTTCTCTTTTTTTGTGATTGGTCCAAAATATTGTCCAAAAAATAAAAAACTCCAAACCGGACCGAAACCGGCTCAAACCGATTGAAATCGGTCCGGTTTCGGTTTACAAAATTTTCAAACCGGACAACCGGTCCGGTCCCATGAATTCTACCAAACCGGACAGATTACACCCCTACCTGCGACAGTTTTAAACTTCAGTGCTTTTCTTCATAGAACAGAACTTTTTCATTCCAAAATTCGAGATGTAGTGTGATTTTATGAATATCTCCTTGAAAACATCCAATTAATGAACTATCCATTTATCTAGCATAACTATTGTTCCAACAACGTTAAAAGTAGAAAACCTGATCATTGCAACGGCTTATAACTAACACATTCCTAAAACAAACACTATATACTTCATATAGTTCAAATATTGAGCAATTAAAACGATTCATGGTTTGGTGTCCGCCATAGTACATTATTTCAGACTTACAACGTGCTATTTTCACCTTTTCAAGAGAGATTCATCAACGAAAAATCACTAAAGTTTGCTAAAAAACAGAACTTAAGCTTTCAATGATTAGTTTGGTTATAGTCAACAATTTTAAATTCTTGGTGAAGTTCATAGCGATTATACCCAATTTCAACACCTAGAAAAATGTCAGTTTCTGAATTCTACGCAAGATCTTTAGCGACTTAAACATTAACTACTATAGTATGATGTACAACTTCAACATCAGACAAAAATGTAAAGCTTCTACCTAGTTGCACACCTAATTTAAGAATAACAACTTCTGATGTTGACTTCATGTTACCACGCAATAGTAACCTCCATTCTTGCATCAAAGATACGCTAAGATCTTCCAGTAGAGACCCTCAAACATGGGAACAAAATGTGATACATTCGGGTTAAAAATAGTAAATAAAATTGGCGGACAACTAGATAAGAGACATATACGCTACAAAGATGATATTCAACAAAGACAAAGAACAGGATGAAAGGTAACCTGTGCTGCTGAGCCCTTATTTGAGGCTGTAGTGATCACATTGCCAATGTAGATTCCATCTGAAGATATAAGTTAAGACATTAGTACATCTATCTGCTAATGGGGAAGAACAAAATCATATAACAAAGTTTCCATTTGAATTTGGTACAACCATAAGACAAACCTCTTTCTTTGTTAAAGGAAACGTGGCAGCCTTAACGAGTACAGTTAGGAGAATAATTGCAAAATCTGGTTTGAAAACCACAAGCATAAGGAACATGTCTAGCAAATAACCCATCCTTCAAAACCTACAATCTAGAGAAACAGTTACTGCAAAGTGCAAACCCTTACAAATACGACCGGTACCAAAAAGTAATGGTAGTTATAGAACCCACGACCATTTTAAACCCATACAATTAAACAGGTTGTTAGTGACTAAATATCCCAATATTTGCAATTAACGGGCGAACAAAATCTGGCTAAGCAACGGCCTAGGCCCTATAGTTCACAGTTGGTAATAGTACTTGATAGTACTTGGGGGTGCGGTAGATAAGAGGTTCTCTTAGTGTTGTCATATGTGTTAAAATAAGTCGGAGGACAAAAAGCAAGTGACTTTTGGATAGGAAAAGTGGTCTAACGGGAGCCGCATATATAGCTCTGAGTCTAAGAATGGGGGTGGTAAGTGCCAACTCCACACCCCCTCCCCCAACCAAAAATTAGTAGCTCCGGCTCTGGATGGTACTGACTGCAAGCATTATTCATTTGTTCAAGTGCCTGGTAAAATGGTCCAACATAATGTCTTAACAGAAACAACAAACTCAATCTTTTTTCTTTAGACTAAGGTTTAGATCTGTAAGGGTAAACAGAAAATCATTGCTCTATTTTGCAATCTCTTAAGGAGTGTTTGATTTGGAGATATCAAAGGAAGAATGCATCATGTGGGGGCAGTAATGAGCCTTCAGGGTCCACTGCACAAAGAATCGTATAGGTGGTAATTGTATAAATATATATATGCAAACAAGTTGTTAGAAAACTACATAAGTCACAGGTTTTTAGATTTGAGAAGCGAATTGTTGATCCAAATAAATGACCAACCACGTCTACGGGATTGAGCTGAGGGGGATACGAGTTGGATACAAACAAGCCACACATTTATATAGCTAAGTAGACATACATCCACTCAACCAAATAGAGACAGCGCGAATACTCACCTTGATATGTTGAAGTTCATAACAAAAGTATCGACCATCAAATTATACAGAGCATGCACTCAAACCAAAAAAAAAATATTATCAAAGCGTGGGAAATAAGAATTGACAAATAGCACTATCTAAATGCCCATATTACACAAGCGGAGGGAACGAGGCAAATTAGCAAGACAGGCGGTTTTGGCCCATGCCACAATTTTAAACTTCAGTGCTTTTGTTCATGGTACAGAACTTTTGCATCCCAAAATTGGAGATAAAGAGTGATTTTATGAATATCACCTTGAAAACATCCAATTAATGAACTACCCATTTATCTAGCATAACTATTGTTTTAACAACGTCAAACGTAGAAAACCTCATCATTGCAAGGGCTTATAGCTAACACATTCCTAAAACGAACACTATATACTTCATATTGAGCAATTAAAACTATTCATGGTTTGGTGTCCGCTATAGTCCACTAATTTCAGGCTTACAACATGCTATTTTTACCCGTTCAAGAGTGATTTATCAATGAAAAATCACCAGAGTTTGCTTAAAAACATAACTTAAGCTTTCAATGACTAGTTTTGTTATAGTCCAACAATCTTAAATTCTTGGTGAAATTCATAGCGATTATACCCAATTTCAACACTTAGAAAAATCTCAATTTCCGACTTCTACGCAAGATCTTTAGCAACTTAAACAGATAAAAATGTAAAGCTTCTACCTAGTTGCACACCTTATTTAAGAATAACAACTTCAGATGTTAATTTCATGTTACCTCGCAATAGTAACCTCCATTCTTGCATCAGAGATACGCTAAGATCTTCCAGTAGAGACCCTCAAACATGGGAACAAAATGTGATACATTCGGGTTAAAAATAGTGAATAAAATTGGCAGACAGCTAGATAAGAGGCATATACGCTACAAAGACAAATAGGATCAAAGGTAACCTGGTCTCCAACACATCGTTGTTACAGAGCCCTTATTTGAGGCTATAGTGATCACATTGCCACTGTAGATTCCATCTGAAGATATAAGTTAAAACATTAGTACATCTCTAGAACTTGAAGAGGGTCTCCAACTGGAAATTTAGAAAAGTTATCTAACTGAAGTCAATAATTTTGACCTATCAAGTATGGGAAAGACAAAAACCGTACAAGAAACTTTCCCTTTGAATTTGGTACACCATAAGACAAACCTCTTCCTTTGTTATAGGAAACGTGGCAACCTTAACGAGTACAGTTAGGAGAATGATTGCGATCTGGTTTGAAAACCAAAAGCATAAGGAACATGCAGAGCAAATAAGAATCCTTCGAAACCTGTAATCCAGAGAAACAGTTACTGCAAAGTTTAAACCCTTACAATTACGACAGGTACCAAAATGTAATGGTAGTTATGGAACCCAAGACCACTTTAAACCCGTACAATTAAGGTGAACCCATCCTTCGAAGAAGATTGCGTTCTCCGAACCAATATATATTACAATACACAACGACGTCGGGCTCTCCAAATATATTTTCACAACGTAAAATGTTTCTACCAATCTATATTACAATATACAATGCGACACGATAATAGTTTGAATAATCGCCAAATTAGAATTTTAACATTGTTTTAATGTATTAGTAGTGCCGTAAACACGGGTAATACGCTAGTATAATTTATATTCTATGAAATTTGAATTAATTGTATCTCAATTAATGACAATTTAAGTTTTCAGTGTAAAAGTAATGACATTTAATGCATGAAGATATGAATTTTTTTCTTTTCGAATGCTACTTTTTTTTTTAAATATAGAAATTATATTTTTAATCTTTCAATTTATTAGAAAATTCGATAACGCTAATAGAGATTTTCTGGAATTTAGCTCTTTTATGATCTTGTAGGTTTTTATTGCTATAGTGCAAAAGACTTTTTGTTGGTACCCATCTTTTTTGCATTACGAAGTCTTATCAATGTAATATTTGGTTTTTATTGTTTCTTGTTTCTATTCCATGTTAACCATGTATCATGAGATTAAGATAGTTTTGTGAGCGTGGTTGTGATTCTAAATCTAATGGTTGAAATTCGCGAGTGAGACCCAAGTTCTATCTTCAACGAAAAATATTGTGACTATTTCGACATTTGTAATTAGTCAAAACATTGTGGTTCTCACGTCGATGACAGCACACATCACACAGGCGAAATTCACTAGGAGAAACCTTTTCCTAGGCAGTGGCCTTGTGCAGTAAACCCTTTACAAGAGGTCGGTCATACTATATTTGTCAATTTTGTGTATGCATATGCTATGAGTCATTTTATTAAGTTTATAATATAGGGTCGTTAGGCAAAAAGTCCTTAGTGAGCAATTTTTAAAATCATCAATCCATGAAAATAAGTCTTTGACACTTAAAGTCCATTATATCAAATTGGACAAAAATATCCTTACTATTTTGGTTCACCTTGACAACAAAATTCTAAGAAGTGTAAAAATATGTTCAAAATTAAAAAAAATACTAAAGACGAAAAGTAATTCCAAACAAATGCCGTTTGGATTTATTTTTTTGCCTTTTATGATTCTTTTTTTAGTTTTTAGATGTAATTTTATATTTTTCTAAAATCTCTTCTCAAAACGAACAATAACCATTGAAAAAATTGAAGCAAAACAAAAAAAATTATAAAAAATCTCAAATAAGGATAAAAGAATAATCAAATAACATAAACATTGCAACTAAAAATATTAATTTTATTATTTGATTATTTTTTCATCCTTATGTGACTGTTTTTTGTAATCTTTTGTCTTTCATCAATATTTTTGTGGATTATTGGTTCATTTCGACGAGAGGTTTCAAAAAATTATAAATAATAATAAAAATATGAAAAATGTTAAGAAAAGACAAACAATCCGAAAACATGCTATTTTTGTACTTATTCGTCATCTTTAGTGACTTTTTTTAAACTTTTGGACATGATTTTTTACTTTTTAAGTCTGTCTCGAGACAAAACAACAAATGCAAAAAAATTGAATAGAGACAAAACGTGCTTAAAAACAATCGAGTTAGGAGAGACATGAAGATTGCAAAACAGATAAAATCATCCGTTAAAACAAAAGCACAAATAAAATTATCTGTTAAGAACATAAAGAATAAAAATACAAATATTATTTCAATACAACAGATAACATTATCTGTTCTAATTGTAGTCTTTATTTCTGTTGAAGACATGAATATTATAACAGATAACATTATTTGACGTTATTTTACGCAAATATACAAGGAACAACTTATAACAGATAACCTTATTTGTTTTGATTTATTATTGTATTTTCAGTTTTATGCAGAAATATAAAGATGAAACTACAACAGATAACATTATCTATTGATTTGTTATGCATAATTAAATAGGTTAATTTACAACAAATAACATTATCTCTTTTTATATTATGTCAAAATACAGAAAAAAAATTGGAACAGATAATCTTATCTGATGTTATCTTATGCAGAGATACAAAGAACAAATTATAACAGATAACCTTATCTGTTTTGAATTATTATTGTGTTTTAACTATCATACAGAGATACAAATATGAAATAACAACAGATAACATTATCTATTGATATATTATGCAGAATTACAACGGCCAATTTACAACAGATAACATTATCTATTTTTATATTATGTTAAAATATATAGTACAAATTAAAACAAATAATCTTATCTGATGTTATCTTCTGCAGAGATACCGAGAACAAATTACAATAGATAACCTTATCCATTTTGGTTTATTATTGTGGTTTCACTATTATGCAGAGATAAAAATAAAACTATAACAATAACATTATTTGTTCATATGTTATGCATAAATACAGATGCCAATTTTAAACAGATAACGTTATCTGTTTTCATAATATGTAAAAATACAGAGTAAAAATTACAACAGAAAACATTATCTGTTTTGATTTATTATTATGTTCTAACTATGTCAAAATGTTATTAGATAACTTTGTCTATTGGCTCCTATCACATTCATAAAGAGCTTATACATTATATGAACTATTACGTCAATATAATAGTAAGATTCAAGCATTATCAACTTAAATAAAATTAATAAAAGATTGAGAAGACAAAAATAGCAATAATTATTGAAAAAATCATGTTTTGACTTATTTTATATATTTTTTATTTTTTAAAATGTCTTACCAAAACGGACTAATAATTAACAAAAAAAATTGAGATGAAATAAAAAGTTACAAAAAACTCAGTGTACCAAAAGATCGTAAGGGTAAAAATTATCTTTTTGATTTATTTTTCATATATTTTGATTTTATTTTATTTTTGGTTATTGGACATATTTTTTATTTTTTCAAAATTTTTATCAAGACGAACCAATAATCAATGACAAATAAATACAAAAACTTTTTTATACAAAAATTACAACAGATAACTTTATCTATTTTGATTTATTATTGTGTTTTCATTATCATGCGGAGATACATAAATGCAACTGCAACAAATAATATTATCTGTTGATATATTGTGTATAAATACATAGGTCAACTCATAACAGATAATATTATCCGTTTTAATATTATGTCAAAATATATAATACAAATTAAAACAAATAACCTTATCTGATATTATCATATGCAGAGATACAAAAAATAAATTACAACAAATAATCTTATCTGTTTTGATTTGTTGTTGTATTTTTTTCTATTATCATGCAGAGATACAGAGATAAAACTAAAACATATAACATTATCTGTTGATATGTAGTGTATAAATATATAAGACAATTTATAACAAATAACATTATTTATTTATTATCATATCTTATGCAAAGATACATAGGTTGTGAGGGTGCAAATCTTGTTTTGACTTAATTTTTATATTTTTTATTTTTTTAAAAATTTTGAACAGAGTTTTATAATTTTTTATAATTTCTTATCGAATCAAATCAATAATCAATAAAAAATAAAAATATAAAAAATTGGTGTACCAAAAGGTTGTGAGAGCACAAATCATATTTTGACTTTTTTCATTTTTTTTGTTTTTTTTCAAATTTTTTATCGAGATGAACCAATAATAAGAAAAATAGATGTAAAATAAAAATTCACAAAAAATTGGTGTATCAAAAAATCGTGAGTGCACAAATTATGTTTTAACTTTTTTCCATTTAAAATTTTAAACCTAATTTTTTGAAATTTTTTTGAAATTTTTTACCGAAATGAACCAATAATCAATAAAAAAAATAGATGCAAAAAAAAGTTACAAAAAAATTGACTTATTTTTTTAATTTTTTAACACAATTTTTTAAATATTTTTTCAAATTATTTATCGAAACGTATCAATAATCAATAAAAAATAAATGCAAAATAAAAATTTACAAAAAAAATTGTGACTATTTTGACATTTGCAACTAGTCAAAACATTGTGGTTCTCACGATGACAACACATCACACAAGAGAAATTCACTGGGAGAAACCTTTTCCTATGCAGTGGCCTTGTGCAGTAAACAATGTACAAGAGGTCGTTCAAACTATATTTATCAAGTTTGCGTACGCATATGCTATGAGTCATTTTAATAAGTTTATAATATATTTGTGTTTCATAAATGGGGTAGTAATGATAATGAGTCTAAAAAATCCATCATATTTGACATCACTTTGCAATAAATTTATCAGAAAGCAATCTAATTATTAATCTTATTCACGAAAATATTGGTTTGATATGTACGAATATAACTATTTGTTAGTGGTCAAATAGACAAAAGGAGATATGTAGATAGATGGACATTGACATAACTAGTAAGAACATATTTATAAATAAAAGTTAGAACAGGGGGGGAGTATATTTTCTTCTCATGGAGAGAAATTTTTAGTACTCGTATCCGATTCTTAGTGGCATTGGCGTACATATTAACAAAGATAATTTTAACCTGTGTTTGTAGCAAAGGCTGGGGTGGTTGTCTTTTCCTACCTATCGAGAGAGGAATCAACATGTAATTCACTTATCTCCTCCGTTGCAATACAGGGCTCTGGTTTAACACCTATATGCAAAATTTGCCATCCTCTATTTCACTAAGCCAAATCTAACACTGTTAAAGTACAATACTAACATCACTCGGTTTTCTGGTAATTATCATTGTGCCCCTCAAGCTCAAAGATTGCTCAAAATCCAGTCAGTCTTCTAACCTTTAATTCTACCATCTGAAGAGTCCAACCATTAATGAAGGTGACTAGAATCTGAAGTAAGGATCAAGGGGCAGAATGATAGTCAACCTTTTGCTTCATCATTTTTGTAAACAGGATTAAAGCAAAGCTTGCCCACAGAGTAACCCAACAATAAAAGGCCTACCTGGAACTCCTTTCATTTTCGTCATCATTTTTGTATGCAGGTCCATTGCAGAGTTCACAATATCTAAGCCATTGTCCATCTTCCAATGCCAGCTCTTTCTGATGGGATTTGTGCGAACCTGCGATGCCCCCAACAAAAAACACATTTGTTCGCACATGCCAAACTTGGGGTTGTCTCCACGCACCTGATTCAGAGAGAGACGGGGAGAGAGAAAGAGAGACAGGAAGTCAGAGATTCAGTCAGCAAGCCTATCGCTGCTATATGTGTATGGCATAAAATGATTTCAGCTATGCAGAGAAATAGTAATGAACCTAAAAGTTCATGTTTCGACATCATATAATGACTACGAAGAGTCTTAAATGTGATCAAAGGTGAAAGACGAAATGTTCTAGTGGATTTCCCCATCAAAGTGTTAGAAGGGAGGTGCATCTCTTCACAGCAAGACACAAAAATGAGGCTTCCCATTTCTTGACTACACAACACCCATTTTAGTGTCTCACCATAAAGAAGATACAGTGGTTCAAATGCAGAAAGTACACATATCAAAGACAAAGAATCCAGATTTGATTGATAAAATGTTGCAACAGTTCTTTGACGAGTGGTAAATAGTACATCGTATTTATATAAATCATACCTATCAATAAGAGATAATAAACATTTACAGACTCTACCCTACTTCCGTATCAAAGAATAGAAAGTCACCTATGACTCTCTCTGCCATAAAATGAGTGCTTGTAGCAACCTCCACGCACTCTAAGCACTGACTCGGTCCATCTGCACAATTTAACTCCACCATGCGAACCGATAATCTTATAGCCCCGCAAAGATGGTGCAAATGAAGACAGAAAGTTGACAGGAGAAAAATGAAACTAACAGTATAATAAGTAAAGTTACGCAAATCCAAACATAATCCAGACACCAAACCATATTTATAACCAAAAATCAGCAAGCACGAACCACTAAGTCATCTGAAAACAAGGATATCGCAATATGACAACTCAGCAAGCACGAACTACTAAATTTCGTATTTCTTATTGTATTTATCGAATTTTTTAAGCATAAATGTGTCAGAAAAAGCATTTTGTGCCGGTATGACGACGTTAGGCATAGTTCTACGGTAAGCTTGAACAATAAAAATGTTATTGCCTAATGTCCAATATGCAATTGATTAAATTAAAATAGAAGTCCGCTAACGGCTGCTTGGCCTTCTCTGATAATTGATAGTTCCTGTGGGTGGAAAGAAAGTCTGATATTCTTCCGTGTCTTGACTTCCAAACATTCGCACTTAAAAGGGTACTTAAGTCCATATAATGTAGCACTCGGTAAGATCCCAAATCATAGTTCAAAGGGAAATTCCTATGTCTAACAGAAACCAAGAGACTGAACCCATCCGGAACAAGCTTTGTGTGCAAGAGGTAAATTTAAATGAAGGTGTTAAGACACTAGGAATTTTTTTTACCCGTTGTGAATATTTACATGTTCATCGGTCTCATCCAACATCTCCTCCTGACACAAAAGAACATATGCAAAATGATATTGGCTGGTACGACTGAAAGACAATAAAGCAAGTGAAGTTCAAGTAGCATACCTAAAACCAAATATGTTGTTAAGCCATTGGAAAGCTCAGACGCAGTCATCATACATCTATAACATTTTAATGATACAAAGATGAAAGCAGTAGCGGTCTAAGTGAAGGAACTCAAGGAAAGAGGTTCAGGAAGTATCCCAACATCATCGGTAACAATAAAGATATCACATAGTTCTCAAAACGGCAAAAAAGAAGTGAATTGATGTTGGAGAAGAGTAAAACAACAAAGAGGCTTAAAAAGCCAAAACAAGGAGGACCGTCAAACTGACCAAATCACATGAAATACTCACTTCCTCTAAACGAACTGTCTTAACAAGCACCAATAAGAGATTTGAAGTCCTTGGCTTGATATCTGCAACACTGTCCTCAGGGGCGGACCTACTATGAGGGGGGAGGTGTCACGTGACACCCCCCCATGCTCCACTTAAAGCAAAAAAATATTTTTTTTAAAAATTTTAAGAGTAAATCAAGTTTATCGTGTAATACTGTGACACCCCCATACTCTTTTGCTCAGTCAAACTCTCTCCAATTTAGTTCATTAAATTTTGAATACCTATATTTTTTTGTTATTGAATACAAATTTAATTTTTAGTTGTTCATTTATTTTGATGGTGACACCCCCAGGTTAAAATCCTGGGTCCGCCCCTGACTGTCCTCAAAATGGAGCTCACACATGTTGCACATGCACCATTCCGGTAGAATAACCATAAAGTTTAGGTCCACTCAGCCTGGCCCATTGGCAAAAAGGGCAAACTTGAATTAAAAAAATAACCCCAGTTTAGTCCCTGTTGAAGAGACTCTTGGAGGGGTAGACAGGCTGTAGACCTAACATTTTGCATATAGGCAAAGTGTGGCCGCCTTGAAGCAGATCAGGACATTAGCATTATTATTATTGTTCTTGTTGCATTTCTCATCAGTTTGATATCTATCTGGGCAAGGTGCAACAAGAAACATCATATTACCAAGCAAAATAGTGGAATCAAACCAACACATGCATCTCATTGTCATCCCTACACTGACATTGAGTTCAGACTTCAGACTAATTTGACTAGGTACCCAGTATCCCTCCTCTTTCCATCAACAATCACTGGATTTACACAGATACCTGTCTTCCTCACCGCATAAAGAAAGTATCCATTGCGCGGTAAACTAATTTTATCGGAGATGACTACTACTATTTTATAGTACTTCACCTAGATTCAAGCTACTAAAAAAGGAATATTACACTTGCAAATTACTTGAACTATCCACTTCATTTTAAAAGCCAAAAACTTCAAATAATGCACAATTAACTCCATTGCAGATTGGTGAACCCAAAATAGAAATACATAGCCATGATAAACTCCTATACCTGAATGTGCAATTCTCAACTCAAAAAACAATGCTATAAGCTATCTGACCTAGACAGGTGAAGAAACCAGATCTCTGCCCCTGATCTCTAAACAACCATATAAATCATGTTTAACGAAAAGCAAGATTGACCACTACCATATAATAAAAAAATGCATGAGAAATGAGATTCATCCTTACCAAGGAATTTTTCGTATTAACAGTTTGCCAGGAGAAAGCGCGCCTTTTGGGCCCACTCCTAAGAGATTTTTAATCTACAAATGTTAGAGACGATAAATTTAGTCCACTCATAACCCATAAAAAACAAAATGAATTGTCTATAACCCATACGTAAGAGAGGGAAATTACGAAAATGATGTCTAAATATGACGACAAACATACAATGACTAACCATGTTGTTGTATATAAAACAGAGATGCATGATCAGAACTTTAAACTACCACTTAAAAGAGTATCAATCAGTGAAGTCTATTATGCATTTACACTAGAATTCTCTCGACTCATTTAAACCCAGCAAACCAAAGCAGGATCATGCAAACAAGTATAAATAGAGGCAAAGTGATTCCTACATTTTTTCCTTCGGCATGCATTAATAATGCCTACACGAGATCAAAGATGTACAGTTTTTGGTCACCTAAGGTTAAGGTATATAGACTGATGCAACTGTTTTAGATAAATCTTCATGGGTGACCAAGAATAAATGATAGGGCCCTAAACCACATGCTCAGAGTCAATATAGTCACTTGATATAAAGTACAATTCACAATTTAGATCATAAACATCTAGATGCAAGCATGGACACATCTAACAACCTCACGTATTCATGTTCAACATGTTTCGGACACGAACACAACACTGTACTTTCTGAAAATGAATGACATACGTTAAAAGGTGTCTGGGTTGTTATAGGATTGTTTAGTCGGACACTATACAATGTCTTTGGTACACTCGGATGACATGTTGGGGATGTGAGCACAGCATACCTTTATTATTTATTATTTTATTTGTTCTTTTCTGTTTCTCTTACCGTACGCGTATTTTTGTCCTTTTATCTTATTAGGCTTTTATCTCATTAGGGTTACTAGGATTAGCCTATTTAAACACTTGTCTTGTACAATAAACATCATTGTATAGTATAGCAGTACATCTTTTTTCCTTTTATCATGGTAGCAGAGCCATGTTAGGTTGGAGTTAGGGTTTGGCATCTGCATCAGTACCACCACCTCCCTTCTCCTGAACGTAGCGCCGCCTCCCTTCTCTACTATGTAGCAGTAACCTCCTTCTCTGGCCGCCACTAGCCGCTGGCCTTCGTCCAGCCTTGCAAGACTCGGCCGACCCTCTCTGGCCGCCGTCCACCCTCGCCCAGCCTCCACCCTCCATTCGCTAGCTACCGCACCCCACCCCCTCGCCGGTCGTCGGTCGCTGTTGCAGCCCGACCCATCTCTTGTTTATTCACTTGAGTATTTTCTATCATGTCGGATAATAAAACACAAGCCATCAGCATACGGTTAACAAGCAACAATTATTCGTGTTGGCCACATGTTGTGAAAAATTTTATTGTGAGTGTTAGAATAGTAATGGTTAAATTGTTATTAATGTTTAGTTGCAAGGGTATTATTGTCCTTTTATGTAATTAGGGTTACCTAGGGTTTCTAGGTTTTCTCTATATATTGATGTATTGGCCCCTTGTAACATTATCACTCAATAATACAATTCTCCTTTCTCTAGTTTCACAACATGGTATCAGAGCATAAGATCTAGGCCTGTGAAATACTCGCTTTCCGGCGGGCGGCTTATGCCTTGCCGCCGTCCGCCGGTTGCCGCCGGCTGCATCAGGGTCCTGTTATCAACGAGTTCAAGCTTCACGTCTGTTTTACTCGCAAAACCTTTTGTCGTTACATTGATAAGTGGTTCAATTTTGCTTTCCGGAAGTCTGTTAAAAGACTTTGCCCCAGGTTGCCATCGTCTGGTCTCTGTTTTCACGAACCCTCGTCATCGTCTGGTCTCTATTTTCACGAACCCCCCTGATGTGCCGCACTCTCTGATGTTGTTCCACCTCTGATGCTGTCCGCCTCCATCTGCCGCGCCTCTGGTTTCTCACCCGCTGGTCTCTGGTTTGGTGTTTGCTGTTTCGCCCTCTCTTCCAGTGAGATGGAAATCTCTGGTAGCGGAAACTAGGGTTTCGAAGAGAAATTGCTTCTGCCCCTCAAGTTTGTTTTGATTATAGTTTGATTCCCAAACTTTGCAATATTTGATTTTGGTCCCTGCAGTTTAGACCTTTGGTGAATTTATGGACAAGTCTTTCTTTTGTTGGTTGGTTGTTAAATCCCCGTTTGGTGTGCCAAGTGGCCCCAAGTTGTGCCGTGTGGCACCTTGTTGTGATCCTTGTTGGGTCCTTTGTTTCTCTCTTCCCGTGCGATTCGGGGTTCGCATGTGAGGGGGAGAACTTGTCCCATATTTCTTTGCTAGTTATATTCTACTGCATTTGTTTGGGTACCAAAATTAGTGACTCTTTAATGAGATCGAAGTTGTCGAGGAATCGAAGTTGTCAAAGACATCAGTTGGAGCATCTCTTTTTCATGTTGGCAAACCCATAATGCTCTCCATGCTCGCATCATGTGTTTGAGGGGGAGTGTTAGAATAGTAATGGTTAAATTGTTATTAATGTTTAGTTGCAAGGGTATTATTGTCCTTTCATGTAATTAGGGTTACCTAGGGTTTTTAGGTTTTCTCTATATATTGATGTATTGGCCCCTTGTAACATTATCACTCAATAATACAATTCTCCTTTCTCTAGTTTCACAACAGTGAGCAAGGGGTTATGGGGATATGTCGATGGGTCAATATTGCAGCCTTTTGATCCAAAAACCGACGACCACAAAATTGCTCTTGCCAAATAGGCTATGGAAAATGCTAGAATTCCTACTTGGTTTCACAACTCTCTTGAACCAAATATTTGTATGAATTTCTCCAAATATAGTATAACTCAAAAAGTGTGGGATTATTTAAAAATTATGTATTAGGACTCCAATTTCCACTTGATAACGGGATATAAACAAAAGAGAGAAACTGTATAGGATGATAAAAACACCCTAACACTAGCTTTATTTATATAGTGCATAGATTACACGCTTTCTCACAAGACCAATGTGGGATTGACTTAACTATATTATTTTAATATTCTAACACTCCCCCTCAAGCTAGAGAATAAATATCAATAAGTCAAAGTAACTACAACCGTGTTTGAACAATAGTTCAGTAAACATATCGGCTAATTGGGCATTGGTAGACACAAAAGGAGTAGCAATAACACCACCGGTTAATTTCTCTCGAATAAGATGACAATCTACTTCGATGTGTTTAGTTCTCTCATGAAAAACTGGATTGGATGTTATGTGAATAGTAGCTCGATTATCACAATACAAATTTACAGGCAACTGTACTGGAAACCCGATTTCCACAAGAAATGAACGAATCCACACAATCTCACAAGTCGTGTGAGCCATTGCTCTATATTCGGCCTCGGCACTAGACCTCACAACTACTGTTTGCTTTTTACTTTTCCAATTAATAAGACTTTCTCCGAGGAAGATGCAATATCCTGTAGTAGATCTCCTGCAGTCGGGCTTCCTGCCCAATCAGAGTCAGTGAACGCCTCAATACGCAAGTGTCCACTAGTACGATAAAACAGACCACGTCCCTAATGGTCCTTTAGATATCTCACAATTTTTAGAACAGCCTCCCAGTGTGAAAGACAAGGAGCAGACATAAATTGACTAACCAAGCTAACAGCAACAGAGATATCCGGACGAGTACAGTAAAATAATTCAACTTTCCAACCAAGTGACGATACTGATCGGGATTAGAAAGCAACTCCCTTTGATCAACACACAATTTGACATTAGTATCCATAGGAGTCTCGACAGGCTTAGATTCTAGTAAGCCAGTCTCTTCGAGGATATCCAGCATATACTTTCTCTGTGATAAGTTAATACCTCAATACCCAAGAAATATCTCAATTTTCTCAAGTATTTGGTATGGAACTGAAGCTGTAGGAATAATTTCAGATCATCAATACCTTTCTTATTACCACATGTAATAATAATGTCGTCTATGTAGACGATCAACAATATTCTCCGTTGGTCAGATGCAAGAGAAAAGACAGAATTATCAAGAATGACAGTGTTTCATACCAAATCAAAAGATAGCATCACTGAACTTGTCAAACCAAGCCCTCGGAGATTGTTTTAGCCCATAGAGAGCTTTCTGAAGGCGACATACTTGCGAAGACTCCCCCTGAGCAACAAACCCAAGTGGTTGCTCGATATAAACTTCCTCAGCAAGGTCGCCATGTAAGAAGACATTTTTGACATCCAACTGGAAAATGGGTCAGCCAAAATTAGCTACAAGAGAGATAAGAAGATGCACGGAGCCGAGGTTGTCAACGGGGGAGAAAGTTTCGACATAGTCCACACCATAGGTCTGAGTATAGCCCTTGGCCACAAGACGAACTTTGTATAGCTCAACCGTCTCATTAGGATGAAACTTAACAGTGAGCACCCAGCGACACCCAACAGTAGACTTTCCAAGCGGAAGAGACACCAATGTCCAAGTATGGTTGGTATGAAGAGTAGTCATCTCCTCCTCCATAGCTATCCGCCACTCAGAAATAGACAGGGCCTCCTGAACAGTGTTAGGAACAGAAATAGAGAAAACAGAATTAGAAAAGGCATGGAGAGATGGTGAAAGATGATTATAAGAAACAAATTGAGCAAGAGGGTGAGAAGTAGTACAAGAGCGAATACCTTTGCGGAGGGCAATAGGTAAAGAAGCAGGAGATGGAGGGGCCGGAGGAGGAGACGGCGGTGAAGGTGGATCTCTGGGCGGAGGAGAGGGGTCAGGAGCGGGTGGAAGTGGGGCCGAAACACTTTTGGGACGGCGAGCATAAACCTGTAAGGGTGGTGAAGAGGGTGAGGGGGGCAACGGAAAGGGTGCCAAAAGAGGCAGGGGAACTGGCAGATCCGGAGAAGAAGGAGAACCTGCAAAATAAGGGACAGACTCATGGAAAGTAACATCGGCACACAGAAACTGACGGCGAAGGGTGGGTGAATAATATTTGTAGCCTTTTTAAGTACGGAAATAACCTAAAAACACACATTTGGTGGATCGGGCATCAAGTTTATCCCGACTAAGGTCCAGGACATGTTTCACCCAAAAACACACAACCAAACTGATATCACTTCCAAACCAAATCCTCATAACATGTTTCACAACCAAATTCGTTCCACTGAAACTCATCATGAACTCACATACGCACGTCAATAACTACAACAAATATGACTTATAATAGCATTACGTAATAGCATGTTTGTATTAGTGCTATGGTAGAGGGTTAACAATAGCATCTCTAACAAAATGCTGTAAAATAGATAAAGTTTACAACGTTCCTAAACTAGATAGATTGAGCGTGAGGGAAAAATTAAAGCGAGAGGCAAAAATTAGGCTGAATCATTTGGCGCCCAAATCGAACTCATGCCTCTCTACCACTTGATTTCCAAATCTTTGGTGCTACTCCTGTTTTGCGCCTTCAATATATATCAGTCGCCATCTCCGGCGGTCCCAAGGTGTAGATTCAGCAGCTCCAAAGCCGCAAATGGTCCCAAGGTGCAGGTCCATGGTCTCGTGCTCATGAATGGCGAAGGTAAATTACGATTCCTTACTCTGACCTATTTCAATCACGTCACAGCAAGAGAAGATGTTGAGAGTTGGAGGGAGGAGGCTATCTTCAATTTCAAGGACATCCATTCAAACATCATCATCGGCCTTCAATTGCTAGGAATCCGATTACCCGTTGCGATTCATTATCCGATGGCCCAACTGGATCCATCTGCTCACCTTACTCATATTCATTCACTTCCTAGTTCCTGGATCAAATCAGAGGTCCGATGTATTTATTTCTTTATCGGTTTGAAGCTCGTGTTTTCACATTATCAGTTCCGTTTAACAATTTGTGCATCCATTACCGTGGTTATTGTTTGTTTCATGATGTGTGGAATCCTTTCATCTAATTGGAAGTGGTTATAGATTTTGGATAGAGATGTGGTGTTTTCGATATGTGCATCATGTGCATTTCTTCATTATAACATTGCAATCCTTCTGATTTATATATTCCAAAGCTAATGAACCTGATATTTTGATAAAATATTGTTCTTGGAATGTGGATGAAATAGTTCAACTATTATGCTAGCAATTGGTGTTTGTTGATCTTATATATGGTCGAGTTTTACATTCATCCCCTTTTCTAATGCAGAGACCTCAGTCTCAATCCCTTAAGCAGTGAAATTCAACATGTTTTGTCCAGCTAGCGAAAGGAGATTTCATGTAAGTGGATCTTTTGCACAATTTCTTCCTCTTCCAGCCATGGGCGCACTAGCTATCAAAAGAGAGCGCTTGTTAGTAGGTATTTAATCATTTCAGCTCATGTATATTTGTTGACGACCATATTAAGGATGCTGTTTTCAGGTCTTTGACAGGGAACAAACTTACCGGACCAATACCTGGATGGATTTTGTCAAGGAATAAAAATTTGTATGTAAACATCCTTTACATTTATACGCCCCATTTTCCTCTACAGCTGGAAATTTGATTGAGTTTTATACTGATGATAATCAAAAACCAAAAAGACGTTCATATGTAGAACTTAGATTAATGTTATATTTTGTGATTTCGGCTTGTTACATCAATGTCATGAACGAGGACAGAAGTTATTGTTTAAGCTGGTTAAACTTAGTGAAGACGCCCATTGGTGATTTTTTTCCCTAAGATGCAGTGGCGTTTTTTACAAAAATTTCAGTTGGGAAAGCTCATGTCCGTTGGAATGTCCTCAAGGAAGCGTGTAAGTATAATTTAATTATTTGTCTCTTCTGCTTTATGTTCCACAGCACTATATATAGGAACATAATAGCAAATCTTCGTCACTTCTCCAGAAACTTGGTGGAGAGCTACTCTGCTTCTTCCGATGCGGTATTGGCAACCAAGGATTCATCGAATTCAAGTGCCCATGTATTCCTCGTTACTATTCCAAGATTTCTTGCAAATGTCAGAAAAAGGAAAGTGCCATGTAACTTCCAACAAAAATCTTTGGTATGACTGAGGTTATTGCAGTAGTCACACTTGAGAGACTCACGATCCCGAGTCACTGCTAACAGTAGACTGGGACTTACCATCCGGTGAAGGGTTGACAAGCAAGGCAGAATGATCAGTAGGAATGTGCACCATAGCACCCCTCCGACTCTCCTCCTGCTGCACAATGGCGTAAACCTTGCCTAAAGATGGATACGGAAACGGCCCAATACCTGTACACGTATTTGATCACAATCGATATCTAAGCCAACAAGGAAGTCATAAACACGCACTTTCTCCAATCTTTTTAAACAATTTGCAGCATGATCAGCACAAACGGCGTGAAGGCCCTAATAGTATCGAACTCCTGCCAGACTCCACTTAATTCCGCATAATATATAGAGACAGATCGATGGTGCTGATCCAACGTGTGAAGGCACTTTCTCAACTTAAAACACTGGGATCATTACCTTGTTGCGAGTAGGTTTGGGCTGCAGTAGTCCAAATTTTATACGGTTTATCCAGGAGTAGAAAGGTATGACGAATCGTAGCCCGTATAGAAGTAAATAACCCAGTCATGACTAATAATTGTTGAGATTTGAACCGTTTATGGGTAACATGCTCACTCTTATTAGGTGGGAGAACCAAGCCCTCAATGAACTATGACATGCCACTGGCTTCAATGGCTAAGCTGAAAGTGCGAGACTAAGATAGATACTTGGAACCATCCAATTTGGGAGAACAAATATCCAAAGGAGCGTTTTCGAAGAGTCGGCCATAGTGGTTGGAAGAATCTTTAGTACCGGATGAACCCGCCGCAACAATTTTGGAATCCGCAGCTATAGAACCGGGCAGAACCAGATCAAAAACGGAAGGAACCGGTCTGGAACCGACCAGAGACCGGTCAGAACCGGACAAAACAGGCAAAACCCAGACAAAACCAAGCTCGAACCGGTCAGGATCTGGTGCAGTTGGGCTGGAACTAGATCGAGCAGACGCCAGCAAGTCATCATCGCTAGGGCTGACTAGCCACAGACATAGCGCTGACGAAGATGTGGACATGGCGCGCATGCATACGCGTAAGCGACTAGCAGCGGATTTAACCACACGTCGAGGCTATTGGCAGCATGTGGGGGCACATGGGATGGCTTCCGGCGACAGGATTACAGGTTTTGGAATCGTATGAGGATTTCAAATGTGATGGTGGTAGGTAGATAACCAGTGGTGGATCGGAAAAAGGAGCCAGTGGTCAAAAGCAAACAGATCGAATTTGAACAAATCTGGAAAAAAAATAACAGGCCAAGAGAGAGATAGGGGCATAGCGGCAATTGCTATAGTAGGTGTAGCACTTTCCGACCACTAGTGGCAATGGCTTAGGGTTAGACGGTGGTGATGGCTAGGATATTTTCATTCTGCTCTGATACCATGTCAGATTTAATAAAATCAGAATACTAACTATTTGTTAGTGGTCAAATAGACGAGAGGAGATATGTAGATAGATGGACTTGTCATAACTAGTAAGAACATATTTATAAATAAAAGTTAGAACAGGGGGAGGGAGTATATCTTCTTCTCATGGAGAGAAATTTTTAGTACTCGTATCCGATTCTTATTGGCATTGGCATACATATTAACAAAGATAATTTTAACCTGTGTTTGTAGCAAAGGCTGGGGTGGTTGTCTTTTCCTACCTATCGAGAGACGAATCAACATGTAATTCACTTATCTCCTCCGTTGCAATACAGGACTCTGGTTTAACACCTATATGCAAAATTTGCCATCCTCTATTTCACTAAGCCAAATCTAACACTGTTAAAGTACAATACTAACATCACTCGGTTTTCTGGTAATTATCATTGTGCCCCTCAAGCTCAAAGATTGCTCAAAATCCAGTCAGTCTTCTAACCTTTAATTCTACCATCTGAAGAGTCCAACCATTAATGAAGGTGACTAGAATCTGAAGTAAGGATCAAGGGGCAGAATGATAGTCAACCTTTTGCTTCATCATTTTTGTAAACAGGATTAAAGCAAAGCTTACCCACAGAGTAACCTACAATAAAAGGCCAACTTGGAAATCCTTTCATTTGCCTTATCATTTTTGTATGCAGGTCCATTGCAGAGTTCACAATATCTAAGCCATTGTCCATCTTCCAATGCCAGCTCTTTCCAACGGGATTTGTGTGAACCTGTGATGCCTCCAACGAAAAACACATTTGTTCGCACATGCCAAACTTGGGGTTGTCTCCACGCACCTGATTCAGAGAGAGACGGGGAGAGAGAGAGGAAGTCAGGTTTTCAGTCAGCAAAGCCTATCCCTGCTATATGTGTACGGCATAAAATGATTTCAACTATAGAGAGAAGTAGCAATGAACCTAAAAGTTCATGTTTCGACATCATATAATGACTACGAGGAGTCTTAAATGTGATCAAAAGTTAAAGACGAAATGATAATATTATGATATTAATGGTCCTCACACAAACAAGAGATGGTGTTCTTAGTGGATTTCCCCCATCAAAGTGTTAGAGGGGAGGTGCATCTCTTCACAGCAAGGCACAAAAATGAGGCTTCCCATTTCATGATCACACAACACCCATTTTAGTGTCTCACCATAAAGAAGATACAGTGGTTCAAACGGAGAAAGTACACATATCAAAGACAATGAATCCAGATTTGATTGGTAAAATGTTGCAACATTTCTTTGACGAGTGACAAATAGTACATGGTATTTATATAAATCATACCAATCAACAACAGATAATAAACATTTACAGACTCTACCCTACTTCCGTATCAAAGATTAGAAAGTCACCTATGACTCTCTGTGCCATAAAATGAGTGCTTGTAGCAACCTCCACGCCCTCTAAGCACTGACGCGTTCCATCTGCACAATTTAACTCCACTATGCAAACCGACAATCCTATAGCCCCACAAAGATAGTGCAAATGAAGACAGAAAGTTAACAGGAGAAAAATGAAACTAACATTATAATGAATAAAGTTGCGCAAGTCCAAACATAATCCAGACACCAATCCATATTTATAACCAAAAATCAGCAAGCACAAACTACTACATTTCTTATTTCTTAATGTATTTATCGTGCTTTTTAAAATAAATGTGTCAGAAAAAGCATTTTGTGCCGGTATGATGACGTTAGGCATAGTTCTACGGTAAGCTTGAACAATAAAAATGCTATTGCCTAATGTCCTATATGCAATCGATTAAATTAAAATAGAAGGCCGCTAACGCCTGCTTGGCCTTCTCTGAAGATTGATAGTTCCTGTGGGTGGAATGAAAGTCTGATATTCTTCTACATCTTGACTTCTAAACATTCGCACTTAAAAGGTACTTAAGTCCATATAATGTAGCACCCGGTAACATCCCAAATCACAGTTCAAAGGGAAACTCCTATGTCTGACCAAAACCAAGAGACTGAACCCATCCGAAACAAGCTTTGTGTGCAAGAGGTAAATTTAAATGAAGGTGTTAAGACACCAAAAAAAAATTTACCCGTTGTAAATATTTATATGTTAATCGGTCTCATCCAATATCTCCTCCCAACACAAAAGAACATATGCAAAATGAGATTGGCTGGTACAACTGAAAGACAATAAAGCAAGTGATGTTCAAGTAGCATACCTAAAACCAAATATGTTGTTAAGCCATTGGAAGGCTCAGACGCACTCATCATACATGATACATCAATAACCTTTTAATGATACAACGATGAAAGCAGTGGCCGGCTAAGTGAAAGAACTTAAGGAAAGAGGTTTAGGAAGTATCCCAACATCATCAGTAACAATAAAGATGTCACACAGTTCTCAAAAAGGTGAAAAAGAAGTGAACTCGTGTTGGAGAAGAGTAAAACAACAAAGAGGCTTAAAAAGCCAAACCAAGGAGCACCGTCAAACTGACCAAATCACATGAAATACTCACTTCCTCTAAACAAACTGTCATAACAAGCACCAATAAGAGATTTGAAGTCCTTGGCTTGATATCTGCAACACTGTCCTCAAAATGGAGTTCACACATGTTGCACATGCACCATTCCGGTAGAATAACCATAAAGTTCAGGTCTACTCAGACTGCCCTATTGACAAAAGGGGCAGACTTGAACAAAAAAATAACCCCAGCTTGGTCCCCGTAGAATAGACTCTTGGAGGGTAGACAGGCTATAGACCTAACATTTTGCAAATAGGCAAAGCGTGGCTGCCTTCAGGCATATCTGGACATTATTATTATTATTATTATTATTATCATTGTTGCATTTCTCACCAGTTTGATATCTATCTGGGCAAGGTGAAACAAGAAACATCATATTACCAAGCAAAATTGTGGATTCAAACCAACGCATGCATGCATACATGCATACATATATACAACCACAGAGGAACTGAGATCTTGATGTATGCATACCTGAAGAAGCTCTTCGATGACATCCTTTAACGTGATAACTCCCAGAACCACTTGATTGGGACGGAAATCAAGAATAGGAGTATTCTCCACATCTAAAATGCAGAATGAACAACCTCCGTGCGACTTCTTATATGCACTTCTCATCTTCTGTTGATCACCATCATGTCACTCAATTTCATTCCAAGATTTTGAATACCAGCAGCAGGATCCCTCACATTATCGACTGATGTGTAACAAGGTAGAGCACAAGTATCATATATTAGATAAGGGGGTAAAACCAATAACACAAAAACCCAACTGCAAGAACAAACACATGGAAATGATAAAATCATAAGTAATTAAAGCATCAATAATCCCCCAATTTCAAGAAAATATATGAAAAGGTACAAGGATTTACAACAAAATGTTTCAAGGAAGTATCAAAGACCTCCTAAGGACAACATACAGAAGTATAAATACAATAAACTTTCAAAGATAAAAACAATGACTGGCGAAAAATTAAGACAATATTTTGTAACAAAATCTTAATGGCACAAAGAAAGTTGGGATGCATAAGCAACACATTCAATGTCCGGTTGAGGATTTTTCCTTAAAACGCATGATGGATCACTATAAAGAGGAAAATATAGAGATTCACGACTGGAATTAGAACTATTTAGCAAGATAAAAGTAGACTTGGGAAACCAGGGATATGAGGATTCAAAGTGTACACCTTTAGATTTCTTTGGAGAATAATTGTCACTGTAGACAACAGCAATGTGGTTGTGACCCTTCTGAAATGCACTCAGAATATCATAAAGAGGCATTTTTCTCTAACATCATGAAGAATGCACAAGAGAAAGCACACACGAGGATAATAAAATAAGCCCCTTTCTCACAATATAAAATATATGCACACAGATGGATACACATTGGTGTACTCGATACCCATTTCTGAGTAGCAACTGTATCAAATAATGAATATACGCCAGAGAATATGATACATACAATATGCACACAAACTACAACTAAATGTAATGTCTGCCTGAAACAGCAAATGATGGACTAGGCATTACCATCTCATTGTCATCCCTACACTGACATTGAGTTTCAGAGTTCAGACTAATCTGAACTAGGCACCCAGTATTAATCCCTCCTCTTTCCATCAACAGTCACTGGATTTACAATAATATCTCAGTCTTCCTCGCCGCATAAAGACAGTATCCATTGCGTGGTAAACTAATTTTATCGGAGATGACTACTACTATTTTATAGTACTTCACCTAGGTGATTCAAGCTACTAAACAAGGAATATTACACTTGCAAATTACTTGAACTATCCACCTCATTTTAAAAGCCAAAAAACTCAAATAATGCACAATGGGCTCCTTTGCAGATTGGTGAACCAAAAATAGAAATAGATAGCCATGAAAAAATTCTATACCTGAATGTCAACTCAAAAAACAATGCTATAAGCTATCTGACCTAGACAGGTCAAGAAACCAGCTCTCTGCCCCCTGATCTCTAAACAACCATATAAATCATGTTTAACGAAAAACAAGAGTGACCACTATCACATAATAAAAAAATGCATCAGAAATGAGATTCATCCTCACCGAAGAATTTTTCGTATTAACAGTTCCCCAGGAGGAAGCGCGCCTTTTGGGCCCACTGCTAAGAGATTTTTAATCTACAGATGTTAGAGATGATAAATTTAGTCCACTCATAACCCATAAAAAATAGAACGGATCGTCTATAACCCATACGTAAGAGAGGTGAATTACGAAAATGGTGTCTAAATCTGACGACAGACAGACAATGACTAACCATGTTGTTGTATATAAAACAGAGATGCATGATCAGAACTTTAAAATACCACTTAAAAGAGTATCAATCAGTGAGGTCTATTATGCATTTACACTAGAACTCTCTCGACTCATTTAAACACAGCAAACCAAAGCAGGATCATGCAAACAAGTTTAAATAGAGGCAAAGTGATTCGTACATTTTTTCCTTCTTTTCCTTCGGTATGCGTTAATAATGCCTACACGAGATCAAAGATATACAGTTTTTGGTCACCTAAGGTGAAGGTATATCGACTGATGCAACTGTTTTGGATAAATCTTCATGGGTGACTAAGAATAAATGAGAGGGCCCTAAACCACATGCTCAAAGTCAGTATATTCAATTGATATAAAGTACAATTCACAATTTAGAGCGTTTTCACTCTGTTGTTCTCCAAATTGGCTTCCATCCTAGTATGCATGACTTTGCTCTCTTTGTTCCTCGCACGTCTGCTGGACTTGCTCTACTCTTATTATATGTCGACGACATGATTATTAGGGTTCTGATCCTCTCGCTATTAGTGAAGTGAAGTCTCATCTCTTTCATGAGTTTGAGATGAAAGATTTAGGTCCTCTTCATTATTTATTGGGTATTGACGTTGGTTCTCCCCCCAAGGATTATCTCTTATCTTAGACCAAATATGCCCCACCGATGTCGTCCATCGTGTCAATCTCACTGATGATATGGTTGTTGATACTCCTATCGAATTGCATGCCAAGTTTCGCAAATTGGTTGGTTGTTTGGTATATCTTACTGTGATGCGTCCAGATATTGCTTAAACCGTCCATATTATCAACCAGATTGTATCTGCGCCTCGATCTACCCATTGGGCTGCCCTCCTCCGCATCTTGTTGTACGTTCATGGCACTATCTATCAATGCTTACTGTTCTCCTCCACTTCGAGTTTGACCATCCGGGCGTATGCCGATGCTGATTGGGCCGGGATATCACATATTGCAAATCCACCTCTGAATTTTGTGTTTCTTGACCACTCCCTCGTCTCTTTGAAAATCAAGAAACAGTCTGTCATTACTCGCTCCACTACTTAAGCAGAATATCGGTCTATATCTCATGCGACTACAAAAATTGTTTGGCTTCGTTGGCTTTTGTCTGATATGGGTGTTTCACATGACTCACCCATGCCTCTTTACTGTGATAACAAGTGTGCCATTCAGATCGCACATAATTCCGTCTTGCATGAGAGAACGAAACATATTAAGATTAATTGTCATTTTATAAATCAGCATCTCCAGTCCGGCACTACTGATCTAACCTTCATTCCGTCCTCACTCCAGCTGGCTTATTTCTTTACTAAGACTCACGGCTGCTCGCTTTCATTTTCTCTTTGACAAACTCATCATGCTCTCCGCCCCACATCCTGAGTTTGAGGCGGGGTGTGAGCGTAGCATACCATTATTACTTATAATTTTATTTGTTCTTTTCTGTTTCTCTTACCTTTAAGGGTAATTTTGTCATTTTATCTTATTAGGGTTTTATCTCATTAGAGTTACTAGAACTAGCCAATTTGAACACTTGTCTTGTACAATAAACATAATTGAACAATATAAAAGTACATCATTTTCCCTTTCACTGGGGACACATGGAAAGCCACAACGCCCCTTCGATCATCTTTCCTTGGTCGAGCATCAAGCCATTCTCTTTTGTCATCTCACAAGAAAGGAACAATCATAGTATGATCTTTTATTTTTCAACAGTATGACAGTAATAGCAGGAATTCAGCATCAATGTCAAAGGATTCTTCTGAAGTAGTATGCTTTGTCGCAATTCAAAAAGGCATAATAATTGTTAATGCTCGTGTTCCATTTTTTTTGCCCAATATATAATTTTCGGATTATCCAAGATTATTTCCATTTTGCTGGATGAAGATACCAATTTCTTTTGCTATTTCCAGACATACTTTCAAATAAGCATAAATGTATGATCTGATCTTACAATACAGAGGGAAAGTTTTAAAGTTATCTTCTATGAAATGACTGAATAAGAGGGAAATTTCCAATAGCGCAGAAGTAACCAAATTGCAATAAAAATATAAAACAAAAAAACGGAAGTAAAATCCAGTAATCCAAGAAAAATAAAAGAATCATGAAAAAATATTTTATGCAAATCAAGTATACTGAGCTATATAAATTTTCAACCAAAACCATTTCTCATATTTCACATAAAATATATTCTTTTGGTTCTAATGATGTGCTAATAGCAATATTTACTAGATGTATAAGGTTAATCAGTAGTTATACGGAAAACAATGAAATCATTGCTACGCAAATATCTAAACACATTTAAAGATATCTTATTTAAACCAAAGTAGCCAAAAATATCGTATGAAAGGTTGCAATGTTATGTTTATACTGTAGTAATAAGTTAAAACAAGTATCATTTACTATAGTAAAACCCATAACTTTATACGTACTTTCAAATAGCAAAACAAAATAATTATAGTACCACACTAAAAACAATGATTCAAGTATCACAAAAACTATGTATAATGTTATATAATGGATAAAAATCTAACATTCTAGCGAACGTTACGTGCTGAGTAAAGACTTACAACTAAATGACGCTAAAAATCACAAAAATATAGCTGATTATACTACGAATACTGATGAAAAATCAATATCATATAGTTAAAAAAGTATCAATTAAAAAAATAGCACAGAGGGAAGTGACATTATTTGCAAAAAAAAATAGTAGAGAGGAAACTAACATAGTTTAAAAAAATATAATAATGATAATTAATATAAAATTCAAACACATAAGACGAGTAAATTACGATATAATAATGAATTTTTCGATACTCATAACATTATACATAGAGTTTTACAGTTAAATGCAAACGAATGACCAACCACGTTTGAACAATTGACCTAAGGAGGATACGAGTTGGACACAAACAAGTCACACATTTGTATAGCTAAGTAGACATCCATCCAGACGATCAAATAGAGAGAGTGCGAATACTCACCTTGATATGTTGAAGATGATAACAAAAGAATCGACCATCAAAGTAAACGAAGCATGCACTGAAACAAAAAAAAAAAAGAACAAATTATCAAAGCATGGGAAATAAGAATTGATCAAAAGCACTATCGAAATGCCCACATTACACAAGCTAAGAGAATTAGGCAAATTAGCAAGACAACTGGTTGTGGTTCGTGCCATAGTTTTAAACTTCAATGCTTTTGTTCATTGGACTTAACTTTTGTATCCCAAAATTAGAGATGCACAGTAATTTTATGAATCGCTCTTGTAAACTTCCAATTAATGAACTACCTATTTATCTAGCATAGCTATTGTTTTAACAACGTCAAAAGAGGAAAACCTCATCATTATAACGGCTTCTCACTATCACATTCCTAAAACAAACACTATATCCTTCATATAGTTCAAATATTGAGCTATCAAAATGATTCATGATTTGTTGTCTGCAATAACATTAATTTCAGACTTAAAACATACTATTTGCAGCCTTTCAAGAGAGATTCATTAATGAAAAATCACCAAATTTTGCTCAACAACAGAACTTAAGCTTTCAATAAGTAGTTTGCTAATAGTCCAACAATACTAAATTCTTGGTGAAATTCATAGCGTTATGCCCAATTTCAACACTTAGAAAAATGACAGTTTCCCACTTCTATACAAGAGCTTTAGCAACTTAAACATTAACTTCTACAGTTTGATGTACAACTTCAACGTCAGACAAAAATGTAAAGCTTCTACCTACTTGCACACCTAATTTAAGAATAACAACTTCTGATCTTGATTTCATTTTACCTCGCAATATTAACCTCCAATCTTGCATCAGAGATACTCTCGATCTCCCAGTAGATACCCTCAAACATGGGAACAAAAAGTGACACATTCAGGTTAGAAATAGTAAATAAAATTGGTAGACAACTAGCTAAGAGGCATGTAGGCTATAAAAATGACATTCAACAAAGACAAAGAACAAGACGACAGCTAACCTGGTCTCCAACGTTGTTGCAGAGCCTTTATTTGAGGTTGTAGTGATCACACTGCTATTGTAGATTCCATCTGAAGATATAAGTTGAGACATTAGTACATCACTAAAACTTGAAGAGGATCTCCAGTTGGAAATTTAAAGAAGTTCCCCGACTAAAGGCAACAATTTTGACCTATCAGCTACTGGGCAAGAACAAAACCATATAAGAAACTTTCCATTTGAATATGGTACAAGCATACGACAAACCTCTTTCTTTGTTAAAGGAAACGTGGCAGCCTTAACGAATAGAGTTAGGAGAATGATTGCAAAATCTGGTTTGAAAACAAGCAGCATAAAGAACATGTACATCAAATAACCCATCCTTCGAAACCAGTAATCCAGAGAAACAGTTATTGCAAAGTGCAAACCTTTACAATTACGACAGGTACCAAAACGTAATGTTAGTTATAGAACCCAGGACCACTTTAAACCCATACAATTAAGGTGAATGACTGTGCAATTCACATGCCATGTAAGGATCGTTTCATTTCTTCCCAAAATCTTTCCAGAGAACTAAACACTATCTAACTGTTATATTCTAATTTGATTGCTCAATAAATGTTTTCAAATATGCTTCACTAACTGACTTCTGCGTGTGTCTGGAATGCTCTTTCATTTCATTTCATTTCCATCTTGGTTACAACCCTTAATGGGATAGTCATTGATCCAATATCACATACACAACATCAAAACCATCAATTGCTTCAATCGCTGCAAAGTAATAACTGCCAAGGTTGGATTCTTAAGAACACTTATGATGAAATTTCAGTCCCACACAATAGGACTGGAATGGTATGATTATGCGTAAATAATATAACTTTTCAAGCTTGAAAACTACCCGTTGTGCTTCATTTCCTATTGGTTCTTTACATCCTTAAGTTACCAACATGGTTCAGTGAAATGTCACTTAGTCAACTATACAGATACTAGAGCTAACCGACTTTCGCATACTAGCTCCTCGCTCTATAGGTAGCAATTCATAACTCTACAGGTAGCAGCTCATTCGGTGAAGTCGGACCACCCAATATTGTGCTTACTTTTAGTTTGATTGCTTAACAAAGAAGTGAATTCATTTATGGTGCATCAAAAAAAACAGCAATGTTGCCCAAGATGAATTCATTTTCATTTACACCCCCATTAACAAAGAAGTGAAGGTCTTGAACGAACTTGTAAACAGCAATGTTGTTCTCAAGCATTGTTATCTCCGCTGCAGATCAAATAGCCACACGCCTAATGCAGGATTAACTCCATGTTGGACAATGTAACCACCCTATCTTCTAAACCTTCAAAACAAAATTTAACTTAAACTCCCGCACATTGTGAAAGCTAATTATAGAAAAATACTCGCACAAAAAAAGCTCGCAACCCACTAAAAACACATTTCCAGTGCTTGTAAGGCTTGCTAACGATTAGAAAATCGTCTAATAAACATATAGCGTAGAAAAGAAATCCAAGTTGATTATACCAGAAGAATCTAATAAATACTAAATCCGGATTTATATTCAAAAGAATCAAAACCATCAAGTTCATCAAGCAAATGGTTCAAAACCAACAAGTTCATAAATGAATGTAAAACTTAAAACAGATACTAAACTCATATTCAGTCTGACAAGCAC
Source organism: Arctostaphylos glauca (assembly GCA_019985065.2). Classification (NCBI taxonomy): domain Eukaryota; kingdom Viridiplantae; phylum Streptophyta; class Magnoliopsida; order Ericales; family Ericaceae; genus Arctostaphylos; species Arctostaphylos glauca. The sequence goes on from JAHSPW020000007.1 coordinate 16,017,368, forward strand.
CCACACCTATTGTAATTTGGAAAATATTGCAGTGGTGTGCAAGATTTCCTAAATCTACAATCAAATGGACAATAAGTAATTGGTCTCAGTAACCAAGATATAAATGACCATCATACATCAGGACTCCAACATTAAAGTGCAGAAAACAATTGCTATTGCTACGAGATATACCACGTGTGATATTCTAAAGGAGTATTTGCTAAGTGGCCCAAGACCTTGAGCTTGTAACATCTTTGGACATCTTTGGATCCAAGTCTTCTTGAGCAATAGAAAACAGAGCTCGACCTCGGGTTTCAAATACGAAAATCAAAGCAAATTGTTAACTAAATCAGAGCTTGTTTCAGAAAAGTCGAAAACACTACAGAAGCTCGACCTTGGGATTTCGAACTAGAGGGATACACGGACCTCCGCTTGTGCTGTCATGGCCCAAAAACGACCATCAATAGTAAATACGATACTTTCTGTTTTCCTGTATCTACATATCTACACACACACACAGACTTTGCATTCATCTAGAAGTAGGCTGAGGCAATATTTTACATGAAGTCAGATCTAAATGATGTAATTCAATAGCACTTAATCCATCCATTAAGTGAACATAGCAAACCTTTGCGGCCTAAGATTTTATATGCTTGTCTTTAGAATGTGAAGAAGTAAATTAGGCCTTAATGAAGACAGTCGTGACAAATGGGAGAAAACTAGAATGCTTGTTTTAAAATCTTCAACCCTATTTTCTTGTTGACCCTCGTCAGTATAGATGACATACAAAGTTTCAAAATCATTTACAGCCGAGGAATAGGAGGAAATTATAGTTGGTGTCCAAAGGGTTAGTACTGTTCCTAATCAAAACGTATTTCAACAATGTGCAACACGGTTAAAGACGTGGATATACGATTAAAATGAAAGGGTAAGAACAAGAAGCAAGGGGAACGGAAGATGACACGTACAATCTTGTCGAGATAACTCTTCATCGCAGCATTTTTCTCACTAATCTCTAAATCCTTCTACTCCAACAATTCAATTACCTGCCTGCTAGATCTATGAACTTCGGAAGCTTCAGTAGACAAGCGCTTGATATATCTTTTTCAATCTAGCAAAAAAATCCAAGCAAACAAAACAACTTAAACAATCAAATAACAACGCCAAAAAGCTATAAAAGCCCTAGACAAAATTGTAAAGGCAAGAAAAAGGGGGAAAATAGTATAGATTTGAGATAGATCTGGTGCTTCACGGAGAATTAAACACTACCTAACTACTGTTGTTCTAATTTGACTGCTCAATAGATGTTTTTAGATATGCTTTACAAACTAACTTCTACGTGTGTCCACAATGCTCTTTCATTTCATTTCCATCTTGGTTACAACCGTTAATGGGATAGTCGTTCATCCAATATCACATACACAATATCAAAACCATCAATAATTCAATCACTACAAAGTAATAACTACCAAAATTATCAGTGGTGAGCTTTCCTGCTCTTTAAAATCAAATTCCAAAGCATCAACAAACTGAAGTGGCATTTAATTCAAGAAAGCAAGAAAGGAGAACAATGTGAATCATGTTTCCCATTCAAAAGACACAAGGTATGATATTTCTTAAGCAATTAAGATGAACACACCACGAGTCCAACACGTAGCATCTTGATGATAGGGGAGACAAGTGAAATTGAAAAAGAATGAAAGCTCATCACATTCAATGAGATCACCAGTCAAGAGAAATGGCAGGAGAAAAAATAGAAAATAAGAAGAAGAAAAACATATTCCACTTGTGTGTGCCATAAGGGCACATAATACCGTACATTAAATGATATCAACTAAACCCACTTATATTGAAAATAGTAGAAGTCATTAATGAATTGTGCAATAATGGAGTAAGAGAAAAACTTGTGTTATATTAAGACCAAAATATCCTTTCTTTATTTTTCTTAGGGTTACATTTTTATTTTTTCTTCTCCACTTTTTAATAATTATTCTTTTAACTATCTTGAGTGTCTCCGATGAAAAAATAACTTGGCACACAAGGGCAATTAACTGTTTATTGGCATAAACTAAAAAGAAAATAAAAAATCGGAACGAGCTGGACCGAAACCCAATTGAAATAATTCGGTTCAGTTTCGATTTGAAAATTCCCAATCAAATTTTTCGATTTGGTCCAATTTGTTCTTCCAAACCGGATCGGTTACACCCCTAGCACTTGTGATACTTCAGCCTTCTACTGGACCACTGCAATTCCCTCTTCCCATTTCTTTATTTTTCTACAAGGCAATCTCTACATTTATTGGGGTAGAAGAGAATAAGCTCAATTACTGAACTATGCCTCAACATTTCTTCCCATTTCTTATGATATCAACATACAAAATTGACGGAATAAAAGGAAAATCTGTTTGCGAAGGAAAAAAAGCAAATTACGAATAAAAGGAAACTGTTAATGAGAATCAAAGAAAAATACAGCACCTCATTGCCATGAAAATTCACAAATGTCTTAAGCTCTGCTCTGCGTAGAAGAACAGCATGTCCCCCACCCAGCATGGCAGCATCCAGTTCAAAACCTAAGTATAAGGTTAGCCGACAGAGGATGATGAGAGGAAGACTTACTAGTTACTAGCACAACCAAAAGAAAAAGAAACAACGTTTTCGTCTCAAATTAATGGTCAAGGAATGAGGAAGAACAAGAAAAATATAACTCACATGCATTACACATTCCAGATTACATGCGAAAAAAAAGGAAGGAAAAGATTGCAACCAAAAGAAAAAATGCTCAACTCCACTGAAATAAATATTTTACTGCAACCTTGATACATGCAAGTTTTAATTTCTACCTTTTTTCCTCATTTCCAACAATCAAAAATAGAAAATAAGAAATTCAACTTTCCATTCAATTCATATGAAAAGACTCCACCCCGATGCCAAAGCAAACACAGATATAGAAGTTCTAACTCACAAACATAATAGGCATATCAATTACTAGCGGATTGTCCGTGCCTGAAGGCACTTGATCGAAATTTTAAAAAATCTTACAGGTAAACACTCGACTGAAATGAGTAAACTAAAACTTGCATGTTGAACAGTAATGTGAGGATGACACATAAAAGACAACACTTGTTTCTCTATACTATAACTTAAAGGGAACGCAATGGCAATATAGCAAGACACTCATGGGGATACAAATGTGTCCCTTGTATGTCCCCACCATGTTTCCATCATTTCCCTTGCGAGTTTCTATTATTTTTTAAAATAAGTTTCACAAAGTATCCCTTTGCAAAATGAATTTACAAAGCAATTTACTTCAGGGAATGGGACCAAATTATGTCTGATATCAATAGATTCATTTCACAATTATTGATAAAAAAAACGTCAATGACAACAACTAAAAAATAGAGTACAACACAATTTTTGAACATTATCTCATTCACTCCCCTAACCACATTTGCCAAAAAATCAGAATGCATGGAATCTCATTATCCAAAACCACTATAAAATAAAGAAAACCCCACGATTTTTGGCTACTATCTTTTTCATTATGCTAATCACATTCTATTAAACCACAAAGTATGGAAGTTCATTGTTTCTATCCAACACCACTAATAATTAGCATAAATAAAACAAAAAAAATCCATATCAAAGAAAAACTTTTGACTTGTGCTATTACATATTAAAGCAACACCGGCATGACCATCCCATCAATGAATCTCAAATGCTTTAAAATTAAATCTTATAGCGAAATGTCAATGCCAGACGGCACTTGATCCAAAGTTTAAATTTTTTGAAAGAAGGCACTCAATAAGAATTTTTAAACCTGACCAAAGCAATCAAACAAACATGACAATCAATCGTAAAATGGAAGGCAATATGAAGAGGCATTATATATCCCTGCTTGTGTCGGTGCCCAGATCACAAATTATACATAACCATCAATAAGGTTTTTAAATGGAGGGCATCGTAGGTCAAATTCCAACACACATTTTTACAAAAGCACTTTCATGTTCCAATAAAAGAAAGAAAGCACACAAAGACAACATAATCCACCCAAGAAAAGGATAGGAAACTCAATGGACACTCATGAGGATAGTTTCGAGGAAACACTGTTTGGTCTCTTGTGAACTTCAAAAGCACCATTGCACATAAGCAAAAGAAAAATTCAAATGCTTGCTCAAATTAAATAGCACTGCAAGCATAGCAATAATGGCGAACATGGTCTAATGAGAGATTGTTTTGATTAGCATGCCATGAAACCAAGAGGCTCTGTTAGTAGCATTTCCCTTTACTTGAAGCACCCCTCGAATCAAATTTCCACAATGATTGGCCCAATCCAAACACAATAAAACGATTCGAGAAAGTATATTGTACACATCTAAATAAAATGATTGGTCCAATCCAAAGACATATCATTTTTATAGGATGTGCTTGTAGTACCGCTTTGTCAAACATGTGTGCAACAACAGTTGTGTACTCTGTAGCCATTGCATATGAACTAAAAATTGGCATTCTATAATGCAAACTTGCTTCCAGGAAATTCCAAAAAATACAAAATCAAAGTGGATATGAAAACAAAAATATACTCAACTGCAGTCTCCACTCTACATCTTTTACGACTTCTGCAACATCAGAAAATTCAAATTCCATTCTTTGGTATGTATACTGTTTCCATGAAAGAGCGAGCAAAAAATAAATTAATTTAGAAATTGGTATTCATCAGTAGGGTTTCCAAGTACTATAAGAACATATCTTCTGAGACACGAATCATTGTTGAAAGGGACAGTAAGAGAGAACTGCAACCAAGTTTAAACTTTAGTTAAGAAATCACCCAACAATTAATTAGAGTAGATTGAAAACAACACAAAAAAATTCCCAAGAGTCGAATCACTTGAGACCACCGAGTGAGCCATGATCTGATCAAAAGAACTTCGGGAGAGAGAGTGATTGTAAGTTAATGACTTGTAGCAATGAAAAATGAAACTTCAAAATTAATATAGGTATAATACATCAGTAATTTGTATTTTACCCAGCAACGGAAGTTACCGGAACTGATGCCCTAAAATGTAAAAAAAATTGGAATTTCGAGAGAGGTTCGAACTTCTGGGGGGGTTTCTATTCTATATACACACTCACAAAACAAACACACACACACACACACACTCACAAAACAAACACACACACCAAGGGCTCTCCACGCCTACTCTCCATGTAAATGTACAGTGGAATGGTGAAAGCGGGACAAAAACCAAACCTTTCACATTGTCTTGAGGATGTCTTCTTGGGACCATCAGAACACCAAATCAGTACGAAGGCTTACCTGTTAAAGACATTTCAGAAACTAATGTTTACCAAGCCTCTCCCACAAACAGATCTCTTGCACTGAAAATATCAAGCTCCAACTTATGAGTCACATTTTTTTGGATAAACTACTTGAGTATAAATTCCACTGACAAAATATACCAAAGGGCACAAAAGTATCAACTCCCTGAGATCAGTGTGGGAAGCCGGAGGCTAGGCATATGCCACTGCTTTGAGAACCAGTTCTAACCACATACAGACCTGCATCCAACCAGATCTGAGATTAAAATCCTTGTATGCGTCTTGTCTCTACATATAGATGAATTGATCCCCCAATTTGATGATTGATGAGCTATTTTTTAACCAGATTTGCTTTTTTTTTTTTGTGTGTGTGTGTGTGTGGTGAGAGAGAGAGGATAGAGGGGTTAAAATTTTGAATGGCGATGAGAGATGCAGGAAGACAAAGGACAGATGAAAAAGACAAACGAAATGTTAGTGGCAGCATTAATTATTTTTTTAGGAGAGAGAGCGTTGGTAACCAGCTAAGGAGGCCCTTCGTTCAGGGGCACGCCTGTTGAGATAAATGTCAGCCCTTGGATCATCGATCCTGGCCATTCTTGTAAAAATGTTTTTTAATCTCAACCGTAGGATGAAATTAATAATAACTGTTGGATTGAAAATGTGTGGGGTCATGTATTATAGATTCGTTACTGGTTTAAGCATCTGCACCTTACTAATATGATAAGCAACAGCGAAGAACACCCAGAGTAAAACATGGACGAAAGGTGCTAAAGTGGACCCAACTTTCAAGCCATAACAGGTACAAATTGCTTGGGGCAAGATCTACAATCACACATAAAAGAAGATCACGGGACAGGCTTAGAAAGAAAACCATGGCCAAATTATTTTCATGATAGATCACGTCTCCAAACATGAGGATGAGAGTAACCGATATCAAGACTGCTGCCCACGAAGGCACAAGCCTATCCAAGAATATGGGAAGAGAAAACATGGGATAAAATAGAGAGTCAAACAATAAAATTTCAAGAGCATGAAACAACTAGTAACTATTGGTTAGCTGAATGAATTTTCATAAACCTCCATTGCCAAAGAGTTTCCATTCAATAATGTACACAGCAAAAGGTGCTGGTTCTTCACAACTGAAAATATCTTAGCTGCAGACAACGAAGCAGATTACTTCAGATCACTGATAAAAGAGAGAATATACATATTTCTTGGCTATTCAGGTTTCTCTAATGCAAATAGACAGACAAATTAAAAATAGGCAGACCAATTAAAAACTTTTTTTCTAATAATTTTTGTTAGCTAAAATAACTACGTATTATTTTGTAAGTTTTGAAAAATTAACATCATTTTGAATTTCTCTCTAAGTAGATGAACAGATGAGATGAATTTGATCACAACAGATGAAAGATTTTATATGTAATGTGGAGTCTGGAATCCACTCTTGACTTCTCGGGTTGACGAATCGGATCTCTTCGATTGATCTGCAAAACACTCAATACTAAATTAGTGCACACCGGGGGGTTGGATCTCCGGTGGGCACTCCGACGATCAAATTAGCCTTCTGGAAAGAATGAAAACAACTTGAAAGTGAGTTCTAAGCGCGAGTGTGCCTGTACCTGTAGTAGGAGTGCCGCTGGGGTATTTATAGAGTAGGAGTCCAACCGTCTCCCGGTGTGTTTGACCCAGTATGTAGGACGTGATCCGAAGACTGCGGGGACGTTGCCACGTGTCCCACGCCCGAGCGGATCGGAAGGGTATGGTTGTACGTCCCTTAGAAAGCGGAGAACGTGTGTTCCTGTTCTGTACCGAACCACACAGCGTTTTTAGACGTCCTGGACAAGAAACTGCCAAAGGGGGATCCCTTGGCCGAGTGATGATTGCCGAGCATTACGAGACCGAAGATCGGTACGGAACGTGATATCACTGTTCGGGAAGGCCGAGCTTAAACTCGTTCGGAGAGGCCGACCTCAATACTCCGGCCGTCAGGTCGTTCGGCCCAATAACAGAGAACCCATGTAGGTCAGATTGGGCTATGCCGAGCTCCAGAATACAATGCGGATGATCATGGGCCGGAGGCCCACTAATGACTATTCCGGCCTACTACAATAGCCCCTCAATCCCTTCACATCAAAGCTGGTCGTGAGAGGGGTTGACCTTCCGTAGGCTGGATCCCAGAGTTCGGTCTCCAATATCAAGGCACGACAGCCGTCAATTTCAGGGATCATGACACGTGTCGTGTCATCCGACGGTCAGAAGGCGGAACGTCTTGTCTTCCTGCGCATGACGCTTCGATTTTCGAGCTTGGCCCTTCGATTTCCGAACTTGACCCTTCGTAGGCCTGAACCTACTGTCCGGTCATTAATGCTGAGACGTGACAGCCGTCAGCCCCACTGATCGTGACACGCGTCACTTCATCCGACGGCCGGAGACGAAACGTCTCGTCTTCCCGCCTTGCCGTTTCGCCTTCCGTACCACCCTATAAATAGGGACTTGCCAGGAGAGAGAAAACATTTACCATCTCTCAAATCTTTTCGTCAGAGCCTTTGGAGCATTTCTCCTCTCTCAAGAATCGATTTTGCATTCGTGTTATCTCCTTCAACTGCTCAAGAAGGTATGATCCGTTTAGCCCCTCTCGTTTCTTTATATCGAACGTTGCATGCTAGTTTATTTCAAGTTTCTCCGCATTTTGAGTAGTTTAGAGTAGGTTTCACGTTCTCTCTGCATATTTGAGTCTCTGTGATGGAGGCCGAGGTCTGTGAAAGAGGCCGAGGTATGTAGGAGAGGCCGAGGTCCTTATTAGGAACCGTAGAACACGAGTGAGGCCGAGGGGCTAATGCTCGGCCGAACCCCATTTAGACTTAATTGAGTGATCTTGCCTTAGCAACTTTTTTGACACCCGTGCACTGTTTGATAGGATGTCCGAGGTCGACGTGGATTCAGCCCGAGCTTCGTCTGCCGACGCCGGGGAGCCCGGCCCAAGCGGTTCGTCTGGTATGCCGAGCGGGGGAGAACATCCTCAGACTGCGAGGAACCGCTACACCCGGTTCTTTGATGACCCCGAAAGCCTTGCCGATTTCCGTCAAACTTACGGTATCCCAGAGAGTGTTCATATTAGGTTAGTTCAGCCGGACGAGAGTCCGGTTTCCAATGAGTACCAGGTCATCCTCCCTCTGATGGCCATCATCGAGGGGGGTGTTAGGTTCCCCTTTCACCCCTTCCTTCGGCAAGTGCTGAACATCCTTCATCTAACCCCCTCTCACGTAACCATCAACTTTTACCGAATAGTGATGGGAGTAATAGAATTAAAGGAGAGGTATAGGCTAGCCTTCGAAGTCGAAGACCTGTTCGGCTTGTACTTCGTCAGTGAGAATAGGGTCTCCAAGAGGAAATTTCTTGGGAGCCGAGCCAGACAGAGAAAGCTCATTAGAGGGCAACCGGACTCTGACAAGTACGCAAACGACTTCGTCTGCGTCAGTGGTGAGTTCGAGTACGCACTCGGTGAATTCAGATACAACCCAATCCCTAGGGTGGCTGGATACACAGGTATTGGACGAGTGCGAAGTCTTCATTTTTGTCTGTCCTTCTCCGTCTTGCTTTTAAACAACTGTTGGTTCTTTTTGTAGGAAAAGAAGTGGTTTTGAAGCTAAAGGGCCGAGCATCGCGAGCACGGATCGACCGAGCACTCGCCATCCGCAGACGACATCGTCACTGTACGGATCTCCTCGGCTACGTGGATTCATACAAATCCAAGTTGAAGGCTCGGGGGGATTCTAGCAGTAGCAGCGAATCCGGAGCTGGGGATAGGGGATCGTGCGAGCCGGAGAACTCCAACCACTCGCGTACCAGCCCACCACTCGGCATCATCCGAGAGCCGAGGGTTGAGAGCACGCCTGAGACTGTAGTTGCCATTTACTCAGGTACTGCAACTTCCGATTTCTCCTCGGGTTATAGCCCGTGTCCGAGTGTAGGTGACGAAGAGCTGAGAGCCTTATTTGCAGAGATCGACCGAGCGGAGGCAGAGCGATCAGACTCAGAGCCCATGCCGCACAAGGAAAAGGAGCCCACAACCTTGAAGCTGGCAATCGGCTCCTCTAAGGGGCCGAGCAAAGAGTCTGCGGACCAGCAAAAACGGAAGGATACAGAGGGATCCGAGCAACAGAAGAAGAAACAGAAGAAAGTGGACCCTCGGCCAGCCGAGATGGGTACTCAACAGAGCCGGCCTCTGCGTCCCTCGCCGCCGACTACCGTTACTGATGTTGCTGCTGCTGCCGGTGCCGAGGGTGCAACGGGTCCTCAGCCATTCCGCCCCCAATTGATGCTGGCCGACCGCCCACTGTCCGTTGAGGATTCGGTGGACACCACCCGTCACGCGGCCTTCGCTCTGGCCGAGGGCACACTGCTGCCGAAGGATGCTGCTAATCTGCCGATGAACATCGAGGCAGCATTCTCCGAGCTAGCTAAGCACACTGTGAAGGTATGTACACTCAATAGCTCTTACTTCATTTGTCTCCTTTCATGTTCTGATTGTTTTGTGCTTGTGATGCAGTCCTGCCAACATCTGGTTGCTGTGAAGGCCGGGCTTCTGAGGCACGCCAACCAGACTCGGTCTCTCCGGGCTCTTCACCAGAAAGAGCAAACGGAGAAGATCCAAATAACCGGGCAGTTCAATGCTGCTCGAGCTGCCATTGCCGAAGCCGAGGCGAAGAACAAAGCATTGGCGAAGGCCTTGGAGGAGAAGGATGCCGAGATGTCCAAGAGAGTAGACGAGGCGGACTCCAAGGGGTATGATGACGGCTATGCCGAGGCCGAGGAAAAATATCAGAAGGAGATGGAGAGGATCAACGCTGAGCTCGGCGATCTTCTCCAGAATACTTTCAGAAATGGTTGGCTGTCGGCTCTTAGGGAGGCCCGTGTGCCCGAGGGGTCTTCATTGTACCAGGAGATCCCAAAGTACAACGATGATGCTGGTCCAGCCGAGTCTGCTGCCCAGACCTTAGCCGAGCCTCAGTCCCCGGCTGATGCAGATGGAGGAAGAGCGGCCGAAGAAGGGGATTCGGTACCCGAAGTTAGGGTAGTTGATCCACCGGCTCCTGAGTGAGCTCGGGCTTTGTAACAGTTGTTTTTTCCTTAATGTAACTCCGTACGTTTTAATACTTTTGGCTTTATGAGAATGTTATTATGTTCACCAAATTTTCTGGTTGTTATGCATTTGTTTGTGGAATGTGGATGCACTGATCATCGGCCCATGCCGACTTATTTAACTTATGTAGAAGCCCCAATGCTAGGCATGTTACCGAACACCATAGTTCGGATAGTGTCCATCTTTAGTGAACCACACGTAGGTCGGTTGCAGATATCATACTTGTGAAATTAAATCACGACAAGGCCGAAGGCCGCACTCGGAGATTTCCGAGGACTAGAAGGCAAAAGCCATGAAAAATGAATACAACCATACATAGGCTAGTTGTAGTTGTCCGGTCTGTAGATCGTACTTCATACTTATGAAATCAAATCACGATAAGGCCGAAGGCCGCACTCGGAGGTTTCCGAGGATTAGAGGGCAAAAGCCATAAAAAAAAATGAAGGCGACCGTACATAGGCTGGTTGAAGTCGTCCAGCCGGTACATCACACTTGTGAAATTAAACTGTGATAAGGCCGAAGGCCGCACTCGGAGGTGTCCGAGGATTAGAAGGCAAAAAGCCATTGAAACAGAGGCAACCATACATAGGCTGGTTGTAACATCGAGCAGATAGAATTGTAAAAACAATTAAAGGCCATTGGCCGTACATTGAGTTTTCATAATAAATTGTCGTACATCTTTCAAGCAAATAAAACTTAAACTGAATTGAAGGCCAAAGGCCGTACAAAAAACGACAAAGACGACATAAATGGGAGGCCAAAGCTTTTTAAAAGTAAGCTGGAAGTAAGCTAGTGATAATATCTCCTCAAGTTGTGAGCATTCCAAGGACGGGGGACAGGAGTTCCATCCAAGTCTTCCAACTTATAGGAACCGACCCCGATAATTTTGATCACTCGGTAGGGTACTTCCCAATTTGGACCGAGCTTATTGGTTCGCTTAGCCCCGACTACCTTTCGGAGGACGAGATCATCCGGTTTAAATGACCTAGGACGCACCCTTGCATTATAACCCTGAGATATTGTTTGCTGATAGGCGGCAATTCGAATCCGAGCGGCTTCTCTTTGTTCTTCGGCCTCGTCCAAAGTGGTTAACATTGCTCTGTCGTTCTTCTCCGGATTGAACTCCTGAGTCCGCATCGTTAGGAGGCCGGCCTCAAGTGGGATGATGGCCTCCATGCCAAAAGCCAACGAGAATGGTGTTCGTCCTGTAGATCGGCGTGGTGTAGTTCGGTAGGCCCAGAGGACACTGTAGAGTTCCTCGGCCCATCTTCCCTTGGCTGTCAGCAGCCGTTTTTTAATGCCGCCGAGCAAGATTTTATTTGAGGCTTCGGCTTGACCGTTGCATTGAGGATATGAAGGTGTTGAATTGAAGAACCGTATCCGGTGCTCGGCACAAAAGTCGGTAAACACGTCCCCCACAAACTGCATACCATTATCAGAAATGAAAGCATAAGGAATGCCGAACCGCGTAATGATGTTCCTCCAGACGAACCTTTTGATATCCTTGTCCTCAATTCTGACCAGGGGTTCGGCCTCGATCCATTTAGTGAAGTAGTCGGTAGCCGTAATCAGAAATTTAAAGCCACCAGGTGCCACAGGAAATTTGCCAACTATGTCTAGCCCCCACTGTGCGAACGGCCATGGGCTGGACAAGGGGTTGAGTTGTTCGGCCGGTTGATGTATGAGTGGAGAGAACCTCTGGCATTGGTCACAGCTTTTGACCATGAGGTCGGCCTCTTTTTTCATGTTAGGCCACCAGTATCCTTGGGTCAGAGCTCGGTGCACAAGCGATCGTCCTCCTGAGTGGTATCCGCAGCTGCCAGAATGCAACTCCTGGAGTATAGCACCAGTTTGGTTCGGGTGCACACACAACAGGTAAGGTGCCGAGTACGCCCTCCGGTACAGTTTGCCTTCGGGTCCTAGCCAGAACTGGGCGGCCTTGTGGATGATCTTGTGTGCTTCCCTCCGGTCTTCAGGTAAGGTTTCATCCCGGAGGTACGATATGATGGGGTCCATCCAACTGGGAGTATGCGAAATGCAGTTGATCGATTCGCTGACAGCAGGTTTGTCAATGCTCGGGCGTGGGAGGACATCGACAGAGACAGTCCTCTGCCCCCCAGCGTCCATTGCTGATGCGAGTCCCGCTAAGGCGTCGGCATGGGCGTTGTGTTCACGGGCGATTTGATCTAATGAAAAACTTGCGAACCGTTGGCTGATTTGCTGGACGGCAGTGAGGTAGCGGGACATGCGGTCGTCACGGGCTTCGTATTCACCGGACAATTGGTGAACGACCAACTGCGAGTCACTGTAAGCCTTGATTCGCTCTGCACCGAGATCGCCTGCGAAACGGAGGCCGGCCAATACGGCTTCGTACTCGGCCTCGTTGTTCGAGGCAAGGAACTCTAGACGGATGGCCATTTCATGGAGAACTCCTTCTGGTGAGATCAAGACGACCCCGGCTCCTGAGCCATGGGTGTTGGAAGAGCCGTCTACAAACATTCTCCAGAAGTCGCCGTGTAGAAGTTGCCAGGGTGGCGACTCAGTAGACTTGTTGTTCGGCATAGTTACTTCGGTGCCAGGAGTGAATTCGGCAATGAAATCGGCCAGCACCTGTCCTTTGATCGCCGTCCTCGGCTGGTATTGGATGTCAAAGTTGGCCAACTCCACGGCCCACTTCGAGATTCGGTTAGACAGATCAGCCTTACGGAACAGGCTTTTTAGGGGCTGTGCTGTTAAAACCGTGATGGGGTGCGCCTGAAAATAGGGCGCAAGTTTACGGGACGCGGAAACTAGCGCCAAAGCGAGTTTCTCGAGAGGTAGGTACCTAGTTTCTGCGCTGACCAAAGTCTTGCTGGTGTAGTAAATCGGGAGATGAGCTCTGTCCTCTTCCCGGACGAGGACAGAGCTAACCGCATGTGGAGATACGGCCAGATATATGAACAGAGGCTCCTTATCCTTTGGCGTTGAGAGTAAAGGAGCCGAAGATATGTAGGCCTTCAAATCAAGGAGTGCTTGATCACATTCCGGAGTCCAGTCAAAACTCCTCCGGCTGCACTTCTTGAGTAAAGCGAAGAATGGGGGGCACTTGTCTGAAGACCGACTGATGAACCTGTTGAGGGCGGCAGCCATTCCTATTAACTTTTGAACGCATTTAATGGTGGATGGCGCCGCTAGGTTGTTGATCGCACTGATTTGGTTTGGGTCAGCCTCAATGCCCCTTCTGGTAACTAGGTAACCCAAAAATTTTCCGGACCCGACTCCAAAAGCGCATTTGTCGGCGTTCAAACGGAGCTTGTGCTCCTTTAGTATGTCGAATACCTCCTGGAGGTGCTGGAGGTGCTCGGCCTCAAACTTGCTCTTGACCACCATATCGTCAATGTAGGCCTCCATCGTGTCACCAATCTGTTTACCGAACATTTTAGTGACCATCCGTTGGTATGTGGCCCCCGCGTTCTTGAGACCGAAGGGCATGACCCTATAACAATACAATCCGCGGGGACTGATGAAGGCGGTTTTCTCCATGTCGAGGCCGTGCATAGCAATTTGATGGTATCCTCGGTAGGCGTCCATGAAACTGAACCGAGCATGCCCAGATGTAGCGTCGACGAGGCGGTCGATCCTTGGTACGGGGAAGCAATCCTTGGGGCAAGCATCATTCAAGTTCGTATAATCGACGCAGACGCGCCACTTACCATTTTTCTTCTTCACAACGACGGTGTTTGCCAACCAGGTGGGGTACTGCACTTCCTTGATCGCCCCTGCTTCCAGCAGTCGATCGACCTCCTCAATGACTGCATCAGTATGGATCGTGGCCGAGCGTCGCGGTTTTTGAATGATGGGTCGGCGAGATCCGTCTACGTTGAGATGGTGACATATAAAATCTGGATCGATGCCCGGCATCTCATACGGTGTCCATGCGAACACTTCAATGTTCTTCTTGAGGAAGCAGGTCATAGCTTCCCGTTCGGCTGGTGATAGGGTTGATCCCAACAGAAAAGTTCTGTCGGTATTGGTGTCGTCGGCCAGTACTGTGATCAGGTCCTCAACCGCTTTTTCGGCAGCTGGTGTGCCAACGTCGTCCAGGAGGGGAGCGTCCGGCGCTTCTACCCATTGGACCTGTTCAGGGCAGACCTTGCTTTTGATCGCCGCCACATAGCACTTTTTGGCGGCTAATTGATCGCCCAGCACCTCTTCAGATCCCCACATCCCGTTGAAGCGAAGGACTTGATGATAAGTTGAGGCTACGGCCCCAAGCTTGTGTAGCCAGACGCGGCCGACGATGGCGTTGTAAGGACTCGGCACATCGACGACCACGAACTCGACCTCTACGGTCCTCGTGCCCGTGCGGATAGGAAGTGTGATTTTACCAAGGGGCCAAACAGGAGCTTAATTGAACCCTACTAACGGTACCTCGGTAGGTGTGAGGTCTGTGTCCCGCAAGTGCAGCGCCTTGAACAGGGAGTAATACATGACCTCGGCCGAACTCCCCTGGTCGACCAATATTCGGCGGACCAGCGAATTACCGAGGGTGAGAGAGACGACTAACGCGTCATTATGCGACATCTGGAGGCGTTGAAGATCTTGATCAGAGAATGACAGGTTGCCCCCAGACTGGCTGTCGAGATGCGGACGTTTGGCTCCCGCACTTACAGACATGACCTGTTTGCCGCACGCCGCACGCCTGATCTCGGCCCGAAGGGTTTCCTCGGCTGCTGCATCCACCATACCGTGAATGACATCGATCACCCGGACTTCCCCACTGTTCTCCTTCTCTGGTTCTGTCTGGGGCCCAGCTTGTGTTTTTTCCTCGTTGATGAACTCTTTGAGGAGTCCCTGCGATACCAGCCGTTCGAGGAAATCCTTCCATGCTCGGCAGCGTGTAGTCAGGTGACCCTTCTCCCTGTGGTATGAACAACGGTATGGAGAGTCTGGCGTTTTTCCCTGTTCTCCCAATGGCCGCCTCGGCCATTCAAAGTACGACTCATGCTGTATCTTCTTGAGGATCTCGTACGTTGGAACTTTGAAGACCGTCTTCATTGCAGTAAACTCGAACGGCCGAGGTCCCTTATTTTTCCCGAAGGATACCACGTTCACACTCCGGCGCGAGCCGTGTGGTGTATTTTTGTTCCCATCCCCCTGACGGGGATGGTTTTGTTCGGCTTGACGCCGCTCGCTGCGCGCTTCCTCCAATCGGCCGTGGTTGTCGATCCGGGCCATGAGGTCATCCATATCGGTAGGATTGGATAACATGAGGTCCTCGAATAACCTGCTTCGGTGATCCAGCCCGAGTTTGAACGAAGTCACAGCAATAGCAGGGTCGCAACCCTGAATCTCGTTGAAGAGTTCCCAGTACCTAGCAGCATACTGTCTGAGAGACTCATTCGCCGACTTCCGGAGCGCAAGGAGGGAGTCAACGCCTTTCTTCTGCCTGCTACTGGTAACGAACCGAGCTAGGAAAGCAAGGGATAGGTCCTTGAAAGATGGGATGGACCCCTTCGGCAGTTTGTCGAACCAGAGGAGCCCTAGTTCCCCTAAGCTGGAAGGGAACAGCTTGCACATCAAGGCGTCGTCGGTGCTGTAGAGAGACATCATCTGCCGAAAGTGCACCAGGTGCAGGTAGGCATCTGTCTTGGGATCGTACTTGCTGAACTTTGGGGGATTGAAGCCACGCGGTGGACGTACTCCTTCTATCTCCCTGGTAAAGGGAGAAGAAATGAGCTGGTCGTGGATGATGACACATTGTGATCGTGCTGGCCGAGCTTCCTGTTCGGCCTTTCCCCCCCTTCTGGCCACGAGTTGTGGTCTGAGGTCCTGCCCACCATGATACCGAGGGGACCGCCCACGATAGTTATGACGCCTTGATGGGGACTGATCCCTCCGTCCGCCATATCTCCGATCTATCTAAGTCTCATGCGTCGGTGTGTCGTTCGAAGGTGTTGTCGGAGGAGAGTACGACTGAGTGCTACTCACTGGTTGAGCCCCCAGCCTTTTGTGAACTGAGACCCGCCGCGCTCCTCGTTCGGCATCCGAACAGTCTTCAGATGGTGTGGTCCAGGTTCGTCCTCGGCCCCGTGTCTCATTGATCGCGTCGACCTCGGTCTCGACTCCCAGTCGTTCGAGGGCCGGACGCTTATGCTTTTCCCTTCGCTCTAGAGAGCATGTCCTGCGGCGTCTTCGTCGCCGAGCTTGCGACGTCTCGCCGTTCTGGTCGGGTTTGATGGCAACTTTGAATTGCGCAATCTCCTCCCTGACTAGTTGGAGCAGCTGATCTCTCTTTGCCAGTCGAGCCTCCAAGCGTTCGACATAGGCTCTGTCCCTCAGATCAGCAGGAGGAGGGGGTGGAATAACTGGTAGGGCTGATGGGTCAGCTCCGGTGACTACCATTGTTAATTTTGGTGAAGCTTTATGGTAAGGATTTGAGGATGAGAAGTCAGAAGGATCTCCCACTGTGGTCGCCAAATTGTAGAGTCTGGAATCCACTCTTGACTTCTCGGGTTGACGAATCGGATCTCTTCGATTGATCTGCAAAACACTCAATACTAAATTAGTGCACACCGGGGGGTTGGATCTCTGGTGGGCACTCCGACAATCAAATTAGCCTTCTGGAAAGAATGAAAACAACTTGAAAGTGAGTTCTAAGCGCGAGTGTGCCTGTACCTATAGTAGGAGTGCCGCTGGGGTATTTATAGAGTAGGAGTCCAACCGTCTCCCGGTGTGTTCGGCCCAGTATGTAGGACGTGATCCGAAGACTGCGGGGACGTTGCCACGTGTCCCACGCCCGAGCGGATCGGAAGGGTATGGTTGCACGTCCCTTAGAAAGCGGAGAACGTGTGTTCGTGTTCTGTACCGAACCACACAGCATTTTTAGACGTCCTGGACAAGAAACTGCCAAAGGGGGATTCCTTGGCCGAGTGATGATTGCCGAGCATTACGAGACCGAAGATCGGTACGGAACGTGATATCACTGTTCGGGAAGGCCGAGCTTAAACTCGTTCGGAGAGGCCGACCTCAATACTCCGGCCGTCAGGTCGTTCAGCCCAATAACAGAGAACCCATGTAGGTCAGATTGGGCTATGCCGAGCTCCAGAATACAATACGGATGATCATGGGCCGGGGGCCCACTAATGACTATTCCGGCCTACTACATGTAACAAAACACATTAATTTTTTCTCAAAAATATTCTATCATATCTATGTAACAAAATAATTCAGTTTGTTTAAAATAATCCTCTTATAACTTTTATAGGCTGAGATTGAATAGTAGATTCAATGGATGGGATCATTCTCTTCATTTCAGTTCCTCGGTCAACCTGTCAAGTAGAGATCACTCTCTTCCGTGTATACCATTACAGCGCCGAATGGCCCTCTCTCTTCCTCGCCTTTCTTACTCTCTACTTCTTTACTTCAGTGTTCCATTTTAGGAACTTTCAGCAGCAGAGTTGGTGCGTTCTCTCTCTCACCCTCCCTCCCTCATTCAACATTGCAAGCCCGATTTTCATTGTGTATTGAAACCTGATTTCGTTTTTAATGGCTGAGGGAGAAACACTGAAATTGCGAGGGAGAAACTTTGAAACCCAGATTTCATTTTTTTATTTTTCCAGCAATTTCGTTTTCTTATTTTCTAGCGGTTTCGTATTTATGTTCGCATGGAAGGTTCACACTGAATAATGTGTATGCATGCAGGGTTATTCCAAGCAGAGCAACCAGACCCCATTTGTGTTGTATTCTTGAACTTGATTCCCTTCTGTATTTTGTGAAATTATAAGTTATTGATCTGATGACTAGTAGTTTTTGTTATAACAACTAATTACGATGTTCTTTAAATGGGTATTCATTTGCTGCACATTTCTGGTTTTTGCTTTTGCTATTTCTTACTGCTATGGCCAACTATTTGTTGGTTTGAAACGCTGATTTCGTTTTCAAACTCTCTCCCTGATTTTGTTTTCAATTTCCCACCCTGATTTCGTTTTTTTATGGCTGAGGGAGAAACTTTGAAATCCTGATCTCGTTTTCAACTCCCTCTCTGATTTCGATTTTTATGGCTGAGGAAAAAACTTTGAAACCCAAATTTCATTTTTTTATTTTTCTAGCGATTTTCGCATGGAAGGTTCACACTGAATAATGTGTATGCATGCAGGGTTATTCCAAGCAGAGCAACCAAACCCCCATTTTTGTTGTACTTTGAGTAAAAACGAACCACTCCAATGAATCTAGACTAAGTGAACACTTGGTTAAAAGAAAAGGTATTATTTGATAAATGGTAAAATAGTCTTGAAAATTTAGGTGAAAAATATATAAGACAAATTGTACTTTTTTTTAATAAAACTTTTTTTAATAATTTAGGGGTTCAACCCCTAAATTTTCAAGACTATTTTACCACTGTCAAATTATACATTTTCTTTTAACCAAAATAGGAAAACGAAATTGCTGGAAAAATAAAAGAAGAAAATCTGGGTTTCAAAGTTTCTCCCTCAGCCATAAAAAACGAAATCAGGGAAGGAGTTGAAAACGAAGTCAGGCTTTCAAAGTTTCTCCCTTAGTAAAAAAAAAAACGAAATCAGGGAGGGAGATTGAAAACAAAATCAGGGTTTCAATAGCCATTAAAAACAAAATCATGGAGGGAGTTTGAAAACGAAATCAGCGTTTCAGACCAATTGATAGTTGAAGTTCTTGCACGTAAAAATTCCTAAAAGAAAGAATTCCAAACGCACGGGACTTGGCCGCTTGGCCTGCCATTAAGAAAGAAGAATCCCAAAGCTCAAGTCTGAGTCTAAATTCAATGATAAAGAAAAGGGTTGAGTTCCCCGCCTCATTCCTGTCAATTGAGTGGAATTCTTATAATCATCGGGATTGAAAGTTTGAGTTTTTCGCCGCTTTGAAACTTATTGTTTCAAAATCTCAAAAAAATTCCGCGTGGTTTTTCTCTAAAAACTCGGAAGGCCCCAGGACCCCCCTTATAACCCCCGCCCCCGATGCCAAAGCAGTTGAGTGCAAGGAGGATTCATTAGATTCTCGAGGAACTGGGCGAAACAGGGAAGCTTAAGCTTTAGTAAAGAGATATGAGAGTGAGGCTAGCTTTGGGCATCCCTTACCTAAACCCTAAGAGAAGGGATGTGTTTAGGTTCAGAAGCCATGATCGGTATAGTGAGGCTAGCTTTCCCTCTTTTCAATCTATATCAGATCCTCCATTACTTCTTCGCCAATACCCTTTAGCTTTCCTTCTCAGGCGCGAAGCCCTATCGTTGACGAAGGCTTCGTCATCTGAAAACAATTCTCGTCTATCACTCAACCTTCTTTCTGTTGCTTTTCTTCCAAGATCTGTTGCAAACGAACTGATCTGTCTTTCTGGCTTCTGGCCTACTCAACTGTGGCAGGAAGAAGAAAAACTCCTTCCCTGCTATAGGTAGGGATGGCCACGTTCTCTCTCTCAAGGATATCAGTGTACTCCTTCCAAGCGTTAACTAGATCCCTAGACCGCATGGCAAATCCTGGCCTGATCATAGCCCTACGGACGAGCTAGCTGGCAGAGTGGCAGGCGAAGCGTATCATCCCCTATCCTTATTGCACCCCGGACACCCAATCAATCGGGGCCCTGCCCGCCAACAGGAACCCCACCCTCAAAAGTAGGTATTGAAAATAAGAAATCAACCCATGTACTGGATCTTCAGTTTGACTCCCTCCCCGGTTAACTGGAGTGGCCAATGCCACTGATTCACCGGTGACGGAGGTGTTCATTTGCGGTGGCGCGCCGCCTGGTGCGTAGGGCTTAGGTAGAGAAGGAAGAATTTCGGTCCGTGGGTAAAGACAGCGATATGCTTTGTGTGAAGAGCTGTAGCCAAGAAATACACATTGGGTGGTCCACCACTGAACCTTCGAACAATCTATATACTTTCTATTAGCGATTTAGAAGAAGGGAGAAAAACCGACTTCCTCTTTCTCTAGAGCAAGCGCCGGGCAGTTGGACTAAAGTCTGTAAGCTCCGACAAAAATAGCGTCCCTGTCCCACGCACCAAAGGGATTCCCCATTGTCCCGCGTTCTAGCTCAAACTAAGTTGGAGTGCCTTCTTTCCATTGCTTCGGAATGGGGTGGCCTGGCCTTCCAAATAAAAGGCCTATTCATATGTCCGCGCGGGTCTCATGACAAAAACAGAAATGTGTAGCAAATGCATACCCATTTAAAGAACATCGTAATTAGGTGTTATAACAAAAACTACTAGTCATCAGATCAATAACTTATAATTTCACAAAATACAAAAGGGAATCAAGTTCAAGAATACAACATAAATGTGGGGTGGTTGCTCTGCTTGGAATAAACCTGCATGCATACACATTATTCAGTGTGAACCTTCCATGCGAACATAAATACGAAATTGCTAGAAAATAAAAAAACAAAATCGTTTGAAAAATAAAAAATGAAATCTGGGTTTCAAAGTTTCTCCCTCAGCCATAAAAAACGAAATTAGGGAGGGAGATGGAAAACAAAATCAGGGTTTCAATAGCCATTAAAAACGAAATTAGGGAGGGAGTTTGAAAACGAAATCAGCATTTCAATGCTTCTCCCTCAGCCATTAAAAACAAAATCAGGTTTCAATACACAATGAAAATCAGGATCGCAATGTTGAACGAGGGAGGGAGGGAGGGAGCGAGAGAAAGAACGCACCAACTCCGCTACTAAAAGTTCCAAAAACGAAACACTGAAGAAAAGAAGTAGAGAGTAAGAAAGGGGAGGAAGAGAGAGGGCCATTCGGCACTGTAACGGTATACACGAAGAGAGTGATCTCTACACGGAAGAGAGTGATCTCTACTAAATCATTGTCATAAGCAAGAAAGGAACAGATTCAACAAGGATTCCTACATTTTGTCCATCGGTGTGCGTTAATGATGCCTACACGAGATCAAAGATAAACGGTTTTTGGTCACCTAAGGTTAAGGCATATCGACTGATGCAACTGTTTTGCATAAATCTTCATGGGTGACTGAGAATAAATGATAAGGCCCTAAACAACATGGTCAGAGTCAGTTTATTCACTTTTTCACAACTTAGATCATAAACATCCAGATGCAAGCAAACACATCTAGCAGCCTCACGTATTAATGTCCAACATGTTTCGGACATGGACCCAACACTCTAATCTCAGAAATGGAGAGGACATACCTTAATAGGTGTCTTGAGTTTTTGTGGGAATGTTTAGTCGGAAACTATACAATGTCTTGGGGACACTCAAATGACATGTTGGGGACACATGGAAAGGCACACGTGCAATTTTTAAAAGTTGGCCCAAAGTCTAAATTTCTTTGGATTTTTATTTTATGCATAGTTATATAATAACGGTAGATCTGAATTGTCATTACGGGAATACAATTTCTGCTATCTTACCTTAATTTGAAAGGAAAAATGTTTACGACTTCTACAGGAATTCCTACTGTCTATCTATGAACCTAATATATATAGTGACATGTCCCTAAAATGTCCAAGTCCTAGTTTTCGGAGAAATGACTTGTCCGTGTGTCCGTGTCCGTGTCCACATCAGTGCTTCTTAGTAGTATGATATTGTCAGGTCGAAGAACTAATAAGACCCCTGTTGAATGAAGAAGTTTCAGACACAGAGAAGCTAAAACCTTATCTAAGCACAACATAAGCTTGCTTCAGTCTTAGCCATGTATACATGTGATTTGGAAAATCCTATGCTATTACCAAAAGTGGATTCTAACATCCACAATCAAGGATATCACACCCTCCAAAAGAACTCCCAGGTTTTAATATTAGGAAATGAACAATATATGTAGATCTAACTGCACATATATCAGATGTAACATGCAGAAGCAAAAGAATTAACAGAGCACCACCAACAATATGAGTTGGATTTCCAGCATAAACAGGAACTCTACTATGACCCATTGTCATTATTGCATTCAGTATCTCCCTAATTAGATAGACAAAGAGAGGTTAGAACATAACATTAATGTGCAAGATGTGATAGCGGATTCAACGAGCAGCCATAACCCACGAATTAAGAGTTGCATCCAGATCAAGGGAAAATGCCTTTGATATAAACAGTCAATTCAGATCAAGGGAAAATGGCATCTTTCGATGTCTTTTCAGTCAATTCAAGGGCACCAGCAATAATAGTAGTCCCATCATGTCTTAAGTCTCTGCCTAATAAGTGAAAAGAATATGCATCAGAATTCACCTTTTTATCGGAACTACAAGTCATAAGGTCGATCATCTGTTTATAAAATAGTCTCAACAGATGAAACAGAAAAAAAAAAAAAGGAATACTTTGAATGAGAATCAAAGAAAAATACACTACCTCATTGCCATGAAAATTCACAAATGTCTTACGTTCTGCTCTGCGTAGAAGAACAGCCGGTCCCTTACCCATCATCCAGTCCAAAACCTAAGTATAAGGTTAACCAACAGAGGATGATGAGAGGAAGACTTACTAATTACTAGCTCAACCAAGAAAAAAAAGAAACAACAACCGTTTTGTCTCAAATTAACAGTCAAGGAATGAGGAAGAACAAGAAAAATATAACTCACATGCATTACACATTCCAGATTACATGCAAAAGAAAAAAAGGAAGGAAAAGATTAGAACCAAAAGAAAAAATGCTCAACTCCACTCAAACAAATATTTTATTGCAACCTCTGATACATGCAAGTTTTAATTTCTACCTTTTTCCTCATTTCCAACAATCACAAATAGAAAATATGAAATTCAACTTTCCATTCAATTCATATGAAAAGACTCCACACCCATGCCGAAGCAAACACAGATATAGAAGTTCTAACTCATAAACATACTAGGCATATCAATTATTCGGTACTGGTTTAAGCATCTGTACCTTACTAATAGGATAAGCAACAGGGAAGAACGCCCAGAGTAGAACACGGAAGAAAGGTGCCAAAGTGGACCCAACTTTCAAACCATAACGGGTACAAATTGCTTGGGGCAAGATCTACAATCAGACATAAACGAAGATCACAAGACAGGCTCAAAAACAAAACCACGGCCAAATTATTTTCATGATAGATCACCTTTCCGAACATGAGGATGAGTATCTGATATGAAGACTGCTGCCGACGAAGGCACATGCCTATCCAAGAACATGGGAAGATACTACATGGTATAAAATAGAGAGTCAAACAATAACATTGCCAGAGCATGAAACAACTAGTAACTATTGGTCAACTGAATGAATTTTCATAAACCTCCATTGCCAAAGAGTTTCCAATCAATAATGTACACAGCAAAAGGTGCTGGTTCTTCACAACTGAAAATATCTTAGGTGCAGACAACGAAACAGATTACTTCAGATCAATGATAAAAGAGAGAATATACATATTCCTTGGCTATTCAGGTTTCTCTAATGCAAACTTTTCTTCTTCCTTTTTTTATTGAGTAAATAAGAATCTCTAATAAAAGGACACAACGGAGCACACACATATATGTACACCAACAAAAAAGGAGAATGTACATACAAAACTACAACTTATAAACCCTCACAAAGTATCACTGAACAAATTTTGGCTTAGTTTCTGCAGATTCAATATCATGGTTGGAGGGAGAGCCACCAGCAAGTTATGAATCAAGTTGGCACTCCCTAGTTGCACGCATCGCAAACTGATTGGATCCATCTACTAATTCAATCTTATGCAACTTCTCTAATGCATTCTTGGGACAGCTCCAGCCCTTACCTTTTCTACCCATATCTAATTTTAATATGTGAAAACTCCCTTTTCACTACTTTACTCAGGATGTGTTTGGTTGCTTGTTTGGGAATTTTTTTCCCAAACAAGTTTCTGGGAAAAAATTTTCAAACATTTTTACTTTTTTTCCAAACAACTTCCTCTCTCTATAAAAGAAGAGAGAGAAAGAGACACCTCGAAAACGCCGAAAAAAATTAACTCCCAGATTTTTTCTAAAATACTTACACCAAACAACATCTCAGAGCTTTTCCCCAAAAATTATTTCAGAAACACTCAACCGAACATACCTTCAATTACATCTCGAAATCAATTTTACTCATTTTTTAAATCGAGGGAAATTTCATATATTTTTCAAAGAAATCAGGGGCGATGATCTGACATTTTCAAGACTATTTTACCATTTGTCAATTATACCTTTTCTTTTAACCAAGTGTTCCCTTACAATCGTTTTCACTTAGTCTAGCCTAGGGGTCCCAAAAAAAGATGGGGAAGCAGCAACTCCAACGATCTCAACTTGGTTCGATTTTTTTCATCAAGATTGGTGTTAAGTCTGCCGAAAACAAAAGGTCGAACTAATTTCTTATATAAAGAAAGATGTGGGGCTCTTGGGTTTGGATCGAAATGGAATCCCCAAAAACCTGGGCTGGAGTATTAGACTTGTTTTGTTGCGAGGATACTAAAATCCGAGTAGATTCATTGGAGTGCGTTGCTTTTACTCAAAAGTACAGTATGAAGTCAACCTGTAACCTAAACTGGGATAGCTCAAAGCTGGTTCAGAACTCAGTTCGGGTCATTCCCGGAATCGCCACAAGTTAGGGCCCAAAAACATTATCACTCCTTAATTTAGACTTCCTTCTACCAACTCTCAAAACATAAACCGTTAACGTCAGCCGCAACTTTAATTCACAACTCAATGAGTTATCCCAACCCTGAACTCAATGAGTTTTTCACGTAATTGACACTTCATAGGTTTTGTTCTCTATAGCAATTTCACCCCTAAATACCAAATTCTCTGTATAACCAAACTGAAGACAGTTCGAACCCCAAATCAGAATTGTTATATAATTAGTACGTATAGCTACAGTCAATAGGATGATTATACAAAGCACAACAATAGGATGATTATACAATCACAAATTTATCTTCCCATAGCTTGCATTTTTCAAATAAATGAGTAACATGTTGGCACTTTAGTGGAACAATAGGGCTAAACGAAAGTCATCTCTTTTTCTATGTGTGAGAAGAGTTTTACCTCTTTCAAAGAGCAAAACTGCTATAAGGAACAGATGGTTGGAACCACCGTGCACATCAGCAGTTCTATTAAAAATCCCCCATACTTCTTTCTCTTCATTTCATGCCCCCTACAATAGAAAACAACTTATTTTTTTCAACAGAAGCTAGGTAAAATACAGAAACAAATACAAAATTATACCAAAAATTATAGACTTATATAAGCCAAATAACCTGGACCTAGAGTCAGTTTGCATGCTTCTTTTGTTACACTCCAAAACAAAAGAGAATCAATGCCAGCACCTCACTCAACAAATCACAACTTCCCACAACAGATTTAGAAGTCTACTTTCCAAGTTAATGTATAAAGTTTACAGCTAAATTGAAAAATTAAAGGAAGCGATCGAAAAGCTCATAATACATGCTAACATGGTGAGCAACAAATTCCTTATTCTTGCAAACAAAACAGCCATAAGGAAATGAACTAACAAAAATGACACTAACATTTTCAAAAAAAACCGCTGAATCAAAAAGACAGATAACCAAAGGCTGATTTTTGGTTCTCATAAAAAGACTTTAATATGCAGCAGTGAACAAAATAAACGAATCTCCATTGCCCGAAGTCGACAACTACAGGAACAAAAGGGGTAACCATTTACTACAAGAACAAAGCCCCAGTCATTAAATCAAACACATTGTGTGCAACACTGTTGATTTTCCCCAAAATGTGTGGTCCAGCCACTGCTTCTCCATACTCCAAGGTCTCTCTATCTCTCCCACATGGGTAATATATTCACTGATCAAACAGGCGAATGGAGGAAATGGATGATTGCTAAAGCCATTAGATCCAAGGCTAACGAACCCTAAACCATAGAGAAATAACTGTGAACATCATCGAAGAATAAGGAATGGACAATACAACTGGGTATCCGTGAACATAAGAAAGTTTTCAAAAACTCTACATCAAAAAGTTTTCAAAAATTTCAGAGAAAAAACGAAAGATTAGGGACTTACTTGAAGATTATTGAAGCCTTGAGATTGTTAAAGCTTTCACACAGGGAAACTGAATCAAAGTAGAATCAAGAATCAGAACAGAAATTCATTTTACATCTTTGATGGAACCAAATTTTACCTCTTGCTATTGCTGTGCTACCAAGTAAATGTAAATGGAAACTGTAATCACCCTCTTCAGCCCTTTAAGCCTAACCGGCAGACCCAACGACGCCGGAAAACTATAATCAACAATCACCTTCAGATGTCAATTGATTTTCAGATTACTAATCTTCCGCTCTCTTGCACTTTTGAGTTTCCCCCAAATGTGCAGTCCAGCCACAGCTTCTCCATGACCCCAAGGTCTCTCTATCTCTCCCACATGGGTAATATATTCACCGATCAAACAGGCGGATGGAGGAAATGGACGACCGTATAGAGAGAGAGAGAGGTGATATTGAACTCTTGGTATGTGCGTAGGATGGTAGGAGACTGAAAAGCACAGACCTCTGACCTTGAAGTGACATTTTTAGGGTGGGGAATCAGATTGAGAAAAGTGATCTCAACCATTGAATCAAATACCTGTTCAATCGGAGCCGTTAAAAATTGTAAAAAGTTAGTTTGTGAGTATATAATTCAAAAAAACAGAGTTGTTTTGTTACATAGACTAGCGTATTACCCATGCCTATGGCACTACGAAGGAAATTAAATCAACGAAACCGAATCCGTATAGGATCGACATATTGCATTGATAGGATCGAAATTCAATTATAATACCATATTATTTTGAGAATAATCCAAACATATAGTCAGTGCGTATTTATAATTTTATTTTATAGATCGGTGTGTGTTTTATAGCTAGTAATTATCGCCCCCATCCCTCCCAACACGTGTTCTATAATTGAACTTTTATTTCCTACTATTCACCCCCCCCCCCCCCCCCAATGTACCCAACTGCCCTGAGAAATTATTCTTTCAATAACCTTCAAGCAAGGTTCATATAATCAATTTCAGTAAGTGAATTTAAAAAAATATTATAATTTACAAAATCAGCGATATCTAATTTCAAATGAACCAAATACTAACAGTGAACAAAAAAATAGAAATATAGAATCAAATGACTTTTATAATAAAACTTTATTTTTTTAGAAACAACCAGTGAGTCTCATAATTAATTAACCAATCATATTCACATCCATGTACAAATAGTGTTTGCCCAACAACTAACCAATGATCTGAAGTATTACCGTATGAAAATCCTATTTAATGGCACTACGCGTGGTCTATACTCTACGTGTCCACGTGTCCTCCCTAAATGCACGACGCAAGACATTTTTAAAAAAATAGCCTAAATGAGATATCATTTGTCGTTAAATGAGATACATGCATCTAATCAATTTTATTAAGTAAATTTAAAAAATACATTCTTTCACAACAACTAATGAAAATAAAGTTCTGTAAATCCAGTAAATACATTACTCATGAAACAAACAATAAAATAACAACCAACACTTATATGATACCCAAGTACAATATTCTTTGTCCAGAATCATTGGCATAATAAATTCCTCTTTGTCTTCATTTTCAATGAGAGGTTCCAAAATATGCAGAGCACTATTCCTTTGCAGCTTCACTTCAGTTCCATTATTAAAAAATCTTTGTGCCTAGGCAATTTGCACAGCTTTGAATACAAAAAACTAACAGGATGCAACCAGTTTAGAAAACAATTTTCTTCATGAAAAAAGTTCCCTATTAAAAATGAGAAGAAAAAAGAACCCTTCGATGGTTATGGAAAGAAAGAACACATCTTACCCATTCAGTCCTTGTCTCTACTTTTATGGTGACCATTGCTTCTTTGCATCTCCCTATCTAGACTCCCGTCTATTTCGCAGTCTCTTTCTCAATCCCAGCCCCTTTTCTTATCGAATTCTTGCCCATTGTCCTCCCCATCTTTGTCTTGACCTCGATCTCCATCTCTATCCATCAAACGATGTATGTGTTGTTCGATGAAGATCGTGTCCACGGTCATAGCCTCTTTCCTCGCGATCTCTGAATTGTCTCTGTTTCTATCCCAGTACCAGTCATCACAATCATACGTCTACATATTAAATGTAAAAAATATTGAAAATAAATAGAAACCAATATCTGCTTTGTGATCCGTATAAAATGTCAAATACAGGAAATCCTACTTAGACTATGTAATACTTTCATTAGTTATAATCACAACTGTGGGAAAATATTTGTGTAAAACAGAGCTCGTCTCCACTATCACTTTTCATCCCAAATGTGTCCAGAAACAGTAAATAAATACTAACTGCTACAAAAAAAAAAGCATTATAAGACTAATGCGATCATTGTCGTGCTAGCTACAATATAAAAAACAAAATGCCCATCAATGATGAGAACGAACCCAAATGAAGAATAAATGTATTCTCAATCAAGCAATATAACTAATGAGTTCTGTAAAGCACAAATGTATACAGTATGTCCCATAAAATCAGTTCCTCAATCATCGCATATTGGTTGAAAGCTTTTAAATAGAATGCTCCAACCGTTTTTCATTATAAAGTGACAAAAGGGAAATTAATGAAGTGAAAGTTTCCTTCACCTATTTAATGAAAATTATGGTTCTCCCTTGATTTCATACCAATTTGATAAAATGGCTGCGACCCATTTTTGGTCCATCTTTTATCCATTCAATTACGAAGAAAGATTTGGTCCTTCAATTACGAAGAAAAATTATGGTTCTGCCTCGTGAGTTTAATCCCAATTCTGTTAATACCAAAGTGCTGTTTGGTTTTTTTTTTTTTTTGTACAATCTTTCTCAGACCCAAATGTGGCAATTGGCATAGATTACCAACGACAATCAATCGCTAATTAGAAATAGGCAAGTGTGTCCATTCGCGGAAGTAATGACAGAAACGTTACTTGAAACCCTAGGCATAGCTAAACCCTAAACACAGAAACAAACATAAATAAAATCCTGCATACACCATCTTTTATCCATTCAATTACGAAGAAAGATTTGGTCCTTCAACGAAGAAAAATTATAGTTCTGCCTCGTGAGTTTAATCCCAATTCTGTTAATACCAAAGTGCTGTTCGTTTTTTTTGTACAATCTTTCTCGAGAATCAATCGCTGATTAGAAATAGGCAAGTGTGTCCATTTGCGGAAGTAATGACAGAAACATTACCTGAAACCCTAGGCAGAGCTAAACCCTAAACACAGAAACAAACATAAATAAAATCCTGCATACAGACAACATATAGGGAGAGAGGGAGAGAGAGAAGAGAGAGACCTTTGCGGCAACAACGTGACCATAAAGATCGAAGACTCTGCGAAGGCTTTCTTCGTCTGCTTGGCATCCCAGTGGGTCCACATGCTGACAATGCGCAGACAACTGTAACTTGATTCGGCCTATTTCCACGATCCTTTCCTTCCAATGAAGCAACGACCATTCTTCTAAACAGAGAAATTGCCTCCGAAAACAGTCCATTCTGAGTGCACCCAGCAATAACAGCATTCCAAGACGGCACGTCCCTCTCGGGCATTTTTCCAAACAGAAGCACAGCATTACCCATTTCCCCAAGTCTCGTATACCCAGAAACCATAGCCGTCCACGACACAACATTCTTATCTGTCATTTCGTCAAACAGCCGACGTGCCGTCGCAAGATCAGAACAAAACCTAGCGTAGGAATCTAAAAGAGCAGTTTGCACAACTGGGTATATCTCAAAAAACCCGATTTCACAATCTGGGTATGCACCAATTCAGTCCCGCGTGACTCCATATCGTCACACCCTTTTGTTTGGAAAGGAGAAGAAGTCTTGGAAGAAGCCTCAATCAACCAGGTTGTAGAGCCGCTGCAGCCTTCTTCCTGTCTGAGGCTTGATTTCTGCAGGTTTAGAGAGAGAGAGATTTGATTTTTGAATTTTGAATTAGAGTAGATGAGTGTGGCAAACATTTCATGGGTGAAACGCTTAAACGGTACATTGGAAAAGGAAAAGTCTACATACACACCCATACACCCACACCCTCTCACACCCTTGCCCAAGTGGCACTGGGCCCCACCCCACCCTCCACTCTCCTTCTCCCACCTAGCCCCCCTCCCCCCTTCTCTCTCTCTTCCCTCTCTCTTCCCTTTCCCCATACAACCCTTTATCTCTCCCACCCATTTGTTTTTTAAATTCTTATTCTTATTTTTTAGGTTTTTATTTATTAATTAATTAATTTATTATTTTGGCATTAATTTTTTATAAATTATTAGTTCATCTTGACGAAAAAAATCAAACAAGTAAATTTTTTTATTTAAAAGTAATTTTTTACTAGAGACAAAAAATAAGTCTAAATGTGATCTGTTTTGACTTTTTTTATGATTTTTTTTAGTTTTTAATATAATTTTTTACTTTTTTAAAAACGTCTCATTGAGAAGAATTAATAATTAATAAAAGATTAATAAGTCAGATAAAAAATAAGTTCAATTAGGCAAAAAATAACATATCACGTGCTGTATTCATATTTTTCGTTTGTAAAAATACTTATTTCTTGCATGTATGTGTGATTCTCCAAATCTAATTAGTTTATCTGATTAGTTTTGCCTAATTGAATCTTATTTTTTGTCTAACTTAATAATATTTTATTAATTATCGCGTGGTAAAAGGAAGAAAGTACAAAAAAATAAGACCCGATTAGGCAAAACTAATCAGAATTAATTTTTTGTAACATGTAGTATAATTTGATTATGTAAAAACAAATCTGATTAGGTAAAACTAATCAGATAAACTAATTAGATTTGAAGAATCACACGTACATGCAATAAATAAGTCTTTTTATAAACGAAAAATATGAATACATGTCATTTTTGCTTAATTAAACTTATTTTTTGTCTGATTTATTAATATTTTGTTAATTATTAATTATTCTCGATGAGACATTTTAAAAAAGTAAAAAATTATATTAAAAACTAAAAAAAATCATAAAAAAAGTCAAAACAGATCACGTTTAGACTTATTTTTTGTCTCTAGTAAAAAATTACTTTTAAATAAAAAAATTTACTTGTTTGATTTTTTTCGTCAAGATGAACTAAGAATTTATAAAAAAATTAATGCCAAAATAATAAATTAATTAATTAATAAATAAAAACCTAAAAAATAAGAATAAGAATTTAAAAAACAAATGGGTGGGAGAGATAAAGGGTTGTATGGGGAA
Organism: Arctostaphylos glauca; assembly: GCA_019985065.2. Lineage (NCBI taxonomy): Eukaryota > Viridiplantae > Streptophyta > Magnoliopsida > Ericales > Ericaceae > Arctostaphylos > Arctostaphylos glauca. The sequence continues at coordinate 16,048,947 of JAHSPW020000007.1, forward strand.
AGGGAAGAGAGAGGGAAGAGAGAGAGAAGGGGGGAGGGGGGCTAGGTGGGAGAAGGAGAGTGGAGGGTGGGGTGGGGGCCCAGTGCCACTTGGGCAAGGGTGTGAGAGGGTGTGGGTGTATGGGTGTGTATGTAGACTTTTCCATTGGAAAATCTGAGATAAAAATTGCACACGGTAAACCTAAGAACTTGGATCAAATCTGATCTAACGGTTATTATGAAAATGTGTTGTAATAACTATTGGATTGATTCGATTCAGACTGTTGATCAAAACATGTGGGGTCAACACTGTTGTAAAATATATTATAAATTACCGGATTGCCCGTACCTGAAGGCAGTTGACCGAACATTAAAAAATAAGATTTTTTAGCATATTACCCTTGCCTACGGCACTACGAACGAAATTAAACCATTAAAATCAAATCCGTGCAAGAAATGGATATACTTCTATACAAAATTCAATTAGCATGTTGCATTTATAGGATCACAATTCAACTATTACCCTAATAAATTCAATTAGCATGTTGCTTTGTGGATGATACATTCCATGTAAAACCGTAACATAAAAAAGTTTAACTCGCTTTATAGTTTAATTCTATTATTAGGTAGTTGAGCTAGTGTTAAACTCATTCATAGATGTAACAAAATAAAGAGTGCTACACATATGTCATTGTTTTGCAAGGTTGGAAAATATTTTGTAAAAAATAGTTTGAGTTACGTATACGTACAGCATTTTCTACATCTTCCAACCGGAAAAAGATCAAACCAACATACATGTACCAATATATTCATAACCAATATATGTGTACACGTGTATATTTTTCTTCAGTGTAGAAAATCATATCAACCAAATGCTTAAAATAAGGGGTAAAGGGGGAAAAAAATTCGGATCTCAACAAATGATGAACTAAACAAAGTTGGGCTTCCAAGGGCTAATGAGGTTTATTGATGAAAAGCTCTCTTTAGCTCAATTTATCTTTGGACATCAAAAGAAGCCTTCAAAATCTACTTCTATTTCGTTCTGAATCGACTCTGAAAAGGCCTTCAAATGAGTTCATGAATGTGAGTGAATCGGCCATTGGATCAGGGCAACCCAGTTTATTTTATTTTTTGGGGTTAATCTCAACCTTCGGATCACATTGATTCTGACCGTTGTTTTGAAAATATGTTTTAACCACAACCATTGGATCGAAACAATCTAGACCATTGGATCATGAATGTGTGGAGTCCACACCGTTGTGATTTGTATAATAGATATAGACGTATGCATAGATATAGACGTATGCATACATATATGTGCGTATATGTGTATAGATATATATATATAGAGAGAGAGTATAGGCATGCAAGCGATCTTTGGGACGTCCGGCCTTCACAAGGACTTCGAGGTCAACGAGGCAAAGAGACTTGAAGTGCAATTATTATTGCGCTTTGATGTTTCAGTGTTCTGACTTTAATATTGGAGTGCTTTTACGTTGGAAACAATCTGTTGGCGCTAATTGGCCATTTTTTGTGTAGGAGATTGAAGCGATTCAAGCGGAAGAATATTCGCAACCCCCACAATTTCTCTTTTCTTAATTTTAATACAATGCGTAAATGCTAGAAAATTGCATGTTTTATGCCAAAATATATTGGCGCATCAACAACTCTCCTTAGTAAACGTATCTTTTTTTACCATATGATATCAATATTAACATAAACTTGTAATATGCACGGGACATTCATAAGCACACATTCCAAAGTGCAACCTAATTAATGCTATTCAAGATATTAGTTTTATGAAACAATTTTATGCCTCCCAAAAATAATTTTAATGCTCAAAGTGGACACACAATAAAAAGGCATAAAAATGAGGATCAAAGAAATTGACTAACCTATTATTGTTGGGAAGAATGATTTTTAATTCTTGTTGCCATTGAGCAACGGAACAAAAAACTTGAAGTTTTCCAAATATACATGAGGCGGAAATATGTGTAGAGTTTGCTTGGTAATTCACAATAACATGATGAAAGGTATATTTATTAACTGAAAAGTCTCTGTAAGGTTTAGTATTTTTATGTCAAAACTTTATTCTGAACAATCTCATTCTCTAAATTCCACAATATTCAATCTAGAAGGTGGTCTATATGAACTAAATATATAGTCTATCTTTCTCCTTTTCACGTTTTCATTGAATTTTTTTTACTGTTTGAATTTCACACCTACTTCGCAAAGAAGATTCAGCAATCAACATGGAAAAAGCGATGATAGGAGGAGAGATAGAGTTTAATTACCTTAGATCAAAGAAAATCAGAAGGAAATATAGCGCAATGAATTGGTGCGATTTTGGCAATGACTTTTAATTTGAAATATGAACATTCTCAACATATTAATGAAATTATTTGCGGAAATTTATAATTGTTTGATTTAATGAGTTATTTGAGTGACTCTTTAAATAATTGTAATACAACCTCACAATCCTAATTTTCCTACCATAACTGATTACTTGCAACAGAATTGACTTACGGAAAGTGTTCCGTGCATATGAGTTACTCTCTAATTGGAACCTAAATCTCTAATCATTTTAATTGCTTGATTTAAGGAAAATTCACAACCCTAACTTACTATAATTATTTTGATGAATTTTCGAACTACTATAATTATGTCAATTTCTGTGCAAGAGTTACTCTCTAATTATTTTCACATTATTTCAGAATATTTCAAAACTTAGTTTTCAAATCCATAATTAATTTAAGGAAATCTTTAACTAATGGCATATTTTTTAATAAATGTTTTTCTTTTAAGGAGCTTATCTTTATTCCAAAACTCATAATATTAGCAAGCAAAATATAATCACTCGGCATATTATTCATTTTAAACCCAAAAATACCATAAAATACCGGAAGATACCATCAAAAAAATTCTTAAAATACAAAACGTAAAAGAAATAGAGATATTCGAGTGCTAAGGCAACCCTTACGAAAAATTGTCCTGTCATAATATACAGTACTGGCAAAATCCCATGCTATACACGGGGCCTGTAAAATAAAATAAAACAAAATCCCATGTTTTGCAAGGTTGGAAAATATTTTGTAAAAAATAGTTTGAGTTACGTATACGTACAGCATTTTCTACATCTTCCAACCGGAAAAAGATCAAACCAACATACATGTACCAATATATTCATAACCAATATATGTGTACACGCGTATATTTTTCTTCAGTGTAGAAAATCATATCAACCAAATGCTTAAAATGAGGGGTAAAGGGGAAAAAAATTCGGATCTCAACAAATGATGAACTAAACAAAGTTGGGCTTCCAAGGGCTAATGAGGTTTATTGATGAAAAGCTCTCTTTAGCTCAATTTATCTTTGGACATCAAAAGAAGCCTTCAAAATCTACTTCTATTTCGTTCTGAATCGAGTCTGAAAAAGCCTTCAAATGAGTTCATGAATGTGAGTGAATCGGCCATTGGATCAGGGCAACCCAGTTTATTTTATTTTTTGGGGTTAATCTCAACCTTCGGATCACATTGATCCTGACCGTTATTTTGAAAATATGTTTTAACCACAGCCATTGGATCGAAACAATCAGACCATTGGATCATGAATGTGTGGAGTCCACGCCGTTGTGATTTGTATAATAGATATAGACGTATACATACATATATGTACGTATATGTTTATAGATATATATAGAGAGAGAGAGTACAGGCATGCAAGCGATCTTTGGGACGTCCGGCCTTCACAAGGACTTCGAGGTCAACAAGGCAAAGAGATTTGAGTCTTAGACCGGCCATAACTAGGGTGAGAGTTTAAGCCACAAAATCGAATCAAACCGGTAAAATTGACGTTTTAGTCCGATTTTTTACTTTAATTGTCCGATTATGAAAAGTTTGAGATTTTTTAAAAAATCCAGTTCGATTTTTTATTTTAGTAACCTAGATATCAAATCAAACCAGACCAAACCGATTCGTACACTAAACCCTAGAAAATTACAAATTTAGATTTAATATATGTTTTTTAAAGCCTCATACTAGTTTTCTACAGAACTTTAATTTTACGATGACTTAGAATTTTGTATATTAAATTTACAGGGATTTAATGTCTTAGAAATTTTTTTAACTTGAACTTAGGCCTAATCGAATTGAAAAATTGATTTTAAAATAAAAATCAATTCGGAGGTTATCCATTTGACATGGTCCTCTTAATTTTTTAGAAGTTTTTTTAAATTTTGGATCCAAGTCCAACCAAACCGAAATCGAACTAAAACCGAAAAAATAAAATCAAAATTACCAATTTTGTCCGAGTTTTTCGATTAAAACGGACCAAATCAGACCGATTTCACCTCTAGCAATGAGACCAGTGAAGGCCACCAGACATATGATTACCCCTATGTAGAAAATGAACGTAACCCTATAGCACGCCACGTGCGCTCCCATCTCTTTCTCTCTCTCTCTCTCTCTCTCTCTCTCTCTCTCTCTCTCTCTCTCTCTCTCTCTCTCTCTCTCTCTCTCTCTCGAAATTGGAGGTTTTGGAGGTGAAAAGAAGGTTCCTCTGTTGCTTTTGTGTTAGGAAAAGTCTGTGTACCCAAACCATCCGAACACAAATATGTCCAGAACCGTTGGATACACGTGGGGTATTATTGTAACTTAGCATCCACGACTCGGTGTCTACAGGCTTGACATGTACTTCGCCAACTCCACACGCTTCAGAGCAACGCATGTTCAAAACCGTTGCAACTTTATGTGTTCGGCCATTTATGTCAACCAATCATCAACTGAGCTGATGCTTAGTTGACGAGCTATTGTGGAGGGCTGAAATATATGGGCCAACCTAGTCATGATATACGCAGATAAGTTGGGTTGGGCCAGAAACCATGGACCGTGTCGGGAACATGGGGCTCCAACTGGCGTATTGTCGAACGGGTCTTAGAAGTTTGGTCTGGAATATCAGCACTTGTTAATCAAGTGATATTCCGTTTCGGCAGCATGGAGCTTTGGCTAATGTTATGCCAAACGGGTTTACTACATAGAAGGTACGGGCTTTATTAGTGGCCAACCTGCTGTCTTGACGTCCTGCCGTTTGACTGAGGCAGTGGGAACATTTTAGAATGGTGACGGATCCCATTTGGAAAGTGCACGTGTGGCAGTAAATAAGTTTGAAAATGCACCAAGTTTGGAAAGTCTCCTTGCATGAAAGTATTGTGATTTGATATCCTTAAATAAGGAAAGATTCTCTAGAGATTGTATTGCCAAATATTGTACTCGATGGCTTATAAATAAAAGATCATAGGCCATTAATCATGTACGCTATTATTCATTGTGCAATTATTATTGCGCTTTGATCTTTCAGTGTTCTGACTTTAACATTGGAGTGCTTTTACGTTGGAAACAATCTGTTGGCGCTAATTGGCCATTCTTTGTGTAGGAGATTGAAGCGATTCAAGCGGAAGAATATTCGCAACCCCCACAATTTCTCTTTTATTAATTTTAATACAATGCGTAAATGCTAGAAAATTGCATGTTCTATGCCAAAATATATTGGCGCATCAACAACTCTCCTCACTAAACGTATGTTTTTTTACCATATGATATCAATATTAACATAAACTTGTAATATGCACGGGACATTCATAAGCACACATGTGCAACCTAATTAATGCTATTCAAGATATTAGTTTTATGAAACAATTTTATGCCTCCCAAAAATAATTTTAATGCTCAAAGTGGGCACACAATAAAAAGGCATAAAAATGAGGATCAAAGAAATTGACTAACCTATTATTGTTGGGAAGAATGATTTTTAATTCTTATTGCCATTGAGCAACGGAACAAAAAACTTGAAGTTTTCCAAATATACATGAGGCGGAAATATGTGTAGAGTTTGCTTGGTAATTCACAATAACATGATGAAAGGTATATTTATTAACTGAAAAGTCTCTGTAAGGTTTAGTATTTTTATGTCAAAAATTTATTCTGAACAATCTCATTCTCTAAATTCCACAATATTGAATCTAGAAGGTGGTCTATATGAACTAAATACATAGTCTATCTTTCTCCTTTTTACGATTCCATTGAATTTTTTTTACTGTTTGAATTTCACACCTACTTAGCAAAGAAGATTCAGCAATCAACATGGAAAAAGCGATGATAGGAGGAGAGATAGAGTTTAATTACCTTAGATCAAAGAAAATCAGAAGGAAATATAGCGCAATGAATTGGAGCGATTTTGGCGATGACTTTTAATTTGAAGTATGAACATTCTCAACATATTAATGAAATTATTTGCGGAAATTTATAATTGTTTGATTTAATGAGTTATTTGAGTGACTCTTTAAATAATTGTAATACAACCTCACAATCCTAATTTTCCTACCCTAACTGATTACTTGCAACAGAATTGACTTACGGAAAGTGTTCCGCGCATATGAGTTACTCTCTAATTGGAACCTAAATCTCTAATCATTTTAATTGCTTGATTTAAGGAAAATTCACAACCCTAACTTACTATAATTATTTTGATGAATTTTCGAACTACTATAATTATGTCAATTTCTATGCAAGAGTTACTCTCTAATTATTTTCACATTATTTCAGAATATTTCAAAACTTAGTTTTCAAATCCATAATTGATTTAAGGAAATCTTTAACTAATGGCATATTTTTTAATAAATGTTTTTCTTTTAAGGAGCATATCTTTATTCCAAAACTCATAATATTAGCAAGCAAAATATAATCACTCGGCATATTATTCATTTTAAACCCAAAAATACCATAAAATACCGGAAGATACCATCAAAAAAATTCTTAAAATACAAAAAGTAAAAAAAATAGAGATATTCGAGTGCCAAGGCAACCCTTACGAAAAATTGTCCTGTCATAATATACAGTACTAGCAAAATTGACCGAACCGGCAAGAGTGTGCGTCGTTAGGGTGCCGGCCTTGGGTCAATGGTTTAATTTCATAAAACAAGACTTTCCTCAAAATATTTAAAAACAAGTATAATGGATAGTGCGGAGTATCGATCCACAGGGAAAGGATGGTTGAATTTAAAGAGTTCGCAAATTTAGTTTTTTCGACGTTTCGGACGTCAACCTCAAAGTTTGTTTGGTGTGGTTAACAATGATATATATTAACTAAGTGAGAGATTAAAACTAGATTAAGGAGTGGAGTTAAGTCCTAAAGTTTGGTTTATTTAAATCTTCCGTTGATCTATCTCTTCTCCTAATAACTCAATCTAGCCCCCGGTCTCGGGTTTTAGATCGGAAAATACTTCAATGAAAATCAGGATTTTAATTCATAAAATGATTTGATGGATTCTTTCAAGTTCAAGAAAATAGGATCAAAAGATGAAGGTCATCAATCCAAGTATTATATATACCAGCTCTAAGGATGGCTATAACTAAGCAATAACTTAACTCTTTATTTTTGTTTCAATAGGAAGAACTTAGAAAGATCCATCAATGGACATTAGATACATATTGAGAAGATATAGATCAACATGGTTTTGAATAAACCTCACATTTAGACTTAACCCACACTAGTTTAGCTACTCATATTTACCATAAACATGAAAGAAGTAAGAGAAAACATGATTAACAAACTTATCTAAGGAAAATATGAATGATCTAACCAAAACTATACTAGAAAACTCTTAGAACATCAGATTTTAAGGTGAGAAATGCAATACAAATGGAAATATAAAAGTAAATCTTACCAATACTTGAATGATTCCAAGAGAGCGAATGGATTCACAAGAGAAAACCACTAAAGATAACCAATGCTACTTAAAACTTGAAGATTAAAGCATGAAGAACAAAATATCTAAGACAAAAAGGGAGGCAAGAGCTCTCAAAATCTGATAAAATCTGTGCATTCTATGTGTAATGTGTGTTATGTGTCCCTTTGCCAAAGAAGTAACAACCTACAAAATATCCTAATTAATCTAGGTGAAATCACAACTCTACCCTCCATAATGGCATAATAAGAAGTTTCTTATTCTATTCTCTAGGCTAAAAGCTTTCTTGTCCCCTAATTTGGCACATAATTTGATGTAAAGTGGTCCCACAAGAATCAGCCGGAATTGGGTCTCTACCGATAGGAGTGAATCTCTACCGGTAGAGAAACCTTTTGTCTTTTCTGGATTTCTTCTCTCTACCGATAGGGCTGACCCTTTACCGGTAGAGCAACCTTCTGTCTATTCTGGTTTTCTTCTCTCTACCGATAGTACTGACCCTCTACCGGTGGAGAAACCTTCTGTCTTTTTCTGGTTTTCTTCTCTCTACCGATAGTACTGATCCTCTACCGGTAGAGAAACTTTCTGTCTTTTTCTGGTTTCATTTCTACCGATAGAGACTGATCCTCTATCGATATAACCTCTTGGAGTGGCCTTGATTTCTCCTTCTCTACCGATAGGACTTGATTTTCTATCGGTAGAGAAACCTTCTGAGTTAATTTTCTCGGCCTCTTCACTTTCCACTCCAACTTCACTTCCGTCGTTCCCAGGCCTTTTCTTGGCTCTTAAACAAAGCCGTAATTGGTCCGAGCCTTTGGTTCGTACTTGGGCTTTACAACACTCCTTTAGCGCTCGGAAACCTGCAAAGAGGAAACGACATCTACGCGTGCAATATTAAGTAGAACAATGATAAATCATGTGTCAGGATGCTAGAATGGACACATTGTGTCACTTTAATATACACTTTGGTGTGATCAACACACCTCCCAACTTGAAGGTTGCTAGTCCCTAGCAACGTGTCATACCAAAAACAACGGAAATTTGAGAGTTCTCATGAAAATGCGATTCTACCCTATGCTTGATTCAAAATTTCATTCATGGATAAGGTATACACTTCAAACCAATGGGTTGCCATCCATTCATACGCAACTCCATGAACCATAGCGAGCACGTGAGCATGGCTTATAGTTAAGCTCTATTGACCAAAGCGAGCCTCGATTCCAATTCTCACAGGTTGCCCTCACAATAACGTTTGCGCTCTATAACATGAAATTGCGTCCCTACTCTTAAACATGTAAACCGGAGGTATGGCTGTGCAATGGGCAATTGCGCGCAATCGAAGGAAGTACAAAGTGGTCAATCAAGGAATTTTGTGTTTGCAGAATGGAATTATCAAATGCTCACTCATGCAAATTTGCTATCATGCATCAAAGTAGAATTTCAAACATAACAAGGATCTATTAGGACTTAGTAATGCAATATCCGTGGGTTCATTAATTAAGATGGATTACACAAAATTGGTGCCGACTAAACCGTGGTTAGGTCAACTACCCAATGCCGGCACACTAACAACCCAACATGCACAAAGTGCACAGTACAACGATAACAAGGACAAAAAGACTCAATTGACTTGACTCGATCTTACTCCCTACTTGTGATCACACTACTTCTCTACTCGTCCACTTCCTCAATGTCTTCCCCCAGAACTTCTTCCTCAGAGTCGTCACTAATCTCTTCCTCAGTTTCACTTTCTTCCTCCTCCTGCTCACCCTCGGAAACATATGGGCGTCCTGTATGTGTCGCCACATGGTCCATTGTGAACTCTTGCCTCCGCAAAATCTGCTTCTGCGTTTTGAGAATCTCCTTCTGTGTCCTTTTTATTTCTGACTGACGACAGAAGATCTTTTTCATCATTTTCCACATTTTGCTCTTGAATGAGTTCTCATCAGATTTCCCCACAGGAGGGGCAGCGGTTGATGCAGCGGTCCTTGTGGAAGTTTGTCCTCTTGGACGCAGGGATGGTGGTCGTTTATATTCAGTAGGGGACTTCGAATGAGCATTGCTTTTGCTCGCGGTTATGCCCGAAATTGGGCCCAATCCCTTAGTCATTACATCACTTGTGAATTCAGGAACTCCGGCTCGGATACAAAGTTGGGTTATCAGTGCCGGATAGGGAAAGTTTGCCCGAAGCATTGTTCCTGTGCGGTACTCCACCAATTGTTTAAACATGAACCGCCCTATATCCATTATATCATCGTGCAGAAAAGCATAAACCAGTTGGACTTCTTTTCGTCCCAAAAGCTTCTCAACCCCTCGAGGGTAGAGATTGAAATGCAAAATCTTATTCATCAGATGGTACTCTTCCTTAAGGCTTCCCACGGGGAATAGCCCTGCAAACTCCTCCGGGTGTACAAACATTTCATCCGCGTAGAACAGCGGGTCGTACACCTCTTCCTCTTCATTTTTCGGGAAGGTACACATGGTTTCATCATATGCGGGACAACCCAAATACAGCGTGATAATCATAGGACTAACAAGTACTAGTATACCTCTCACCGTTGACGTTATGTAATCCCTGGCCTCTGGTATGAGCAGATTCTGAAAGAATTCTTGCACCATGGGTCGTATATACCCTTCAACCGGATCAAACCATCGCTTTAAACCCCTATCCCGAATGCACAAAACCACCTCCGTTTCCCCAATGTGCTGCCTATCCACCATTCGTTCGCATGTGGTCTTCCTATGGGGCATGGACAACTCCCATTTTCCCTTGACCTTCTTCGAACCCTTTGCTTTCTTCTTTCTACTGGTTGATTCGGAGGCTTTCCTTTTTCCTCTTCGTACCTCCTCCCTACGTGTGGTGACTTCCTCTTCTTGCCTCGAAGCATCTTCTCCTTCTCTCACGTTCGGAATCTTTTGTCTAGCCATGGAAGATGGTGGAGGAACAAGGGTTTTCTACAAATTTCGAGTTTGGAGGATGAACAGTGCTTCGAAAATGGGGTATCGGTAGTGAGGAAGTGTGGAGTGAAATGGGGTATTGGTAGATATAGGTTGGAATCGGAAGGGTTGTGACTTTTGGGATGTATCGGTAGTGGGAAGGCGAAAAGTCGTGGTTTATGGGGAGAGAGAGTGAAAACCGGTGGGGTAATGAAAGGTTGGATCGTTTGGTTTTTATCCAATTTGGGGATTTATTTCCGAATTTTCCCGTCTCTACCGATAGAGAAGTCTACTGACTTTTTTCCAAACTTTGCTCTACCGATAGGGAATGCTTCTGACTTTTTGTCAAACTTTGCTCTACCAATAGGCACTGTCCTCTACCGATAGAGAATGCTACTGCCCGAATTCTGTCTTTTGCCCAATTTCTTCAAAAAAAAATTTCTTTTCTTCTCAAAACCCTTCAAAACATCCCCAAACCACTCCTTGACATCCGGCTTCCTAAGTGCTTCTCAAAGATTGGTTGACTCGGACTTGGTTCAAGATTGGAATTACGGGACTCATATGTGGTTTATTCAAGCAATGATGGCCTAATTTCCTTTCCTTGATACGCAATGAATTCCACATTGATGCATGCGAGATGCGAAGCATGAATTGAGCATGACATGGATTAATATAAGAGTGATAGAGTGTACGGGATGCTTTGCAATTTAAATCTGCACTCTAAATGGTCAATTCACTCAATTTACTAACCTTACTCAAGGTATTCCAAATGGTTCATGGTTATGCGAGTGAATGGAACAAAATTATCAAGCATAAGCTACAACTCGACTTTCATGAGAAATGGAACAAAATTTGAAAAAAATAGGACTAAAATGACTCGATTAACACTAAAATTGGACTAACCCCTCCCCCCAACTTGAAAATTGCATTGTCCTCAATGCATGAAGACAACGCACCATTGAGCATAAAAGAGGGACGAATATACCTGCGAGGTGGAATGTCAACCACCATGTACCTCGACCAAGTTTGAGGATTTCTCGTCACGTGCACTGTTTGTCATTGGGAGGGCTTCCAAGGTGTACTCTTTCGGCTCCAACTTGTGGACCATAGCTAGTCATATAGGATCATCGCCGGAGCTTTGTTGGACTAACAACCGTAGCACATAGCTACACCCATGACTTTGGGCTCTTGAATGCCGCAATCACCTCGTACTTAGACCCAAACTACCAAGGCTGATGTGGTAGCGTGTACACCTTGCGAAGACTGAATCACCAACTACCTACTAAGAGCAAACATAACTTCATGGAACACAAAATTTCATTAGCGGGTTAGTCCGAAAATGACAATAATGAAAATAAACAATAAATCCACCAACTTCTTCACGCGAAGGACACGAGTACTACTTTTCTTCCTTGTCGAAGGCTGTGTTTTCCTATTGTTGGAAGGACAGTATGCGTGGGGTTCAACAATATCTTGAGAAGCAGCGCCATCTTCTAATAGGCTACCACTCCCTTTGGAGGGGGACCCCCTAAATTCCTTACCCCTTCATTCCGCTTTGAAGCAATCTCCACGGAACTTGACACTAAAGCAGAAAGGGTTCAGACAGATTTCTCATTGTCCACGCGCCTGCCGTCAGACCCAACCTCAAGGTACTACATACGTAGCTTGACAAGGTGGCTATACCAGACCGTCGGATGCCGTTCGAGCACGGCAAACACTGGAGGTATCACATACTCCATGGATTTATAGTCTCCTAGACGTCAATTAAAGCTCACGGACCCAAATGATTGGGGTCCACATTGTCGACATCGGACCCTTCATAGACCGGGTCTCTCAATTCCTCAACGGATTTCTCAGGATCGAAATGTTCAATAAAAGGCTTCAACCGGTGGCCATTTACCTTAAATGAGGTTCCATTCTTAGGGTTCTCAAGTTCAACCGCTCCATGAGTGGAGACGGTTTTCACAATGTAGGGACCTCCCCACCGGGATCGCAATTTACCCGGAAATATATGCAACCTCGAGTTGTACAAAAGAACTTTTTGACCGGGGGTGAATGTTTTTCGGACAATGTTCTTGTCGTGAAAGGCCTTAACCTTACACTTGTAGATAAGGGCATTGTCATAAGCATCCCGGCGGATTTCTTCAAGCTCATCCAATTGGAGCTTGCGGTGGGCACCGGCTTCGGGCATCCGATAATTCAACTATTTGATAGCCCAAAAAGCCTTGTACTCCATTTCCACCGGTAAGTGGCAAGCCTTGCCATATACCAAGCGGTAGGGAGACATGCCCAACACGGTTTTGTAGGCAGTACGGTAAGCCCACAAAGCATCAATGAGTCTAAGAGACCAATCTTTGCGATTCGGGTTTACTGTTTTATCAAGTATGTGCTTGATTTCACGGTTGGCCAATTCAGCTTGGCCATTGGTCTATGGGTGGTAGGCAGTGGACACTTTGTGGTTGACCCCATATTTCTTGACTAAAGCTTCCATAGGGCGATTGTAGAAGTGTGTGCCTTGATCACTGATAAGGGCTTTAGGCATACCAAACCTGGAGAAGATATTCTCTTTAAGGAATCGGACCACAACAGAGTGGTCATTGGTTCGGGTTGGAATGGCTTCCACCCACTTGGACACGTAATCCACAGCTAACAGAATGTAGAGATTCCCAAAAGAATTGGGAAAAGGACCCATGAAATCGATGCCCCAACAATCGAAAACTTCAATGATTAAGATAGATTGGAGGGGCATCATGTTACGCCGTGATAAAGCACCCAACTCTTGATAGCGCGGGCAAGCCTTGCAGAATTCAAAAGCATCCTTGAAGATGTGAGGCCAATAGAAGCCGCACTGTAGAATTTTAGCAGCTGTCTTCTTCGAGAAAAATGCCCGCCACATGCGTCGGTGTGGCAGAAGGTCAAGATTGACTTCTGTTCATCATTGGGCACACACCGCCGGACAATCTGGTCCGGGAAAAATCTAAAAAGATAGGGATCATCGAAGACAAATCTCCTCACCTCAGCTAGAAATTTTCTCCTATCTTGAGGAGTCCAATGTGATGGAAGTTGCCCCGTGGCCAAGTAATTGGCAATATCAGCATACCACGGGCAACTCGAGACTGCAAAGAGTTGTTCATCAGGAAAAGAATCAGGAATGGGTAGAGCAGTAGTATGGTCCTCAAACTCGAGGTGTGACAAGTGATCAGCAACGACATTCTCAACCTCCTTTTTATCTTTGATGGTCAAGTCAAACTCTTGCAACAGAAGTATCCACCGAATGAGCCGAGCCTTGGCATCGGGGTTAGTGAGCAGATATTTGAGAGCCGCATGGTCGGTGTAGACTATGATAGGTGATCCGATGAGATAGGATCGAAACTTGTCTAAAGCAAAGACAACCGCCAACAACTCTTTCTCGGTGGTCATGTAATTCATTTGAGCATCGTTCAAGGTCTTGCTTGCATAAGAGATTACACAAGGAACTTTGTCTCTCCGTTGGCCAAGCACAGCGCCTATAGCATAGTCACTGGCATCGCACATGAGCTCAAAGGGCAGGTTCCAATCGGGTGACTGCATGATTGGAGGAGTAGTGAGACTGATTTTTAGTTGTGAAAAAGCCTCCTCGCAATTTTGCGTCCACTCGAAAGGTGTGTCCTTCGTAAGTAAATGACACAACGGACGAGATATGGGGCTGAAATTCTGAATGAAGCGCCGATAGAATCCATCGTGTCCAAGGAAAGAACGGATATCCTTGACACACTTAGGGGTAGGTAACTTAGAGATGAGCTCTATTTTTGAATTATCCACCTCAATCCCCTTTGAAGAAATAATGTGACCGAGGACAATACCGTGAGTGACCATAAAATGGCATTCTCCCAATTTAGAACAAGATTCTTCTCCTCACATCGTACGAGAACCCTCTCAAGATTCTCCAAACAAGACTCAAAGGAGTCCCCGAACACAGAAAAATCGTCCATGAACACCTCCACAATTTTCTCAATCATGTTGCTAAAGATGCCCGTCATACACCGAGAAAAGGTGCCAGGGGCGTTGCAAAGCCCGAAGGGCATGCGACGATATGCAAAGGTGCCGAATGGACATGTGAAAGTTGTCTTTTCTTGGTCTTCCAGAGAGACCTCTATCTGATTATAGCCTGAATACCCGTCAAGGAAACAGTAGAAAGCATGGCCATCCACCCTCTCTAACATTTGATCAATGAAGGGAAGAGGGAAGTGGTCTTTCCGGGTGCAAGCGTTGAGTTTTCGATAGTCAATGTAGACGCGCCAACCAGTGACCACTCGAGTGGGGATCAACTCCCCGCTTTCATTGGGCACAACAGTGACGCCAGACTTTTTCAGAACAACCTGGATGGGGCTGACCCATTTACTGTCGGCAATCGGGTATATGATACCCACATCCAGTAACTTTAGAACTTCATCTCTCACCACATCTCGCATGATCGGATTCAAACGACGTTGAGGTTGGCGAGATGGCTTGACATCATCCTCGAGATAGATGCGGTGAGTACATAGTAGCGGGCTGATCCCGTGAATATCAGCAATGGTCCAACCTAAAGTAGGTTTGTGGGCCCTCAAAATTTTCAGTAAATCAGCTTCTTGGTGATTTTCCAGACTGGATGAGATCACAATAGGGAAAGTTTCAGAATTTCCCAAGAAGGCATACTTCAAGGTAGATGGCAAACTTTTGAGCTCGGGCTTGGGTGGTTGGATGGTAGAAGGTAGAGTTTTGGGTTTTGCAAGTGGTAACGCTTCAAAAGTGGGTACCCACCTTTCGGTACCCATCACGTCTTCTTCATTTAGGAGGGAGTAAATGTACTCAACCTCGGGTGAATCTAAGAACTCGGTCTCTTCTACAGTAAGCATAGCCTCTAGGGGGTCGGAAAAGAGATGACAATCGACGTGTTCTTGGACAAGTGTGTCAATAATGCTCACGTCACGAATGTCATCATCATCCCCCATTTGGCTCCCAATGTTAAATATGTTGAGCTCAAGGATCATGTTCCCAAACGTCATTTTTAGTAGCCCATTTCGACAGTGGATCACTGCGTTGGACGTGGCCAAGAAAGGCCTTCCAAGTATGATGGGCGTTTGGGCTTGAAGATTCGACGAGGGACAAGTATCAAGGACTATGAAGTCCACCGGGTATAGAAAGTTGTCCACTTGGACAAGCACATCCTCCACCAATCCCCTCGGTACCCGAACACTACGGTCGGCTAATTGAAGGGTCACCGAGGTCGGTTTCATGTCCCCCAACCCAAGTTGCTCATACACCGAGTATGGCAACAAATTTACACTAGCCCCCAAGTCAAGCAGGGCTTTCTCCACTATCTTTCCCCCAACTCTCACAGAAATGGTAGGACAATCGGGGTCCTTGTACTTCGGTGCAATGGGGGTTTGAATGATCGAACTAACTTGGTGTGTCAAGAATACCTTCTTTTGAACGTTGTGCTTGCGCTTGATTGTGCACAAGTCTTTTAAAAATTTAGCGTAAGAAGGTATTTGCTTGATTGCATCAAGTAACGGGATATTGATTTTAACTTGCTTGAAAAGCTCAAATATCTCGTTGGAGTTCGTCAACTTGGGTAGATGCCTCAATCTTTGTGGGAATGGGGCCGGCATTGGGCAAGTGGAGACCATGGGTTCTCCCATAGGAACAGATGTGGAAGTGGAAATGGGGGGAGATGGAGGCAAAACACTCACCGGGTCATCATCTTGGGGTTGTGGAGTAGGCACCGGAGGAGGAGTGGGGATTGCTTTTGGGAGAATGGTCTTGTCGACCTCTTTCTCACTCCTCAATATGCTGATGGCCTTCGCTTGTTCCACATTGGACCCGGAAGGAGAATTTCCTTGCACAAAATGTTGACCTTGGGGGGTTTGCTTGTGGTTGGGCTAGAAATTTCCCTTTTTCATGTTGCATAGTCCCCAATATGGTGGTAAACTTGGTGAGTTGGGAGCGGATGTCTCCAATGGCTTGCGTGTTTTGCTCATTTACATTTGCTTGCCCTTGCATGAACATTTGCAAGGTATCCTCCAAACTTCGCCGGTTAGGCGGTTGGTAAGAGTTGGGACCCGTGGAGGGACCCGGAGGATTGTAGGCATTTGGTGGATACCGCGGTGGTGCCGGGCCTTGTGCATTTTGATGGGCCGGGTATTGTCCTTGAAATCCCGGGGGTCCTTGGGGTTGGCCACCCGACTCGTTGTTCCTCCAACTGAAATTCGGATGATTTCTCAATCCCGGATGGTAAGTGTTGTTGTAAGGCACGTTGGTGGGCTTTTGCCCTTGGTGGAGGGCATGGACCTCAGCTTGGTCCGAACCTTGGAGTACCTCTTTGAAAGCAGGTATGGTTGGACAGATATTGGTAGTATGGTCAATTGTATCACATATGGCACAAGCCTCCCCGGGCTTAGGAATGGAAGAGACCTCATTCACTCGATTGATTTCCAATTTCTCTAGTTTCCTAGAGAGGTGGTCGAGGCGTTTACTAATGTCATCCTCTTCCCTTGGCACGTATTTGCCCAAACTTCCGTGTTGAGTGGGGGCTTATATGGGCGGTCATTGGGATCCGAATAATCCCATGATTGATTGTTCTCCGTCAACTCATCTAGGTAAGCTAGAGCCTCGGAGGCTCCTTGGTACAAAAACTCGCCACTAGTCATTAGGTTGATGAATTGGCGATTGCGGACTGATATGGCCTCATAAAAAAACGCCACAATTTGCCAATCCTCATACCGGTGATGAGGGACAGCGAGGAGATGCTCTTTATATCTTTCCCAACAAGAACAGAAGGATTCGTTGGGTATTTCTTCAAAATTTTGGATTTTCTTTTTCAAAGTGGTAGTGCGGTGAAGTGGGAACCATTTCTTGTGGAATTCAACTTGCATTTCCACCCAACTAGTCACCGAATGTGCTCTCAAGGAGAGAAACCATCGCTTGGCCTTCTCCTTGAGGGAAAAGGGAAAGAGTTTCAAACCCGCCATCTCAAGGTGAGTGGCCACGTTGGTGAAAGTGTTCACCACCTCCTCGAACTCTTTAATGTGCACATAGCAATTCTCCGATTCCATCCCATAGAAGCTAGGTAACATGCCAAGCATGTTAGGCTTTACATGGAATTGATGCCCGAGGAAAGCGAATGCACGAGGTGGTGGTGGTGTGAGTAGGGTGCAAGTAATCCCGCATGGTGCGACCCATGGGTGCGTCATTGGCCTCATGTTGTTCGGCCATTGGATTGAGAGGAGGGTTGTCTTGGCGAATGAGCCTATGTGTAGCGTCACGAGTGTAGACACTCATACACCGAAGACACTCTCCTAACAATGAAGTGTGAGTGCAAAAAGAAAATAAAACTTGCGAATTGCACGTTCCTTTGACTTGCGTTACACTTTAGGTTTACAAATATGGGTAGGTTAAAGGTTTCCGCCAAAGAAACTTGCACTTTGCAAAATCTGCGTTTCCTTAAAAATAACTATTCAAGTCCCCGGCAACGGCGCCAAAAACATGACCGAACCGGCAAGAATGTGCGTCGTTAGGGTGCCGGCCTCGGGTCAATGGTTTAATTTCATAAAACAAGACTTTCCTCAAAATATTTAAAAACAAGTATAATGGATAGTCCGGAGTATCGATCTACAGGGAAAAGATGGTTGAATTTAAAGAGTTCGCAAATTTGGTTTTTTCGACGTTTCGGACGTCAACCTCAAAGTTTGTTTGGTGTGGTTAACAATGATATTAACTAAGTGAGAGATTAAAACTAGATTAAGGAGTGGGGTTAAGTCCTAAAGTTTGGTCTATTCAAATCTTCCGTTGATCTATCTCTTCTCCTAATATCTCAATCTAGCCCCCGGTCTCGGGTTTTAGATCGGAAAATACTTCAATGAAAATCAGAATTTTAATTCATAAAATGATTTGATGGATTCTTTCAAGTTCAAGAAAATGGGATCAAAAGATAAAGGTCATCAATCCAAGTATTAGATATACCAGCTCTAAGGATGGCTATAACTAAGCAAGAACTTAACTCTTCATTTTTGTTTCAATAGGAAGAACTTAGAAAGATCCATCAATGGACATTAGATACATATTGAGAAGATATAGATCAACATGGTTTTGAATAAACCTCACATTTAGACTTAACCCACACTAGTTTAGCTACTCATATTTACCATAAACATGAAAGAAGTAAGAGAAAACATGATTAACAAACTTATCTAAGGAAAATATGAATGATCTAACCAAAACTATACTAGAAAACTCTTAGAACATCAGATTTTAAGGTGAAAAATGCAATACAAATGGAAATATAAAAATAAATCTTACCAATACTTGAATGATTCCAAGAGAGTGAATGGATTCACAAGAGAAAACCACTAAAGATAACCAATGCTACTTAAAACTTGAAAATTAAAGTATGAAGAACAAAATATCTAAGACAAAAAGGGAGGCAAGAGCTCTTAAAATCTGATAAAATCTGTGTATTTTATGTGTAATGTGTGTTATGTGTCCCTTTGCCAAAGAAGTAACAACCTACAAAATATCCTAATTAATTTAGGTGAAATCACAACTCTACCCTCCATAATGTCATAATAAGAAGTTTCTTATTCTATTCTCTAGGCTAAAAGCTTTCTTGTCCCCTAATTTGGCACAGAATTTGATGTAAAGTGGTCCCACAAGAATCAGTCGGAATTGGGTCTCTTTCAATAGGAGTGAATCTCTATCGGTAGAGAAACCTTTTGTCTTTTCTGGATTTCTTCTCTCTACCGATAGAGCTGACCCTCTACCGGTAGAGCGACCTTCTGTCTATTCTGGTTTTCTTCTCTCTACCGATAGTACTGACCCTCTACCAGTAGAGAAACCTTCTGTCTTTTTCTGGTTTTCTTCTCTCTACCGATAGTACTGATCCTCTACCGGTAGAGAAACTTTCTGTCTTTTTCTGGTTTCATTTCTACCGATAGAGACTGATCCTCTATCGATATAACCTCTTTGACTGGCCTTGATTTCTCCTTCTCTACCGATAGGACTTGATTTTCTATCGGTAGAGAAACCTTTTGAGTTAATTTTCTCGGCCTCTTCACTTTCCACTCCAACTTCACTTCCGTCATTCCCAGGCCTTTTCTTGGCTCTTAAACAAAGCCGTAATTGGTCCGAGCCTTTGGTTCGTACTTGGGCTTTACAACACTCCTTTAGCGTTCGGAAACCTACAAAGAGGAAACGACATCTACGCGTGCAATATTAAGTAGAACAATGATAAATCATGTGTTAGGATGCTAGAATGGACACATTGTGTCACTTTAATATACACTTTGCTGTGATCAACAAAAATCCCATGCTATGCACGGGGCCTGTAAAATAAAATGAGAAATATTTTATCATGTCAATCTATGTTTTTCTTAAAAATTTTAATAGTTAATAAATTCTTACCACAATAATGCAATATGAAACACGTCATTTTCATAGCATGTGCAACTTGAAACATCTTCAATATCTTATTTTAAACACTATTTTTTAGTGAAATATTAAAAATTAATATTTTAATAACTAAATTAATTTGATCAATTATTCATTCAACTCAACTTTAGAAAAATAAAAATAAAATATAACAATTCAAGAATTGTTATAGTTTAAAGTAAACAAGAATAATTTTCGAAAGAGAGATTGTCTAATTTTAAATCAATTTATCCATCATTTTACCATAAAAATAGTCTCAATATTTTTATTGAATAGAATAACAAAATAAAAAATTTATAAAATTAGTTAATGCAATATTTATCTACCTATACTACAATCTAGAAAAAGAAATTCAATCTAATATTTAAAAATCCGTAAAACATAAAATATATATATATATATATATATATATATATATATATATATGATATCTATTAATTGAATTTATATTACTTAAAAATAAATTATCAATTACCTTCTTAAAGCCTAGCCAAGAAGCATATACAAATTTCAATTATGATACTATTCAATACTTATAAAATTATGAATAATCCAGGGCATAATTAAGTTTTTTATCCAATTTAACTTCAAGAGGCGAGTATGAATGCAAGTAAAATTTAGTGATCTGCATATTATCCAACTCAATCTGCCGTATAAATATTACAAAGATAATATTACCCATTTAACAAAATTTAAATATACTTAGTATAATTTTTCAGTTTCGTTGCTTTCATCCTTTACATTATGTGACATCTTTTTATATCTTTTTTCCAAATTTTAAAAACAAAAAAGTCTAAAGAAAGAATTGTTTTTTAATCTTTTGTCTTACCATTTTACCTTATTTGGATTTATTTTTAATAGTCAATCTACTTAATTGACCAAATTAAAACCATCTAAAGATTAGTGAACTTGTCGATTCTAAAGATAAGTAATTTTACAGCGGTTAAAAAAATATGCGTGCCTAGGATGAGTTGATTAATATGTAGCCTCAACTCACTCTATCTAATCTAGACACATTCTTACGATGATAGTGCAGTCGATTAACAATCTCATAAATAATAGCAAACATTTTGTTGTTTTTTTATAAATGAGATATGATTATATATATTTATTTATCTTATAAGATGTTGTTTACCAAAAAAAAAAATCTATATGAGAATATGTCTGTTTATTTGTACTTTTATTTTGAAAATCAATCTCTGCGTAATTTCTTAAAATATTATACTTAATTGCATAAAAATAAAAACTACATGTGTAGATATAGATAAGTAAAGAAAGTTATGGAAATAAAAATATTATATATGAAATATGACAAGCTTTTGAATTTGAATTAAAAAAAGATTAAAATAATATTTTTGTTAGTGTAAGGTAATATGTAGTATTTAAAAAATTTGACCACAAATCAATCAACTTTTGATACTTGTCGCACTCAGAGCGACTCACACGAAAAATTATCCTGCAATAATTATATACTAGCACAAAATCCGTGCTATGCACGGGATAAATTAAGATATTTTTTATGAATACGAATTTCATACCAAATGATATATAGTACTTAAATTTTAAAATCTTTAAAATTATTTATTTTCCTTTGTATTTTTTTATTTTTGTATTTTCAATAAGTTTTCTTATATACCCAAATTTATATCTTACAAAATATAATTTTTTAAAGGTATCTTATCTAAATTATATTCTTTTGAATTATATTTCTTGACATTTCAGTGGCAACGCACGGATGTGTTCTACAAAAAATTCATTTTTCTTTTTCAAATGATATTATTATGCATGTAGTTTAATTTCTTTAGAAAATTATTTATTCTAAAAAGAGTATATGATGTTGACCATAATCCAATCTTAAATTTAGGCTTCTAACTTTTTATTTGTTTTTTTTTTTTTTTGAGGTGCTACATGGTAAGTTTGGTAGGATTTTTCACAGAAATGCCACCACAATAGCCTATGCATAATTTCGTTTTTTTATTTTGAACTTTCAATCCAAATTGACGAAACATTAAAGAAAGTTATTATTATTTTATTTATGCATCTCTATACGCAAATAAAGATGACAATACTCTATTGTTTGGAAGATAAGAATAAAAATATACATCAAAATAGTAGTTCATTTTAAACCACACTAATCGAAACCACACAATCAACTTAATAATAGAAATTGAGTTTAAACTCGTTCATAGATATACTAAGTAGATCCGATTGTATAATGATCCTAGATATATCAAGTCAACCTATTGATTTGCTATAGTATAGATATTAACCCAACTTAACAATTACAAACAAACAAAAAAGATAATAATTGCATGAAAGAGATTTTAGAATAGAGAGTATATGATTCTATAGCATGACAGTACGAATTTATGCGTTTGGTGATTATTTATGGCTTTGTTAATCCTAACATGAATTTTGTAACAATGTATGAATTTAACGACTATTTACGCCATTATTAACTATTTTAATTTGATGTTAAAAAAATTATTTTGATCCAAAAAATCCAGCATGAGATTGCAAAGGGTTAAGAAAAAAAAAGCAACAAATTACCAAATGATTTAAAGGCATAGCACAAAATTGTCTTTAAAATATAAAACATAGATAACCCAACAACTCTATATAAATGAATACAAATATCAGATTGTGAACAATAAATAAATCTTTCGAGACATTATCGTAAATTTTTCTTTTTTTTTCTCTAATTGTGTGTAATCTTTTAATCGAGTTGTTTGACCAATTCAAAATCAAATATTATTTATAATATATTATAAATTTTGACTAAAATATATCTTCTATTTTCATTCGGACATTGATATTGCAAGTGCAATTAAATACATAAGAAATTGAATTGGATAAAATTTGAATAGATGAAGATCATAAGCACAATGAATTTGATTGTAAAGGTGGTGATCGAGGAGGACGGCTATGTTGGGTGCCCATCTCGGCTGGATGAGGGTCCCCTTTCTTCTGCTTATTCTTGTGTTGTTCGGGTCCCTCTGTACCTTTCCGCTTCCACGGATCCGTCAGCTTTTTGCTCGGTCCACTGGAGGGGCCGACTGCCAGCTTCAGAGTCGTAGGCTCCTTCTCCTTGCGCGGCATGAGGTCTGTCTCTGAGCGCTCTGCCTGTGCACGGTCTATCTCTGCAAATAGTGCTCTCAGCTCTTCGTCACCAACACTCGGAGACGGGCTGTAACCCGAAGAGAAGTCGGAAGTGTCAGTACCTGAAGATATGGCGACAACGGTCTCCGGCGTGCTTTCTGCCCTCGGTTCACGGATAATGCCGAGTGGTGGACTGATGCGCGAATGACTGGAGATTTCTGGCTCGCAGGATCCCCCTTCTCCAGCTTCGAACTCACTGCTGCTACTGGAGTCCCCCCGAGCCTTGAGTTTTGACCTGTACGAGTCCACGTAACCCAGAAGAACTGTACAGTGTCGATGTCTTCTCCGGATGGCGAGTGCTTGGTCAATTCTAGCTCGCGAGGCTCGGCCCTTCAGCTGTAAGACCACTTCTTTTCCTGCAAAAAGAAACAACAATGTTTAAAAGAAAGAGAAAGAAAGACAGAAACAAAAACGAAGACTTCACACACATGTAATACTTGCGTACCCAGCTACCCTAGGGATTGGGTTGAATCTAAATTCGCCGAGCGCGTACTAGAATTCCCCACTGACGCAGACGAAGTCGTTTGCGTACTTGTCAGAGTCCGGCAACCCTCTAATGAGCTTTCTCTGCCCGGCTCGGCTCCCAAGGAATCTCCTCTTGGAGACCTTGTTCTCAGTCACGAAGTACAAGCCGAACAGGTCCTCGACTTCGCATGCCAAGTTATACCTCTCCTTTAACTCTATAACTCCCATCACTATTCGGTAGAAGTTTATGGTTACTTGGGAAGGGGTTAGTTGGAGGAGGTTCAGCATTGCCAAAGGAATGGGTGAAAGGGGAACCTAACACCTCCCTCAATAATGGCCATCAGAGGGAGGATGATTTGGAAGTCATTGGAAACCGGGCTCTCGTCCGGTTGAACTAACCTAATCTGCACGCTCTTCGGAATGCCATAGGTTTGGCGGAAGTCGGCAAGGCTCTCAGGGTCGTCAAAGAAGCGTGTGTAGCGGTTCCTTGCCGTCTGTGGTGTTGCTTCTCCACTCGGCAGTCCAGATAAACTGCTTGTGCCAGGCTCTCCGGCGTCGGCAGACGAAGCCAGTGCTAAATCCACTTCGAGCTCGGACATCCTATCAAGAAGTGCACGGGTGTCAAAAGAAATGCTAAGGCAAGATCACTCAACTAAGTCTAAATGGGGTTCGGCTGAGTATGAACCCCTCGGCCTCACTCGTGTTCTACGGCCTCTAATACAGACATCAATCTCTCCTATAGACATCAGCCTCTCTAACAAACCTCGGCCTCTACATTAGAGTAACACAAACTGTAGAAAAGTCGAAAAAACCTACGCTAAGACTACTCGAAATGCAAAGAAACTGGAAATATATCAACATACAAACACCCGACTTAACAAAGTGGCAGGGGCTAAAGAGATCATACCTTCTTGCGTGGTTTGAAGATGTTAACACCGGTGCAGATTCGTGTTCTTGAGAGAGGGTGAAGGCACTGAAGGCTAAAAAGTTCTCTCTATCCTAACAACCCCCTATTTATAGGCTGGTACGGAAGACGAAGCGATAGAGGCGGGAAGACGAGACGCTTCGTCTCCAGCCGTCGGATGGAACGACGCATGTCACGATCTGTGGGGCTGACGGCTATCATGCCTCGATATTGGTGGCCGAACAGTAGGTTCAGGCCTACGGAAGGTCGGGCTCGGAAGTCGAAGCGTCATACGCGGGAAGACGAGACGCTTCGTCTCCGACCGTCGGATGACACCACGCGTGTCATGATCCGTGGAATTGACGGCTGTCATGCCTCGATATTGGTGGCCGAACAATAGGCTCCGGCCTACGGAAGGTCAACCCCTCTCACGACCAGCTTTGATGTGAAGGGGTTGAGGGGCTATTGTAGTAGGCCGGAATAGTCGTTAGTGGGCTCCCGGCCCATGATCATCTGCATCGTATTTTGGAGCTCGGCATGACCCAAACCTGCCAATATGAGTTTCCTGGTGTTGGGCCGCACGACCTGTCGGCCCGAGTTTGAGTTCGGCCTTTCCGAACGAGTTTGAGCTCGGCCTTTCCGAACGGTGGTTTCACGTTCCGTACCGATCTCCGGCCTCTCTATGCTCAGCATTCATTACTCGGCCAAGGGATCCCCTTTAGCAGTTTCTCGGCCAGGACGTCTAAAAACGCTCAGCGACTCGGTTTCTGAACACGAATACACGTTCTCCGTTTTCTAAGGGAACGTGCAAGTACACCCTTCCGATCCGCACGGACGTGGGACACGTGGCAGCGCCCCCGCGGTCTTCGGATCACGACCTACATACTGGGCTGAAGTCACTGGCAGACAGTTGGATTCTCACTCTATAAATACCCCAACGGCACTCCTACTACAGGTACATGCACGCTCGCGCTAAAACTATACTTTCAAGTTATTTCAACTCTTCCTAAAGAGCTAAGTTGATCGTCGGAGTGCCCACCGGAGATCCAACCCCCGGTCGGCACTAATTTAGTATTGAGTTTTTTGCAGGCTATTCGAGAGAATTCGATTCATCAACCCGAGAAGTCTACATTGGATTCAAGACTCCACACTATTTTACAGTACTTCACCTAGGTGATTCAAGATACTAAACAAGGAATACTACACTTGCAAATTACTTGAACTATCCACCTCATTTTAAAAGCCAAAAACTTCAAATAATGCACAATTGGCTCCTTTGCAGATTGTGAACCCAAAATAGAAATAGATAGCCATGACAAAGTCCTATACCTGAATGTGCAATTCTCAACTCATTCTCAACTCAAAAAACAATGCTATAAGCTATCTGACCTAGACAGGTCAAGAAACTAGCTCTCTGCCCCTGATCTCTAAAGAACCATATAAATCATGTTTAACGAAAAGCAAGAGTGACTACAGTCACATAATAAAAAATGCATGAGAAATGAGATTCATCCTTACCGAGAAATTTTTCGTATTAACATTTTCACGAGAGGAAGCGTGCCTTTTGGGCCCACTGCTAAGAGATTTTTAATCTACAGATGTTAGAGACGATAAATTTAGTCCACTCATAACCCATAAAAAACAGAACGGATCGTCTATAGCCCATAGGTAAGAGAGGGGAATTACGGAAATAATGTCTAAATCTGACGCAGACATACAATGACTAACCATGTTGTTGTATATAAAATAGAGATGCATGATCAGAACTTCAACCTACCACCTAAAAGAGTATCAATCAGTTAAGTGTATTATGCATTTACACTAGAATTCTCTCCATTCATTTAAACACAGCAAACCGAAGCAGGATCATGCAAACAAGTCTAAATAGAGGCTAAGTGATTCCTATATTTTTTCCTTCGGTATGCATTAATAATGCCTACATGAGATCAAAGATGTACAGTTTTTGGTCACTTAAGGTTAAGGTATATCAACTGATGCAACTGTTTTGCATAAATCTTCATGGGTGACTAAGAATAAACGGTAAGGCCCTAAACCACATGCTCAGAGTCAGTATATTCACTTGATATAAAGTACAACTCACAATTTAGATCATAAACATCTAGATGCAAGCATGGACACATCTAACAACCTCATGTATTCGTGTTCAACATGTTTTGGACATGGACGCAACACTGTCTTTCCGGAAATGGATATGACATACCTTAACAAGTGTCTGGGTTTTTATAGGATTGTTTAGTCGGACACTACAATATCTTTGGTACACTCAAATGACATGTTGGGGATGTGAGCGTAGCATACCGTTATTATTTATTGTTTTATTTGTTCTTTTCTGTTTCTCTTATCTTTAAGGGTATCTTTATCCTTTTATCTTATTAGGTTTTATCTCATTAGAGGGTCACTAGGATTGGCCTATTTAAACACTTATCTTGTACAATAACATCATTGAATAATATAGCAGTACATCTTTTTCCCTTCTATCATGGTATCAGAGCTATGTTAGGTTTGGGTTAGGGTTAAGGTTTGACATCTGCATCAGTAGCACCACCTCCCTTCTCTTGAACGTATCGCCACCTCCCTTCTCTAATACGTAGCAGTTACCTCCTTCGCAGTCCACCGCCTTTGTCTAGCCTCGCAAGACTCAGTCGACCCTCTTCGGTCTCTGCTCTCCCTCGCCGGCCATCGCCCCCCATTCGCTGGCAGCCGCACCCCCCCTTGCCGGTCGCCAGTCACCGCAGCCGACTGCTGCTGCCCTTTGTTTATCTCCAGTGAGCCTCTCCCTCTCCAATTTGGATCTGCAACAGTGAACTCTTCCTCTGCAACAGTGGTATTCTCTCTTCATTTTTCGCTCTCTAGTTCTGACATGCAACAGTGATATTCTCTATTCGCTATGACTTGACCTACTAGCCCTATCCATCTCTTCTTCATTCAATTGAGTATTTTCTATCATGTCAGATGATAAAACGTAAGCCAGGTTAATGGGTAACAACTATCCCTATTGGTCACATGTTATGAAAAATTTTGTTGTGGGCAAGGGATTGTGGAGAGATGTCGATAGGTCAATATTGCAGCCTTCTGATCCAAAAGCCGACAACCACAAAATTGCCCTTACCAAATGGGCTATGAAAAATACTAGGATTCTTACTTGGATCCACAACTTTGTTGAACCAAATATTTGTCTGAATTTCTCCAAATACAATACAGTACAGAAAGTGTGGGATTATCAAAAACTATGTATTTAAAGTCCAATTTCGCCAAGCAGTATGAGCTTGAGATGTCTATTCGGAGTGCCACTAAAAAGGATAAATCAGTTCAATAGTTTTACAATGAGATGACTAATTATTAGGATCAGTTGGCTCTTATGAAACCTTTAGATTTGCAATCACTTGATAGCTATGTTCAGTATCGGGAGAAATATCTTGTACAGTTTCTCATGGCTCTTCGAGATCAGTTTGAGCCTCTTCGGGTGGCTATTTTGCACCGTTCTCCCCTACCCTTAGTTGATTCTGCCCTGCGTGAGATTATTGCCGAGGAGACACGGTTCAAAGTGCCTTATGTTGCATCTCATGCTCAGTCTGTGTTTGCCACTCCTGTGGCTACTTCGAGTTAGTCTTTGGCACCGATCCTCCCTACTCCAGCTTCACATTCGATTCAAGTAACCGGCAAGCCAAAACCTCGTGTAGCTATGGATGAATGTAATTTTTTCCATCAGAAGGGCTACTGGAAGAATGCATGCCCCAAACTTGTTCAAGCCAAGGGTCGCACCTCTTCTCACTCGACCACCCCATCCTCATCTCGGCCTCCATAGCACTTCTACCACCCCCCAACACTTTCGAATTCGCATTAACGATATCTCATGCCTTGTATTCCCGTAGGATCCTAGTTCCATTTCCTACAAATCCTGTCGCGAAGTCTAGTCCACAACATTCCTAGTCTTCGCACCGAGCAGACTAGTTCACACTATTCCTAGCCTTCCCATCGAGGAGTCTAGTTCATAATATTCCTAAGCACAACATAGACCGTGGAATACATCCACTCCTTCAATATATCAATCATGACTGAGAGTCAAATGAATAAGATGCACCATTTCTACTAAAAGGAGTCATATTACACTCTTCCAAGTGTATAACATTCAAGATGATAAGCATTCAAACTAAGAACACCCAACACATATGTAAATATACTCAAGCCCTTAACACAAAGGGCAAATGTATAATACACCTATAACAAGTCATAAACAAGTAAGAAAAGCAAGAAAATCCCTATCTCAAGAAGGAAATCCAAGATTTGAGTTTAAATAGTGAAGCCCTAGCTTGAATGATGGAATGAAGCTCAACCAAACCCTCTCCAAGCAAAAACTCACCTCCAAGTGCTTCAAATCAAAGGAAAATGAAGGAGTTTCAAGGATTTAGGGCTTAGATCATGTATTTGGGTGGAAAAAAGTGAGAATTGGGGTTTTCTAGAGAGAGAAGAGTAAGAATTTTGGATTTAGAATGTGTGGGTTACGTTTTTAAAAAATTTGGTTCGTCAATTAAAATCCACTATACGCCCGCCTGATCGGTCACAGAAAGGGGGCAAGGGAGTCTGACCGGTCATAGCAAGCCATTATCAAAATTTCGTCACCCGCCTGACTTGTCACGGAAAAAGGGCCAAAGGGCGTGACTGGTCACGCCAACCTACTGATCAAAAATTGCATTTTTGACTGATTGGTCACACCGATCTCCTCCTGCCCTGACCAGTCACCCAAAACTCCTTCCATATTCCTCCCTTCTTCATCCAAACTCATCCAACTCAAGTAAATATCCATTTTAATCACCGTAAAACATTATTAAACAATAAAATATAACGGGCCCTTACACAATTAGTATTGCTACTGCAAATGGGTCCCCGATGCATATTGTTTTTGTCGGTTCTATTTCATCTCCCTCCTTTAAATGTCATTACTTCTACATCGAAAACTTAAATTGTCATTAATTGAGATACAATTTATTCAAATTTCATAGAATATAAATTACACTAGTGTATTACCCGTGCTTACAACACACTTAATACATTGAAACAATGTTAAAATTCTAATTCAGCTATTATCATGTTGCGTTGTATATTGTAATATAGAATGGTCGAAACAATTTAAGTTGTGAAAATATATTTGGAGAGTCCCACGTTGTTGTATATATTGGTTCCGAGCATGCAACCTTCTTCAAAGGATGAGTTCACCTTAAATAGCTTAATTGTATGGGTTTAAAGTGGTCCTGGGTTCTATAACTACCATTACCTTGGTACTTGTCGTAATTGTAAGGGTTTGCACTTTGCAGTAACTGTTCTCTAGATTACAGGTTTCGAAGGATGGGTTATTTAGGTACATGTTCCTTATACTTGTGGTTTTCAAACCAGATTTTGCAATCCAGTAATTGTTCTCTAGATTACAGGTTTCGAAGGATGGGTTATTTAGGTACATGTTCCTTATACTTGTGGTTTTCAAACCAGATTTTGCAATCATTTTCCTAACTGTACTCATTAAGGCTGCCACGTTTCCTTTAACTAAGAAAGAGGTTTTTCTTATGGTTGGTCCATATTCAATGGAAAATTTCTTGTATGGTTTTGTTCTTGCCCATTAGTTGATGGTAAAAATTGTTGAATTTAGTTGGGGATCTTCTCTAAATTTCCTATTGGAGATCTTTTATCTTCAGATGGAATCTACAACGGCAACGTGATCACTACAACCTCAAATAATGGCTCTGCAGCAAAGCTGGAGACCAGGTTACCTTTCATCTTGTTCTTTTCTTTGTTGAATATTCTCTTTGCAGCACATATGCCTCTTAGCTGGCTGTCTACCAATTTTATTTACTATTTCTAACCCGAATGTGTCACTTTTTGTTCCCATATTTGAGGGTATCTATTGGGAGATCTAGAGTATTTCTAATGCAAGATTGGACACTAATATTGCGAGGTAACAAGAAATCATCATCAGAAATTGTTATTCTTAAATTAAACTAATCATTGAAAGCTTAAGTTCTGTTTTTAATCAAACTTTGGTGATTTTTCATTTGATGTACAACTTCAACGTCAGACAAAAATGTAAAGCTTCTACTACACCTAATTTAATAATAACAACTTCTGATGTTGATTTCATCTTACCTCGCAATATTAGTGTCCAATCTTGCAAAAGAGATACACTAGATCTCCCAGTAGATACCCTCAAACATGGGAACAAAAAGTGACATATTCAGGTCATCAATAGTAAATAAAATTGGTAAGGCAACCCACTAAGAGGCATGTATGCTACAAAGATGATATTCAACAAAGACAAAGAACAGGATGAAAGGTAACTTGGTCTCCAACGTCGCCGCAGAGCCTTTGTTTGAGGTTGTAGTGATCACATTGTCATTGTAGATTGAAGATATAAGTTGACACATCAGTACATCTTTAAAACTTGAAGATGTTCTCCAATTGGAAATTTAGAGAGGTCCTCCAACTAAAGGCAACAATTTTAACCTATCAGCTAATGGGCAAGAACAAAACCATATAAGAAACTTTCCATTTGAATATGGTACAAGTATAAGACAAACCTCTTTCTTTGTTAAAGAAAACGTGGCAACCTTAACGAGTACAGTTAGGAGAATGATTGCAAAATCTGGTTTGAAAACCACAAGCATAAGGAACATGTAAACCAAAAAACCCATCCTTCGAAACATGTAATCCTTCGAAACAGTTACGGCAAAGTGCAAACTCTAAGAATTACGTCAGGGACTAAAAAGTAATGGTAGTTATAGAACCTAGGACCACTTTAAACCCATACAATTGAGGTGAATGGCCATGCAGTTGACAGGCCATGTAAGGATCGTTTCGTTTCTTCCCAAAATCTTTCCAGAGAACTAAACACTATCTAATTGTTTTGTTCTAATTTGACTGCTCAATAAATGTTTTCAGATCTGCTTCACAAACTGACTTCTGCGTGTCTCCGCAATGCTCTTTCATTTCATTTCCATCTTGGTTCCAACCCTTAATGGGATAGTCATTGATCCAATATCATATACAACATCAAAAGCATCAATTGCTTCAATCACTGCAAAGTTATTACCAAAGTTGGATTCTTGTGTGTTGGGGTTGGTTAACACACCCAACACACTTCTCTCTCTCTTTTCTAAACAACATGGTATCAGAGCCATATCAAACCCTAACCCTAACCTCCTAAACCTAACCCTAATCTTCGGCCGTCGCAAACCTAACCCTAGTAGTTCATGCCGCCTACAGCCCATACAGCCCCTAACCTAGATGTTCCCTGGCGTCTTCCGCCCTGCTTCACCTTGTTTGCCGCCTAGCCTGCTGCCGCCCTCAGTCACTGATCAGCCACCATCAGTCTCTGTTTCGCCATTGCTTAGTCTCTGTTTCTCCACTGATCAGCCCCGTCTGGTCTGTTTAGCCTCTGTTTCGCCACTGATCAGCCCCGCCCCGTCTGATGATACCTTCGCCCCGTCTGATGATAAGTTCGTCCCAGGTTGCCTTCGTCTAATCAGCCCCAGGTTGCTCCGTCTGGTCTGATCAATTGATCAGTCTCTGAATTTCTTTACTGATCACCTTGTTTCGTTTGGCTCTGGTCTCTGTTCTTGCCCTCTCTGGTTTGGTGTTTGCTGTTTCGCCCTCTCTTCCAGTGAGATGGAAATCTCTGGTAGCGGAAACTAGGGTTTCGAAGAGAAATCTCTGGTAGCGGAAATCTCTGGTTCGTTTTCGTCTTTGGTAGATCTGAAAGGTTTGAGGAATTGTTGCAAGAAGTTGGATGATTTGGTCATGGTTTGCTGCAAAAGCCCATTAAGAGATTGAATAATTGGGGGTTGAGACAGCCGTAGGGATTCGTCTCTCTCTTGCGTTGATGGTTTTGTGGGCAAATATTGCTTCTGTTTTGGTTTTGATTCATGCCTTGTTCCATGCCCAGTACCGCTGGTAAAATACTGCTTCTGTTTTGCATTGCTAGTTCATTCTGTGATCCATCACTATTCGTGCTCGGGATTTCATCATTCAGTACTGTCGTAGTTAGTGTGCTTTGATCTGTTGGTGATTATTGTGGGTTATTTGCTGCTGGAAGATCCATGTATCACTTGATGGTTTGTCGATTCCTTATGGATGTTTGATCAATTGTTAATGCTTCGTGTTGATATTGCTATTGTTTGGTCAGTTGTTGGGTGCTATTTTTCTCTACGCTTCTGCTCGGCGCTCAGTTGGTTGGTTATTTGTAGTTGTGGTTGGTTTCTTCTGCTGGAGGTCGTGGTTGGTTGGTTGTGTTGATTTCATACGGTGAATAGTAACGAAGTTGATCAGTCTGTTGGTTGTTTGGTTGCTAGTGGATTCCGCGTTGGTGTTTGGGTTTGTTAAAGATGAAGTCTACTTCAGTTGTTTCCGGTGGTTTTGGTCCTAGTTTTAGTGGTCGCGGTTCTAAGTTTGGTGGTCATGGTGGTTCTAGTTATGATCGCATATCAGGGGGAGGTGTTTTTGGTCGCAACCGTGATATCCGACTATGTACCCATTGTGGGGGTACAAATCATACAGTTGAGTATTGTTATGATCTTCATGGTTTTCCTCAGGCTCATCAGGTTACTTCTTCCAAGAATATGGGGCCGGTTACTCATTATGCCGACACCATGGTGACTATTTCTGCAGAGCAGTATCAACGCCTTGTGTCAAGTCAGCCTTCATCTATGGGTTCTTCATCCACTGCTACGCTATCTCAGACAAGTTCCTCCGCTGCTTGCATTGCGTCTTCTTTGTCTTCTACTCATTGGGTTATTGATTCTGGTGCATCTGATCATATGACTGGTACTTCTTCTATTCTTTCCGGTCGTCAGTATCTCGGTAAACCATCTCGTGTTACCTTAGCTGATGGTTCTACCACCAATGTTACTGGTTTGGGTTCTGTTCATGTTACTTCCTCTTTTACTTTGGACTCCGTCCTGCAAGTTCCTAGTTTTCCATTAAACCTTATGTCTGTTAGTAAACTTACCAAGTTTTTGAATTGCTCCGTCACATTTCTTCCTAATGGTTGTGTGTTTCAGGATCTCAAGACGGGGAGGAAAATTGGAGGCGGTGTTGAACGTGGTGGTCTATATTACTTTACAGATATTGTTCACCCTAGTTCTGTTGCTCTTCAGTCATCAGTGTCACCATATCAACACCATTGTCGTCTTGGTCATCCATCACTTCAGAACCTTAAAAGTCTAGTGCCTTCATGTAGCCGTGTGGATACTTTGCCATGTGAAGTCTGTGAGTTTAGCAAACATCATAGAGTATCTTTTTATCCTAGGATTGAGAATCGTGCGTCGCATCCATTTGAGTTAGTTCATTCTGATATTTGGGGCCCCATGCATGTTCCTAACATTTCTGGCTTTCAGTATTATGTTATTTTTGTCGATGATTTCTCTCGTGTTACCTACCTTTATCTTATGAAAGAGAGATCGGAGTTATATTCTATTTTTAAGTCATTTTATATGGAAATCAAAACCCAATTTGATACTTGCATTCGCATATTTCGCTCTGATAATGCCCGTGAATATTTTAATAAAGTCCTTTCTCAGTTTTTTGATGATCACGGTATTATTCACCAGTCTTCTTGTGCTCGGACTCCACAACAAAATGGAGTTGCCGAACGCAAAATTCGACATTTATCAGAAGTTATGCGTGCAATGTTATTTCAAATGCAAGTTCCTAAGTCTTATTGGAGTGACGCAGTTCTTACCGCATGCTATTTGATTAATCGTATGCCCTCTACTATTCTTAAAGGTCAGATACCCCATAAGGTCTTGTTTCCCGGTCGTCCCCTCCACTCATTACCCCTTCGAATTTTTGGGTGCACGTGTTATGTTCATGCTCTGGATCCTGACCGGAGCAAACTTGACCCTCGCTCCATTCGGTGCATTTTTCTTGGTTATTCTTGGACTCAGAAAGGGTATAAGTGTTATTCTCCATCTTTACGTCGTCATTTTGTGTGTGTCGATGTCACATTTAATGAGTCACTCCCGTTTTATTCAGAGTCTGTTACTGTCAATGATCGGCTTGCATTTGAGTCAGTATTTCCTATAGCTGTCCCGTCAGGTACTGGTCCTCCACCAACACCTCCTCCACCAAAACCTTTACAGGTATATGTTCGTCGTCCTAAACCTCCAATATTGCCATCTCTCCCTGAGCCACCAGTGTCATCTCAGCAAATAGCCCCACCTTCAACCACCGCTCCGTCTTCTCCTCCGTTGCGGGATCCTGACGACCTTGATCTTCCTATTGCTCTACGTAAAGGTACTCGCACTTGCACTTCTCATCCCATTTCTCACTATGTGTCGTATGATCACCTGTCTCCTTCTCTTCGTGCCTTTACTTCGTCAGTTTCTTCTATATATGTTCCTAACACTGTCCAGGAGGCCCTTTCTTTGTCTAGCGGACAGCAATGAAGCTTGAGATGACTGCTCTCCATGACAATGGCACTTGGGAGTTGGTTCCTCTTCCGTCAGGCAAGTCTACTGTTGGTTGTCGATGGGTCTTTACTGTCAAGTATAATCCAGATGGCACTGTTGAGCGATACAAGGCCCGTCTTGTGGCCAAAGGCTATACACAGACTTATGGGGTTGATTATGCCGAGACTTTTTCTCCAGTTGCCAAGATAAACTCTGTTCGAGTTTTTATTTCTCTTGCTGCTAATCTGAGTTGGCCCTTATTCCAATTGGATGTCAAGAATGCATTCTTACATGGTGATCTGCTCGAGGAGGTACACATGGAGCAACCTCCGGGGTTTGTTGCTCAGGGGGAGCGTTCTCGGGTTTGTCGTCTTCGCAAAGCTTTATATGGTCTGAAGCAGTCCCCTCGAGCTTGGTTTGGTCGGTTTAGTGAGGCTGTACTGCAGTTTGGTATGCGTCGATTGCATTCAGATCACTCTGTATTCTCTCTTCAGTCAGAGCGTGGGAAAATAGTGTTGATTGTGTATCTAGATGATATCATTATTACTGGAGATGATCAGAAAGGTATTGATGAGTTGAAACTATTCTTACAGCGTCAGTTTCATACTAAAGATTTGGGTAAGCTTCGGTATTTTTTGGGTATTGAGGTAGCAAGATCCAAGTATGGAATTAATTTGTCTAAACGTAAGTATGCATTGGATATTCTTGAGGAGACAGGTTTATTGGGAGCAAAACCTGTGGAGACTCCAATGGATACTAATGTGAAGCTTTGTGTTGATCAGGGGGAGATATTTTCTCACCCAGACCGGTATCGGCGCTTAGTTGGTAAATTGAATTACCTTGCCAATACACGTCCTGATATCTCTTTTGCTGTCAGTATGGTGAGTCCGTTTATGTCAGCTCCTCGACTTCCACACTGGGAAGCTTGTCTTCGTATTGTGAAATATCTTAAGGCTCGTCCAGGACGTGGTCTGTTTTATCGGTCTAATGGTCATTTGCGTGTTGAAGCCTTTACCGATGCTAATTGGGCCGGATCATCATCTGATAGACGGTCCACTACTGGGTACTGTACTTTTGTTGGAGGCAATTTGGTCACATGGAAAAGCAAGAAACAAATAGTGGTCGCAAGGTCCAGTGCAGAAGCAGAGTATCGAGCCATGGCACACACATCTTGTGAGATTGTATGGCTGAAGGCTTTACTCGAGGAGTTAGGTTGTGGTGTGGAGTTACCTATTCCTATGTATTGTGATAATCAAGCAGCAATACATATTGCTTCAAATCCGGTATTCCATGAGAGAACAAAACATATTGAAGTCGATTGTCACATTGTTCGTGAGAAGATAGATGGTGGTGTGTTATCTACTCCGTTTGTTCCTACAGGAGCTCAGTTGGCCGATATCTTCACCAAACCACTGTTTAAACCGCGTTTAGAGTTTTTATGTAACAAGCTGGGATTTTGTGATATTTATTCTCCAGCTTGAGAGGGAGTGTTAGAATAGCTTATTTAGTACTTGTCCCACATTGGCTAGCTAAGTGATGTTTCTAGTCATTTCATAATATAAATAAAGGTCTTGTGTGTTGGGGTTGGTTAACACACCCTACACACTTCTCTCTCTCTTTTCTAAACAACAGGTTTCTTGGTATGTTAACCCCAGAAAGAAGGGATGTTTCAGAGATTTTGGCGGTGAACTATTGTACAGTATATGTGTTCTATTTGTAATATATTATCCACGTCCTTTATGTTTTGATCAAAACCACAAAAACATGCTATCTTGAGAACACCAAAAATATAAGCAATTTTACATACAAAATAACCCTCAAAGATGAATTTGACTGAGAATTGATGAAATTTGAAGGGAGAGAAGGCAACCAGACGACAGAAACAGAATTAGATCATGAATGTAAACAAGAGGGAAAGAAGAGGCCACCGACATCACCATCGTGTTGTCCCCATGAATATGCAATGTACCACACATAATCAATCGAAAAATCATACCTAGAAGAGTTCCGGGCCATAGAATCTCAAGCAAGAGCACGTTTTGAAAGGGGAAGAAGCCGTACGGAAGAGATTGACGCGGAGGAGCAGAGGCTGCAAAACGAAGCCGTCTACACCGGTTTGGCCGTTAGTGATGAATCGACTGTTGGGGCTGAGCTAGGATTTAATGCTCGGAGTGGCACCACTAATAACAAAATCATAAGATGCAAGATGAACACAAAAAAATTAGACCAAAAAATCATGAGATGCAAGACGCAAAAAATTTAGTCCCTATTTATATCTGACTTCCTTCTAACTTGAATATAACAATCCCGACCTCTCTCACAGATTCAAATGCCACTTTAATTGATTCATTTCTCCTTTACCTACAAAAAAATCTTGTATATCATAAATTTTAGTTTTGAATTGGGGACAATATTTTAATTTCAATTTTGAGACTGTAAAATTTTCCCATCTTATTACACCATCGTACATACATATGAAAATTTATCTCACTAACAAATAGGCGTGGCAGGCTACCCCCCCAACCCCCCCCCCACATCACCCAAACCGAAAACAATAGCTCCACGTCTGAGTGGTACTGACTGAACCCATTATTCATTTGTTGGAGTGCATGGTAAAATGGTCAAGGATAACGTCTTAATACAAATAGCAAACTCAATCCTTTTTCTTCAGCCTATGGTTTAGATGGGTCAGGGTAAACAGAAAATCACTGCTCTGCTTTGCAATCTCTTAAGGAGTGTTTGATTTGGAGATATCAAAGGAAGAATGCATCATGTGAGGGTAGCAACCAGCCTTTTAGGGTCTATTGCACAAAGAAATGCATATGTGGTAATTGTATCAATACATGCAAACAAGTTGTTAGAAAACTAAATAAGTCTTAGGTTTTGAGATTTGAGAGATCCTAGCGAATTGTAGATCCATAAAACCTTGAAATGGTTAGAACTTAGAAAATACATTTGTTTTGCCAGCACCCATTTCAGCACCATTTTGCGCAAGTAGGTTGAGTGACCAGTGACCACTAATTTCCATAAGAACAAAGGAGGAAATAGAGTATAGCTATCTATGTAAAACATAAATGTGTTCAGTTGGTTTAGACCTTACTCGTCATAAGTAGAACCAACACAGGAAGATGGGGGTTGCAAAAACTATTATCATGAGCTCATTTGAATGCACCTAAAACAGCAGGTTATTCCAACTTTTCATGCTTAAACAAAAAACATATATATGAAGACTTACTATTCCAATACAATGACCCACCCGGGACAATGGTGATCAAACCTCTCTACGCAGTTCTTGCAAATGGAGTTGTGAGAAGCACGTGGCGGATGGTAGAGTAAACAAGTGTCACGGTACTTGACCTTAACAGTGTGGCCATTGAAGATTGAATCCTTTGTTCTGGATAACTGACTAACTTCAAATTAGGACCAGCACTGTTGACCCATTCCATTGATGCGGTATTGGCAACCAAGGATTCATCGAATTCAAGTGGCCGCGTATTCCTCGTTAGTATTACAAGATTTCTTCCAGATGTCAGAAAAAGGAAAGTCAAATCCTGCAAGAATTGAAAATAAATGCCGGGCCAAAATTCAATCATCAGTCAAGGAATCAAACCGATTCTTTTTCCCAACAAAATAGTCCTAACCAAAACTGTGAGGACACGTCCCACTATCAGCACAGAATACCCATACAAAGATTCGGTTTCTAGAATCTTCAAAAGCATTTTTATGCAGAAAGTTATTGCAGGCCATCCTATTAGGAATGCAGATAAAAATAGTGAAGCCGCATCAGGACCAAATACCAATCTCCCACCACACAGTAATCTCTGCCATGTATATAACGGAAAAGAGGCATGTTTCATCAAATCAACGTATTTATTAGGTATTGCGACTTAGATGTGGAATCTACAAGTTTTGAAGGATATTGGGTACAGAAACTGCTTTTATGCTTACCAAGTTCAAATCCAACAGAACTACAAGTACCATTTTCATCTCCTCCTTTTTGAGTACATGGTTGTTCCTGAGCAGAAATGCATGAATGTATTGGTGAGTTCACAAGGTTTTCTACTACTATTGTTGAGTACATTGGAAGATAACACATGACTTTACAACTAATGTGCATTACCAAAATGCATCAAAAGCCCTGTACCCGAAATACTTGGAACAACTTTATGAAAACAGCTATACCTTTCAGTTTGCCCCACAAGAAACTCGACTTGTTTATCAAGCGATTTTTTCCTTTTCTCATCAAGTTCTAGTTGGTGTTTATAAAAACCTGAAATCACAATGTTTCGATAGGAACGTTTTGAAATGTCACGACAATATGGTGAAATGATGTAAAATTCATATGATGCTAAGTGAACTTGCCAGCTTCACAATTTTCATCCAATATTTCTTCACGTCATTAGAAATATTGAGTGCAGCTTTTCTCCATCGTTGCTCTTCTTCCTGATCGTAGTCATAATTCAAACAATAGTTAGCCGTAAACTAAAATGAACAAAAATCTGAAGTTTATTGCTCGTGGTACAACACAATTTGTTGAAAACAAAAATCTTACGCATATGGCATTTAAATGTAGGCTGTATGGAATTATTCCGTGAATGTTATTGGAGATAGCATCCCTAATATAAAGAAGCATATGGAATACATTAAAGCCCCATTTTCCATAAGCAAGTTTTAACTCTATTCAATTTTTTTTTTTGCATTTTTTTTTGCCTCAATTTTTTGTAGATTATTGGTTTGTCTCGACGAGAGATTTCAGAAAAATTATAAATAATGACCCAAATTTGCAAAAAGTTCAGAAAAGACAAATAATCCATAAACATGAATTTTTTGTGCTTATTCGTCGTCTTTAGTGAACAAGTGACTTTTTTTTTAGTTTTTGAACATAATTTTATATTTTTTAAATTCCTCTTGTCGAGATGGACCAATAATCCACAAAAAATCAACAGAAGACAAAAAAAATACAAAAAACATTCATACAAGGACAAAATAATAATTAAATAATGAAGTCAGGCCAAATCAAGCCTAAGTCAAATGAGCTTTTCTGTACTTACAATTGAAGATTTTACCGGAACCTTACAATTGTTTCATACTGTGGAGGTCGGAGAGGTGGAAATCGAGATTTCAATTTGGTTTATATTTCCAGTTGGTTTGGTTTATATTTCACAAAATTGAGAATATATAAAAGAACGAATCCTCCATAACACTAAAGAGGTCACAATTGCTACAATTTTGGGGCAGTAATCTGGTGACCTACTACTTAATCAACTTTATCCGACAAGTAAATAGTGAACCAAAATTGTGATTCAGTGTTGAGTGCGTGTATATTGCATGCTGCATAAAAAAATTAGAACATGTTGGTTACCCTATTTATACAGATAATACAAAATTTCCGAAGAGTGACTCAATACCTCTGCCAACTATTTTAATTTTGTTTTCTTATGTTCGTTCAGTCAGAGCGGATGTTAGTTTTTTAATGGTTGATACTTGAGTTTTTTGTAAAATCAAACAATCAATTTGACCAGTCAAACAATCGATATTGTTTGTAGCCTACGAATAATCATCTTACAAGACATAATGGTATTTAACAACTTCCATATGACCTACTTTGGATTTTGATGTTTTAGCTTCATTAGGAGGGAGATGATTAAAGACTATATCTAATGTCTCTGGAAGAGTTCCCTAAACCTCTCACAACACATGTTTCAAGACAACCCTTCTTGGACTTGTTTGTGATGTTCTCTTCATCACCTTCCCGTGCTGTTCTACGTATCTTCTTTACAACCGAATGTCGTGATACCACGAGTGGGTTGCCCATGCCTGAAGGCACTTGACCGAAAATCAAAAAAGAAAATTGCAGATAGGCATTTGGTCAAGTGCCTAGCGAGTTTAACCGTGCTTGAAGGCCCTTGACCGAAAGTTAAAAAATCTTGCAAGTAAACACTCGACAGAGAATGAATACACAAATCCTTGCCTGTTGAACAGTAATTAGAGCATTACACATAAAAGGCATTACACGTACTCGCAAGAAAAGTCTGCACATTTCGCTGACTAAGATCAACCTGACAAAACTCAGGAAATCCAAGTACAGTAGTCTAATTTCAACTTACGCAATGGGGATGTATAAAACCAATTGCTATTTAAATTCCAAAATAATTATAATGATGGCTAAAACTTGATGACTTCACATGCCTTGAAAAAATCTTGGACTTCTATACGTTTCTGAAAAACAAAAGAAAATAACTTGCTTGGATGAGAAAATTTTGGACTTCTGTAAGTTGCAAAAATTTATGCCTAGAAAGGTCCTTTAGTTTAGCATAGGTAGAGAAAGATTCACTTGCTCAGGAGGAGAGAGAGAGAGAGAGAGAGAGAGAGAGAGAGACCATGTGGGGTGACTGCACGTGTGATTTGTGTGTTCCGTTCAATAGTTTAGCATTTTGATAGCAAGAGTTTGCAAGTATTGAAATTGTTAGAATAGTTTATGTTTGTTTAGTCCCACATCGCCTATGTTAGGCTTGTGGCTTTGTTCCCAGTAACATAAATAAAGTGATTAGGTGTATGGGTTAAGTTACCTAATACACTTTTACCCTTCTCTCTCTCTCTCTCTCTCTATCTCGATAACATGGTATCAGAGCGGGTTCGTATTCCACCCTAGATAAATCCTAACCCGAGAAATTAAACCCTAAACCTAACCCAAATACCAAACCCTAACCCTAACCCTAACTTCTTCATCAGTCGCAGCAGCCGCATCCCCAGCCTAACCCTAACCCTAACCTCTTCAGCAGCCGCACTCCAGCCGCCCTAATCACCTGCCGCCGCAGCAGCTCGGCCCATAGCCGCCTTCCGATCCGGCTGATCCAACCACCAGCCATCAGCCAGACAGCCGCCTCTCCACCCGCAACCCTCAGCCCTCCAGCGCCCTCCACCAGACTGCCGCCCCTCTTCCGCCTGCTTTCCAGCCGCTCCCTTCCGCCTGCTGTCCAGCCGCCCCTCTTCTGGATGTTCCGCCTGCACCCCCTTCCGCCTGCCACTTCTGGTCTTCTTCTGGTCTGCTTCTGCAGCGGTCGTGGCTCTTTGTTCTGCTTCTGATCTTGGTCTTCTGGATGTTGTTGGTTTGTTGCTTCTGATCTTGGCCTTCTGATTGTTGCTGGTTTGCTATGTTTGGTCTCTGGTTTTGGCCTCTGATCTCTGGTTTTGCTCCTGCTGATGAATGTTTGGTCTCTGGTTTTGGCCTCTGATCTCTGGTTTGGAGTCTCCTATTTTGCATCTGTGTTGTGGAGGGTCTGATATGTTTGGTTTGATTAGTATGGTTGGTTGATTTCCCGTGGATATTTGTGTTCATTCGTGTTGATAGTAGATTTTGTGTTGGTATTTCGGTTTATTGGTGTTGATTGCTTCTCATTATTTAGCAACATGTCTGAAGACCAGTCTGGTTCTGGTTCTAATTCTGGGTCTGTTGTTGTTGTTAGTTCTCGGTCTCGAGAGAGGCAACCCATTACATCCACACGTTTGAAGGGTACTAATTATGCTGTTTGGGCTAAGGCCGTTGAGGTTTTCTATGAGGGGGATTCTGAGTCTCATTTCTTGACTGATGATCCTCCCTCAGATACTACTGCTCTTGCTGCATGGAAACCTAGGGATGCTCGAATTCGTAGTGAACTATGGAATAGTATGGAAGAAGATATTGCTGGCTCGTTGATGTTCCTCAAAACAGCCAAACAGGTTTGGACACAGGCTCAGGCAATGTATTCTGGTGTGAACAATCTCCGTCGCACATATGATCTTCATCAGTCTTTCTTTTCTATATGCCAGGGTGATTTATCTTTGGAGGCCTATTATGCTAAGTTCCGTCGTATTTGTGATGAGCTTCATGTTTGTGAGCCACTATCTACTGATGTCCAGGTTGTGCGACGTCAGCGTGAGCGTATGGAGGTTGCTCAATTTCTATCTGGTGCCTCCTCAGACTTTGGCCCCGTTAGTAATCAAATTCTGGGTTCTAGTGACCTTCCTTCTCTCACCGAGGTCTTTAGTCGTCTCCGTCAGTCTTGTGCCTCTATGCCACCTCCTGTGCCATCCTCTGACCGTTCAGCTTTGGCTTCTACTTTTTCCGGTGGCTCTGGTTCTTCTTATAATCGCGGCCGTGGTCGTGGCCGGGATTCCGTGGGGGGTAGTCGTGGCCGAGGTGGTCGTGATTTCAGTTTTGGCAGTCGAGGAGGTCGACTGTCCGGGGGCGGTAGTTCTGGCCGTGGTGGCCGTGGTCGTGGATCTCGATTTTGCACTCATTGTCAGGGAACCAATCATACAGTAGATTTTTGTTATCATCTTCATGGAT
This sequence comes from Arctostaphylos glauca, assembly GCA_019985065.2. Taxonomy (NCBI): domain Eukaryota; kingdom Viridiplantae; phylum Streptophyta; class Magnoliopsida; order Ericales; family Ericaceae; genus Arctostaphylos; species Arctostaphylos glauca. The sequence continues at coordinate 16,092,358 of JAHSPW020000007.1, forward strand.
TTCCTCAGGCTCATCAGGCTGCTATTTCTGAGGATACAGCACAGGTTCATCAGTCCGCTGACAATCAGGTTACTATCTCCGCAGAAGAGTTCCAACAGTACCAGCGCCTTATGTCGACTCAGCCTTCTTCCACTGCTACGCTTGCTCAGACAGGTCCTTCAGTTGCTTGTGTTGCATCTTCTTTGTCTTCTACTCCCTGGGTTATTGATTCTGGTGCTAATAACCACATGACTGGTACTTCTAAATTCTTTTCTACTTGTCAGTCTATTAGTCAACCATCTCATATTACTTTGGCAGATGGTTCCACCACTGAGGTTACTGGTTTAGGATCTGTTCCTATTTCTCCATCTCTTCTTTTAAAATCTGTGTTACATGTTCCTCGTTTACCTTTTAATCTTGTGTCTGTTCATCAACTTACAAAATCCTTAAACTGCTCTGTCACATTTCTTCCTCATGGTTGTGTGTTTCAGGATATCAAGACGGGGAGGAAGATTGGTGGCGGTGTTGAACGTGGTGGCCTGTATTACCTAACTAATGATAATCCTGTTCAGTCAGTTGCTCTTCACTCCTCAGAATCCTCATATCAGCAACATTGTAGGCTTGGTCATCCATCTCTCCAGAATTTGAAGCGTTTAGTGCCCTCCTGTGGGTCTCTTAAAGAGCTATCTTGTGAAGTCTGTGAGTTTAGTAAACATCACCGTGTCACCTTTTATCCTAGAGTAGCGCGTCGTGTGTCTAGTCCTTTTGAGTTAGTTCATTCAGATATTTGGGGGCCTATTCATGTGCCCAATGTTTTTGGTTTTCAGTACTATGTTATTTTTGTTGATGACTTCTCCCGTCTTACATATCTTTATCTTATGAAAGAAAGGTCTGACTTAAAGTCTGTTTTTCACTCATTTTATATGGAAATAAAGACTCAATTTAATACCTGCATTCGTATGTTTCGTTCTGATAATGCATGTGAATATTATCATAGTATTCTATCTAAGTTTTTTGATGATCATGGGATTATTCATCAATCATCTTGTGCTCGGACTCCACAACAAAATGGAGTTGCCGAACGCAAGATTCGCCATTTATCAGAAGTTATGCGTGCCATGTTATTTCAAATGCAGGTCCCTAAGTCTTATTGGAGTGATGCAGTTCTTACTGCTTGTTATTTAATTAACCGAATGCCCTCTACTGTTCTTGGGGGTCAAATTCCACATATGGTTCTATTTCCCGGCCGGCCTCTCCACTCATTACCCCCACGGGTGTTTGGGTGCACGTGTTATGTTCATGCTCTTGACCCTGGCCGGAGTAAACTAGACCCTCGATCATTTCGGTGTATTTTTCTTGGTTATTCGCGGACTCAAAAGGGATACAAATGTTATTCTCCCACCTTACGTCGTCATTTTGTGTGTGCTGATGTTACGTTTAATGAGTCACTCCCTTTCTATTCACAGTCTGCTCTTACAACTGAACAACCTGTGTCTGAGTCTGTCTTCCCTATGGCTGTCCCTTCTGGTACTGCCCCTCCAAACCCTTTTTATTCACAGGTGTATGTTCGTCGTTCGAAAACATCACAAGTGCCACCTCAGCCAGAGCCTTCTCAACCAACAGGTCCACCACCGCTCACTGCTCCATCGTCCCCTCCGTTGCGAGATCCTGACAGTCTTGATCTTCCTGTTGCCAAGCGTAAAGGTACTCGATCGTGCACTATTCATCCCATTGCTAAATTTGTTTCTTCTACTCATCTGTCTCCATCCCTTCGTGCTTTTACTACTTCCATATCTTCCGTTTTTGTTCCTAACACTGTTCAGGAGGCCTTCTCTTTGTCTGAGTGGCGGATAGCTATGGAAGAAGAGATGTCTGCTCTTCATCATAATGGCACTTGGGAGTTGGTTCCTCTTCCTGCTAGTAAATCTACTGTTGGCTGCCGCTGGGTTTTCACTGTCAAGTATCTCCCTGATGGTACTGTTGAGCGTTATAAAGCTCGCCTGGTTGCCAAAGGTTACACCCAGACTTTTGGTGTTGATTACTCGGAGACGTTCTCCCCTGTTGCCAAACTTGGTTCTGTTCGCATTCTCATTTCCCTTGCCGCCAATCTTGGTTGGCCATTGTTTCAGTTGGATGTTAAAAATGCTTTCCTCCATGGGGATCTCCAAGAGGAAGTTTACATGGAGCAACCACCTGGGTTTGTTGCTCAGGGGGAGCGTTCTCAGGTATGTCGGCTTCGCAAAGCTCTATATGGACTTAAGCAGTCTCCTCGAGCGTGGTTTGGCAAGTTTAGTGATGCAGTCTTACGGTTTGGCATGCATCGTAGTCAGTCTGATCATTCTGTGTTCTCTCTCACTTCTGACCGGGGGAAAGTATTGTTGATTGTCTATGTGGATGACATTATCATTACTGGTGATGACCAGCGAGGTATTGATGAGCTGAAAACTTTCTTACATCAGCAGTTTCATACTAAGGATTTGGGAAAACTTAGATACTTCTTGGGTATTGAAGTGGCCCGATCCAAAGAAGGTATTAGCTTGTCACAGAGACTCCTATGGATCCTAACATTAAATTATGTGTGGACCAGGGGGAGTTACTCCATAGTCCTGATCAGTACCGCCGGTTGGTTGGTAAACTAAATTATCTTACGATTACACGTCCTGATATCTCATTTGCAGTAAGTCTGGTAAGTCAGTTTATGTCTGCTCCTCGTCATCCACATTGGGAGGCAGTTCTTAGAATTGTGAAGTATCTTAAGTTACATCCAGGACGCGGTTTGTTTTACCGAGCTAGTGGACATCTACACATTGAGGCATTCACTGACTCTGATTGGGCAGGGGGGCCATCTGATAGGAGATCTACTACTGGCTATTGTGTATTCCTTGGTGGCAATCTGGTCAATTGGAAGAGTAAGAAGCAGACAGTGGGAGTGTTATGTAACAAAGCCACGCTTAGAATTGCTATGTAACAAGCTGGGACTTTCCGATATTTACTCTCCAGCTTGAGGGGGAGTGTTAGAATAGTTTATGTTTGTTTAGTCCCACATCGCCTATGTTAGGCTTGTGGCTTTGTTCCCAGTAACATAAATAAAGTGATTAGGTGTATGGGTTAAGTTACCTAATACACTTTTACCCTTCTCTCTCTCTCTCTCTATCTCGATAACAGAAATCACCCTGCCCAGAAGATTTCTTCTGAAAAGAAAGCTGCTGAAACACCATTGTTATTGAAATATTCCACGATTCTTTGTGATTCTACATTAAACCCTGCATCAACATTAATAGATAAGATAAACTACTCATATAACAGAGAAATAAACATTATGGACTAACATTGCAAACGAGTTCTATGTCTGAAAAGAAAATAGAGATATGAGCGAACCTGTTTCTTTCAAAAGGCATGAGTGAGCTACTATAAAAAAAAACAATAGCCGCAAGAGGGTTTCAACTTCAAGTCTGCTCGTAGAATAAACCAACATATCAGCAGTGGAAGTTTATGGTCAAGGACATTCATATCTCACATTACTAATTTCATGCAGGTATACACAATTCATGTCTCCTCTTCTTTCCTTTAGTCATCTCCCTGCCTCCCTCTCTCTCTCTATCTCTCTCTCTCATACAGCCGACATTTATGGCTTCACGAAGGCTGGCTCGCTGAAAACACCTGGTCCCAACCATCCCGTCCAAACATACCAGCACAAGGATTAGGAGCAAGGATTTCCATGGTTTGGCTTGAAGTCTATGGTCAAGGACAAATATTAGTAGAAGAATTTTACTATTATAGCAGAAAATATCACGAGGAAGCGAACTTCTGTAATTCTTATCAAAAACCTCAGAACCCTACCCCACCGCCCCCCACCCCCCCCCCCACCCCCCCCCCCCCCCCCCCCCCCCGGGCCAAAAAAAAAATTCAATTTATAGGAGAATGCAACTACTAGCAAATTCGATTAAATTGACCCAACGTCTAACACCAAACAACATCCAGGTTAACTTTGAGACAACCCCAGAATATTGATCAACTGTGAACCGTATTGAAAGCAAGAAACAAGAAGAACATAAACATTCTACGTACCAGTCACAGTAGCAATTGATGCACATTGCATGGCAACAGTTTGGTAAGACCATTTTAGTGCAAGGTTCTAAGCAGATTCCACATTCAGCTTCTCTCTCCGAATGCTTCCTCCTTCTAATCTTTCGTGAACAATTAATGCAAAGTCATGAAAATCATCTTGACAGAGATCCAACTCTGAAGGGTTATCATGGAGCTGCTGGATAGATGGTAATATTACGGCTGCAATATTACTTCTGTAAGTTATGCCCAAAACGCGTAACTTCAGAGAGTGAAAATAAAAATTATACTAGACATTGGACATATAAACCATTTAATACAGTCATCCAGCGCGGTAAAAGCACTAAAAGTTGCTTTAGCTTCAAAAGTCTCCATGGGGCGCGATCCATAAGAATTTAATAAGCCAATAGTACGTGTTGCAAAAGAGAAAAAGAAACATTTGCATACCAAAGAATTCTCTAGTGGTTGCTCTCCTTCCATGTGAATAGATAGTTGCCTTGCCATCTGGGGACACTTGAAGAAGAAACAAAATCAATCACTTTCCATGTTGCGTTATCTGATGCCGAATACATATAGGACCAAAATCATTTTCTTCGAGCAAATGCAAGAACAGGTGAACATGAACCAACCTTATATATCACTACATGGAAGTGATTTAGATAACCAGGAAGCGAATATGTACATGAGCAATCCATCCATTGGACCAAAAACCATAAAATTGGAGCAAAATGATTGTAGACCAATTTCATTTGAAGACAAGCACTTCCCTTCGCCCCAGAAATAGAAGCCGCCCTGAAGAGCATCATTCATAACCAAGCAACGGTCAGATAACTAGTTAGTCATCTACATCAGCATAAATAAACCACACAATATAACACTCAAAAAATTCATCCAACCCCAAAGTCACAGTTTGAGGGAAGGAAAAAAATTTGAAAATGAAGAAAAAAAGTAAGATAATGGGAAAAATAGTGTTTTTCTTAATTCGATAGTATGGTTCTGTTTTGATAGTACCCTCAACCCTTGGCTTATCCCATGGAAAATACACAGCAAATCCACCATTCATTCAGTTTAATTAACCCAATTGTCTTGTCATTCTTAGAGTTTCAATTCTAGGAACAAAAACTATAAAACATTCTACATTAAACAATTGGGCATCACACTGACAACAACTGTATAACTAGATAATGCTGTCAAAAAGCTAAATTAAGCCCTAATAGCAAATGTAGGCCAATAATCACAAAGTTGAAAGCAAAAGTAAATGGCACGCAAGAGTACTTCCCCTGGAGATAAGTGAAGCTGAAAACATTCTCGCTCGTAACAGTATCCGAATTCCACAAAACCGCAGCATCAGCAATCGTGCAGAGAAACCCTTTGGCTCTTCTAAACAGGTCTCTAATCCAGCCCTCGGCTTCAAATTACGGAATGTGCCTGAAACTGAACCTGGCCATATTCACTAGTGTTTCTTTAGGCTTCTTGGTATGTAAACCCTAGACCGCAGGGGCTGTTTCAAAGGTTTTGGTGGTGAACTATTGTACAGTATACGTGTTATATCTGTAATATATTATCCACTTCCTTTATGTTTTGATAAAAAACACAAAAACATGCTAGCTTGAAAACACAAAAAACACAAGCAATTTTACATACAAACTAACACTCAAACATGAATTTCATTGAGAATTAATGAAATTTGAAGGGAGAGAAGGCAATCAGAAGAGAGAAACGGTATTTGATCATGAATATAAACAAAAGAACATAAACAAGAGGGAAAGAAGAGGCCACCGACATCACCATCGTGTTGTCCCCATGAATATTCAATGTACTACACATAATCGATCGAAAAATCATACCGAGAAGAGCTCCGGGCAGGAAGCGGCCACCGACAATTCTACGGCCTGGAATCTCGAGCAAAAGCACGCTCCGAAAGGGGAAGAAGACATATGGAAGAGATTGAGGCAAAGGAGCAGAGGCTGCGAAACGAAGCCGTCTACACACCGGTTTGGCCGTCAGTGATGAATCGATTGTAGGGGCGGAGCTAGGATTTAATGCAGGGAGTGGCACCAGTAACAACAAAATCATAAGATGAGAGATGAACACAAAAACAATTAGAACACAAAAACAATTAGATCACAAAATCATAAGATCCAAGACGAACACAAAAAAATTAGTCCCTATTTATATCGACTTCTTTCTAACTTGAACATAACAATCCCGACCTCTCACACAGATTCATAATTAGTCTCTCTTTATATCCGACTTCTAATGCCACTTTAATTCACTCATATCTCCTTTACCTACAAAAAAAAATCATGTATATCATGATTTTTAGTTTTCAATTCGAGAACAATATTTAAATTTTAGTTTTGAGACCATAAAATTTCCCATCTTATTACATCATCACAAACTCAATCTTTTCTCTTCAGGCTAAGGTTTAGATCGGTAAGGGTAAAAAAAAATCACTGCTCTGCTTTGCAATCTCTTGAGGATTGTTTGATTTGAAGATATCAAAGGAAGAATGCATCATGGGAGGGTAGCAATGAGCCTATCAGGGCCCATTGCACAAAGAATCGCATATGAGGTAATTGCATCAATATATGCAAACAAGTTCTTAGAAAACTACATAAGTCTTAGGTTTTGAGATTTGAGAGATCCTAGTGAATTTTAGATACATAAAACCTTGAAATGGTTAGAACTTAGAAAATATGTTTCTTTTGCTAGCACCCACTTCAGCACCATTTTGCGCAAGTAGGTTGAGTGGCCAGTGACCACTAATTTCCATAAGAACAAAGGAGGATATAGAGCATAGCTGTCTATGTAAAACATAAATGTGTTCAGCTGGTTAGACCTTACTGGTCATAAGTAGAACCAACGCAGGAAGATGGGGGTTGCAAAAACTATTATCATGAGCTCATTTGAATGCAGCTAAAACAGCAGGTTATTTCAACTTTTCATGCTCAAACAAAAACATACATATAACGACTTACTATTCCAATACACTGACCCACCCAGGGACAATGGTGAACAAACCTCTCTTCGCAGTTGTTGCAAATGGAGCTGTGAGAAGTGCGTGCCGCACAGTACAGCAAACAAATGTCACAGTACTTGACCTTAATAGCGTGGCCGTTGACAATCAAATCCTTTGTTCTGCATAACTGACTAACTTCAAATTAGGACTAACACTGTTGACACATTCCATCGATGCAGTATTGGCAACCAAGGATTCATTGAATTCAAGTGGCCGCGTATTCCTCATTAGTATTTCAAGATTTCCTCCAGATGTCAGGAAAAGAAAAGTAAAATCCTGCAACAACAACAAAAAAAAACGCTGGGCCAAAATTCAATCATCGGTCAAGGAATCGAACCCATTCTTTTTCCCAACAAAATAGTCCTTACCAAAACTGTGAGGATACGTCCCACTATCAGCACAGAATACCGATACAAATATTCGGTTTCTGTAATCTTCAAAAGCATTTTTTTGCAGAAAGTTATTGCAGGCCCTCCTATTAGGAATGCAGATAAAAACAATGAGGCTGCTTCAGGACCAAATACCAATCTCCCACCATACAGAAATCTCTGCCATGGATATAACGGAAAAGAGGCATGTTTCATCAAATCAGCGTATTTATTAGGTATTGCGTATTCTTTCAGAAATTTTCAGCACCCACCAGAAAAATAAACCATGATATTGTAAGTTTTCTAAATCGTTCCACGAAGAATGAAATGATTATTTTACTAGATCAATTTATAGCAATGTTAAGTCTCCTTGTTGAACCAGAAGGCTAGCGACTATTGAGGTCATGTAAGGTTAAATTTTAAGTCCATTAACTAACAATATATGGCTCCCCTCTTGCTATTGACAAGTTGTCAAGCTTCATACAAATCGTTCAACAGAGAGATACAAGCATGATGTCCAAGCATTTTGAGATGCTAACACTATTCACAATTCACTTTATCCGGTGTATTATTTTCGGACTTCCTTGTAGAGAGAACCTTAGTTTAAAAGCAAATCCGTTAAATTAGGGCTCTTTGCACCGAACGATAGATTTACTCTCACAATCCCAACAAGATTGGATTAATATTCGAAATCGCAACAAGAGTTCAAACCCTAATTTAATAGGAACAAACGAGAATAAGAGCCAAACCCATAAATAGGAACAAAAGATAATACAAACCTGTTAATCAGAAGAAGATGTATAGCGACACCGAAGAATCAAAGAGCGCAAACAAAGAGACGGGAGAGAGCGTCGTCCGGAGAGGATAGAGGGTTGAACGGGGTGCCGACCAAACCTTTAGACACAGAGAGAGAGAGATTAGTGATTCAATGTTGAGTGTGTGTATACTATATACTACTAAATTAGAATATGTTGGTTACCCCATTTATACAGATAATACATAATTTCCGAAGAGTGATTCAATACCACTGCCAACTATTTTAATCTTGTTTTCTTATGTTTGTTTAGTCAAAGAGGATGTCAGTTTTTTAATGGTTGACAATTGAGTTTTTTTGTAAAATCAAATAATCAACTTAACCAATCAAACAATCGATATTGTGTGTGGCCCATGAATAATCAACTTACAAGACACAATGCTATTTAACTCATTCCATATGACCTACTTTGGATTTTGATGTTGTAACTTCATTAGGATGGAGATTAAAGACTATATCTAGCTTACCTCTGTCACTTTCAGAAGAGGCCTGTTCAGAGCCAGTTTTGCCAGCTTTTTCATTGTTAGGAATGTCTGCTGCAGACAAGACATGCTTCAGAACGAGCCTTCTTGGACTTGTTTGTGCTGTTCTCCTCATAACATTCTATTGCTGCTTTACGTTTCTTCTTTACAATCGAATGTCGAGAAACCATTTTCTAAAGAGGTGGTGTCGTAAGAGGTCGCCTCATCATCAATTGAGGAAGGTTCATTTGGCAAGTCTTCCTTAACAGCTTTTGAATTTGGCAATCTCATTTTCTTCTTCGACTTGGGGTTACAAACAATAGGCACACTGTTCCTGCACCAGAGAATAGAATCAACCAATATCCAAGTAGTGCGCTCAAAATTTAACATGAATTTCCTATATCGTGAACACTTTATGATAAAAACACCATAACTTTGCAAAGTGTCAAACATCTCGTGCCTATTGCAAATAACATCCGGTTCGAATTTGAGACACGCCTAGAATACGTATCAACTGTGAACCGTATCGAAAGCAAGAAACGGGAAGAGCATAAACATTCTACATACCAGTCACGGTAGCAATTGTTGCACATTGCGTGGCAGCAGTTTGGTAAAACCATTTTACTGCAAGGCTACATTCAGCTTCTCTCTCCGAATCAAAATCTGAATGCTACTTCCTCTTCTCCTCTAATATTTTATGAACAATCATTTCAAAGTCATGAAAATCTCCAGCTCTTAATAGTTATCATGGAGCTGCGGGAGAGAAGGTAATATCACAGCTGCAATATTACTTCCATAAGTTATGCCCAAAACACGTAATTTCACAGACTGAAAATAAAAATGATAGATGAAATTGGACAACGGGACTTGGTAGGATGGCAATGCACCTAGTCATTAGATTGAATGCATTCCTGGAACCCTTTCCTCCAGAGGACTTTCAAGCAGTTTGCTTGGTACGGGCCATCTGATCGTAGTATTTGAAGGTAACCGATGAGTACAACTAATTCGACTATCATCCATCTGGCGACTGCCTAATAGGGTTCTGAGTGGTATCATGTCTGTGGGTTTTATAAGGTCTGAACAGACTAAAACTGCTTGTTAGGCCTATGCTACTGTTTTCTATGTTTATTTAGGGCCAGTTGCTAGCTATTTGCTTTCAAAAATTGACGAATCGAACAAAGCCAGCTACGATTTGCTTGAAAGAATTGAAAAGGGCCAGCTGCTTCGCAAATCCAATCGATTGTGTACCCAACGGTGAGTTACAATTTGTTGGATGTACTTCCTGTCACTGAATGGACCTGCAAGTTGCAACCTCAAAATTTTTCTTCGAATATACAATAAAATAGAACCAACCGTTTTGATCGGTCTGTTGCAAGAATTAGGAACCGACTATTTTATATCAATTTTTTATTCTTTTGCAAGAAGAAAAAAAATTAATTAATTTGGACTGTGAATTTAAGATCAATGAATGATTTTGTCCTGTTCTTTAAGGCCATGTGGCATTGATCTAAGAATTAATTTGTTTCTAGCGGGCTGCGAATCTAAGGAGAAGGGATTATTGGTTAACGTCAAAAGGAGAAGGGATTCAGTTACAAGTAGCTATTACATCGCTGCAAACAAATGGCCTCTCAGCGCCATAGCTTCGCCAGCCCATTTCGGGTTTTCCAGTTCATATCTACCATAATTCCATTTAGATTTCTTTCCGATCAGTTCGCCTTTGGTATTAACAATAATCTAAATGTCAATTTTGGCAAAACAGACAAATGGCAATGGGTGACAATAAACTAGAAAAACAAATCATTATACCAACTCATCTTTTGATTGTACGTCAAGATCTTCATCAACGTCCGCAACATCTGATTGAAATCCTGGCAAATAAAATATTTTGACTTAGATATGGAATCTAAAAGTTTTGAAGGATATTGGGTACAAAAACTGCGTTTATGCTTACCAGGTTCAAATCCAACAGAACTACATGTACCATTTTCATCTCCTCCTTGTTGAGTACATGGTTGTTCCTGAGCAGAAATGCATGAATGGATTGGCTTGCAAATAATTGGTGAGTTCACGAGGTTTTCTACTAATATTGTTGGGTACATTGGGAGATAACACATGGCTTTACAACTAATGTGCATTACCAAAATGCATCAAAAGCCCTGTATCCGAAATACTTGGAACAACTTCATGAATGCAGCTATACCTTTCAGTTTGCCCCACAAGAAACTCGACTTATTTATCAGGCGATTTTTTCTTTTTCTCATCAAGTTCTAGTTGGTGTTTATAAAAACCTGAAATCACAATGTTTTGATAGGAATATTTTGAAATGTCACAACAATATGGTGAAATGATGTAAAATTCATATGATGCTAAGTGAACTTGCCAGCTTCGCAATTTTCATCCAGTATTTCTTCACGTCATTAGAAATATTGAGTGCAACTTATCTCCATTGTTGCTCTTCTTCCTAATCATAGTCATAATTCAAACAATAGTTAGCCGTAAACTGAAATGAACAAAAATCTGAAGTTTACTGCTCGTGGTACAACACAATTTGTTGAAAACAAAAACCTTACATGTGCATGGCATTTAAAGGTACGCAGTATGGAATTTTGCCGTGAATGTTATTGGAGATACCATCCCTAATGCAAAGAAGCATGTGGGATACATTAAAGCCCCATTTGCCCTAAATTGCTTATTTTTAAGTAAGTTTTTGTGGGAAAATATCATGTGTAGATATGTAGTTATTGTAATCCCTGATTTTTAGGTATTAGCCTGATGTTTAGGGATTAGATTTTGATTTGATTCTGATTACTTAGGATAGCTTTCCTTTGCTGTATATATACGATTGTAATCCTTTCGCCAAAGATAAGATTACCTATTAAGTTAAACTTTTGTCATGGTATTAGAGCTCTAGGCCTTTCTTCCTAGGAATTTATCTCTTGTGCGGCCTTCATTGCCAATTTTTTCACAGGTCTTCATTGACCAGAATATACTGATGTTCCTTTGTGCCCTGCATTTACTCTGTTTTTTGAGTTCAAAAACAGAGTATTTTATACAGTTTCTGTTCAGCCTTCATTGCTAAAATTTCTTGGGGCATTTGTTGCCATCTTTTTTGTTAGAATAGTTTATGTTTTAAGTAAACGTGTTTAGTCCCACATCGCCTATGTTAGGCTTGTGGCTTTGTTCCCAGTAATATAAATAAAGTGATTATGTGTATGGGTGAAATTACCTAATACACTTTTATCCTTCCTCTCTCTCTCTTTCCATCTCGTTTACATGGTATCAGAGCGGGATCGTATTCCACCCTAGATAAACCCTAACCCTAGAACTTAAACCCTAACCCTACGTCTAAACCCTAACCCAAACCCTAACCCTACGTCTAAACCCTAAACCTAACCCAAAACCAAACCCTAACCCTAACTCCATAGCCGCCTCAGCCGCCTCTTCCGCCTGCTGCCGCCTGGCTTTCCCTCTTCTGCCGCCTGCTGCTGTACGGCTGTTGTCCTGCCATCAGCCCCCATGCTGCCTGCTTCTTTGCCACTGATCTGCCGTTGTTCGTGTTAGTCCTCGCAAGTTCTTGTCTGAGTGATTTCTTGGTAATCCGGTATTTTGATTCTTTCCTGATGTGTGGTATACGCATGACTGGTTACTGTTTGGTTGCTATGGTAAGCTACATCTGCATCGTTGGGTACTATTGAGTTGGTGTTGGTTTCTTCCACTGGATAGTATGGTTGGTTGATTTCCAGTGGATAATAGACAAAGTTGCTCAGACTGTTAGTAGATTTCGTGTTGGTATTTGGGTTTGTTGGTGTTGTTGCTTCTCATTATTTAGCAAAATGTCTGAAGACCAGTCTGGTTCTGGTTCTAATTCTGGGTCTATTGTTGTTGGTAGTTCTCGGTCTCGAGAGAGGCAGCCCATTACATCCACACGTTTGAAGAGTACTAATTATGCTATTTGGGCTAAGACAGTTGAGGTTTACTATGAGGGGGATTCTGAGTCTCATTTCTTGACTGATGACCCTCCTTCAGATACTACTGCGCTTGCTGCATGGAAACCTAGGGATGCTCGAATTCGCAGTGAACTGTGGAATAGTATGGAAGAAGATATTGCTAGCTCATTGATGTTCCTCAATACAGCCATACAGGTTTGGACACAGGCTCAGGCGATGTATTCTGGTGTGAACAATCTCCGTCGCACATATGATCTTCATCAGTCTTTCTTTTCTATATGCCAGAGTGATTTATCTTTGGAGGCATATTATGCTAAGTTTCGTCGTATTTGTGATAAGCTTCATGTTTGTGAGCCACTGTCTACTGATATCCAGGTTGTGCGACGTCAGCGTGAGCGTATGGAGGTTGCTCGATTTCTATCTGGTGCCTCCTCAGACTTTGGCCCAGTTAGTAATCAAATTCTGGGTTCTAGTGATCTTCCTTCTCTCACCGAGGTCTTTAGTCGTCTTCGTCAGTCTTGTGCTTCTACGCCACCTCCTGTGCCATCTTCTGACCGTTCAGCTTTGGCTTCTACTTTCTCCGGTGGTTCTGGTTCTTCTTATAGTCGCGGCCGTGGTCGCGGCCGGGATTCAGTTGGGGGTAGTCGTGGCCGGGGCTCTGGTGGTCGTGATTTCAGTTCTGGCAGTCGTGGAGGTCGACTGTCAGGGGGAGGTAGTTCTGGCCGTGGTGGCCGTGGTCGTGGATCTCGATTTTGCACTCATTGCCACGGAACCAATCATACAGTGGATTTTTATTATGATCTTCATGGCTTTCCTCAGGCTCATCAGGCTGCTATTTCTGAGGATACAGCACAGGTTCATCAGTCCTCTGACAATCGGGTAACTATCTCCGCAGAAGAGTTCCAGCAGTACTAGCGCCTTATGTCGACTCAGCCTTCCTCCACTGCTACGCTTGCTCAGACAGGTCCTTCAGTTGCTTGTGTTGCATCTTCTTTGTCTTCTACTCCCTGGGTTATTGATTCTGGTGCTAATAATCACATGACTGGTACTTCTAAATTCTTTTCTACTTGTCAGTCTATTAGTCAACCATCTCATATTACTTTGGCAGATGGTTCCACCACTGAGGTTACTGGTTTAGGTTCTGTTCCTGTTTCTCCGTCTCTTCTTTTAAAATCTGTGTTACATGTTCCTCGTTTACCTTTTAATCTTGTGTCTGTTCATCAACTTACAAAATCCTTAAACTGTTCTGTCACATTTCTTCCTCATGGTTGTGTGTTTCAGGATATCAAGACGGGGAGGAAGATTGGTGGCGGTGTTGAACGTGGTGGCCTGTATTACCTAACTAATGATAATCCTGTTTAGTCAGTTGCTCTTCACTCCTCAGAATCCTCATATCAACAACATTGTAGGCTTGGTCATCCATCTCTCCAGAATTTGAAGCATTTAGTGCCCTCCTGTGGGTCTCTTAAAGAGCTATCTTGTGAAGTCTGTGAGTTTAGTAAACATCACCGTGTCACCTTTTATCCTAGAGTAGAGCGTCGTGTGTCGAGTCCTTTTGAGTTAGTTCATTCAGATATTTGGGGGCCTATTCATGTGCCCAATGTTTTTGGTTTTCAGTACTATGTTATTTTTGTTGATGACTTCTCCCGTCTTACATATCTTTATCTTATGAAAGAAAGGTCTGACTTGAAGTCTGTTTTTCACTCATTTTATATGGAAATAAAGACTCAATTTAATACCTGCATTCACTCATTACCCCCACGGGTGTTTGGGTGCACGTGTTATGTTCATGCTCTTGACCCTGGCCGGAGTAAACTAGACCCTCGATCCTTTCGGTGTATTTTTCTTGGTTATTCACGCACTCAAAAGGGATACAAATGTTATTCTCCCACCTTACGTCGTCATTTTGTGTGTGTTGATGTTACGTTTATTGAGTCGCTCCCTTTCTATTCACAGTCTGTCCTTACAACTGAACAACCTGTGTCTGAGTCTGTCTTCCCTATGGCCGTCCCTTCTGGTACTGCACCTCCAAACCCTTTCTATTCGCAGGTGTATGTTCGTCGTCCGAAAAAACCACAAGTGCCACCTCAGCCAGAGCCTTCTCAGCCAGCAGATCCACCACCGCTCACTGCTACATCGTCCCCTCCGTTGCGAGATCCTGACAATCTTGATCTTCCTGTTGCCAAGCGTAAAGGTATTCGATCGTGCACTATTCATCCCATTGCTAAATTTGTTTCTTCTACTCATCTGTCTCCATCCCTTCGTGCTTTTACTACTTCCATGTCTTCCGTTTTTGTTCCTAACACTGTTCAGGAGGCCTTCTTTTTGTCTGAGTGGCGGATAACTATGGAAGAAGAGATGTCTGTTCTTCATCATAATGGCACTTGGGAGTTGGTTCCTCTTCCTGCTGGTAAATCTACTGTTGGCTGCCGCTGGATTTTCACTGTCAAGTATCTCCCTGATGGTACTGTTGAGCGTTATAAAGCTAGCCTGGTTGCCAAAGGCTACACCCAGACTTATGGTGTTGATTACTCGGAGACGTTCTCCCCCGTTGCCAAACTTGGTTCTGTTCGCATTCTCATTTCTCTTGCCGCCAATCTTGGTTGGCCATTGTTTCAGTGGGATGTTAAAAATGCCTTCCTCCATGGGGATCTCCAAGAGGAAGTTTACATGGAGCAACCACCTGGGTTTGTTGCTCAGGGGGAGCGTACTCAGGTATGTCGGCTTCGCAAAGCTCTATATGGACTTAAGCAGTCCCCTCGAGCGTGGTTTGGCAAGTTTAGTGATGCAGTCTTACGGTTTGGCATGCATCGTAGTCAGTCTGATCATTCTGTGTTCTCTCTCACTTCTGACCGGGGGAAAGTATTGTTGATTGTCTATGTGGATGACATTATCATTACTGGTGATGACCAGCGAGGTATTGATGAGCTAAAAACCTTCTTACATCAGCAATTTCATACTAAGAATTTGGAAAAACTTAGATACTTCTTGGGTATTGAAGTGGCCCGATCCAAAGAAGGTATTAGCTTGTCACAGAGAAAATATGCGCTGGATATTCTTGAGGATACAGGTTTATTGGGAGCTAGGCCTGTTGAGACTCCTATGGATCCTAACATCAAATTATGTGTGGACCAGGGGGAGTTGCTCCATAGTCCAGATCAGTACCGCCGGTTGGTTGGTAAGCTAAATTATCTTACGATTACACGTCCTGATATCTCATTTGCAGTGAGTCTGGTAAGTCAGTTTATGTCTGCTCCCCGTCATCCACATTGGGAGGCGGTTGTTAGAATTGTGAAGTATCTTAAGCTACATCCAGGACGAGGTTTGTTTTACCGAGCTAGTGGCAATCTACACATTGAGGCATTCACTGACTCTGATTGGGCAGGGGGACCATCCGATAGGAGATCTACAACTGGCTATTGTGTATTCCTTGGTGGCAATCTGGTCAATTGGAAGAGTAAGAAGCAGACAGTTGTCGCACGGTCCAGTGCAGAAGCAGAGTATAGAGCAATGGCACATACCACGTGTGAGATTGTATGGCTGCGATCATTTCTAGAGGAGATAGGGTTCCGTGTGCAGTTGCCTATTCCTCTATATTGTGATAATCAAGCGGCTATTCACATTGCTTCTAATCCAGTATTTCATGAAAGAACTAAGCATATTGAAGTTGATTGTCATCTAGTGCGCGAGAAATTGTCTAGTGGTGTTATAGCTACCCCGAAGGGCGGACCTGGTGCAGCGGTAAAGCTGTCCCATTGTGGCCTGAAGGTCGCAGGTTCGAGTCTCGAAAATAGCCTCTCTGCTTGCAGGGGTAAGGCTGCGTACATCGACCCTTCCCCAGACCTCGCATATGCGGGAGCTTCGTGCACTGGGTACGCCCTTTTTTGTTATAGCTACCCCTTATGTGTCTACAGGTGCTCAGTTGGCTGATATGTTTACTAAGTCATTATTTAAACCACACTTAGTATTGCTATGTAACAAGCTGGGACTTTACGATATCTACTCTCCAGCTTGAGGGGGAGTGTTAGAATAGTTTATGTTTTAAGTAAACGTGTTTAGTCCCACATCGCCTATGTTAGGCTTGTGGCTTTGTTCCCAGTAATATAAATAAAGTGATTATGTGTATGGGTGAAATTACCTAATACACTTTTATCCTTCCTCTCTCTCTCTTTCCAGCAAGTGGCGAAAGCAAGGGTGGCTGTAACAGGCGGCTGAAGATCAGAAGATCAGGCGGAAGCAAGGCGGCTGAGGGAACAGATCAGAAGATCAGGCGGAAACAAGGCGGCTTGGGGCTGAAGGCGCCAGGGGTTGGCGGCAGGGGCTGGAACAGTAGCAAACAGTAGAGTTTTAGGGTTTGCGACGGCTGGAGATTAGGGTTAGGTTTAGGAGATTAGGGATTAGGGTTAGGTTTAGGAGTTTAGGGTTAGGGTTGAAATAATCTCAGATATTATTTCTAGGGTTAGGGTTTAATCTAGGGTGGAATAAAACCTCGCTCTGATACCATGTTAGCGAGATGGAAAGAGAGAGAGAGAGAAGGACAAAAGTGTATTAGGTATTTCACCCATACACATAATCACTTTATTTATATTATTGTGAACAAATCCACAAGCCTAACATAGGCGATGTGGGACTAAACACAGTTACTTAAAACATAAACTATTCTAACAGAACTCTATGTTACCAGAAATCAGTGATACATGTATGTTTCTGAGCACAGCCAAGGAGATATGGGAAGCTGTCAAACAGACCTATTCCAAAGTTCGTGATGCTGCAGACATTTATGAGATCAAAACCAAAATCTCTACCACCAAACAAGGGAATCGATCAGTCACAGAGTATGCCAATCTTTCGAAGGGTTTATGGCAGGAGATGGATCATTATCAATGCATGCAGATGAAATGCAGCGAGAATGCAGTCACTCTTAAAAGGTTTGTGAAAAAGACAGAATTTATGATTTTCTTGCAGGATTGAACATCGAGTTTGACGCTGTAAGAGTACAAATACTTGGAAAAGAAGATTTGCCATCTTTGAATGAGGCAATAGCAATTATTCTAGCTGAGGAAGGAAGAAGGGGTGTTATGATTGAAACCCACGGCCATGGTGTCCAAAAATAGTACCATCAAGAATTATGGCTATGACCAGAATTTTGGTGAAGGCAGTGGGAAAACAAACCTGTCAAACACATTCAGCAAGGACTCTTTGTGGTGTGCATACTGCAAAAAACCTCGCCATACTAAGGAGAAGTGCTGGAAGCTCCATGGTAAGCCTCAAACCATGAATAAAACATGGTCAGAGAAGAGTGGGCAGCCAAGGGGACATGGACAGGCGCATATGGCAAACACACAGCCACGTAGTGAAGACAACTTTCCCCATGCCGAATTCAACAAAGAAGAGATTGAGAAAATAAGGAGTTCGTTGAGACATTAGAGAACCTGCCAACAACAGGTACTTGTTCTTTGGTGTTGTTAGAATACTTTATGTTTGTTTAGTGTTTGTTTAGTCCCACATCGCCTATGTTAGGCTTCTGGATTTGTTCCCAGTAATATAAATAAAGTGATTATGTGTATGGGTTAAAATACCTAATACACTTTTACCTTTTCCCTCTCTTTATTTACCATCTAACTAACATGGTATCAGAGCCCGATCCTATTCCACCCTAGATAAAACCCTAACCCTAGAAATAAATATTCTAACCCTAGAAATAATCCATACCCTAACCTAATCCATACCCTACCCAGCCCAGCAAGCCGCCCCAGCCTAGCCCAGCCAGCCGCCCCAGCTGCTGCCCTAACCTTTCAACCAAAACCCTAGGCGCTCCACTGATCCGCGCCGCCGCCGCCGCCGCCCTCACCTTCGTCCCGCTGCCCTCACCTTCGCCACCGTCCTTATCTTTGTCCTCTCGCTAGGCGCTCCACTGATCCGCGCCGCCGCCGCCGCCCTCACCTTCGTCCCGCTGCCCTCACCTTCGCCACCGTCCTTATCTTTGTCCTCTCGCTAGGCGCTCCACTGATCCGCGCCGCCACCGCCGCCCTCACCTTCGTCCCGCTGCCCTCACCTTCGCCACCGTCCTTATCTTTGTCCTCTGCCTCTGCATATGACCACCACCCTAACAGCCGAAGCCGCACCTTCAGGCTTCGTCGTTTTGCGATCTGCCTCTGATCGCCTCTGATCTGTCTCTGTTCCGTCTTCATCTTCCGCCTCTGATGATGGTTTCGCACCTCTGATGTGCCGCCAGCCGCACCTCTTCTGCTGTTGCTGGTTCTCAGCCGCACCTCTTCCTGCCGCTGCTGCTGTTGGTTGGCCTTGTGCCGCCTCTGGTTTGCTGATTTGCTGCTGGTTTGCATCTGATCTTGGCCTCTGGTTTGCTATTTTTTGATGTCTTGCTACTGGTTGCTTCTGGTCTTAGCATCTTCCGCTGTTTTTTGCTGATTTGCGTCTGGTCTTCTGATTTGCTCCGGAGACGATTTGGTTCGTTGGTCTCGTTGGCTGATTTGTTTCGTTGGTTGGTATGACTGCTAGTTGGTTTCTTCCACTCGATAGTATGATTGGTTGATTTCCCGTGGATATTTGGGTTCGTTGGTGTTCAATTTCGTATTGGTATTTAGGTTTGTTGGTTGTTTGTTTAGTCCCACATCGCCTATGTTAGGCTTGTGTATTTGTTCCCAGTAATATAAATAAAGTGATTATGTGTATGGGTTAAAATACCTAATACACTTTTACCTTTTCCCTCTCTTTATTTACCATTTAACTAACAGGTGTTCTCAGGTATTTCTTCTCAACCTTCTCATGTCTCCTCTTCACAAGATTTTAATGCTTCGGATAAAGCCTCCTTAAACTCCCGGGTCATTGACTCAGGAGCTACAGATCACATGACCCATTCGTCACAAATATTTCCATGGTTTGGCTTAAAGCAAGCAAGGATTTCCATGGTTTGGCTTAAAGCCTATGATGAAGGACAAATATTTGTAGAAGAATTTTACTATTAAAGCAGAAAATACCACGAGAAAGTTAACTTCTGTAATTCTTATCAAAAACCTCAAAACACCACAAAAAATTCAATTTATAGGAGAATGCAACTACTAGCAAATTGGATCAAATTGACCCAACGGCTAACACCAAACAACATCCGGGTTGAGTTTGAGACACCCCCAGAATACTGATCAACTGTGAACCATATTGAAAGCAAGAAACAGGAAGAACATAAACATTCTACATACCAGTCCCAGTAGCAATTGATGCACATTGCATGGCAGCAGTTTGGTAAGACCATTTTAGTGCAAGGTTCTAAGCAGATTCCACATTCGGCTTCTCTCTCCGAATGTTTCTTCCTCTTCTCTTCTAATCTTTTATGAACAATTATTTCAAAGTCATGAAAATCATCTCGACAGTGATCCAACTCTGAAAGGTTATCATGGAACTGCGGGAGAGATGGAAATATCACGGCTGCAATATTACTTCCATAAGTAATGCCCAAAACTTCTAACTTCAGAGACTGAAAATAAAAATTTGCTTTAGGATTCAAGAGTCCCCATGGGGCGCGATCCATAAGAATTTAATAAGCCAATAGTATGTGTTGCAAAGGAGAAAAAGAAACATTTGCATACCATAGAATTCTCTAGTCGTTGCTCTCCTTTCATGCGAATAGATAGTTGCCTTGCCATCTGGGGACACCTGAAGAAGAAACAAAATCAACCACTTCCCATGTTGAGTTATTTGACGCCGAATACATATAGGACTAAAATCATTTTCTTCGAGCAAATGCAGGAACAGGTGAACATGAACCAACCTTATATATCACTCAAGGAAGTGATTTAGATAACTAGGAAGCGAATATGTACATGAGCAATTCATCCATTGGAGCAAAAACCATAAAATTGGAGCAAAATGATTGTAGACTAATTTCATTTGAAGACAAGCACTTCCCTTCGCCCTAGAAATAGAAGCCGCCCCGAAGAGCATCATTCATAACCAAGCAACGGCCAGATAACTAGTTAGTCGAACACAAGAATTATACATCAGCATAAATAAACCACACAATATAACACTCAAAAAATTCATCTAACCCAAATGTCGAACTTTGAGGGAAGGAAAAAAATCTAAAAATGAAGAACAAAAAGTAAGATAATGGGAAAAACAACGTTTCTCTTAATTCGATAGTATGGTTTTGTTTTGGAAGTACCCTCAACCCTTGGCTTATCCCGTCGAAAATACACAGCAAATCCATCATTCATTCAATTTAATTGACTCAACTGTCTTGTCATTCTTAGAATTTCAATTCCAGGAACAAAAGCTATAAAACAGTTTTCATTAATCAATTGGGCATTACACTGGCAACCACCGTATAACTACATAAAGCTGTCAAAAGCTAAATTAAGCACTAATAGCAAATGTAGGACAACAATCACAAAATAGGGACGTATAAAACCAATCGCTATTTCAATTCCAAAATAATTATAATGATGCCTAAAACTTGACGACTTCACATGATGACTCTTTAGGGATATGGAACCTTGAAAAAATCTTAGACTTCTATAAGTTTCCGAAAAACAAAAGAAAATAACTTGTTTGTGTGAGAAATTTTGGAGTTCTGTAAGTCGCAAGAATTTATGCCTGGAAAGGTATCCTCTAGTTGAGCATAGGTAGAGAAAGATCCACCTGCTCAGGAGGGGGGAAAGAGACAAAGAGAGACCTCGTGGGGTGACTGCATGTGTGATTTGTGTGCTCCGTTCAATAGTTTAGCATTTTGATAGCAAGAGTTTGCAAGTATTGAAATCATCCTGCACGAAAGATTTCTTCTGAAAAGAATGCTGTTGAAACACCAGTGTTACAGAAATATTCCACGATTTTTTGTGATTCTACATTAAACCCTGCATCAACATTAATAGATAAGATAAACTACTCATATAAAAGAGAAATAAACATTACGGACTAACATTGCGAAGGAGTTGTATGCCTGGGAAAAAAAGAAGAGATGATAGCAAACCTGTTTCTTTGAAAAGGAATGATCGAGCAACTAAAAAAAAACAATGGCAACAAGAGGGTTTCAACTTCAAGTCTGCTTGTAGCATAAACCAACATATAAGCAGCGGAAGTTTATGGTCAAGGACATTCATATCTCACATTACTAATTTCATGTGGGTATACACAATCCATGCCCCCTCTTCTTTCCTTTAGTCATCTCCCTCTCTCTCTCTCTCTCTCACATACAACCGACACTTTACGGCTTCACGAAGGCTGGCTCCCTGACAACACCTGGTCCCATCCATCCCGTCCAAACATACCAGCACAAGCATTAGGAGCAAGGATTTCCATGGTTTGGCTTAAAGTCTATGGTGAAGGACAAATATTTGAAGAAGAATTTTACTATCAAAGCAGAAAATACCACGAGAAAGTGAACTTATGTAATTCTTATCAGAAACCTCAGAACACCCCAAAAAATTCAATTTATTGTAGAATGCAACTACTAGCAAATTGGATAAAATTGACCCAACGGCTAACACCAAACAACATTCGGGTTGAATTTGAGACACCCCAGAATACTGATCAACTGTCAACCATATTGAAAACAAGAAACAGGATGAACAAAAACATTCTACATACCAATCACAGTAGCAATTGGTGCGCATTGCATGGCAGCAGTTTGGTAAGACCTTTTAGTCCAAGGTTCTAAGCAAATTCCACATTCAGCTTCTCTCTCCGAATGCTTCATCCTCTTCTCTTCTAATCTTTTATGGACAATTATTTCGAAGTCATAAAAATCATCTCGACAGAGATCCATCTCTGAAGGGTTATCACGGAGCTGCTGGATAGATGGTAATATCACGTCTGCAATATTACTTCCATAAGTTATGCCCAAAACGTGCAACTTCGGAGACTGAAAATAAAAATTATACCAGACATTGGACATATAAACCATTTAATACAGTCATCCAGCGCGGTAAAAACACTAAAAGTTCCTTTAGGATTCAGAAGTCTCCATGGAGCGCGACCCATAAGAATTTAATAAGCCAATAGTACGTGTTTAAAAAGAGAAAAAGATAACATTTGCATCCATAGAATTCTCTAGTCGTTGCTCTCCTTTCATGTGAATAGATAATTGCCTTGCCATCTGGGGACATCTGAAGAAGAAACAAAATCAACCACTTCCCATGTTGCGTTATCTAACGCCGAATACGTATAGGACCAAAATCATTTTCTTCGAGCAAAATCAAGAATAGGTGAACATGAACCAACCTTATATATCACTACATGGAAGTGATTTAGATAACTAGGAAGCGAATATGTACATGAGTAATCCATCCATTGGAGCAAAAACCATAAAATTGGTGCAAAATGATTGTAGACTAATTTCATTTGAAGACAAGCACTTCCCTCCGCCCTAGAAATAGAAGCCGCCCTGAAGAGCATCATTCATAACCAAGCAACGGTCAGATAACCAGTTAGTCAAACACAAGAATTCCACATCAGCATAAATAAACCAAACAATATAACACTCAAAAAATTCATCTAACCCCGAAGTCAAACTTTGAGGGAAGGAAAAAAAATCTGAAAATGAAGAACAAAAAGTAAGATAATGGGAAAAACAACGTTTTTCTTAATTCGATAGTATGGTTCTGTTTTGAAAGTACCCTCAACCCTTGGCTTATCCCATGGAAAATACACAGCAAATCCACCATTTATTCAGTTTAATTGACCCAAATGTCTTGTCATTCTTAGAGTTTCAATTCCAGGAACAAAAACTATAAAACAGTCATCATTAAGCAATTGGGCATCACACAGACAACAACCGTATAACTAGATAAAGCTGTCAAAAACTAAATTAAGCACTAATAGCAAATGTAGGCCAACAATCACAAAGTTGAAAACAAAAGTAAATGGGATGCAAGAGTCTTTTCCCTGGAGATCAGTGAAGCTGAAAAGATTCGTGCTTGTAACAGTATCAGAATTCCACAAAACCGCAGCATCAACAATCGTGTAGAGAAACCCTTTGGCTCTTCCAAACAGGTCTCTAATCTAGGCCCCTTCTTCAATAATGGAACGTGCCTGAAACTGAACCTGGCCATATTGACTAGTGTTTCTTTAGGTTTCATGGTATGTAAACCCCTGAATGCAGGGGTTGTTTCAGAGGTTTTGGCGGTGAACTATTGTACAATACACATGTTCTATCTGTAATATATTATCCACTTCCTTTATGTTTTGATAAAAAACACAAAAACATGCTATCATAAAAACACCAAAAACACAAGCAATTTTACATACAAACTAACCCTCAAACATGAATTTCACCGAGAATTGATGAAATTCAAAGGGAGAGAAGTCAACCAGACGAGAGAAACGGTATTAGATCACGAATATAAACAAAAGAACATAAACAAGAGGGAAAGAAGAGGCCACCGATATCACCATCATGTTTGTCCCCATGAATATTCAATGTACTACACATAATCGATCGAATAATCATACCGAGAAGAGCTTCAGACAAGAAGCGGCCACCAACAATTCCAGTCCCTTGAATCTCGAGCAAGAGCATGGTCCAAAAGGGTAAGAAGCCGTACGGAATAGATTGAGTCAAAGGAGCATACGCTGCGAAACAAAGCCGTCTACACCGGTTTGGCCGTCAGTAATGAATCGACTGTAGGGGCACAACTAGGATTTAACGCTGGGAGTGGCACTGGTAACCACAAAATCATACGATGCAAGATAAATACAAAAAAATTAGATCACAAAATCATAAGATGCAAGACGAACACAAAAAATTTAGTCCCTAATTCTATCCAACTTTTTTCTAACTTGAATATAACAATCCCGACCGCCCTAACAGATTCATAATTAGTCTCTCTTTATATCCAACTTCTAATGCCACTTTAATTCATTCATATCTCCTTTACATACAAAAAAAAAAATCATGTATATCATAAATTTTAGTTTTGAATTTGGGAACAATATTTTAATTTCAATTTTGAGACCGTAAAATTTTCCCATCTTATTACATCACCGTACATACATATGAAAATTTATCTCACCAACAAACAAGCCGTTGACAGAAAAGTATTGACCCCTCAAAACTTATCCCAACAATAAAAAGGTTGTTAGAGACAATCCATTATACTCGTTTTTAAATATTTTGAGGAAAGTCCTGTTTTAAGAGAATAAACCACTGACTTGGGCCGGCGCCCTAACGACGCACACTTTTGCTGGTTCGGTCATATTTTTCGCGCCGTTGCCGGGGAATTGAATAGTTGTTTTTAAGAAATCGCAGATTTTGCAAAGTGCAAGTTTCTTTGGCGGAAACCTTTAACCTACCCATATTGGTAAACCTAAGTTGTAACGCAAGCCAAAGGAACGTGCAATTCGCAAGTTTTATTTTCTTTTTGCACTCACACTTGATTGTTAGGAGAGTGTCTTCGGTGTATGAATGTCTACACTCGTGACGCTACACATAGGCTCATTCGCCAAGACAACCCTCCTCTCAATTCAATGGCCGAACAACATGAGGCCAATGATACACCCACTGGGCCTTCTGTGAGACGTGCCACTGATCCACCCTCCACCCATGCTTCTGAATCTCCTGCCGGTACAGATGTGATCTACTTGAGTGATTCAGCAGACGGTGGGTCTATTGAAGCTGATACAGGGTTAGATAGGGCACTGGTTGTGTATGTGCCCCCACCACCGGAGCAGTGATTGCTTGCTACACACACCCGACTTGGCTTGTGGAGAGATAGTTTAGGTTCATATGTCATATGTGGAGTCGGTGGTTATCTACTTGTCATTTTTCTATTTGTTTTGCGTTGTTATCACACATCTAGCATTGAGTAGTGAGTAGTGCCGGCAAAAATTTGGGGTCGTTATGACCTGAGCCATTCATTGTATACCGGCACTGTTTTGTACACATCTCTTCAAAAACCGAATCGTTATAAGCTATAAAGTCCTTTTTGATCTTAAGCGTATTTTGGATTCCCAAATATATGCATTGTAGTGTAGAATGTATGGTAACCGTTTCTTCTCTTATTCCTTGTGAATCGTGTGCGTACATACTTATCGTGTTTGTCTATTGAATTTTGTGGAATGCTTAGCCTCTTGTTCGCTTTTGCATCATTTTGCGCACTAAGTAGAGGTGACTATTGCCATATTCTGGAGAGAATCCCTTTTTGAGAGTGAGAGAGATCGAAAACCATACACCTTGCACACATCTAATGATCGGAATTATTCAACTTGGGTTCATAACACTATGCACGAGTTGGATGTGGTACCCGATGATCCTAATCGCTTGGGAAACTACAAAAAAGCATATAATTGTTCACTCACATCATTAAGGAGACATGATTAGTTACTAGGGACTGTTAACCTTCAAGTTGGGGGGTGTGATGAGCGGTCATTGAGATCCGAATAATCCCATGATTGATTGTTCTCCGCCAACTCATCTAGGTAAGCTAGAACCTCAGAGGCTCCTTGGCTTGGTTCAAGAACTCGCCACTAGTCATGAGGTTGATGAATTGGCGATTGCGGACTGAAATTGCCTCATAGAAAAATGCCACAATTTGTCAATCCTCATACCCGTGATGAGGGACAGCGAGGAGACGCTCTTTATATCTTTCCCAACAAGAACAGAAGGATTCGTTGGGTATTTCTTCAAAATTTTGGATTTTCTTTTTCAAAGTGGTAGTGCGGTGAAGTGGGAACCATTTCTTGTGCAATTCAACTTGCATTTCCACCCAACTAGTCACCGAATGTACTCTCAAGGAGAGAAACCATCGCTTGGCCTTCTCCTTGAGGGAAAATGGAAAGAGTTTCAAACGTGCCATCTCAAGGTGAGTGGCCACGTTGGTGAAAGTGTTCACCACCTCCTCGAACTCTTTAATGTGCACATAGCAATTCTCCGATTCCATCCCATAGAAGGTAGGTAACATGCCAAGAATGTTAGGCTTTACATGGAATTGATGCCCTTCGGGAGTATCGGTAGAAAAGCGAATGCACGAGGTGGTGGTGGTGTGAGTAGGGTGCAAGTAATCCCGCATGGTGCGACCCATGGGTGCGTCATTTGGGTTGGGCTCTCTAATGGAGATGCCCTGGCTCTTACGTTTAACCATTGTGAATACGGAGAGAGAGATCAAAGTCTTACCCGTTGGGTGCTTCACACCAAGAGATGGAGAAAACAGAGCACTGATGAACTCAAATCCCAAACCCCCAAACTTTCTGTTGCAGCCGAACAAGGAAGAGAGAGAGAGACGGCGCGGTGGAGAAGGTGGAGAGGTGCGGTGGTTGGTTCGGTGGAGTGGTGCGGTGGTTGGAGATGGAAGGCAGAGAGATGGCTTTACAGAGAGAGAGAGAGATGAACCGGTGTGAGGAGAGAGAGGGAGGTGAAACGGCGCAGTTGGGACCAGTGTAAATTGTGTGCGGTGGTTGCTTATTTTCATTATTGTTATTTTTGGACTAACCCGCTAATGAAAATTGTGTTCCATGAAGTCATGTTTGCTCTTAGTAAGTAGTTGGTGGTTCAGTCTTCGCAAGGTGTACACGCTACCACATCAGCCTCGGTAGTTTGGGTCTAAGTACGTGGTGATTGCGGCATTCAAGAGCCCAAAGTCATGGGTGTAGCTATGTGCTACGGTTTGTTAGTCCAACAAAGCTCCGGCGATGATCCTATGTGACTAGCTATGGTCCACAAGTTGGAGCCGAAAGAGTACACCCTGCAGGCCCTTCCAATGACAAACAGTGCATGAAACGAGAAATCCTCAAACTTGGTCGAGGTATATGGTGGTTGACATTCTACCTCGCGGGTATGATCATCCCTCTTTTTATGCTTTAAGATGCGTTATCTCTTTCCATTGAGGACAATGCAAACTTTAAGTTGGGGGGGGGGGGGGGGGGGGGGGAGAATGATTCATTAGTGTGTTAGCCCATTGTTGTTTTAGTTGTTTTAGTCCCATTTAACATGAAAAATTTTGAAAAAATAAATAAATACAAATTGGCATATCGTTGTATTAGGAAATCTTCTCCTGAAATGCTTGCGAGTAACTTGACATATGTTCCCATAAGCATCACGTTGAACAATGAATTGCTACTTCACTACACGTGCATCGACCATGAACTTTGTTGAACAATTTGGAATCAGAAGTTGTGAGTGGAGATCCAATGTTAATCCATTCTATGCCACAGAGTTAAATTCATCGATCTCTTGTTTCTACAACTGCGTGTTTACTCATGTTTTACACTTGTGTGCATCATTGTGGAATCCATGAAACATTTGAGAAATGATAAAAGGTCATCTTCCATGATCCGTACCACATATGAGTCTCATTGACCTTGATTTGATCCTTGTCCAATTTATATCCATTGAAACAAGCTTAGGAAACCGGATGAGATAAGGTCGGATGGGGTATTGTTGTTGGTGTGTGTGTGGTATTGCAATCGGGAGGAAATATCTCAGAAGAAGTAATTTTACAGAGCCCAATGACACCGGTGCCTCATTTCCATGACACCGGTGTACTCCACTACAGATCAGAATTCAGGAGATACAGAATGGTCATGACACCGGTGCCTCTGAAATTGTTACACCGGTGCTTCACTCTACAGCACTATGGATGAGATACAGAATGGTAAAGACACCGGTGCCTCCAATTCATTACACCGGTGCCTTCTCTTGCCCAACAGAAATACTGAAGTACAGAATGCTCTTGACACCGGTGCCTCAGAAAATCTTACACCGGTGCCTCCTTGACAAAATAGGAATTGGTGAGATACAGAGAGTACCTTACACCGGTGCGTCTAAAACCTTGACACCGGTGCCTCCTCTCCAATACAGAAGCCACTGAGATGCGGTGAGTACACAGTAGTGGGCTGATCCCGTGAATATCAGCAATGGTCCACCCTAAAACAGATTTGTGGGCCCTCAGAATTTTCAGTAAAGCAGCTTCTTGGTGATTTTCCAGACTGGATGAGATCACAACAGGGAAAGTTTCAGAATTTCCCATGAAGTATGTTGTGATAAGTTTCAGAATTTCCCAAGAAGGCATACTTCAAGGTAGATGGCAAACTTTTGAGCTCGGGCTTGGGTGGTTTAACAGTAGATGGTAGAGCTCGAGCTGTCGGCGGTGGTAGCTCTTCAAAGGTGGGCATCCACTTTTCGGTACCCATCACCTCTTCTTCATTTAGGAGGGAGTAAATGTACTCAACCTCGGGTGAATCTAAGAACTCGGTCTCTTCTACAGTAAGCATAGCCTCTAGGGGGTCGGAAAAGAGATGACAATCGACGTGTTCTTGGACAAGTGTGTCAATAATGCTCACGTCACGGATGTCATCATCATCCCCCATTTGGCTCCCAATGTTAAATATGTTGAGCTCAAGGGTCATGTTCCCAAACGCCATTTTTAGTAGCTCATTTCGACAATGGATCACCGCGTTGGACGTGGCCAAGAAAGGCCTTCCAAGTATGATGGGCGTTTGGGCTTGAAGATTCAACGAGGGACAAGT
This sequence comes from Arctostaphylos glauca, assembly GCA_019985065.2. Classification (NCBI taxonomy): domain Eukaryota; kingdom Viridiplantae; phylum Streptophyta; class Magnoliopsida; order Ericales; family Ericaceae; genus Arctostaphylos; species Arctostaphylos glauca. The sequence goes on from JAHSPW020000007.1 coordinate 16,121,487, forward strand.
ATCAAGGACTATGAAGTCCACCGGGTATACAAAGTTGTCCACTTGGACAAGCGCATCCTCCACCAATCCACTCGGTACCCGGACACTACGGTCGGCTAATTGAAGGGTCACCGAGGTTAGTTTCATGTCCCCAACCCAAGTTGCTCATACACCGAGTATGGCAACAAATTTACACTAGCCCCCAAGTCAAGCAGGGCTTTCTCCACTATCTTTCCCCCAGCTCTCACAGAAATGGTAGGACAACCGGGGTCCTTGTACTTGGGTGCAATGGGGGTTTGAATGATCGAACTTACTTGGTGTGTCAAGAATACCTTCTTTTGAACGTTGTGCTTGCGCTTGATTATGCATAAGTCTTTCAAAAATTTAGCGTAAGAAGGTATTTGCTTGATTGCATCAAGTAACGGGATATTGATTTTAACTTGCTTGAAAAGCTCATATATCTCGTTGGAGTTCGTCAACTTGGGTAGAGGCCTCAATCTTTGTGGGAATGGGGCCGGCATTGGGCAAGTGGAGACCATGGGTTCTCCCATAGGAATAGATGTGGAAGTGGAAATAGGGGGAGACGGAGGCGAACCACTCACCGGTTCATCATCTTGGGGTTGTGGAGTAGTCACCGGAGGAGGAGTGGGAATGGTTTTTGGGAGAATGGTCTTGTCGACCTCTTTTCCACTCCTCAACGTGGTAATGGCCTTTGCTTGTTCCACATTGGACTCGGAAGGAGAATTTCCTTGCACAAAATGTTGACCTTGTGGTTGGGCTGGAAATTTCCCTTTTTCATGTTGCATGGTCCCCAATGTGGTGGTCAACTTGGTGAGTTGGGAGCTGATGTCCCCAATGGCTTGCTTTTTTTGCCCATTTGCATTTGCTTGCCCTTGCATGAACATTTGCAAGGTATCCTCCAAACTTCGCCGGTTAGGCGGTTGGTAAGAGTTGGGACCCGTGGAGGGACCCGGAGGATTGTAGGCATTTGGTGGATACCGCGGTGGTGTCGACCCTTGTGCATTTTGATGGGCCGGATATTGTCCTTGAAATTCCGGGGGTCCTTGGGGTTGGCCACCCGACTCGTTGTTCCTCCAACTAAAATTGGGATGATTTCTCAATCCCGGATGGTAAGTGTTGTAAGGCACGTTGGTGGGCTTTTGCCCTTGGTGGAGGGCATGGAACTCAGCTTGGTCCGAACCTTGGAGTACCTCTTCGAAAGCAAGTATGGTTGGACAGATATTGGTAGTATGTGTGAAAGTATATCTTGTAAATTAGGAATGATTTATATCTTGTAAAACCTACTAAATCATTCCTAATTTACAAGATACTAAATCATGCCTAATATAAACATGCCTAATATAAAAGATACTAAATCATTCCTAATTTACAAGATATACTTTCACAGTATGGTCCATTGTATCACATATGGCACCCTACTCACACCACCACCACCTCGTGCATTCACTTTCCTACCGATACTCCCGAAGGGCATCAATTCCATGTAAAGCCTAACATGCTTGGCATGTTACCTACCTTCTATGGGATGGAATCGGAGAATTGCTATGTGCACATTAAAGAGTTCGAGGAGGTGGTGAATACTTTCACCAACGTGGCCACTCACCTTGAGATGGCACGTTTGAAACTCTTTCCATTTTCCCTCAAGGAGAAGGCCAAGCGATGGTTTCTCTCCTTGAGAGCACATTCGGTGACTAGTTGGGTGGAAATGCAAGTTGAATTCCACAAGAAATGGTTCCCACTTCACCGCACTACCACTTTGAAAAAGAAAATCCAAAATTTTGAAGAAATACCCAACGAATCCTTCTGTTCTTGTTGGGAAAGATATAAAGAGCGTCTCCTCGCTGTCCCTCATCACGGGTATGAGGATTGGCAAATTGTGGCATTTTTCTATGAGGCCATTTCAGTCCGCAATCGCCAATTCATCAACCTCATGACTAGTGGCGAGTTCTTGAACCAAGGAGCCTCCGAGGCTCTAGCTTACCTAGATGAGTTGGCAGAGAACAATCAATCATGGGATTATTCGGATCCCAATGACCGCTCATCACACCCCCAACTTGAAGGTTACTAGTCTCTAGTAACTAATCAGGCAATCATGTCTCCTTAATGATGTGAGTAAACGATTATATGTTTTTTTGTAGTTTCCCAAGCGATTAGGATCATCGGGTACCACATCCAACTCGTGCATAGTGTTATGAACCCAAGTTGAACAATTCCGATCATTAGATGTGTGCAAGGTGTATGGTTTCCGATCTCTCTCACTCTCAAAAAGGGATTCTCTCCAGAATATGACAATAGTCACCTCCACTTAGTGCGCACAATGATGCAAAAGCGAACAAGAGGCTAAGCATTCCACAAAATTCAATAGACAAACACGATAAGTATGTACGCACACGATTCACAAGGAATAAGAGAAGAAACGGTTACCATACATTCTACACTACAATGCATATATTTGGGAATCCAAAATACGCTTAAGATCAAAAAAGACTTTATAGCTTATAACGATTCGGTTTTTGAACAGATGTGTACAAAACAGTGCCGGCATACAATGAATGGCTCAGGTCAGGTAGCTATGCATTTCCAACAGAAAAAGCCTACTGAATCTTCCTTTTCTGTATAAGACGAGGGATGGGTACGTAGCGTTTCACTATTAACTTCAGGATGTTACCCAGACTTAGACCCTAAGTCTTTCTTAGCAAAGGGACCCGAAGTGTCCTTTCGTTTTCAATCAACCACTTCGGTTATCTGCTTGTTACCGTAAAATATCAATAAAATATCCCATAATTATATTTAAAAAAATGTTAACAGTGCACATAATGAATGTTTGAAACATGGGCAAACCATTCTACTCAAATCCATGTTCTTATGCATCAAAAACACATGAGAAATACATTCACATGCTACTCCAGATTCTTTTTAGCTGTTCTGCAAAATTAACTTCACGGAAAAACCAAGGTCAACATAGCAGACCTAGACCTACAGTCGAACAATTAGAAATTTAACTAACAAACGTCTCACGCTACACAAAGCTACTATCCAAGTAGTATTACATGCACAACTAACTAAAATTTATTAAGAGACAAGAAATGTAATGCAAATATCAACATCAAAATATAAAGAAAGAAGTACAGTACCATAAAAACAGAGATTTACCTAGCTAAAGATGTTAAAAATGCATTGCACATGGTACCCATTCCGAGAACGTGCATAATGCGTATTCTTGCGCTAAATCCTTCCATACAGAGAACGCAAAGAGAGAGAGAGAGAGAGAGAGAGGTACTGGGCTGCCGATGTGGGTTTTTTTTTTGGGTGGGACATGCTTTAGAAGCAATAAACCAAATTGAATGCGCTTTGCTTTAGAACTGCTTTACGCATTCGATTTAAGAAAGACGACGCATGGGTTTCTCAGTAAGAAAGTAGAACAGCAGAGACCAGAAAAAGAAAGGGGGCAAAAAAATTACGGCAATGAAACAAATAAAAGAGAATACCAGTGAAAGAAGAGACAAGATGGATACGAGCATGCCAACTAAGACTCCAATTCTTTCAGTCGAGCTTCCATCAGGCCAGCACTGTAAGACAAGTTGAACTTGAAACATAACCAAGTGCATGTTAGCATTACGCACACAGAAACCTTTTTTGGTCATAGCTGTATATCACAGATACTTTACAGGAGCAACAACACAACCATTAGCAATCAACTGATGGCACAACATGAAAGAGTATATAAAAAATCAGGAAAAAAACTCTGTAAACGGAGTAAAACTGTAGTTGAATTCAGAGGACCTCTCAAATCAAAGGATTACAAAGGTCAGAGTAGGATCGTATCCAATCAGGCAATGACCATTTACACTAATTTGGGTCTCCAATTGTCCTCTAAGTAGCTCAAGAAAAAAAAATTCACAAAGAGATGAATACAGACAAAAATTAAGGAGATTGGTAAATTCTGAAAAATAGTCACAGACACAAAGACCAAAAGATACTTATGCTCGAAGTTCACCTAACCCTTCAAAGTTCAAACAAATACGGACAGAGAAAAATGCAAAAAAAATCATCCGCAATCTCATGATAACTGAATATCACTTGGAAAGGGAAGTCAACGAGTTTTTATAATAGATTTATGATTACATAAGTAGATGCATGTGAAAATAGTTTGAACAACTATAATATATTAGTTACCATTTAACAAGTACGAAAAAGTGACCACCACAATTTTGCACATCCGGGCATTGCCTTGATTGTTTTAAAATCTTCAACCCAATTTTCTTGTTGACCCTCGTCAGTACAGATGACATACAAAGTTTCAAAATCATTTACGGCAGAGGAATGGGAGGAAATTTTAGTTAGCGTCCAAAGGGTTAGTACTGTTACTAATCAAAACGTATTTCAACAATGTGCAACACGGTTAAAGTCGTAGATATACGATTAAAATGAATAGGTAAGAAAGCAAGGGGAAAGGAAGATGCCACGTACAATCTTGTCGAGATAACTCTTCATCACAGCATTTTTCTCACTAACCTATAAATCCTTCTGCTCCAACAATTCAATTAACTGCCTGCTAGATCTATGAACTTCGGAAGCTTCAGTAGACAAGTGCTAGATATATCTTTTCAATCTAGCAAAAAAATCCAAGCAAACAAAACAACTTAAACAATCAAATAACAACGCCAACAAAGCTATAAAAGCCCTAGACAAAATTGTAAAGGCAAGAAAAAGGGGGGAAATGATTACAGATTTGAGATAGATCTGGTGCTTCACGGAGAACTAAACACTACCTAACTATTGTTGTTCTAATTTGACTACTCAATAGATGTTTTTAGATATGCTTCACAAACTAACTTCTACATGTGTCCACAATGCTCTTTCATTTCATTTCCATCTCGGTTACAACCCTTAATGGGATAGTCGTTTATCCAATATCACATACACAATATCAAAACCATCAATAATTCAATCACTACAAAGTAATGAGAGATTGTTTTGGTTAGCATGCCATGAAACCAAGAGGCTGTGTTAGGTAGCATTTCCCTTTACTTGAAGCACCCCTCGAATGAAATTTCCACAATGATTGGCCCAAACCAAACACAATAAAACGATTCAAGAAAGTATATTGTACACATCTAAATAAAATGATTGGTCCAATCCAAACACATCATTTTTATAGGATGTGCTTGTAGTACCGCTTTGTCAAACATGTTGTGTGCAACAACAATTGTGTACTCTGTAGCCGTTGTATATGAACTAAAAATTGGCATTATAGCAAACTTGCTTCCAGAAAATTCCAAAAAATACAAAATCAAAGTGGATATGAAAACAAAAATATACTCAAATGCAATCGCCACTGATGGCCCTACGTCTTTTACGACTTCTGCAACATCAGAAAACTCAAATTCCATTCTTTGGTATGTATACTGTTTCCATGAAAGAGCGAGCAAAAAATAAATTAATTTAGAAATTGGTATTCATCAGTAGGGTTTCCAAGTACTATAAGAACATATCTTCTGAGAGACGAATCATTGTTGAAAGCGACAGTAAGAGAGAACTGCAACCAAGTTTGAACTATAGTTAAGAAATCACCCAGAAATTAATTAACGTAGATTGAAAACAACAACAAAAAAATTCCCAAGAGTCGAATCACTTGAGACGGCCGAGTGAGCCATGATCTAATCAAAAGAACTTCGGGAGAGAGAGTGATTGTAAGTTAATGACTTGCAGCCATGAAAAATGAAACTTCAAAATTAATATAGATATAATACATCATTAATTTGTATTTTACCCAGCAACGTAAGTTACCGGAACTGATGCCCAAAAATGTAAAAAAAAATTGGAATTTCGAGAGATGTTCGAACTTCTAGGGGGTTTCTATTCTATATACACACTCACAAAACAAACACACACACACACACGCACCCCCCAAGGGCTCTCCACGCCTACTCTCCATGTAAGTGTACAGTGGAATGATGAAAACGGGGCAAAAACCAAACCTTTCACATTGTCTTGACGATGTCTTCTTGGGACCATCAAAACACCAAATCAGTACGAAGGCTTACCTGTTAAAGACATTTCAGAAACTATTGTTTACCAAGCCTCTCCCACAAACAGATCTCCTGCACTGAAAATATCAAGCTCCAACTTATGGGTCACATATTTTTGGATAAACTACTTGAGTATAAATTCCACTGACAAAATATACCTCAAGGGCACAAAAGTATCAACTCCCTGAGATCGGTGTGGGAAGCCGAAGGCTAGGCATATGCCACTGCTTTGAGAACCAGTTCTAACCACATACAGACCTGTATCCAACCGGATCCGACATTAAAATCCTTGTCTGCGTCTTGTCTCTACATATAGATGAATTGATCCCCCAATTTGATGATTGATGAGCTATTTTTTAACCAGATTTGTTTTTTTTTTTTTTTGTGTTTGTGTGTGTGCTAAGAGAGAGAGGATAGAGGGGTTCAAATGTTGAATGGCAATGAGAGATGCGGGAAGACAAAGGAGAGATGAAAAAGACAAACGAAATGTTAGTGGCAGCATTAATTAATTTTTTTAGGAGAGAGAGAAAGAGTTGGTAACCAACTAAGGAGGCCCTTCGTTTAGGGGCACACCTGTTGAGATAAATGTCAGCCCTTGGATCAGATCGATCCTAGCCATTCTTGTAAAAATGTATTTTAATCTCAACCGTAGGATGAAATTAATAATAACCGTTGGATCGAAAATGTGTGGGGTACACACCGTTGTGAAATGTATTATAGATCCGTTACTAGTTTAAGCATCTGCACCTTACTAATATGATAAGCAACAGGGAAGAACGCCCAGAGTAAAACATGGACGAAAGGTGCTAAAGTGGACCCAACTTTCAAGCCATAACAGGTACAAATTGCCTGGGGCAAGATCTACAATCAGACATAAAAGAAGATCTCGGGACAGGCTCAGAAACAAAACCATGGCCAAATTATTTTCATGATAGATCACGTCTCCAAACATGAGGATGAGAGTAACCGATATCAAGACTGCTGCCCACGAAGGCACAAGCCTATCCAAGAATATGGGAAGAGAAAACATGGGATAAAATAGAGAGTCAAACAATAACATTCCAAGAGCATGAAACAACTAGTAACTATTGGTCAGCTGAATGAATTTTCATAAACCTCCATTGCCAAAGAGTTTCCAATCAATAATGTACACAGCAAAAGGTGCTGGTTCTTCACAACTGAAAATATCTTAGCTGCAGACAAAGAAGCAGATTACTTCAGATCACTGATAAAAGAGATAATATACATATTTCTTGGCTATTTAGGTTTCTCTAATGCAAATAGACAAACAAATTAAAAATACAGAGACAAATTAAAAACTGTACATTTTTCTAATAGTTTTTGTTAGCTAAAATAACTACATATTATTTTTTAAGTTTTGAAAAATTAACATCATTTTGAATTTCTCCCTAAGTAGATGAACAAATGAGATGAATTTGATCACAACTGATGAAAGATTTTATATGTAACAGTGGTAGGCCGAGATATGCACGACCATGGGCCATAAGACGATGGGCCTTCGGCCCGTCTTCTCCCCGGCAGTGTTACCTTGGTCCCATTGTCATGCTTGGCGCCCAACGGTAGCTGGGTTCGGCCCATTGTCGAGACTGTTTGTCCTCCGTGATTTCCGGGCCACGACCCGCTATTTTTGCCGAGGACACCACTAAATGGTTGGATCCCTACTCTATAAATACTCCAACAGCATTCCTACTACAGTTACATGCACACTCGCGCTAAGAACATACTTTCAAGTTGTTTCTATTCTTCCTAAAGAGCTAACTTGATCGTCGGAGTGCCCACCAGAGATCCAACCCCCGGTCGATACTAATTTAGTGTTGAGTGTTTTGCAGGATATCTCGAGAGAATTCGATTCATCAACCAGAGAAGTCTAAGTCGGATTCCAGACTCCACAATTTGGCGACCACAGTGGGAGATCCATTTGACTTCTCATCCTCAACTCCTTACCTCAAATTTCACCAGATCCGACAATGGTTGCTATCGAAACTGACCCACCAACTTTACCAGTTTTTCCTCCGCCTCCACCCATGGAAGTTCGTGCTGATCTGAGAGACAGGGCATACGTCGAGCGCCTGGAAGCTCGACTGGCAGAAAAGGACCAGCTGCTTCAACTAGTCAGAGAAGAGGTTGCGCAACTCAAAGTTGCCATCAAACCTAACCAGAACGGCGAGACGTCGTAAACTCGACGACGAAGACGACGCAGGACACGTTCCCTGAGCAGAGAGAAAGGCAGAAGCGTCCGGCCCTCGAACGACTGGGAGTCGAGGCCGAAGTACACACGATCAACGAAACACGAAGTCGGGGAAGGACCCAGACCACACCATCTGAGAACTGTTCAGGCGCTGAACAAGGGACTCGCGGGTCTCAATTCACAGAAGGCTGGGGGCGCAACCAGTCACTAGCACTCAGTCGTACTCTCCTTCGACCACACCCTCAGACGTTACCCCGACGCATGAGACTCAAATAGATCGAATATATGGCGGCCGAAGGGATCAATCACCTAGGCGCCATAACTATCGCGGGCGTTCCCCTCGGTATCATGGTGAGCAGGATCTCATACCATAACTATCGCGGCCGAAGGGGGGGGAAGGCCGAACAGGAGGTACGGCCGGCACGGTCACAGTGCGACATCATACATGACCAAACTCATCTCTTCTCCCTTTACCAGGGAGATCGATGGAGTACGTCCGCCGCGTGGTTTTAACCCCCCCAAATTCACTAAATACGATCCAAAGACGGATGCCTACTTGCACTTGGTGCACTTTTGGCAGATGATGTCTCTCTACAGCTCCAATGACGCCTTGATGTGTAAATTGTTCCCCTCCAGCCTGGGGAGCTAGGACTCCTCTGGTTCGATAAACTACCGAAGGGGACAATTCCATCCTTCAAGGACTTATCCCTTGCTTTCTTGGCTCGGTTCGTCACCAGCAGCAGGCAAAAGAAGGGTGTCGATTCCCTCCTCGCGTTGCGCAAGTCGGCTAATGAGTCTCTCAGACAGTACGCCGCTAGGTATTGGGAGCTCTTCAACGAGATACAGGGTTGTGATCCCGCCATTACAATGACTTCGTTCAAACTGGGGTTGGATCACAGGAGTAGGTTATTCGAAGATCTTATGTTATCCAATCTCACCGATAAGGATGACCTCATGGGCCGGATCGACAACCACTACCGATTGGAGGAGGCTCGCAGCGAGCAACGTCAGACCGAACAAAACCATCCCCGTCAGGGGATGGGAACAAGAACACACAGCAGGGCGTGCGCCGAGGTGTGAACGTGGTGTCTTCCGGGAGAAACAAGGGCCCTCGGCCCCAAGAATTCGCCGTTGTGAAAACAGTGTTCAAAATCCCAACGTACGAGATCCTCAAAAAAATACAGCACGAGCCATACTTTGAATGGCCGAGGAGGCCGTTGGGAGAACTGCGGCAAACGCCAGACTCCCCTTACCGATGTTCGTACCACAGGGAGAAGGGTCACCTGACTACACGCTGCCGAGCGTGGAGAGATTTCCTCGAACGGCTTGTATCACAGGGACATCTCAAGGAACTCATCAACAAAGCAAAAACGCAGGCCGGGTCCCAGTCAGAACCCGAGAAAGAGAACAGTGGGAAAGTTCGGGTGATCGACGTCATTCATGGGATGGTGGATGCGGCTGCCGAGGAGACCCTTCAGGCCGAAATTAAGCGTGCGGCGAGCGGGAAACAAATTATGTCCGTGAGTACGGGAACTAAACGCCCACACCTCGACAGCCAGTCTGGGGGCAACCTCTCGTTCTCCGATCAAGATCTGCAACGCCTCCAAATGCCGCACAATGACGCGTTAGTCGTCTCCCTCACCCTCGGCAATTCGTTGGTCCGCCGAGTACTGGTTGACCAAGGGAGTTCTGCCGACGTCATGTACTATTCCCTGTTCAAGGCGCTGCACTTGCGGGATACGAATCTCACACCCACCGAAGTACCGCTGGTGGGGTTCAATTCGGCTCCCGTTTGGCCCCTTGGCAAGATCACACTCCCAATTCGCACAGGCTCGAGGACCGTAGAGGTGGAGTTCGTGGTGGTCGATGTGCCAAGTCCTTACAACGCCATCGTCGGTCGCGTCTGGCTACATAAGCTTGGGGCCGTAGCCTCAACTTATCATCAGGTCCTTCGCTTCAATGGGACATGGGGGCCCGAAGAAGTGTTGGGCGATCAGTTGGCCGCCAAAAAATGATATGTGGCGGCAATAAAAAGCAAGGTCTGCCCAGAACACGTCCAGTGGGTAGAAGCGCCCGACGCTCCTCTCCTTGACGACGGTGGCACACCAGCTGTAGAAAAAGCGGTTGAAGACCTGATCACTGTAGCGGCCGACAACCTCAACACTGACAGAACATTTCTGTTGGGATCTACCTTATCGCCAGCCGAACGGGAGACCATGACCTACTTTCTTAAGAAAAACATTGAGGTGTTCATTTGGACACCGTATGAGATGCCGGGCATCGATCCGGAGTTTATTTGTCACTCGCTCAATGTGGACAAATCTCGCCGACCCGTTATTCAGAAACCTCGACGATCGGCCACGACCCATACCGATGCAGTCATTGAAGAAGTCGACCGACTGTTGGAAGCTGGAACAATCAAGCAAGTGCAGTACCCCACTTGGTTGGCGAACACCGTCGTCGTGAAGAAGAAAAATGGTAAATGGCGCGTTTGCGTCGATTACACAAATCTGAACGATACCTGCCCCAAGGACTGCTTCCCTGTGCCGAGAATCGACCGCCTTGTTGACGTTACATCTGGGCATGTCGGTTCAGTTTCATTGACGCATACCGTGGGTACCATCAGATCGCTATGCACGGTCCGGACATGGAAAAAACTGCTTTCATCAGTCCCCGCGGATTATTTTACTATAGGGTCATGCCCTTCGGTCTCAAGAACGCGAGGGCTACGTACCAACGGATGGTTACAGAGATGTTCGGCAAACAAATCGGTGACACAATGGAGACTTACATTGATGACATGGTGGTCAAGAGTAAGTTTGAAGCCGAGCACCTCAAACACCTGCAGGAGCCGTTCAACATTTTGAAAGCCCACAAACTCCGTCTTAACGCCGACAAGTGTGCCTTCGGTGTCGATTTTGGAAAATTTTTGGGTTACCTAGTTACCAGACGAGGCATCAAGGCCGACCCAAATCAAATCAGCAAGATCAACAACCTAGCAGCTCCATACACTGTAAAAAGACTTTTAGAAATTAACGGGAATGGCTGCCGCTCTTAACAGGTTCATCAGCCGGTCTTCGGATAAGTGTCGTCCCTTCTTCACACTACTCAAGAAATGCAGCTGGAGAAGTTTCGAATGGACTCCGGAATGTGATCAAGCGCTCCATGATTTAAAGGTCTACTTATCTTTAGCTCCATTACTCTCAACGCCAAAAGATAAGGAGCATCTGTTCATCTATCTGGCCGTATCTCCACATGCGGTCAGTTCTGTTCTTGTCCGGCAAGATGACCAAGCTCATTTTCCGATTTACTACACCAGTAAAATACTGTTCAGTGCCGAGACCAGATACCTACCTCTAGAGAAACTCGCACTGGCGCTAGTCTCTGCTTTCCGAAAACTCGCGCCTATTTCCAGGCGCACCCCATCACGGTCTTGACGGCACAGCCCTTAAAAAGCTTGTTCCGAAAGGTCGATCTTTCTAACCGAATTTCCAAGTGGGCTGTGGAATTGGCCAACTTTGACATCCAATACCAGCCGAGAACGGCGATCAAAGGACAAGTGCTCGCGGATTTCATTGCCGAATTCACACCAGACTTCGAAGCGACCCTGCCGAACAAAGAATCTGTAGAGTCGCCACCTTGGCAACTTCTGCACGGCAACTTCTGGAGAATATTCGTGGACGGCGCCTCCAACAACCATGTTTCCGGAGCCGGGGTCGTCCTGATTTTGATCGACCTTTCCGAAAACTCCTCGCCTCGAACAACGAGGCCGAATACGAGGCCGTATTAGCTGGCCTCCGTTTCGGAGAAGACCTCGGCGTCGACCACGTCAAGGCCTACAATGATTCTCAGCTAGTCGTCCACCAACTGTCCGGCGAGTATGAAGCCCATGACAACCGAATGTCCCGCTACCTAGCTGCCTTACAACAAACCAGCCAACGTTTCCGCAGTTTTTCATTGGATCAGATCGCTCGTGAACAAAACGCACATGCCGACGACGCCTTAGCCGGTCTCGCGTCAGCCATGGACGCTGGGGTGCAGAGGACTGTCTCTGTCGATGTCCTCCCACAGCCAAGCATTGAAAAACCTGTCATTAACGAGGAGGTCAATTGCATTTCACAGGATCCCAGTTGGATGGATCCTATTTCATCGTACCTCCGGGATGAAACCTTGCCGGTAGACCGAAGGGAAGCACGCAAGGTCATTCACAAAGCCTCCCAGTTCTGGCTAGGACCCGGAAACAAGTTGTACGGGAGGGCGTACTCTGCACCTTATCTGTTGTGTGTCCACCCGAAGCAAACTGGGGCTATATTTCAGGAGCTGCATTCTGGCAGCTGTGGATACCATTCGGGAGGACGGTCGCTTGTGCACCGTGCTCTAACCCAAGGATACTGGTGACCTAACATGAAAAAAGAGGTCGATCTGATGGTCAAAGGCTGCGACCAATGCCAGAGGTTCTCTCCGCTCATACATCAGCCGGCCGAACAACTCAACCCCTTGTCCAATCCATGGCCATTTGCACAGTGGGGCCTTGACATATTCGGGAAATTTCCTGCGGCCCCCGGTGGTTTTAAATTTCTGATCACGGCTACCGACTACTTCACCCAGTGGGTCGAGGCCGAACCCCTGGTTAAAATTGAAGACAAATATGTCAAGAGGTTCGTTTGGCGAAACATCATCTCGAGGTTCGGTGTTCCATATGCCTTCATTTCTGATAACGGCACGCAGTTCGTCGGGGATCTATTTACGAATTTCTACGCCGAGCACAGGATACGATTCTTCAACTCAACACCGTCATACCCTCAGTGTAACGACCAGGCCGAAACTTCGAATAAAATCTTGCTCGGCAGAATTAAGAAACGACTAATGTCAACCAAGGGTAGATGGGCTGAAGAACTCTACAGCGTTCTATGGGCATACCGAACCACGCCACGCCGATCAACCGGCCGAACATCGTTCTCCTTGGCCTTCGGCATGGAAGCCGTCATCCCTCTTGAAACTGGCCTTCCCACGATGCGGACTGAGGAATTCCACCCGGAAACCAACTACAAAACTTTGTCAACTATTCTGGATGGAGCCGAAGAACAAAGGGAAGCTGCTCGGATTCAACTTGCAGCATATCAACAGACTATATCCCAAGGCTATAACGCGAGGGTTCGTCCCAGATCATTCAAGCTGGATGATCTTGTCCTGAGAAAGGCTGTCGGCGCAAAACGGACAAATAAGCTCGGTCCTAATTGGGAGGGTCCCTACCGGGTGATCAACATCGTTGGGGTCGACTCCTACAAACTAGAAGACATGAATGGAACTCCTGTTCCCCGACCCTGGAACGCTCACAATTTAAGGAAGTACTATCATGAAGTTGTCTAAGCGTGAAGTCCTCTTTGGTTATTTGCTTTGTTGTGAGCAATGCATGGTCTTCGGCCCCCACTCCCTTCAATTTTCATTGTTTATATTTTTATCTTCTAGACGGTGCGACCTTATGAGCCCCCCAGTAAAAACGAGTTTCCTGTTCTTATGGTCTTCCCATTATTACAAGTTATCGGACGGAACATGAATACCTGTTATTAGGATTGTTTTTCCTAAAAACGAGTTTTAGTGCTCCTTATGTTCGACTTATCATTCTATACTTAGTGAAATTTTTGTAATTTCTCCAAGCATTCGGCAATATGCCACTCTCAGTTATTTGTGAAGGAACGGTTCGGCATTGACTGGAATGCTACCATGCAACTAATGCTATTAAAGAGAAAATAAGCCGACATGCTTCGGTGATCGTTAGAACAAAGACATAAACCAGCACGGTTCGGCGATTGTTTAAACACAACAAAGAAGTCAAGGCATAACAAATTAGAGAAGCAGTCATTGTATTCCTTCGAAAGTTGTCCCTTACAAACGCCCTACTGCTACTACAACAAAAAACAACAAAACAAAGGAGGTTGTTCGGCACGAAGGCCTTATTACAAATTCCTACTTTAGGCAGGCTGGCCTCCGTCTCCGGTGTTGGAGCAGTCGGGATCTCCTGCGGGTACTTGTTCCACATCCGGAGCCGGGGTCTCTTCGGCTTGTGGCTGCGGTACGACAGAAGATTCGCCAGTTGGCTCGGCAGCAGCCGTCGGAGCTCCATACGGAGGGATGTTCTCGTACAGAGACTATCCCTCCGGTACTTCAGCCGCCTTGAGCGCCCGGAGATAGCCGCTACGGAAAGCATCCTCCAACAGCCCGGCCAGTTGGGCGTTGATGCCTTCCATTTGCTTCAGGAACTTCCCCTGAGCTTCGGCGTACCCATCGGAGTAGCATTTGGAGTTAGCTTCGTCCACCTTCTGCGCCATCTCCTTCTTCATGGCTTCCAAGTCGACGGAAAGAGCCTTCCCCTTCTCCTCGGCCTCGGTCAAGGCCGCGCGAGCGGCATTGCGCTCCTCCCGCATCCGGTTCTTGCTCGTGCATGCTCCTCAGGCTGTGGATTTGACTGGCTTTCCGCAGCAGCCCCTCCTTCACCGGCGCCAAATGTTGGGACGCCTGCAAGACACCACTAGAGAAATGATAAGTACGAAATAATGAAACAAAAAGAGTAATTAAGGAAGAATGATACAATACCTTCACCATCAGCCGAGCCATTTCCCGGAACGAGGCGTCCAAGGTCTTCGGCAGGGCTTCGGCATCCTTAGGGAGTGTCATCCCTTCAGCCAGCGATAATGCTATAAGTGGATCTGCGTTGAGAGAGTCTTCAGTGTTCAACGGTCGGCCGTCGAACATGAATTGTGGAACGAAACTAGGGGGCATTGATGTGCCCGCCGCCTCGGTCACAGCAGGGGTCGGTTCGCCTTCGGCAGTGCGACAGCATCCCCCTTTGAATGTGAGGCCCCACCAGCCTTCGGTCGGGAGTCTTCCTTAGCCTCCCTTGGTTTTTTCGCTGTTGTGGCGCCTTCTGCAGGTCCTTTCCTCTTCTTCTGAGGATCCGCAGGATGGGCGGACTTCGGTGTGGATCCACCGACCGCCAGCTTCAGTGTGACCTCCTCTGGAGCCTTCCTCGGCATTTGGTCAATCTTTGCGAAGAGATCTTTCAACTCCTGGTCACTGAGGCTGACCGATTGACGACTATAACCGGAGGAAGTACTTGAAGAGCAGGTACCTGAGGAAATTGGGATGACCGTGTCCGGCGTCGACTCTTCTCGCGGCTCCCTGATCACCCCAAGCGGAGCAACGTCGGTTCGGTGCGCTTCTGAACCTTCGGCGCTTTCGCTACTGTTGGAGTCTCCCCGGCACTTGAGCTTCGACCGGTAGACTTCCACGTACCCGAGCAGGACCGAGCAGTCTCTATGCCTTCTACGAATTGCGAAGGCTCGGCTAATTCGGTCCCACGAGGCCTTGCTCCGCAGGCTATCAACGACTCCTTTTCCTGCAAATGGACAGTGAGTTAGTATCAAATAAACGAATGGAATGCAGAACAAGAAAATAGGCCGTACAATACTTACCGGCGAATCCCGCAACACGTAGGATTGGGTGGAAGCAGTATTCGCCTAACGCGAATTCGAATTCCCCCGGAACTACGACAAAATCATTGGCATATTTGTTGGAGTCTGGCAGGCCTCGTATTAATCTTCTCTGCCCGGTTCGGCAGCTGAGGTACTTTCTCCTAGCTACCTTGTTCTAGCTTACCAGGTAGAGGCCGAACAGATCTTCGACCTCAAACTCCTGCTAGTACCTCTCCTTCAGTTCGATGACCCCGACGACTATGCGGAAGAAGTTGATGGTCACCTGGGAAGGGGTCAGTTGGAGGACGTTCAGCACCTACCGAATGAACGGATGGAAGGGGAAGCGCACTCCGCCCTCGATGATAGCCATCAAGGGAAGGACGATTTGGTAGTTGTCCGTCACGACGTCGTCCCCCGGCTGAACTAGCTCTATCGATACGTTGTCCGGCACTCCATATGTCGCACGGAAGTCAGCAAGGCTCTCCGGATCCTCGAAAAATCGAGAATACCGATTCTTCCCCGAGTGAGAGGCCGAGGTCTTCGGCATCACCTCGACATCTAGAAGCCCTGCCGAGCCGCTAGGTCCAAGCTGTTCGGCGCTGGATGACGACATCTCTGCTGAGTCTACTTCCGACCCGAACATCCTATAAAGACGTGCACGGGTGTTAAATATAAAAATCTGAGGTCCAGTCTACTACTAGAATCTACCCTCGGCGGTCTACCTATTTGTACCGATGCGCTACACTCAGACTCAATTGATGCCTAATAAAGCCAAGGGGATCGGGGCTTCGCATCCCCTCAGGGTGTCCTCGGCCGAAACTCCCATCGTTCGGCCGGAACCTGGGATACGAACTAAATACTCAGGCGATTACAGTAAGGAAGATTACTGTAATCGTACCTATCTAACTTAGCAGAAAATGAAGCGATTGCAAGAGAAAAGCATAAAAACTTACCAAATATTCGCAGACGAGTGAGTACAGATCTTCAAACGCAAGTGGATGATGGTCTCGAAGAAAACTCAAGAACTCGTGGGAGGCACAATGGTCTGGAAGAAAACCTCAAAATTCTTCCAGACCCTCTATATATACTGGGGCTTGTGAAGCGGGAAAACGGCCGGCGCTGGATACGAGGCGTCTCGCACGTGGATTTGAAACTTTTCGCCTCCGACCGTCGGATGAGTCGCCACGTGTCGCCATCTCAGCCTCTGACGCATCGCTTGTGCCGCCATGCGACGCCCCTCCGACTCTGACCGTTGGATCAAGCGCCACGTATCGCCATCTCAACGTCTGACGCTCTGACTGATTCACCGCATGCGCCGCCACGCGACGCCACTTCGGCTCTAGCCGTTGGATCGAGCGCCACGTAGCGCCATCTCAGCTTCTGACGCTCTGACTGATTCACCGCGTGCGCCGCCACGCGACGCCCCTTCGGCTCTAGCCGTTGGATCGAGCGCCACGTAGCGCCATCTCAGCTTCTGACACTCTGACTGATTCATCGCGTGCGCCGCCACGCGACGCCTCTTCGGCTCTAGCCGTTGGATCGAGCACCACGCAGCGCCATCTCCAATTCTAACGTTTAGAACAAATTCAACCGCACAGGTTCGTTCGGCTCCGTACAAAATGCCCTGGAGCATCAGTATCTAACACAGGCTCTCTACAGACTTCAGTTGCAATCTGCCGTTGTGCTAGTCCTCTGCCACCGTGGAGTTCAATTCCCCCGTACCGTGCCACGTACGGCTGAATTGAGGGGCTATTGTGGTAGGCCGAGATATGCACGACCATGGGCCATAAGACGATGGGCCTTCGGCCCGTCTTCTCTCTGATAGTGTTACCTTCGGCCCATTGTCATACTTGGCGCCCAACGGTAGCTGGGTTCGGCCCATTGTCGAGACTGTTTGTCCTCAGTATCTGGGCCGAACAAACGATTTTGACACTCATCCTTCGGCGCCCGTGTTCGGCTCGAACTACGTCTTCGGCTTCTCTATTCGGTAAACATATGCACGGTACCGCTACGTGGGTACGTGCTCCTTGTAATTCGGATCAACGTGCGGAAGGTAGTGCAGACGTGCCCCCTCCAATCCGCACGGATGTGGGGCACGTGGCAACGCCTCCGTGATTTCCGGGCCACGACCCGCTATTTCTGCCGAGGACACCACTAAATGGTTGGATCCCTACTCTATAAATACTCCAGCGGCATTCCTACTACAGGTACATGCACACTCGCGCTAAGAACATACTTTCAAGTTGCTTCTATTCTTCCTAAAGAGCTAACTTGATCGTCGGAGTGCCCACCGGAGATCCAACCCCCGGTCGGCACTAATTTAGTGTTGAGTGTTTTGCAGGATATCTCGAGAGGATTCGATTCATCAACCCGAGAAGTCTAAGTCAGATTTCAAACCCCACAGTAACAAAACACATTAATTTTTTATCAAAAATATTCTATCATATCTACATACCAAAATAATTCAGTTTGATTAAAATAATCCTCTTATAATTTTTAAAGGCTAAGATTGAATAGTAGATTCAACGGATGGGATCATTCTCTTCATTTCAGTTCCTTGCTCGACGTGTCAAGCAGAGATCACTCTCTTCCGTGTATACCATTACAGTGCCGAATGGCCCTCTCTCTTCCTCCCCTTTCTTACTCTCTACTTCTTTACTTCGCTGTTCCATTTTCGGAACTTTCAACAGCGGAGTTGGTGCGTTCTTTCTCTCGCTCCCTCCCTCATTCAACATTGCGAGCCTGACTTTCATTGTGTATTGAAAACTGATTTCGTTTTTAATGGCTGGGGGAGAAACATTGAAATCCTGATTTCGTTTTCAAACTCCCTCCCTAATTTCGTTTTTAATGGCTGTTGAAACCCTGATTTTGTTTTCAATCTCCCTCCCTGATTTCGTTTTTTATGGCTGAGAAAAAAACTTTGAAACCCATATTTCATTTTTTTATTTTTCCAATGATTTCGTTTTTTTATTTTCTAGCGATTTCGTATTTATGTTTGCATTGAAAATTCACACTAAATAATGTATATGCATGTATGGTTATTCCAAGCAAAGCAACCATACCACATTTGTGTTGTATTCTTCACTTGATTCCCTTCTGTATTTTGTGAAATTATAATCTATTGATCTGATGACTAGTAGTTTTTGTGATAACACCTAATTACGATGTTCTTTAAATGGGTATGCATTTGCTACAAATTTATGGTTTTTGCTGTTGCTATTTCTTATTGCTATGGCCGAATATTTGTTGGTCTGAAACGCTGATTTCGTTTTCAAACTCCCTCTGAGGGAGAAACTTTGAAATCCTTATTTCGTTTTTTATGGCTAAGGAAAAAATTTTGAAACCCAAATTTCATTTTTTTATTTTTCTAGCGATTTCGTTTTTATGTTCGCATGGAAGGCTCACACTGAATAATGTGTATGCATGCAAGGTTATTCCAAGTAGAGCAACCAGACCCCATTAGTGTTGTACTTTGAGAAAAAACGAACCACTCCAATGAATCTAGACTAAGTGAACACTTGGTTAAAGGAAAAGGTATAATTTGATAAATGGCAAAATAGTCTTGAAAATTTAGGTGAAAAATAGACAGACAAATTGTACTTTTTTTTAAATAATTTAAGGGATCGAAAAATAGAAAGACAAATTGTACTTTTTTTAATAATTTAAGGGTTCGACCCCTAAATTTTCAAGACTATTTTACCACTGTCAAATTATACATTTTCCTTTAACCAAAATAGGAAAACGAAATTGCTGGAAAAATAAAAAAAGAAAATATGGGTTTCAAAGTTTCTCCCTCAGCCATAAAAAACGAAATCAGAGGAGTTGAAAACGAAGTCAAGATTTCAAAGTTTCTCCCTCAGTCATAAAAAAAAGAAATCGAGGAGGGAGATTGAAAACAAAATCAGGGTTTCAATAGCTATTAAAAACAAAATCATGGAGGGAGTTTGAAAACGAAATCAGTGTTTCAGACCAACAAATATTCGGCCATAGCAGTAAGAAATAGCAACAGCAAAACCAGAAATGTGTAGCAAATGCATACCCATTTAAAGAACATCGTAATTAGGTGTTATAACAAAAACTACTAGTCATCAGATCAATAACTTATAATTTCACAAAATACAGAAGGGAATCAGGTTCAAGAATACAACATAAATGTGGTCTGGTTGCTCTGCTTGGAATAACCCTGCATGCATACACATTATTCATTGTGAACCTTCCATGCGAACATAAATACGAAATCGCTAGAAAATAAAAAAACGAAATCGTTGGAAAAATAAAAAAATGAAATCTGGGTTTCAAAGTTTCTCCCTCAACCATAAAAAACGAAATCAGGGAAGGAGATTGAAAACAAAATCAGGGTTTCAGCAGCCATTAAAAACGAAATAAGGGAGGGAGTTTGAAAACGAAATCAGGGTTTCAATGTTTCTCCTCAGCCATTAAAAACGAAATCAGGTTTCAATACACAATGAAAATCAGGCTCGCAATGTTGAATGAGGGAGGGAGGGAGAGAAAGAACGCACCAACTCCGCTGTTGAAAGTTCCAAAAATGGAACACTGAAGAAAAGTAGAGAGTAAGAAAGGGGAGGAAGAGAGAGGGCCATTCGGTGCTGTAACGGTATACACAAAAGAGAGTGATCTCTACACGGAAGAGAGTGATCTCTACTAAATCATTGTCATAAGCAAGAGATGAACAGATTCAACAAAGATTCCTACATTTTGTCCTTCGGTGTGCGTTAATAATGCCTACACGAGATCAAAGATACACAGTTTTTGGTAAGGTTAAGGTATATCGACTGATGCAACTGTTTTGCATAAATCTTCATGGGTGACTGAGAATAAATGACAAGGCCCTAAACAACACGGTCAGATTTAGTTTATTCACTTTTTCACAACTTAGATCATAAACATCCAGATGCAAGCAAACACATCTAGCAGTCTCACGTATTAATGTCCAACATGTTTCGGACATGGACGCAACACTCTAATCTCAGAAATGGACAGGACATACCTTAATAGGTGTCTGAGTTTTTACAGGAATGTTTAGTCGGAAACTATACAATGTCTTGGGGACACTCAAATGACATGTTGGGGACACATGGAAAGGCACACGTGCAATTTTTAAAAGTTGGCCAAAAGTCTAAATTTCTTTGGATTTTTATTTTATGCATAGTTATATAATAACGGTAGATCTGAATCGTCATTACGGGAATACAATTTCTGGTGTCTTACCTTAACTTGAAAGAAAAAATGTTTACGACTTCTACAGAAATTCCTACACTCTATCTATGAACCTAATATGTATAGTGACATGTCCCTAAAATGTCCAAGTCCTAGTTTTCGGAGAAATGACTTGTCCACGTGTCCGTGTCCACATCAGTGCTTCTTAGCTAGTATGATATTGTCAGGTCAAAGAACCAATAAGACCCCTGTTGAATGAAGAAGTTTCAGACACAAAGAAGCTAAAACCTTATCTAAGCACAACATAAGCTTGCTTCAGTCTTAGCCATGTATACATGTGATTTGGAAAATCCTATGCTATTAGCAAAAGTGGATTCTAACATCCACAATCAAGGATATCACACCCTTCAAAAAAACTCCCACATATATCAGATGTAACATGCAGAAGCAAAAGAATTACCAGAGCACCACCAACAATATGAGTTGAATTTCCAGCATAAACAGCAACTCTACTATGACCCACTGTCATTATTGCATCCAGTGTCTCCCTAATTAGATAGACAAAGAGAGGTTAGAACATAACAGTAATGTGCAAGATGTGATCGTGGATTCAACGAGCAGCCATAACCCACGAATTAAGAGTTGCATCCAGATCAAGGGAATATGCCTTCGATATAAACAGTCAATTCAGATCAAGGGAAAATGGCATCTTTCGCTGTCTTTTCAGTCAATTCAAGGGCACCAGCGATAATAGTAGTCCCATCATGTGTTAAGTCTCTGCCTAATAAGTGAAAAGAATATGCATCAGAATTCACCTTTTTATCGGAACTACAAGTCATAAGGTTGATCATCTGTTTATAGAACAGTCTCAACAGATGAAACAGAAAAAAAAAAAGGAATACTTTTAATGAGAATCAAAGAAAAACACACTACCTCATTGCCATGAAAATTCACAAATGTCTCAAGTTCTGCTCTTCGTAGAAGAACAGCAGGTCCCTTACCCAGCATCCAGTCCAAAACCTAAGTATAAGGTTAACCGACAGAGGATGATGAGAGGAAGACTTACTAGTTACTAGCTCAACCAAGAAAAAAAAAGAAACAACAACCGTTTCGTCTCAACTTAACAGTCAAGGAATGAGGAAGAACAAGAAAAATATAACTCGCATTACACATTCCAGATTACATGCAAAAAAGAAAAAGGAAGGAAAAGATTAGAACCAAAAGAAAAAATGCTCAACTCCACTCAATTAAATATTTTATTGCAACCTTTGATACATGCAAGTTTTAATTTCTACCTTTTTCCTCATTTCCAACAATCACAAATAGAAAATAAGAAATTCAACTTTCCATTCAATTCATATGAAAAGACTCGAAACCCATGCCGAAGCAAACACATATATAGAAGTTCTAACTCATAAACATACTAGGCATATCAATTATTCGTTACTGGTTTAAGCATCTGTGCCTTACTAATAGGATAAGCAACAGGTAAGAACGCCCAGAGTAGAACACGGAAGAAAGGTGCCAAAGTGGACCCAACTTTCAAGCCATAACGGGTACAAATTGCTTGGGGCAAGATCTACAATCAGACATAAACGACGATCACAAGACAGGCTCAAAAACAAAACCACGGCCAAATTATTTTCTTAATAGATCACCTTTCCGAACATGAGGATGAGAGTAACTGATATGAAGACTGCTGCCGACGAAGGCACAAGCCTATCCAAGAAAATGGGAAGAGACTACATGGTATAAAATAGAGAGTCAAACAATAACATTCCAAGAGCATGAAACAACTAGTAACTATTGGTCAACTGAATGAATTTTCATAAACCTCCATTGCCAAAGAGTTTCCAATCAATAATGTACACAGCAAAAGGTGCTGGTTCTTCACAACTGAAAATATCTTAGCTGCAGACAACAAAGCAGATTACTTCAGATCAATGATAAAAGAGAGAATATACATATTTCTTGGCTATTCAGGTTTCTCTAATGCAAAATTTTCTTCTTCCTTTTTTCATTGAGTAAATAAGAATCTCTAATAAAAGGACACAACGGAGCAAACACATATAAGTACACCAACAAAAAAGGGGAATGTATATACAAAACTACAACTTATAAACCCTCACAAAGTATCACTGAACAAATTTTGGCTTAGTTTCTGCAGATTCAACGTCATGGTTGGAGGGAGAGCCACCAGCAAGTTATGAATCAAGTTGGCACTCCTTAGTTGCACGCATCGCAAACTAATTGGATCTATCTACTAATTCAATATTATGCAACTTCTCTAATGCATTCTTGGGACAGCTCCAGCCCTTACCTTTTCTACCCATATCTACTCCCTCTTCACTACTTTACTCAGGATGTGTTTGGTTGCTTGTTTGGGAATATTTTTCCCAAACAAGTTTCTGGAAAAAAATTTCCGAACTTTTTTTACTTTTTTTCCAAACAACTTCATCTCTCTATAAAAGAAGAGAGAGAAAGAGACACCTCGAAAACGTCGAAAAAAATTAACGCCCAGATTTTTTCTAAAACACTTACACCAAACAAAATCTCAGAGTTTTTTCCCCCAAAAATTGTTTCAGAAACACTCAACCGAACATACCCTCAATTACATCTCGAAATCAATTTTACTCATTTTTTAAATCGAGGGAAATTTCATATATTTTTCAAAGAAATCAAGGGCGATGATCTGACCCCTAAATTTTTAAGACTATTTTACCATTTGTCAAATTATACCTTTTCCTTTAACCAAGTGTTCCCTTACAATCGGTTTCACTTAGTCTAGCCCAGGGCCCCCAAAAAAAGATGGGGAACCGGCAACTCCAACGATCTCAACCTGGTTCGATTTTTTTCATCAAGATTGGTGTTAAGTCCGCCGAAAACAAAAGGTCAAAGTAATTTCTTATATAAAGAAAGATGTGGGGCTGTTGGGTTTGGATCGAAATGGAATCCCCAAAAACATGGGCTGGAGTATTAGACTTGTTCCGTTGCGAGGATACTAAAATCCGAGTAGATTCATTGGAGTGCATCGTTTTTACTCAAAAGTACAGTATGAAGTCAATTTGTAACCTAAACTGGGATAGTTCAAAGCTGGTTCAAAACTCAGTTCGGGTCAGTCTCGGAATCAGCACAAATTAGGGCCCAAAAACATCATCACTCCTTAATTTAGACTTCCTTCTCTGTATAACAGAACTGAAGCCAGTTCGAACCCCAAATCAGAATTGCTATATAATTAGTACGTATAGCTATAGTCATGCATGTATATTCGCATATAACTACACTAGTGGATGACCGTGTCCGAAGAAACGTTTTTGTTTAGCATTTTAACTTCTATCAGGTTCAAGCGAAAAATTATTCTAGGTAGTCTCAAAGTGTATTTGTCTATTCTTCCTCTACACTCATTCTCAACTCTTCTTTCTAGATTACAACTCTAGATTATCATTCCTACTTCACCATCTATTCCGTGGAGAAATGGAAGTTAAAATATATCAGATGTTACATATTGCCCAATAACATAAAACTAAACCCATAGATCCCATAGAATTAGTCTTTTATAAGTCAAACTTACTGTCTTATTAGTACTCTCCAAAAAAAAAATGCAATTTATCTGAGACACCTATTAACCATAATGCAAATCACAGTAAAATTAGATAAAGAAAATGGTAAGACCCTAGCTGCACTTTCAAACTTCATGTATAAAACCCAAGTCAAAAATATTTAGTTGAGAAAGTACATGTTAAACTAAATATTTAACATGTAGTGCAAATGCCAAATGTTATTTTTGTTGATCTTATTACAAATTTAAGAGATTCCTTCCTCAAGCATTATATGTAAGATGCTAGTATCTAGTCTCCATACGTGTGTACCATATGTGTACTTTTGAGTGTCCCCATGTCCAATACAAATACGAGAACCTCCTAGAAATGTCCATGCTTCATAGTTATATTTACAGTTGATGTCTAAACCAAGTTAGCATAAAAACTCCGAGTAAATCGCCATATCCATGCCGGAAATGCAGGAGGCACCCCCAAATGGTGTGTCCATTAGTTTTTTTTTTGTTTGGAAGGAAAACTAACAGTTTAATATAGACACCAAGATCAATCAATTCTAGACTAAAACTGAAACACACAGTTAAGATAGAAAATACTGAGCATGGCTTAATGAAGCAAATGCATACCTCCATCAATCATCTCACTAAAGTGTTAAGTCAAAACATATAAATACCTCTTCTTTGGCCATCATTCTTTCTTTTCTTAAGTAAACAAATGTATCTAAGTGATCATTTGGCTCATTGGCTGTCAAATAGTATATAAATAAAGATCCTAGAAGAGTACACGTAAATAATTTGTCATTAAAGGAGCTATCTTGACAACAGCTATAGACAGAAACTCAAGTTGGAGGAATACTAATGAAAGAACAAATAAAACATAGCAGTCCAGATAGCTACAACGCCAACTAAGGCTCGCACAATTTTAATTCCCAACCTAGTGACTATCATAAAAATAAAAATTTAGGTTGGAGGAATTGTTCTTTCAATAACCTTCAAGCAAGGTTCATATAATCAATTTCAGTAAGTGAATTTAAAAAAATATTATAATTTACAAAATCAGCGATATCTAATTTCAAATGAACCAAATACTAACAGTGAACAAAAAAATAGAAATATAGAATCAAATGACTTTTGTAATAAAACTTTATTTTTTTAGAAACAACCAGTGAGTCTCATAATTAATTAACCAATCATATTCACATCCATGTACAAATAGTGTTTGCCCAACAACTAACCAATGATCTAAAGTATTACCGTATGAAAATCCTATTTAATGGACACTACGCGTGGTCTATACCCTACGTGTCCACGTGTCCTCCCTAAATGCACGACGCAAGACATTTAAAAAAAAATAGCCTAAATGAGATATCATTTGTCGTTAAATGAGATACATGCATCTAATCAATTTTATTAAGTAAATTTAAAAAATACATTCTTTCACAACAACTAATGAGAATAAAGTTCTGTAAATCCAGTAAATACATTACTCATGAAACAAACAATAAAATAACAACCAACACTTATATGATACCCAAGTACAATATTCTTTGTCCAGAATCATTGGCATAATAAATTCCTCTCTGTCTTCATTTTCAATGAGAGGTTCCAAAATATGCAGAGCACTATTCCTTTGCAGCTTCACTTCAGTCCCATTATTAAAAAATCTTTGTGCCTAGGCAATTTGCACAGCTTTGAATACAAAAAACTAACAGGATGCAACCAGTTTAGAAAACAATTTTCTTCATGAAAAAAGTCCCCTATTAAAAATGAGAAGAAAAAAGAACCCTTCGATGGTTATGGAAAGAAAGAACACATCTTACCCATTCAGTCCTTGTCTCTACTTTTATGGTGACCATTGCTTCTTTGCATCTCCCTATCTAGACTCCCGTCTATTTCGCAGTCTCTTTCTCAATCCCAGCCCCTTTTCTTATCGAATTCTTGCCCATTGTCCTCCCCATCTTTGTCTTGACCTCGATCTCCATCTCTATCCATCAAACGATGTATGTGTTGTTCGATGAAGATCGTGTCCACGGTCATATCCTCTTTCCTCGCGATCTCTGAATTGTCTCTGTTTCTATCCCAGTACCAGTCCTCATCACAATCATACGTCTACATATTAAATGTAAAAAATATTGAAAATAAATAGAAACCAATATCTGCTTTGTGATCCGTATAAAATGTCAAATACAGGAAATCCTACTTAGACTACACTATCTGAGTGGTGTCAATAAAACTTCAAAGAGAAAGAGAGATTACCCTAACGTTCATGTAATTGATGGCATCCACTGCAGATCGAGGATTTGTAAAAGTAACAAAGCCATAGCATTTCCACCAACCTTGTGGTCATTAACTATCTGAAAGTCGACTTTGTTGATGCATAAGATACGATTTCCTATCTCCCACCAGATAAATTCTAGAACGATAAGATTAACAGCTGACGAAACAGTAAATAAATACTGACTGCTACAAAAAAAAAAAGCATTATAAGACTAATGCGATCATTGTCGTGCTAGCTACAATATAAAAACAAAATGCCCATCAATGATGAGAACGAACCCAAATGAAGAATAAATGTATTCTCAATCAAGCAATATAACTAATGAGTTCTGTAAAGCACAAATGTATACAGTATGTCCCATAAAATCAGTTCCTCAATCATCGCATATTGGTTGAAAGCTTTTAAATAGAATGCTCCAACCGTATTTCATTATAAAGTGACAAAAGGGAAATTAATGAAGTGAAAGTTTCCTTCACCTATTTAGTGAAAATTATGGTTCTCCCTTGATTTCATACCAATTTGATAAAATGGCTGCAACCCATTTTTGGTCCATCTTTTATCCATTCAATTACGAAGAAAGATTTGGTCCTTCAATTACGAAGAAAAATTATGGTTCTGCCTCGTGAGTTTAATCCCAATTCTGTTAATACCAAAGTGCTGTTTGGTCTTTCTTTTTTTTTGTACAATCTTTCTCAGACCCAAATGTGGCAATTGGCATAGATTACCAACGACAATCAATCGCAAATTAGAAATAGGCTAGTGTGTCCATTCGCGGAAGTAATGACAGAAACATTACTTGAAACCCTAGGCAGAGCTAAACCCTAAACACAGAAACAAACATAAATAAAATCCTGCATACACCATCTTTTATCCATTCAATTACGAAGAAAGATTTGGTCGTTCAACGAAGAAAAATTATAGTTCTGCCTCGTGAGTTTAATCCGAATTCTGTTAATACCAAAGTGCTGTTCGTTTTTTTTTGTACAATCTTTCTCGAGAATCAATCGCTGATTAGAAATAGGCAAGTGTTTCCATTCGCGGAAGTAATGACAGAAACGTTACCTGAAACCCTAGGCAGAGCTAAACCCTAAACACAGAAACAAACATAAATAAAATCCTGCATACAGACAACATATAGGGAGAGAGGGAGAGAGAGAAGAGAGAGACCTTTGCGGCAACAACGTGACCATAAAGATCGAAGACTCTGCGAAGGCTTTCTTCGTCTGCTTGGCATCCCAGTGGGTCCACATGCTGACAATGCGCAGACAACTGTAACTTGATTCGGCCTATTTCCACGATCCTTTCCTTCCAATGAAGCAACGACCATTCTCCTAAACAGAGAAATTGCCTCCGAAAACAGTCCATTCTGAGTGCACCCAGCAATAA
Organism: Arctostaphylos glauca; assembly: GCA_019985065.2. Lineage (NCBI taxonomy): Eukaryota > Viridiplantae > Streptophyta > Magnoliopsida > Ericales > Ericaceae > Arctostaphylos > Arctostaphylos glauca. The sequence continues at coordinate 16,149,595 of JAHSPW020000007.1, forward strand.
CAGCATTCCAAGACGGCACGTCCCTCTCGGGCATTTTTCCAAACAGAAGCACAGCATTACCCATGTCCCCAAGTCTCGTATACCCAGAAACCATAGCCGTCCACGACACAACATTCTTATCTGTCATTTCGTCAAACAGCCGACGTGCCGTCGCAAGATCAGAACAAAACCTAGCGTAGGAATCTAAAAGAGCAGTTTGCACAACTGGGTATATCTCAAAACCCGATTTCACAACCTGGGTACGCACCAATTCAGTCCCGCGTGACTCCATATCGTCACACCCTTTTGTTTGGAAAGGAGAAGAAGTCTTGGAAGAAGCCTCAATCAACCAGGTTGTAGAGCCGCTGCAGCCTTCTTCTTGTCTGAGGCTTGATTTCTGCAGGTTTAGAGAGATAGAGACAGAGAGAGAGAGAGAGATTTGATTTTTGAATTTTGAATTAGAGTAGATGAGTGTGGCAAACATTTCATGGGTGAAACGCTTAAACGGCACATTGGGAAAATCTGAGATAAAAATTGCACACGGTAAACCTAAGAACTTGGATCAAATATGATCTAACGGTTGTTATGAAAATGTGTTGTAATAACCATTGAATTGATTCGATTCAGACTGTTGATCAAAACATGTGGGGTCAACACTGTTTTAAAATGTATTATAAATTACCGGATTGCCCGTACCTGAAGGCAATTGACCGAACATTAAAAAATAAGATTTTTTAGCATATTACCCGTGCCTACGGCACTACGAACGAAATTAAACCATTAAAATCAAATCCGTGCAAAAAATGGATATACTTCTATACAAAATTCAATTAGCATGTTGCATTTATAGGATCACAATCAACTATTACCCTAATAAATTCAATTAGCATGTTGCTTTGTGGATGATACAATCCATGTAAAACCGTAACATAAAAAAGTTTAACTCGCTTTATAGTTTAATTCTATTATTAGGTAGTTGAGCTAGTGTTAAACTCATTCATAGATGTAACAAAATAAAGAGTGCTACTGTAAAAACCCGACTTTTTAAATATTTAATAAATAAATTTTTTATCATTCTCTGATTCTTTTTTTTTTAGAAATTTATTCACATGTAAATTATTTATTTTAATATCATTAATTTGTAAACTAAACGAGTGGTCGAGAGTGCAAGTGCACGTGTAGTAGTGTATGAGCAGTAACACCAGAGCAAAACCATCAGTTTTATCATATTTGGTATTTGTTGAATTAAGTTAGTGATTGGGTTTTAACTAAATGTAGTGATTGGGGTTTTAACTAAATGTAGTTAGTGATTGGGTTTTCCGCTTCTGTTTTCCCCATGACCATTGGCGTTTCCCATGGCTGGCAGATGAAGAAACCCATATTGTGTTCAAGTGCATTTATACTCTTTGGAATTTGTTCTTGCCGTTTTGGTTTTCTAAAGGAAATTCAAATCGTTACAAATACTTAAGTATTTTCCATCCCATTTTCACTCACGAAGAAATCATTATTCTTCTATTCTGCACAATCCACGCAATTAGAGAGAGAGAGAGAGAGATTCCTGCTGAAGTCTAAACTGCGATCGAATTGCCGTCGGATTATCATCGCGATGCACCGAAACTCACTTACGAGATAGAAAATCTTACCTCCAACCCTTAGATTATATATGTATATTTTTGTATGAATTACCACCTTTAACTCTCTTGATTTTATGTCCTTTGAATGAATCACGTATCAATTCGTCTATGCTAGATTAACTCAGTAGAAAAATCAAGAAACTAATTTTTATCCAAAAAGCTAAAAGATTGTAAGGATCTGCATCTCCCATCCTAGATATTTTGTTCTCAGACACTTACCAAGATTAGCGGTGGTAAAGACATACCACTGATGCTACCCTTTCAAAAGTGGGAAGACTTTCACGTAGATCATATATTTTTTTAAAAACAAAAAAAAAAAAGAAAAGGTTCTGCATCTTCTAGAGTTTTTGTTTTTGTTTTATATACTTTGTCTATTTAAATCAAGTTTAAATGCTTTCTTGTTAATAAAAATTGGCTTCCTGATACTTGAATTAGAAAGCTAGGACTTTCAATTTCGAGTCTTGATGTTTATGATACGTCTGCCATCATTTTGTGCATATGAAATCTCTACTTGGATGACCAGATTTCACATCAAAATAAAATTAAGAGTATTCCTTTTAAATAGAATAGCTTGATAAATTTTATATGTTCCAAAATATACACAAGCGATGTTGTCTTCCCTTTTCATTTGGTTCTACTATTGTTTTATTATTATTATTATGCTTCTTAGTTTATCTCTTCCAATTTCATCGTTAAACATCAGTTAATTTTGAGAGAAGTGGTGAGGATTCTCGAAGTTCTTGAAGGAGAGAAAAGGGTCTTGTCGATTCTAGCTCGGATTCTATTAATTTTTGCCTGTTCTTCGTTGTTTCCATCGATTAAGGTAGGAAACTATACCTTCCAACCCTTAGGTAATTTAATTTTGTTGTTATCGTCACTTTTAGATTTTAAAAAAAAACATGTGTTTATGTGAGTATTTTATTAATGTTGTTTTGACGTTGATATTGTATTGAAGAGATTGTCGTTGTATTCTTGATATTGAAAGAATTGTTGGATGTTTCGGATACAGCCGTCGTGCTACCTATTTAACATAATACAGTTGTTATGCTGCCCAATTTCCATAAATCTATCCTAGCTGAACTTTCGAGAAAAACTTAGCTTACACTTAGGGGCTTTAGACATTAGAAGGTAATATGTGGTCACTAGTAGGGACAAGTAAGGCTAATAAAAATAATATTGACTTGATGACTGGTTGTATAATCTTGGGATCAAATGTTAGCGAGTCTCTAGTTGATGTCGGTCGAAGTGCTGGCGATCACGATACGTTGTACTGTACTCGAGGTACTGGACGGTCTAGATGCGTTGGACTGTGCTTTGTGTGCTGGACGATCTAGATGCGTTGTACTGTACTCGGTGTGCTGGACGATTGTGACGCATTGTACTGTACCTGATCGGAGTGCTGGACGGTCTTGACGCGTTGAACTGTGCTTGGTGTGTTGGACAGTCTTGACGCGTCGAACGGTACCAGGATTGTGTTTTTGGATTAAGTTCTGAGTTGGGTTTGATTCCTAGAGCGTCGTCGCGTTAAAAAGGAGAAAATGAATTTATAGCCTATCTATGTGTTTTTTTTATATTGTGTGTAATATTTCAGCATGTGTTATTTGTGTTGTTCAATTATTCTGTATACACTGTTGTACGTGTTATTACATTTGGGTTCGGTTTTTCGGGTATATTTTTCTACTGAGTTTCATTACTCATTGGAGCAACTTCTCTGCCCCTGGCGTTTCATGCCAGATTTAGAAGAGCAGATGTGAAGCCTCCCGAGTTGGAAGATGAAGAAGAAGAGTTCAACAAGACCGAGTTATCATACCATTAGAAGCTCTAAATTTTATAATTTTGTCTATTATTTAATACCAAAAGGGTAATTTTTTTATTTTAAAAAAAAATTTCCACTGCAATTAATTGATTAATGAAAGAAAAAAAAAATTATGCTATTTCTTTTAGATGCTCACTTTATATAACAAATAATTTTAAAATAGTTTAAATAACGTACCGAAAAGTCGGGGCGTTACAGCTACACATATGTCATTGTTTTGCAAGGTTGGAAAATATTTTGTAAAAAATAGTTTGAGTTACGTATACGTACAGCATTTTCTACATCTTCCAACCGGAAAAAGATCAAACCAACATACATGTACCAATATATTCATAACCAATATATGTGTACACGTGTATATTTTTCTTCAGTGTAGAAAATCATATCAACCAAATGCTTAAAATAAGGGGTAAAGGGGGAAAAAAATTCGAATCTCAACAAATGATGAACTAAACAAAGTTGGGCTTCCAAGGGCTAATGAGGTTTATTGATGAAAAGCTCTCTTTAGCTCAATTTATCTTTGGACATCAAAAGAAGCCTTCAAAATCTACTTCTATTTCGTTTTGAATCGACTCTGAAAAGGCCTTCAAATGAGTTCATGAAGTGAGTGAATCGGCCATTGGATCAAGGCAACCCAGTTTATTTTATTTTTTGGGGTTAATCTTGTAACGCCCCGGATTCCGGAGACGTTAATTTAAAACAATTTACCAAAAGTCAACCATACTTCCATTACTTAGTCAAAATAAAGTTTGATTACAACATTCGAATTTAAAGAAATTACATTAAAATTTGAAATTAAGAGCTCAAACTAAAACTAGGTGAACCACAGGGCTACGACATCCTCCTCGAAAGTACCGCCGTTGGTATCTGGATAAACGGGCTCAGCGACTTCATCTTCGACACCTGGCATGAAAGGCCAGGGACAGAGAAGTTGCACCAGATGAGCGATTAACGCTCAGCAAATAAATCTACCCTAAATCTCAATCTATGCAATGGATCAAATGATGCATGATCATGAAGATAGTATGAGCAATTAATCAAGTATTATGAACAGAACAAAATAATCAGAGTTGACATAAACAGATTAAACAATAAGCGGAAGCATTAAACAAGTAAGTACATTAAATGAATGAAATGTCGACAATGTAACTTTAAGTCAAACCCTATGACTTGTTTCTAAATTTCTGACACACGCAACCGACTTATATCCATAAGTGTTCACCATTGTTGACAAGTGTCCCAAAAATTTTCCTTTCAAAATACAAAGTTCGGGTTGACACAAGCATTGCCCGTCATCAAACTTTTATTTTCCAAAGTGGTGTTATGATGTTCCCGACCAATATGGTCCCGACCCCTACGCTGACCTCGTATTCGGCGCTAGTGTACCCAAACATCGGCTCCCGTATCTCATGCTCCCAACCGTTATGCTCCCAGCATTATGTCTCCCATGTGTCGTGCCTTGACTCGGAAAATATCTAACTCCTCCCCTTCAACTATATTTTTATTTTTGAAAAGACACGACACGGCTTACGAACATAACCGGCTCACGACATAACTTGGCTAAATACATGAGACGTGACCGACTCGGCTCCAAGACACAGCCCGGTGGTAACAGACGTAGTTCGGCTAAAATCTATATCCCGGCTAAAGACATCCTAACACGCCTCCCCAAGGAGTAAGTCAAATCTCAAGTCACCAAACATAAGAGTTTATCAAATTCTCAATTTTCGTTACAAAGCTCGTGACTTTTTATGACTCGTGTCAAAATCTCGAGTGTCGTTTCCACTAACCTCAAACGTTTCTCATTGACTCCATATAAGTTTCGTTTAAACGACTAGACTCACGATAACATGATTATGCGTTGGAGATGCAAGATTAATCAAGCGAACAATATAATACAAATAAGCAAGCTGTGGCACATAAACAATAATCGCATGCTTTCATTTCGCAAGAAATCTTCTAACACGCTAATTTTTGAATAAGATGTCATCTCATAATGATATAGGATACCTAAAGTTTCAAAATGATAATCTAAGCTTGATTATAGGTGTAGTGGTCGTAATGTAAGAATTTGGGCGATGTTCTAATTTTCTGAAAAATGTTGCTGTCTGAAATTAAGTATAGAAAAAGTTGAATTTTTCAAGTTTCGAATTTGGGGATAAAAAGTCCCGGAAATGATTCCTTGATTTTTTCTAAGCACAATGGTATATTCATACGTCTCAAACGCATGAGTTTAGGGTGAGTTTCGGGCCAAAATATAGGAAGAAAACGGGTGATTTTTCAATTTTGTACTAAAATAGGGAGGGCGACATTTTGATTCGAATCGAATTTCAATTTTCTGTAAATGCCATTGTTTCCAAATGGGGGGTATTTCCTTATTTTCATTAAATAAAATTAAAGTAAAGAAATTTACTTAAATTTATTTATAGAAAATAAGTATATTTTCATAACACATGCCATGCCTTAACAAGCCTCAAGTCAGAAACTAAGTGTCAAATTTTCATAACAGAGGCACCGGTGTAAGGTTTCAGAGGCACCGGTGTAAGGTCTATTCTCCAGTGTAATACTAAGATACAGAGAGGTGAAGGCACCGGTGTAACAAAACTGAGGCACCGGTGTAAGGTCTGTTCTATGGTGTACTACTGAGATACAGAGAGGTATGACACCGGTGTAAGGTTTCAGAGGCACCGGTGTAAGTATGAAACTACAGGACTGTAAAATACAAAGAACCAAGGCACCGGTGTAACCAAAACTGAGGCACCGGTGTAACCATGAAAACACAGAACACGTTAACATACAGAAAGCAAAGACACCGGTGTAACAAAACTATGACACCGGTGTAACCATGCAAATACAGAACATTAAAATATACAGAGAGCAAAGGCACCGGTGTATCAAAAACTAAGGCACCAGTGTCAACATCATCTTCTACGAATTTACAGTTCTGAGTTTCGTTTTCTCCGAGCTTCGTGGAGCTCAATATCGATCAATGGCATAAATTAAAGGTTAGGATAGATTCGTTTACCTTAGTATTGAAGAATCAAGGCTTGAATTCGAAGATTTTGGCTTAGATTTTGGTGATTGAATATCAAACAAGTTCTCCCTCTTCTCTCTCCTTCTACTGTTATTTTCTATCTTCTCACCTCCAAACCACAACCATGGCACTCTCTAAACTCTCTAAATGCAGAAATTCGTTTTTGGAATGGTGAGGATGGAAATATAGAAATAGAGAGAGCTTGAGTGTGGGAGATGGCTTTGCAATGGGTTGGTATTGGTGAGGGGAAACTTGTTGCAGATTTTTGATGGAGTGAGGGAATAGTATTGTTCAGCCATGATGGAAATTAGAGAGTGGTTTGTGACCAAAACCATGGGTGGAAGGGGGTTTGGCTGGGGAAAGAAGACTGGCCACCAAGGTTTGGTTGTTCAATGGAGGAGGAAGTTTCTAACGTCTGTTTTTGGAGAAGGGGGTGATCATCACTAAAGAAAAAATGATCCTGTGTGATATGTTCCATGGGTAATGGCTGATCCAAAGGGTTTTGGGTCAAGTCAAAAGGATTTGGGTCACGGGCCGAGTAAAACCAAGTTGGGTTTGGGTTAAGAATTAGTCCATGGGTTGAATTCCAACACACACACATGCATAATTCCAAGTATGACTAAAAAAATAAAATGCGCACAACTAATTAAATCAATAAATAATTTCATACATCAAAATTTATTTATTTATTTATTATTTTTTTTTTTCATTTAAAATTTTAGGGTCTTTACAAATCTCAACCTTCGGATCACATTGATTCTGACCGTTGTTTTGAAAATATGTTTTAACCACAGCCATTGGATCGAAACAATCTAGACCATTGGATCATGAATGTGTGGAGTCCACACCGTTGTGATTTGTATAATAGATATAGACGTATGCATACATATATGTGCGTATATGTGTATAGATATATATATATATATAGAGAGAGAGAGAGTACAGGCATGCAAGCGATCTTTGGGACGTCCGGCCTTCACAAGGACTTCGAGGTCAACGAGGCAAAGAGACTTGAAGTGCAATTATTATTGCGCTTTGATGTTTCAGTGTTCTGACTTTAATATTGGAGTACTTTTACGTTGGAAACAATCTGTTGGCGCTAATTGGCCATTTTTTGTGTAGGAGATTGAAGCGATTCAAGCGGAAGAATATTCGCAACCCCCACAATTTCTCTTTTCTTAATTTTAATACAATGCGTAAATGCTAGAAAATTGCATGTTCTATGCCAAAATATATTGGCGCATCAACAACTCTCCTCACTAAACGTATCTTTTTTTACCATATGATATCAATATTAACATAAACTTGTAATATGCACGGGACATTCATAAGAACACATTCCAAAGTGCAACCTAATTAATGCTATTCAAGATATTAGTTTTATGAAACAATTTTATGCCTCCCAAAAATAATTTTAATGCTCAAAGTGGGCACACAATAAAAAGGCATAAAAATGAGGATCAAAGAAATTGACTAACCTATTATTGTTGGGAAGAATGATTTTTAATTCTTGTTGCCATTGAGCAACGGAACAAAAAACTTGAAGTTTTCCAAATATACATGAGGCGGAAATATGTGTAGAGTTTGCTTGGTAATTCACAATAACATGATGAAAGGTATATTTATTAACTGAAAAGTCTCTGTAAGATTTAGTATTTTTATGTCAAAAATTTATTCTGAACAATCTCATTCTCTAAATTCCACAATATTCAATCTAGAAGGTGGTCTATATGAACTAAATATATAGTCTATCTTTCTCCTTTTCACGTTTTCATTGAATTTTTTTTACTGTTTGAATTTCACATCTACTTTGCAAAGAAGATTCAGCAATCAACATGGAAAAAGCGATGATAGGAGGAGAGATAGAGTTTAATTACCTTAGATCAAAGAAAATCAGAAGGAAATATAGCGCAATGAATTGGTGCGATTTTGGCAATGACTTTTAATTTGAAATATGAACATTCTCAACATATTAATGAAATTATTTGCGGAAATTTATAATTGTTTGATTTAATGAGTTATTTGAGTGACTCTTTAAATAATTGTAATACAACCTCACAATCCTAATTTTCCTACCCTAACTGATTACTTGCAACATAATTGACTTACGGAAGTGTTCCGTGCATATGAGTTACTCTCTAATTGGAACCTAAATCTCTAATCATTTTAATTGCTTGATTTAAGGAAAATTCACAACCCTAACTTACTATAATTATTTTGATGAATTTTCGAACTACTATAATTATGTCAATTTCTGTGCAAGAGTTACTCTCTAATTATTTTCACATTATTTCAGAATATTTCAAAACTTAGTTTTCAAATTCATAATTGATTTAAGGAAATCTTTAACTAATGGCATATTTTTTAATAAATGTTTTTCTTTTAAGGAGCATATCTTTATTCCAAAACTCATAATATTAGCAAGCAAAATATAATATTCACTCGGCATATTATTCATTTTAAACCCAAAAATACCATAAAATACCGAAGATACCATCAAAAAAATTCTTAAAATACAAAACGTAAAAGAAATAGAGATATTCGAGTGCCAAGGCAACCCTTACGAAAAATTGTCCTGTCATAATATACAGTACTGGCAAAATCCCATGCTATGCACAGGGCCTGTAAAATAAAATGAGAAATATTTTATCATGTCAATCTATGTTTTCCTTAAAAATTTTAATAGTTAATAAACTCTTACCACAATAATGCAATATGAAACACGTCATTTTCATAGCATGTGCAACTTGAAACATCTTCAATATCTTATTTTAAACACTATTTTTTAGTGAAATATTAAAAATTAATATTTTAATAACTAAATTAATTTGATCAATTATTCATTCAACTCAACTTTAGAAAAATAAAAATAAAATATAACAATTCAAGAATTGTTATAGTTTAAAGTAAACAAGAATAATTTTCAAAAGAAAGATTGTCTAATTTCAAATCAATTTATCCATCATTTTACCATAAAAATAGTCTCAATATTTTTATTGAATAGAATAACAAAATAAAAAATTTATAAAATTATTTAATGCAATATTTATCTACCTATACTACAATCTAGAAAAAGAAATTCAATCTAATATTTAAAAATCCGTAAAAGATAAAGATATATATATATATATATATATATATATATATATATATGATATCTATTAATTGAATTTATATTACTTAAAAATAAATTATCAATTACCTTCTTAAACCCTAGCCAAGAAGCATATACAAATTTCAATTATGATACTATTCAATACTTATAAAATTATGAATAATCCAGGGCACAATTAAGTTTTTTATCCAATTTAACTTCAAGAGGCGAGTATGAATGCAAGTAAAATTTAGTGATCTGCATATTATCCAACTCAATCTGCCGTATAAATATTACAAAGATAATATTACCCATTTAACAAAATTTAAATATACTTAGTATAATTCTTCAGTTTCGTTGCTTTCATCCTTTACATTATGTGACATCTTTTTATATCTTTTTTCCAAATTTTAAAAATAAAAAAAGTCTAAAGAAAGAATTCTTTTTTAATCTTTTGTCTTACCATTTTACCTTATTTGGATTTATTTTTAATAGTCAATCTACTTAATTGACCAAATTAAAACCATCTAAAGATTAGTGAACTTGTCGATTCTAAAGATAAGTAATTTTACAGCGGTTAAAAAAAATATACGTGCCTAGGATGAGTTGATTAATATGTAGCCTCAACTCACTCAATCTAATCTAGACACATTCTTACGATGATAGTGCAGTCGATTAACAATCTCATAAATAATAGCAAACATTTTGTTGTTTTTTTATAAATGAGATATGATTATATATATTTATTTATTTTATAAGATGTTGTTTACCAAAAAAAAAATCTATATAAGAATATGTCTGTTTATTTGTACTTTTATTTTGAAAATCTCTGCGTAATTTCTTAAAATATTATACTTAATTGCATAAAAATAAAAACTACATGTGTAGATATAGATAAGTAAAGAAAGTTATGGAAATAAAAATATTATATATGAAATATGACAAGCTTTTGAATTTGAATTAAAAAAAGATTAAAACAATATTTTTGTTAGTGTAAGGTAATATGTAGTACTTAAAAAATTTGACCACAAATCAATCAACTTTTGATACTTGTCGCACTCAGAGCGACTCTCACGAAAAATTACCCTGCAATAATTATATATAGTATAGAGTATAGATAAATACGTGATTTGGAATGAAAATGGGACTTCATGTTTCCTTTGGCAAAAATTAATTGACCCATAAATCATGGAATGTGTTAAGATTTGTTTGATAACTATTTGAGAGTTTAAGATTTTAAATAGTAGGGGTGACCGGGTGAAATCTAGAATTAACCTTTTATAATTAAGTCAACCTATTTTGTTCACAATTTTATCAAAATTTTATAAATTATAAACTTTGTTTCATGATGTTTCTACCTACTCAAAACTTAAAAACCCATCTAGAAGAACCATTCTTAGATTTGTTGTTAGTAGCGTAATATGTATGCATGTAGATCGTTGACTCAATAACTTGTTATAGCCTAATCACATGACTAAGGATCATTTGTGTAGACTTTCAATGTAGAACATGATGCCACAATCTCTTTATCTTTATGACCTCGTGCCCTCGCGAGGGGTTTGCTAGGAATTTTCAGACAACCATTCAATTTAGGGAAGCCCTTATGGATATCGGGAAAAATGAATCACAAAATAAAACAGGCAAACAGTCGTGCATAATAAAAAATAAAAAGAAAAAATACGAGACGCAAAATATACATGAAAAACCTTAACGCGAGTAAAAAAACATAGGAGGCACATCAGTCCGCTACGAAATAAAATCAAAAGTATAAGTCTTCTTGCAATCTATTTGAGATCTACGTTTTCTTCTCTTCTCTCATCTATTTTCTCTCAAAACTTCATAGCCCTAATTACATGCTAACTGCAATATAAATAGGTGGGCCCTATGGCTGAAATTGCATCCCGTGGGGGCTGTGCTGCCACACCCCTGGGCACAAATCACTATTGAAGGTTGTCGCACCTCAACAGGGTTGAACACTAGAGTCACCACGGGCTAACTCTGAACGAAATTGATCAAAATTCTAGAAACATGATGTGACACCCCAGCTAGACGGTAGTGCTAGCTGTGAGGTCAGCGTCCATGAGATGCAGTCTCAGTGGGACGTCCGGATGGGTGGTCAGGATCCCATATCGCTTGGTGGATGTAAGTTCGGTGGTATTTATAAGATTATGAACCTTCCTTGTACAAGGCCTTTTAAAGCCATGATGGCGCCAACACCAAATGGAACTTCACAGTTAAGCGTGCTCACCCTGGAGCAATTCAGGGATGGGTGACCTACTGGGAAGTCCATAGGGTTTGGGTGACAAAAGCGGACAGTATTGTACAAGGCGGGAGCGGGTCGTTACAAATGGTATCAGAGCCTGCACCAACCGAAAATGTGGGAAATCTCGGCCCCACACGAGGACGTGTGTTCCTAAGTGGGGGAGATTGTGACACCCCAGCTAGACGGTAGTGCTAGCTGTGAGGTCAGCGTCCATGAGATGGAGTCTCAGTGGGACGTCCGGATGGGTGGTCAGGATCCCACATCGCTTGGTGGATGTAAGTTCGGTGGTATTTATAAGATTATGAACCTTCCTTGTACAAGGCCTTTTAAAGCCGTGATGGCGCCAATACCAAATGGAACTTCACAGTTAAGCGTGTTCACCCTGGAGCAATTCAGGGATGGGTGGTCATACTAGGAAGTCCATAGGGTTTAGGTTACAAAAGCGAACAATATTGTACAAGGCGGGAGCGGGTCGTTACACATGAAGTTAATTTGTTACACGATGTTTCTACATAGGTTTGATCAAATCAGTAAGAAATTATTATTTATGTTGTTAGTAGGATAATAGCCTATAAGAGGAAGTATATACCTAATTGGCACCTGAACGGACGATAATTAATCATATATTACTTTAAACCCAAAGAAACCTATGTTGGTGCAGAATCTGGAATCTTCGTAAAATGAACAGTATGATGAACCTGTTTCGAGGCGGTTACAAATGTTGCTTTCCAAAAAATAGTGTTCGCCCCCACCAGTTGGTGTGGATCGGGTTACAGAGAATATGTTTCAAAGATACAACGAAGTCCAATCGAAAGATTTTCTGTCTTCGTCCGCACAAACGAAGGACAGAAAGAATACCGAGTTAAAAAATTAAAAACAAATGAACCAAGGTACTGTTAAAATTCATTTCTACGAAGTAACGAATTAACAATACAAGAAAATAATTTCTGGAGTGAGAAAGTTTTTTTTGATTAATTCAGTGTGTTCAATGGCTGTGATTTGGGCTCTATTTATAGGCCCAGATGCACCCAATCGCGTAGGGTTTTACTTGTCTGCATATGGACACGCTCACACCCAATCGGTTCACCTGAACGGGTATGAATCATGGGTCGCGTCCAATCCAACGGGCACACCCCGTGTGACTCAACTACCACACGTACGCAACGCGTGTGCCACGTAAGCGCCACCTTACTACCAAGTCGCAATAAGAAAGGGAGCCTCATGCCGACGTGCAAAGTGCAAAGTGCGCAACATTGCAGCCACACAGCCCACTGCCACGCTCACGCACACGAGTGCGAGTGTGTGGGTTTGTGCAAAGCACACCAACTTCGCCGATTTAAATTGCGAAGCACCTATGAGACAAGTCACTTTAGAGCTAAGTTATTAAAGTGAACTTGATAGGTATGTTCCCTTATATAAACCATTTAACTTTTTTCCACCTAAACAATGTGGGACAAACCTCTACACTCTAAAAGAAGCTTTCTCAAGCATAAATTTTATCACCCAACTAGAAACTCATTTTATTTTGATAATTTCAACAACCTAACGGGAAATATACAAAATTAAAGAAAACGTTTTTGCTTGTTATGGTGCGAATGCTACAATTTTTGCATATGAAAAGCAAATACGAGGCAGATCTCATGCTTTCTAGTGCTTTTGTTTTTTTGCAATACTTCATTATTATTTTAGGAGTTATAGTTATGTTGACTATTGAGATTTGTTGGTAGAGAAGGTTGGACTGGAGAGAGAAGATTATGAGAGGGATTTGAAAATATTATACAAGGTTAGGAAGAGAGGAAGGGTATTGATGGATTTCCAAAAAAAGAAAGACTAAAAGATAATTAACCTCAGCCTTGAATTAGGATGAGTACATATATCTCCCGCACAACTCTTTCAATTAAGACCCCACCATATCCTGTAATTATTTACACTTTTAATCTTAAGTCAACCACGTAGGGGCCACAACTTAATTAAATTCAAAAAATATGTGCAACCTAGTTAAATATACAAAAAGTCTAAGAATACATATGTTCCATATAACCGTTAGATACACGTGAGACCCTCAAATTAATTAAGGACCACACATACATCAAATGATTTCAGATACATCTGTGGCCACATGTATTCAGAACATCTGTATTCTCCAGAAGGTGTATGCTCATTTCCCCAACAAATGCTTGAAAATAGTAGATCTCAGCTGCTCTTTTGAGCCAAACACATTTTTGGACATGGGAGATTATTGAACTTATTCAAGATTTGTCCTATCAAAGTATACCTTGCAGACCGTCCGAACTCCAAATCTTTCTAAACGATCTTCCAGAAAGTGACTTCGAACTCCATTTTCAAGTCCCTCCCAACATTTTACAAGAAACTTAAAGAAAATCACAAGCATAGAGGAGAAAGCGAGTCAATGGGGCCCGGTAACTACTTTACATGATCTGGTGTACCGGGGTCTTTCTATTCACAGTTTTTTCCAACCAACAACTTTCATTTTATTTATTCGTCGAACAGTCTTCAATGGTTCTCTCAAGTAATAGTAATATGGTTAATCTGAAACAAATTAACTACCCATGTGTTCTGTGGATACAATTTATAATTAAAGATGGCCCCTCACCATATCAAGTAGAATGTTTTTGCACTATGTTACTCATTTTTTTCCATAGTTTTTTCTGGTGCGAGTATTTTTCTATGTCAACGACATTATAGTAATTTAGGTCAAAATAACCTTCATAGTAACAAGAATAAACTTATTGTGGAAAAGCTAACTTCATTTTTCGAATGGCAAAAAAAAAAAAATTAAACAAGGTAGAAAGATACAACGATTAGAGGACAAGCGGGCGGATATGACGTCACTATGAAACCGCAATGATCCCAAATAAGTTAGCACAATAACACCCAAACGGTTGTTAATCACACGAAAAGCGAGAGACCAAGAAAAAGGTTGACAAGAATCCAATTGTGGAGTCTGGAATCCGAATTAGACTTCTCGAGTGCGTTGTCACGAACCCTTTGATGATATCTGCGAAACACTTAACACTAGGTTAGTGCCGATTGGGATTGGGTCTTCGGTGGGCACTCCGACGATCAAGGTAGCCTTTAGTAAGAATGAAAGCCACTTGAAAGTAAGAGTTAGTGTGAACATATGCACGTATACCTATAATAGGGGTGCCCTTGGAGTATTTGTAATGTAAAGGCCTAACACCTTCTCAACTCGTAACAGTAAATTTCCAAACACATTTTTGTTTTCGAGATCAGATTTCTTTTAAATTGGTCATTTTATAAACAGAATCATATTTCAAAGTCAAAATTAAATTATTTTTATAAAGACATCTTTTTCGAAAATGACTTTAGAGGGTGACTTGACAAACCCAAATTTCATGTCAAGTGGCGATTCTGAGTTTTTTAAATAAGTCCTAGCTATTAAACAATTTTTTTGTTGCATTACAAGTCAAAAAATTATTCAGCTCCGTTCGACAATTCATTATTCGCACGAGCGCCGAAAAATTTTTGGGCGCGACACCCTTCAATATACCCTAATTCATTATTCGCAAGAGCATATCATTATAACTGAGAAGGGACTGAACTTCTGATAACCAGCCTGAATTTTACTAATTCTTCTCATCTCTCCTACTGAGTTTCCAAACCATTAAAGAGAACCTCATTTCTTACATTCCAAACTAACCAGATGATGATGGAAGGTATGCAGGCCGTAATGACTCAATTACTTAATTTGTTACAACTCTTCTTGAACTACCAGCCCATCCACCAATCGATGACTGCCTCAAAAGATCTAGGTGACACCCAAGAAGCACCCCACCATTTCAGTTCGTGTGACCATAACCTCCACACTTTATTACAGTGTAGTAGCAGATAGTAGACGTAGTAGCACTAGTAGACAGTTTCTAATTCAATCCAAAAAAAATTTATTTATTTTGATAACTAGCGTTTCGGTCTACTTACGTGCACCTCGATTAGTCTCTAGAGGACCAATTTTACCGTCTTCTTGCGAGGATCTCAATTGAAGCCTGAGCAAAACTTTGTATGAGCTAACCCCATAAAAATTGATAGCACTTGATAGATTTCAAACATGAAATCGAGAGAGCAAACTTGGACCATAAGTCCCAAACTGGACCACTAGGCCAACTCCTTGGGGTTGAATCCCATAGAATTTGCATAAGGCCATTTTTTGATCTACAATTCCGAGGTTGAGAAGATGTTCACTTGAGTTAATGTCTTGTTTATTTATTTATTTATTTATATATATGGGCTTTTATGTTTCTTTTTGTTGTTTTGGGCCATTTCCTTTGTCAAGGCCATTTCTCCATATAAGGGCTCTTTTATGTTTGGTGGTGAATGAGAAGCAGCAAGTGGGCTGCCCCTTTTTGTAAAAACGTAGTCCCCTGTTTCTTGTTCTTACAAACTGCCGAAATATAGCAGCTTTCATCTCCACTTGAAAATCATCACTCTTCTCCACAATATCAAAGATAACTTAGGGCTAATACCAACAATCTTTTTATTTTTTATGGAAGAAAACAAAAGGCCTTTGAAATCCCATTAGTTTTGTTGGTTTTTTTTTTTTATAATTGAACCCTCGATGTAATTATTAATAGTGAATCATTGGTTCGTGAAAAGCTGGAAATATATACATATCAAAGACAAGTGCTCCCAAGTATTTGAGCCATACTTGAAGCAATTCCAGAAGGACTTCTCAACATTTTTGAGATGCCGCTCAGAGGAAATGGTAGCTGGTGGGTGTATGATTCTAACGTTTGGATGTAGGAGTAGAGAAGATCCCACTTGCAAAGATAATTCTACATTGTGGACATGGACACATGGTGTCTGAGGTTTGAGAAATTATTTTGGTTGAAGATTTTTCCTAATTATTGATCCAGTACGATAATTGGTCACCAATATTTTTTTTTACCTTAGTATACTTATCAATATTTTTTAAAATCATTTTTAGCATCGTTATGTGATAGGTCATTATTGTGTATTTTAATCTTTATTGTTGTTTTTTTAATTTTTATATACTAATATTATTGTAAAGTGTGAGTAAAGTTTTGAATTTTAGTACAATAAATCATATATACTTTAATTTTGGTATTGATTTCCTTGCTTTCGATTTTTCTAGAATCATTGATTTCATTGTTTGTTACTTCTATTATTTTCGCTGTAGAAAAAAAAAGCATTAATTTAAGGACCAACACCCTAATATATGCATACATTTAATTTAATGTTTTTATCGATCTTTATTCTGTAGTTAAAAAAATAGATTTTCTAGAATTGTACTCTATATTCTTAAACATTATTTGTAAGACATAATATTGTATTCTTTACATATGTAATTCTCTTTGAAATTATGTTTTTAGTACATCATCTTGATCCAAAAGAAAAAAAAATATTTATGTGGTGTGAGCTGGAAAACTAAGTTTTCTAATATAATTTGGTTACTTTTGGACTATTGTATTTTATTCTTTGCTTATTTCTATTCAATAATATTACTTTTACCGCAGTATAATTGCCAAAATTTTTGTCCTACTTTTTAATTTGTAATGTGCATTTTAAACATTTTGTCCTCCTTTTCACTTATTTGAAATACTTTCTTGTCCTTTCTATTTTCAAAATTTTCCTATTAAAATCTTCTCAAAATAGACGGGGCTTCAAGTGAGAGGGTCTAGTTTTGAAACTTATTTCTTGTGAGAAAATTTTCGTTAGGGCCAGTGTCCTAATATTATGCAATCAAAATAAATTATTATATTTTTTATGCTCTTATTTTGTAATTAGATAAATATAAATTTTTGAAGTATACTCTTTACCCTTAAAGTTATTTTTGAATCTTTTGATTGTTATTGAATAACAGGGTACTAATTAGATATATAACTTTTTCTTTTTCTTTTGAAATCATGGTTTTAGCACATTATTAGAAACAAAATAAATTATTTTATGTGGCGTTACTTGAAAATTTATTTTGGTATAAATATCAGCATATTTAATTTACACAAAATATGTTTTTAATGTTCTTTTATTTTTTTTCAAGAATATTGAATTATATTATTGTATTTGTTTGTGTATTTTTATAATAATTTTGTTTTGTTCTAGACCATTGTATTTTTATTGTACTTGTTTTATACTACTACATTGTAATTGTCAACACTTTTGTCGTCTTAGTCTTAAATTTTAACGACTCGCTACCCATTTTAATTACTCTCAAAGTGGTTAGTTTCTAATTTTTTTTCAACATTATACGAAGTTTTCTTGATTTTTAGATTTTAGTAAAAAGATTAATTTTCTTTCATTTTTATGTCCTCCGTTATAGAAAATTTTGGAATAAGGATTTGCATTTAAGTATAATTTTTTATGTATAATGTTACAAGAATCGAAAAATTTATTATTATATTGTAATTTACACATCTTATGAGTTTGAATTTTGTATTATATTTTTTTAAACAATGTTAGTTGCGTCTATACTATTTTATTTTTGTAAATAATGTGAGTTGCCTCTATACTATGTTTTTACCGATACTTATTTAATTATATGATATTAATTTTCACCAATGTTTGTAGTATAATTAACTATATTTTCGTGATCTTTAGCGTCATTTTGTTATAAATGTTTATTCGTCATTTAGTTTTATATTGTTACACATAGTTTTTGTTATACTTGAGTCTAATTTTAGTATGGTACTATAAATGTTTTGTTTTGGTATTACGATGAATAAAGTTTTTTTTTTTGCTAAGCACGACAAATAAAGTTATGGGCTTTAATATAGTAAATGAATTGCTAAGTACAATACTAACATCACTCAGTTTTCTGGTAATTATCTTTGTGCCCCTCAAGCTCAAAGATCGCTCAAAATCCAGTCAGTCTTCTAACCTTTAATTCTACCATCTGAAGAGTCCAACCATTAATGAAAGTAAACAGAATCTGAAGTAAGGATCAAGGGGCAGAATGCTAGTCAACCTTTTGCTTCATCATTTCTGTACACAGGACTAAAGCAAAGCTTACCCTCATAATAACCCAACAATAAAAGGCCTATCTGGAGCTCCTTTCGTTTGCCTCATCATTTTAGAGTTCACAATATCTAAGGCATCATCCATCTTCCATTGCCAGCTCTTTCCTACGGAATTTGTGTGAATCTGTGATGCCTCCAACAAAAAACACATTTGTTGGCACATGCCAAACTTGGAATTGTCTCCACGCACCTGGTTCAGAGAGAGACGGAGAGAGAGAGAGAGAGGAAGGGAGAGAGAGAGAGAGAGAGAGAGAGAGAGAGAGAGGAAGTCAGATTTTCAGTCAGCAAGCCTATTGCTGCTATATATATAAGGCATAAAAAGATTTTAACTATAGAGAGAAGTAGCAATGAACCTAAAAGTCCATGTTTCGACATCATATAATGACTACGAGGAGTCTTAACGTGATCAAAAGTTAGGACGAAATGATAATATTATCAATAAGTCTAGAGACACAGACTTCAAACACAGACCTTTACACAGATTGCACACTTGGCACCTGTGGACCCCACCTCATTCCCAAACAAATCCAGCTGTTTTGGTTAAAAATAAAAGAAAATTTAAAGGCCTAAAAAAGTAACAAAAGCTGATTTACTTTTACTGTTATTGAACCAAACCCCACTCTCTCTTCCAAGCAGCTCGAGGTCCCTCGTCGCTGTCAACTAGCAGTGTTGCTCGTCATGGATAGCCTCTGTGAATATCACAAACGAAGAGGGACATCACTTTACTCTTTTGTTAAAACCCCAAAAAAATAGATTTACTCGTCGAGCTGCTTGGAAGAGAGAGTGGGGTTTGGTTCAATACCAGTAAAAGTAAATCAGCTTTTGTTACTTTTTTAGGCCTTTAAATTTTCTTTTATTTTTAACCAAAACAGCTGGATTTGTTTGGGAATGAGGTGGGGTCCACAGGTGCCAAGTATGCAATCTGTGTAAAGGTCTGTGTTTGAAGTCTGTGTCTCTAGACTTATTGTAATATTATGATAATAATGAACCTCACACAAACAAGAGATGGTGTTCTTAGTGTATTTCCCCCATCAAAGTGTTAGAAGGGACGTGCATCTCTTCACAGCAAGGCACAAAAATGAGGCTTCCCATTTCATGATCAGACAACACCCATTTTAGTGTCTCACCATAAAGAAGATACAGTGGTTCAAATGCAGAAAGTACATATCAAATAGAATCAATCCAGATTTGATTAGTAAAATGTTGCAACATTTCTTTGACGAGTGGTAAATAGTACATGGTATTTATATAATGAGTAAAGTTACGCAAATCCAAACATAATCTAGACACCAAACCATATTTGTAACCAAAAATCAGCAAGCACGAACTACTAAGTTATCTGAAAACAAGGATATCGCAATATGACAACTCAGCAAGCACAAACTACTAAATTTCATATTTCTTAATGTATTTATCGTGTTTTTTTAGCATAAATGTAACAGAAAAAGTATTCTGTGCCAGTATGATGATGTTAGGCATAGTTCTATGGTAAGCTTGGACAATAAAAACGTTATTGCCTAATGTCCAATATGCAATCGATTAAATTAAAATAGAAGGCCACTAACGGCTGCTTGGCCTTCTCTGATGATTTGATAGTTCCTGTGGGTGGAAAGGAAGTCCGATGTTCTTCCGTGCCTTGACTTCCAAACACTCGCACTTAAAAGGGTACTTAAGTCCATATAATGTAGCACTCGGTAACATCCCAAATCACAGTTCAAAGGGAAATTCCTATGTCTAACTGAAAACAAGAGACTGAACCCATCCAGAACAAGAGGTAAATTTAAATGAAAGTGTTAAGACACCAGAAAATATTTTACCTGTTGTGAATATTTACATGTTCATCTGTCTCGTCTAATATCTCCTCTTGACACAAAAGAACATATGCAAAATGAGATTGGCTGGTAGGACTGAAAGACAATAAAGCAAGTGATGTTCAAGTATCATACCTAAAACCAAATATGTTGTTTAAGCCATTGGAAGGCGCCATTGGAAGGCTCAGACGCAGTCATCATACATCAATAACCTTTTAATGATACAACAATGAAAGCAGTGGCGGGCTAAGTCAAAGAACTCATGGAAAGAGGTTTAGGAAGTATCCCAACAACATCAGTAACAATAAAGATATCACATAGTTCTCGAAAAGGTGAAAAAGAAGTGAACTGGTGTTGGGAAAGAGTAAAAGAACAAAGAGGCTTAAAAAGTCAAACCAATGAGCACCGTCAAACTGACCAAATCACATGAAATACTCACTTCCTCTAAACAGTCTTTTTTTTGCTAAGTAAGTTGAGTTCCTCTAAACAGTCTTAACAAGCACCAATAAGAGATTTGAAGTCCTTGTCTTGATATCTGCAACACTGTCCTCAAAATGGAGCTCACACATGTTGCACATGCCATTCCGGTAGAATAACCATAAAGGGCAGGTCCACTCAGCCTGCCCTATTGACAAAAAGGGCAGACTTGAATAAAAAAAATAAACCCAGTTTAGTCCCCGTAGAAGAGACTCTTGGAGGGGTAGACAGGCTATAGACCTAACCTTTTGCATATAGGCAAAGTGTGGCCACCTTCAGGTAGATCTGGACATTATTATTATTATTATTGTTGCATTTCTCATCAGTTTGATATCAATCTAGGCAAGGTGCTAAAAGAAACATCATATCACCAAGCAAAATAGTGGATTCAACCCACCGCATGCATGCATACATACATACATATATACTCACACACACACAAACTGAGATCTTGATGTATGCATACCTGAAGAAGCTCTTCGATGACATCCTCCATCGTGATAGCTCCCAGAACCACTTGATTGGGAGGGAACTCAAGAATAGGAGTATTCTCCGCATCTAAAATGCAGAATGAACAACCTCCGTACCGCTTCTTATATGCAGGAGTTTATATGCAGGAGTAGGTGGGGGACTTCTCATCTTCTGTTGATCACCATCACTCCTTCCTACCCATGGCCATGTCAGCATCATGTGACTCAATTTTCATTCCCAGATTTTGAATACCAGCAGCAGGATCCGTCTCATTATTGACCGATGTGTAAAAAGGTAAAGCAGACGTATCATATATTAGATAGATAAGGGGGTAAAACCAAGAACACAAAAACCCAACTGCAAGCACAAACACGCAGAAATGATAAAATCATAAGTAATTAAAGCATCAATAATCCCTCAATTTCAAGAAAATATATGAGAAGGTAGAAGGATTTAAAACAATATGATTCAAGGAAGTATCAAAGACCTTCTAAGGACAACATACAAAAGTATAAATACTATAAACTTTCAATGATAAAAACAGTGATTGGCGAAAAATTAAGACTTAATGGCACAAAGAAAGTTGGGATGCTTAAGCAACACATTCAATGTCTGATTGAGGATTTTTCCTTTAAATTGTATGATGGATGTATAGAGGAAAATATAGAGATTCACGCCTGGAAGTGCAACTCTTTAGCAAGCTAAAAGTAGACTTGGGAAACCGGGATATGAGGATTCAAAGTGTACACCTTCTTTAGATTTCTTTGGAGAATAATTGTCAATGACTCAGTGTAGACAACAGCAATGTGGTTGTGACCCTCCTGAAATTCATTCAGAATATCATAAAGAGGCATTTTTCTCCAATATCGTGAAGAATGCACAAGAGAAGGCACACATGAGGATAGTAAAATAAGCCCCTTTCTCCCAACATAAAATATATACACACAGATGGATACACATTTGTGTACTTGATACCCATTTCTGAGTAACAACTGTATCAAACAATGAATATACCCCCGAGAATATGAAACATACAATATGCACACAAACTAGAACTAAATGTAATATCTGCCTGAAACAGCAAATGATGGACTAGGCATTACCATCTCATTGTCATCCCTACACTGACATTGAGTTCAGAGTTCAGACCAATCTGACTAGGTACCCAGTATTAATCCCTCTTCTTTCCATCAACAGTCAATGGATTTACACTGATATCTCAGTCTTCCTCGCCGCATAAAGAAAGTATCAATTGCGAGGTAAACTAATTTCATCGGAGATGACTACTACTATTTGTAGTAGGCCGGAATAGTCGTTAGTGGGCCCCCGGCCCATGATCATCCGCATCGTATTTTGGAGCTCGGCATGACCCAAACCTGCCAATATGAGTTTCCTGGTGTTGGGCCGGACGACCTGTCAGCCCGAGTTTGAGTTCGGCCTTTCCGAACGAGTTTGAGCTCGGCCTTTCCGAATGACTCCCCGTACCGCTGTTCATACCACAGGGAGAAGGGTCACCTGACTACACGCTGCCGAGCATAGAGGGATTTCCTCAAGCGAATGGTATCGCAGGGACATCTCAAGGAATTCATCAACGAGGAAAAAACGCTGGCCGGGTCCCAGTCAGAACCCGAGAAAGAGAACAGTGGTGAAGTTCGGGTGATCACCGTCATTCATGGGATGGTGGATGCGGCTACCGAAGAAACCCTTCGGGCCGAAATCAAGCGTGCGGCAAGCGGGAAACAAATCATGTCCGTAAGTGCGGGAACTAAATGCCCGCATCTCGACAGCCAGTCTGGGGGCAACCTCTCATTCTCCGATCAAGATCTGCAACGCCTCCAAATGCCGCACAATGACGCGTTAGTCGTCTCCCTCACCCTCGGCAATTCGTTGGTCCGCCGAATACTGGTTGACCAAGGGAGTTCTGCGGGATACAGATCTCACACCCATCGAAGTACCACTGGTGGGGTTCAATTCGGCTCCTGTTTGGCCCCTTGGCAAGATCACACTCCCAATCCGCACGGGCTCGAGGACCGTAGAGGTTGAGTTCGTAGTAGTCGATGTGCCAAGTCCTTACAATGCCATCGTCGGTCGCGTCTGGCTACATAAGCTTGGGGTCGTAGCCTCAACTTATCATCAGGTCCTTCGCTTCAATGGGACATGGGGGCCCGAAGAAGTGTTGGGCGATCAATTGGCCGCCAAGAAATGCTATGTGGCGGCGATAAAAAGTAAGGTCTGCCCGGAACAGGTCCAGTGGGTAGAAGCACCCGACGCTCCTCTCCTTGACGACGTTGGCACACCAGCTGCAGAAAAAGCGGTTGAAGACCTGATCACTGTAGCGGCCGACGACCTCAACACTGACAGGACATTTCTGTTGGGATCCACCTTATCGCCAGCCGAACGAGAGGCCATGACCTGCTTCCTTAAGCAAAACATTGAGGTGTTCGCTTGGACGCCGTATGAGATGCCGGGCATCGATCCAGAGTTTATTTGTCACACGCTCAATGTGGACAAATCTCGCCGACCTGTTATTCAAAAACCTCGACGGTCGGCCACAATCCATACCGATGCAGTCATTGAAAAAGTCGACCGACTGTTGGAAGCTGGGGCAATCAAAGAACTGCAGTACCCCACTTGGTTGGCGAACACCAGAGTCGTGAAGAAGAAGAATGGTAAATGGCGCGTTTGCGCCGATTACACAAATCTGAACGATGTCTGCCCCAAGGACTGCTTTCCTGGATCAACCGCCTTGTCAACACTACATCTGGGCATGCTCGGTTCAGTTTTATGGACGCATACCGAGGGTGCCATCAGATTGCTATGCATGGCCCGGACATGGAAAAAACTGCCTTCATCAGTCCCCGCGGGTTATTTTGCTATAAGGTCATGCCCTTCGACCTCAAGAACGCGGGGGCTACATACCAACGGATGGTTATAAAGATGTTCGGCAAACAAATCGGTGACACAATGGAGGCTTACATTGACGACATGGTGGTCAAAAGTAAGTTTGAAGCCGAGCACCTCAAACATCTGCAGGAGGTGTTTGACATTTTGAAAGCCCACAAACTCCGTTCTGAGAAATTTTTGGGTTACCTAGTTACACGCCAGGGCATCGAGGCCGACCCAAATCAGATCAGCGCGATCAACAACCTAGCGGCGCCGTACACTATCAAAGGCGTTCAGAAATTAACAGGAATGGCCGCCGCTCTTAACAGGTTCATCAGCCGGTCTTCGGATAAGTGTCGTCCCTTCTTCGCACTACTTAAGAAATGCAGCTGGAGAAGTTTCGAATGGACTCCGGAATGTGATCAGGCGCTCCGTGATTTGAAGGTCTACTTATCTTCGGCTCCATTACTCTCAACGCCAAAAGATAAGGAGCCTCTTTTCATCTATCTGGCCGTATCTCCGCACGCGATCAGTACTGTTCTTGTCTGGCAAGATGACCGAGCTCATCTTTCGATTTACTATACCAGTAAAACACTGGTCAGTGCCGAAACCAGATACCTACCTCTAGAGAAACTTGCGCTGTCGCTAGTCTCTGCTTCTCGAAAACTCGCGCCCTATTTCCAGGCGCACCCCATCACAGTCTTGACGGCACAGCCCTTAAAAAGCTTGTTCCGAAAGGCCGATCTTTCCAACCGTATTTCCAAGTGGGCCGTGGAATTGGCCAACTTTGACATACAATACCAGCCGAAAACGGCGATCAAGGGACAAGTGCTCGCAGATTTTATTGCCGAATTCACACCAGACTTCGAAGCGACCCTGCCAAACAAAGAATCTGTGGAGTCGCCACCTTGGCAGCTTCTGCACGGCAACTTCTGGAGAATGTTCGTGGACGGTGCCTCCAACAACCATGGTTTCAGAGCCGGGGTCGACCTAATTTCACCCGAGGGAATTCTCCATGAACTGGCAATCCGACTCGACTTCCTCGCCTCGAACAACGAGGCCGAATACGAGGCCGTATTGGCTGGCCTCCGTTTCGCAGAAGACCTCGGCGCCGAGCACGTCAAGGCCTACAGTGATTCTCAGCTAGTCGTCCATCAGCTGTCCGGCGAGTATGAAGCCCGTGACGACCGAATGTCCCGCTACCTAGCCGCCTTACAACACACCAGCCAACGGTTTCGCAGTTTTTCATTGGAGCAGATCGCTCGAGAACACAACGCCCATGCCGACGCCTTAGCTGGTCTCGCGTCGGCAATGGACGCTGGGGGGCAGCGGATTGTCTTTGTCGATGTCCTCCACAGCCGAGCATCGAAAAACCTGCAGTCAACAAGGAGGTTAATTGCAGCTCGCAGGATCCCAGTTGGATGGACCCCATTTTGGCGTACCTAGAAATAAAACCCTAACCCTAGAAATAAAACCCTAATCGTATTTCACCAAAACCCTAATCATATTATACCCTCGATAAACCCTAACCCTAACCCAGCCTTGAACCCAGCCACTGCAGCCGCCAACCTGCTGCTGCCAGACACTAGCCCTAGTCCTCTGTTGCTGCTTTAGCCGCCCCCCCAGACCTCCTAGCCACCTGCGACCAGATCTCTGTTGCTGCTCCAGCCGCCAGCCATCACCCACCCACCAGCCATCAACCACCCACCAGCCCTTAAACCATACCCTGCTACCAGCCCTCATCGCTTCTGCGACCAGATCTCTGTTGCTGCTCCAGCCGCCAGCCATCACCCACCCACCAGCCTGCTGCCCCACCCGACCAGCTCTCTGCTGTCCTGCTGCCCCACCCGACCACCTCCTTTGCTGATTTTCTGCCTGCCATTGATGCTCACTATCGCCGTTGTTGCTTAGATGTGTTCGCTTCCGCCCTTGGTGGTAGATCCGGTCTTTTGGTTCTGTTTTTGATTGGATCTACCTCTTCTCTTACCCATTGGTATGTGGTTATCCCTCGTGATTCGGTTGCTTGATTGAGGCCGTTGTCGGTTCGTTTGCGTTGTGGCATACCGTTGTTGGTTCGTTTGCTTTGTGGCATATTCCTTGTCTTTTGGCACCATGACTGAACGGGCATCTGCGTCTGACTCTGCTACTTCCTATGTGACTCCTACTGTTACTAGCTCTTAAAGATTTCGTGACAGGCGACCTATTACCTCCATTCTTCAGAATGACAAGAATTTTATGCTCTTTGGGCTAAAGCCGTTGAGGTATATTTTGAGGGCGATTCAACCTCACAGTGGCTTATTGATGATCCTCCTCTCATAACCAGTCCCTTGTTTTTCCGCCTGGAAATCTGAGGATGCTCGCATCCGTACCGATTTATGGAATAGTATGGAATCCCATATTAGCGGTCCTTTGATGTTTTTACCTACCGCCAAGCACGTATGGAAATAGGCTCAGGAGATGTACTCCGGGGTTAATAATCTTCGACGGACGTATGATCTTCACCAAACTTTTTTCTCTATGACTATGGGTGACCACACTTTGGAATCTCATTATGCTCGGTTTTGTGGCCTTTGTGAGGAGCTCAAGATCGCCGAGCCTATTTCTGCCGATATTTAGGTCATGGAGCGCCAGCACCAGTCTCTCTTTGTTCCGCGTTTTCTATCCAGTTTGCCTCCCACCTATGACTCTGTCCTTTCCCAGCTTTTGGGAGATCGGACCTTACCCTCTCTTTCTGAGGTTTTCAGTCGTATACGACAAGCCACCATCTCCGACACTAGTTCGCCTTCTGGGGCTCCATTACCTTCTGATCGCTCTGCTTTAGTTTTCCGTGGTGGTTATACTCGTGGTGGCTTGCCGTCCGGGGGAGTTAGCCGTGGTAGTATTGCTCGTGATTCAGGCCGAGGAGGATTCAGTCGTGGTTCAGGTCGTGACTCCGGCCGTGGAGGACGATCACCTGGCGGAGGGGGCCGAGGCCGTGGACGGGGGCCTCGTCATTGCACTTGGTGCAATGCTGATAATCATACCATTGACTATTGTTGGGATCTTCATGGTCGCCCTTCTGCTCACCAGGTCACAGTTTCTGAGGATGATGGTCTGCAGTATTCTTCCAGTACCACCCCTCGTGTAGTTACTATTCCAGAGGAAGAGTATCAACAATTTCAGCAATATCAGTCTACTCAAAACTCTGCCTCCACAGCTACGTTTGCTCAGACAGGTCCACCTTCTGCCTATCTTGCTTCCAAATTTCCATGGGTCATTAACTCTGGGGCTTCTGATCATATGACCAGTGCCTCTACTACCTTGTCTGATTGTCGTCCCTTTGGGACATCTTCTCGTGTCACATTATCTGATGGTTCTACTACTCCTATTGCTGGTTTGGGTTCGGTTACTTTAAATTCTTCTCTTTGTTTAGACTCTGTTTTACATGTTCCTCGCTTTCCTTTTAGTCTTATGTCTGTGAGCCAAATTACTAAATCTTTAAACTATTCAGTCACCTTTTTTTCCTGATTCTTGTATCTTTCAGGATATCCGGACGAGGACGAAGATTGGTGGCGGTGTTGAACGCGGTGGCCTATACTACTTTTTGGATGGCGAGCCGTCTCCCTCTGTTGCATTTCAATCCACCGTTTCACCTCATCAATACCACTGTCGCCTTGGCCATCCATCGCTCTCCACCCTTAAAAAGCTGGTGCCTTCATGTAGCCGTGTTGAGTCGCTTCCTTGTGAAGCCTGTGAGTTTAGTAAGCATCGTCGTGTTTCCTTCTCTCCACGAGAAGAGCGTCGTGTGTCGAGTCCTTTTCATTTAGTTCATTCAGATATTTGGGGTCCTATGCGGGTCCCCTCACGTTCTCACTTTCAGTATTTTGTTATATTTGTTGACGATTATTCTCGTGTTACTTACATTTATCTTATGCAAAACCGGTCTGAATTATCCTCCATTTTTACATCATTTTGTGAGGAAATAAAAACGCACTTTGGTGTGCCTATTCGCTTGTTTCGGTCTGATAATGCTCGTGAATATTTTCATCACTCTTTATCACAGTTTTTGGATGCACGTGGAATTTTACATCAGTCCTCTTGCGCTCGGACTCCACAGCAAAATGGAGTTACCGAACGCAAATTGGGCCACGTATTAAATGTCACTCGTACACTTTTATTGCACATGCAGGTTCCCAAATCTTATTAGAGTGATGCAGTTCTTACTGCTGGTTTTCTAATTAATCGAATGCCATCTCCTGTCTTAGATGGCCAAATACCATATACTTTACTCTATCCTGGTTGCCAACTTTACCCCCTCCCCCCTCGGGTTTTCGGGTGCACCTGTTATGTTCATGTTCTGGATCCTGGTCCGGATAAACTTGATGCCCGCTTGACCAAGTGTGTGTTTTTGGGCTATTCACGCACTCAAAAAGGCTACAAATGTTATTCACCCACCCTTCGCCGTCAGTTTGTGTGTGCCGATGTCACTTTCCATGAGTCTGTCTCTTATTTTTCAGATCCTTCATCTTCTGCGGATATGCCTATCCCCATGCCCCGTTTAGACCCCTTTCCGCCACCACCTTTACAGGTCTATGTTCGCCGTCCCAAAAGTTCTCTGGCTCCGCTTCCACTGGTTCCTGACTCGCCTCCCCCGTCTCGAGATTCGCCTTCGCCACCGTCTCCCGCTTCCTTGCCCATTGCTCTCCGCAAAGGTATTCGTTCTTGTACTATTTCTCACTCCTTTGCTAAGTTTGTTTCTTCTGATCATCTTTCACCCTCTCTGCGTGCCTTTTTTGGTTCTGTTTCCTCTATTTCTGTTCCTAATACTGTTCAAGAGGCCTTGTCTATTTCTGAGTGGCGGATAGCTATGAAGGAGGAGATGACTGCTCTTCATACCAAACATACCTGAACGTTGGTCTCTCTTTCGCCTGGAAAGTCTACTGTTGGGTGTCGCTGGGTGTTCACTGTTAAGTTTCATCCTAATGGCACGGTTGAGCGCTATAAAGCTCGTCTTGTGGCCAAGGGCTATACTCAGACCTATGGTGTTGACTATGCAGAAACTTTCTCTCCAGTTGCCAAGATCGGCTCGGTTTGTCTTCTTATCTCCCTTGCCGCCAATCTTGGCTGGCCCCTTTTTCAATTGGATGTCAAAAATGCCTTCTTACACAGCGACCTTGCCGAAGAAGTTTATATGGAGCAACCACATGGATTTGTTGCTCAGGGGGAGTCCTCTCACGTATGTCGCCTTCAGAAAGCTCTCAATGGGCTAAAACAGTCTCCGAGGACTTGGTTTGGCAAGTTTAGTGATGCGGTCCTTCGGTTTGGTATGAAATGCTGTCATTCTGATCATTCTGTCTTTTCTCTCACATCTGACCAAGGGAGAATACTGTTGATTGTCTATGTAGATGACATTATTATTACAGGTGATAATAAGAAAGGTATTGATGATCTGAAATTGTTCCTACAGCGTCAGTTCCATACCAAAGACTTGGGAAAACTGAGATATTTCTTGGGTATTGAGGTGGCACGATCTAAGGAAGATATTAACTTATCACAGAGAAAGTATGTGCAGGATATCCTCGAAGAGACTGGCTTATTAGGGTCAAAGCCTGTCGAGACTCCTATGGATCCTAATGTCAAATTGTGCGTTGATCAAGGGGAGTTACTTTCTAGTCCCAATCAGTACCGTCGCTTGGTTGGAAAGCTAAATTATCTTACTGTTACTCGTTCGGATATTTCTTTTGCAGTTAGTCTAATTAGTCAATTTATGTCTGCTCCTCGTCTTCCACACTTGGAGGCTGTTCTAAGAATTGTGCGGTATCTGAAGGCCCATCCGGGACGTGGTTTGTTTTATCGTACTAGTGGGCACTTGCAAGTTGAAGCCTTCACTGACTCTGATTGGGCAGGCAGCCCAACTGACAGGAGATCTACTACAGGATATTGTATCTTCCTCGGTGGAAATCTCATTAATTGGAAAAGTAAGAAACAGACAGTTGTTGCGCGATCTAGTGCCGAGGCAGAATATAGAGCAATGGCGCACACGACTTGTGAGATTGTGTGGATTCGTTCATTTCTTGAGGAAATAGGATTTCCAGTGCAGGTGCCTGTAAATCTGTATTGTGATAATCATGCTGCTATTAACATAGCATCCAATCCAGTTTTCCATGAGAGAACTAAACATATCGAAGTCGATTGTCATCTTGTTCGAGAGAAATTGACTGGTGGTGTTATTGCTACTCCCTTTGTATCTACCAATGCCCAGTTAGCCGATATGTTTACTAAGCCATTGTTCAAACCACGGTTGGAGTTACTTTGTGACAAGTTGGGACTTATTGATATCTACTCTCCAGCTTGAGGGGGAGTGTTAGAATATTAGTTTAGCAATTAGTTTAGTCCCACATTGGTTATGTGAGGAATCATGTGTAGGCCTTTATATTAATAAAGCTTGTGTTAGGGTGTTTAATCACCTAATACACTTTTATCTTTCTCTCTCTCTTTCTTTTCCATCTCGCTAACATTTCTGATTACGGCTACCGATTAATTCACTAAGTGGGTCGAGGCCGAACCCTGGTTAGAATTGAAGACAAGGATGTCAAAAAGTTTGTCTGGCAGAATATCATTTCGCGGTTCGACATTCCCTACGCTTTCATTTCTGATAATGGCACACAGTTTGTGGGGGACGTGTTTACCGACTTCTGTGCCGAGCACAGGATACGGTTCTTCAATTCAACACCATCATATCCTCAATGCAACGGACAAGCCGAAGCCTTGAATAAAATCCTGCTCGGCGGAATTAAGAAACGATTGCTGTCAGCCAAGGGCAGATGGGCTGAAGAACTCTACAGTGTCCTTTGGGCCTACCGAACTACGCCACGCCGATCTACAGGACGAACACCATTCTCGTTGGCTTTTGGCATGGAGGCCATCATCCCACTTGAGGCCGGCCTTCCCACAATACGGACTGAGGAATTCCATCCAGAGAATAACGACAAAACATTGTCAACCATGTTGGATGAGGCTGAAGAACAGAGGGAAGCCGCTCGGATTCGAATTGCAGCTTATCAGCAAACGATATCCTAGGGCTATAATACAAGGGTCCGTCCAAGATCATTCAAACTGGATGATCTCGTCCTCCGAAAGGTAGTCGGGGCCAAACGGACGAATAAGCTCGGTCCCAACTGGGAAGGTCCCTACCGAGTGATCAAAAGTGTCGAGGTCGGCTCTTATAAGTTGGAAGACCTGGATAGAACTCCTGTCCCCCGTCCATGGAACGCTCACAACTTGAGGAAATATTATCACTAAATTGCAGATCCACGAAGTACTCTCCACTCAGTTATTTTCAGCTTACTTTTAACAAGCGTGCGGCCTTTGGCCCCCATTTATGTCAGTTTGGTTATTTTTGTACGGCCCTGGGCCTTCAATTAAGTTTAAGTCTTATTTGCTTGTAATATGTACGGCAATTTGTTATGAGAAGACTCAGTGTACGGCCAATGGCCTTCTGTTATTTTTATAATTCAATCTGCTCGACATTACAACCAGCCTATGTATGGTTGTCTTCGTTTTTTATGGCTTTTGCCTTCTAATACTAACACATCCGAATGCGGCCTTCGACCTTATCATGATTTTTTCATGAGTCTGTCATGTTCGGTTTGTAAGCCAGACGACTACGACCAGCCTATGTATGGTTGTCTTTATTTTTATGGCTTTTGCCTTCTAGTACTCAGACATCTCCAAATGTGGCCTTCGACCTTATCATGATTTTTTCATGTGTCATGTTCGGTCTGTAAGCTGGACGACTACAACCAGGCTAAGTATGGTACGCTAGAAATGAACACTATCCAAAATATGGTACTCGGCAATATGCCATACTCTTTTAAGATGGACAAGCCGACACTAAGTCCTGGCTTCGTAGTATCTAGCATTGGGGCTTCTACACAAGTTAAATAAGTTGGCATGCGCCGACGATCAGTGCGTCCTCAGTTCACAGACAATCCATAAAATGCACAACAACCAAAAATTTGGTGATCACAAAAACTTAGGAAAATTCTCATAAAACCAAATGTATGAAAGTACGGTGTTACAATGTTGAGAAACAAAACAGACTACGACTATTACATAGCCCGAGCTCACTCAGGAGCCGGTGGATCAACTACCCTAACTTCGGGTACCAAAGCCCCGTCTTCGGCTGCTCTTGTGACGTCTGCAGGGGCCGACTGTTCGGCCGGGGATTGGGGCTCGACCAAGCTTTGGACAGCGGACTCGGCTGGGCCAGCATCTTCATTATACTTAAGGACCTTCTGATACAGCGAAGATCCCTCGGGCACGTGGGCCTCCCTCAGAGCCAGCAGCCAGCCATCTCTGAAGGTGTTCTGAAGAAGAGCGCCGAGCTCGGCGTTGATCCTCTCTATCTCCTTCTGGTACTTGTCCTCGGCCTCGGCATAACCGTCGTCGTAGCCCTTCGAGTCCGCCTCATCCACCTTCTTGGACATCTCAGCGTCCTTTTCCTCCAGGGCCTTCGTCAATTCTTTGGCGTTTTCCTCGGCCTCAGCGACGGCAGTCCGAGCAGCATTTCACTACTTTGTTATCTTGATCTTCTCCGTCAGCTCCTTCTCATGAAGAGCCCGGAGAGACCGAGTCTGGTTGGCATTCCTGAGAAGCCCGGCTTTCACTGCAATCAGGTGCTGGCAGGACTGCGTCACAAGCACGAGATGATGATTAAAATGTGAACATTGTAATAACCATGACGACATGTGAAATAACAAGTATAACTGCATTTACCTTCACAGTGAGCTTCGCCAACTCGGAGAATGCTGCCTCCAAGTTCTTCGGTTGGTTGTCAGCATCCCTTGGCAGCAGCGTGCCTTCGGCCAGAGCAAAGGCTGCATGACGAGTGGTGTCCACCGAGTCCTCGACGGACAATGGACGGTCAACCAGCAGCAGTTTGGGGCAGAACGACTGAGGACCGGTTGCACCCCCGGCATCGGCAGCGGCAGCATTGATCGAGGAGGACGGCTATGTTGGGTGCCCATCTCGGCTGGATGAGGGTCCCCTTTCTTCTGCTTATTCTTGTGTTGTTCGGGTCCCTCTGTACCTTTCCGCTTCCGCGGATCCGTCAGCTCTTTGCTCGGTCCACTGGAGGGGCCGACTGCCAGCTTCAGAGTCGTAGGCTCCTTCTCCTTGCGCGGCATGAGGTCTGTCTCTGAGCGCTCTGCCTCTGCACGGTCTATCTCTGCAAATAGTGCTCTCAGCTCTTCGTCACCAACACTCGGAGACGGGCTGTAACCCGAAGAGAAGTCGGAAGTGTCAGTACCTGAAGATATGGCGACAACGGTCTCCGGCGTGCTTTCTGCCCTCGGTTCACGGATAATGCCGAGTGGTGGACTGATGCGCGAATGGCTGGAGATTTCTGGCTCGCAGGATCCCCCTTCTCTAGCTTCGAATTCACTGCTGCTACTGGAGTCCCCCCG
Source organism: Arctostaphylos glauca (assembly GCA_019985065.2). Lineage (NCBI taxonomy): Eukaryota > Viridiplantae > Streptophyta > Magnoliopsida > Ericales > Ericaceae > Arctostaphylos > Arctostaphylos glauca. Next base: position 16,183,516 of record JAHSPW020000007.1, read on the forward strand.
AGCCTTGAGTTTTGACCTGTACGAGTCCACGTAACCCAGAAGAACCGTTCAGTGTCGATGTCTTCTCCGGATGGCGAGTGCTCGGTCAATTCTAGCTCGCGATGCTCGGCCCTTCAGCTGTAAGACCACTTATTTTCCTGCAAAAAGAAACAACAATGTTTAAAAGAAAGAGAAAGAAAGACAGAAACAAAAACGAAGACTTCACACACATGTAATACTTGCGTACCCAGCTACCCTAGGGATTGGGTTGAATCTAAATTCGCCGAGCGCGTACTCGAATTCCCCACTGACGCAGACGAAGTCGTTTGCGTACGTGTCAGAGTCCGGCAGCCCTCTAATGAGCTTTCTCTGCCCGGCTCGGCTCCCAAGGAATCTCCTCTTGGAGACCTTGTTCTCACTCACGAAGTATAAGCCGAACAGGTCCTCGACTTCGCATGCCAAGTTATACCTCTCCTTTAACTCTATAACTCCCATCACTATTCGGTAGAAGTTTATGGTTACTTGGGAAGGGGTTAGTTGGAGGAGGTTCAGCATTGCCAAAGGAATGGGTGAAAGGGGAACCTAACACCTCCCTCAATAATGGCCATTAGAGGAGGATGATTTGGAAGTCATTGGAAACCGGGCTCTCGTCCGGTTGAACTAACCTAATATGCACGCTCTCCGGAATGCCATAGGTTTGGCGGAAGTCGGCAAGGCTCTCAGGGTCGTCAAAGAAGCGTGTGTAGCGGTTCCTTGCCGTCTGTGGTGTTGCTTCTCCACTCGGCAGTCCAGATGAACCGCTTGTGCCGGGCTCTCCGGCGTCGGCAGACGAAGCCAGTGCTGAATCCACTTCGAGCTCGGACATCCTATCAAGAAGTGCACGGGTGTCAAAAGAAATGCTAAGGCAAGATCACTCAACTAAGTCTAAATGGGGTTCGGCTGAGTATGAACCCCTCAGCCTCACTCGTGTTCTACGACCTCTAATACAGACATCAACCTCTCCTACAGACATCGGCCTCTCTAACAAATCTCGGCCTCTACATTACAGTAACACAAACTGCAGAAAAGTCGAAAAAACCTACGCTAAGACTACTCGAAATGCAAAGAAACTGGAATTATATCAACATACAAACACTCGACTTAACAAAAAGTGGCAGGGGCTAAAGAGATCATACCTTCTTGCGTGGTTTGAAGATGTTAACACCGGTGCAGATTCGTGTTCTTGAGAGAGGGTGAAGGCTCTGGAGGCAATGTACGAAGGATTTGAAAAAGTTCTCTCTCTCCTAACAACCCCCTATTTATAGGCTGGTACGGAAGACGAAGCGGTAGAGGCGGGAAGACGAGACGCTTCGTCTCCAGCCGTCGGATGGAACGACGCGTGTCACGATCTGTGGGGCTGACGGCTGTCATGCCTCGATATTGGTGGCCGAACAGTAGGTTCAGGCCTACGGAAGGTCGGGCTCGGAAGTCGAAGCGTCATACGCGGGAAGACGAGACGCTTCGTCTCCGACCGTCAGATGACACCATGCGTGTCATGATCCGTGGAATTGACGGCTGTCATGCCTCGATATTGGTGGCCGAACAATAGGCTCCGGCCTACGGAAGGTCAACCCCTCTCACGACCAACTTTGATGTGAAGGGGTTGAGGGGTTATTGTAGTAGGCCGGAATAGTCGTTAGTGGGCTCCCGGCCCATGATCATCTGCATCGTATTTTGGAGCTCGGCATGACCCAAACCTGCCAATATGAGTTTCCTGGTGTTGGGCCGGACGACCTGTCGGCCCGAGTTTGAGTTCGGCCTTTCCGAACGAGTTTGAGCTCGGCCTTTCCGAACGGTGGTTTCACGTTCCGCACCGATCTCCGGCCTCTCTATGCTCGGCATTCATCACTCGGCCAAGGGATCCCCTTTGGCAGTTTCTCAGCCAGGACGTCTAAAAACGCTCTGCGACTCGGTTTTTGAACACGAATACACGTTCTCCGTTTTCTAAGGGAACGTGCAAGTACACCCTTCCGATCCGCACGGACGTGGGACACGTGGCAGCGCCCCCGCGGTCTTCGGATCACGACCTACATACTGGGCCGAAGTCACTGGCAGACAGTTGGATTCTCACTCTATAAATAGCCCAACGGCACTCCTACTACAGGTACATGCACGCTCGCGCTAAAACTATACTTTCAAGTTATAGCAACTCTAGAGCTAAGTTGATCGTCGGAGTGCCCACCGGAGATCCAACCCCCGGTCAGCACTAATTTACTGTTGAGTGTTTTGCAGGCTATTCGAGAGAATTCGATTCATCAACCCGAGAAGTCTACATTGGATTCCAGACTCCACACTATTTTACAGTACTTCACCTAGGTGATTCAAGATACTAAACAAGGAATACTACACTTGCAAATTACTTTAACTATCCACCTCATTTTAAAAGCCAAAAACTTCAAATAATGCACAATTGGCTCCTTTGCAGATTGTGAACCCAAAATAGAGATAGATAGCCATGACAAAGTCCTATACCTGAATGTGCAATTCTCAACTCAAAAAAAAATGCTATAAGCTATCTGACCTAGACAGGTCAAGAAACCAGCTCTCTGCCCCTGATCTCTAAAGAACCATATAAATCATGTTTAACGAAAAGCAAGAGTGACTACAGTCACATAATAAAAAATGCATGAGAAATGAGATTCATCCTTACCGAGAAATTTTTTGTATTAACATTTTCACGAGAGGAAGCGTGCCTTTTGGGCCCACTGCTAAGAGATTTTTAATCTACAGATGTTAGAGACGATAAATTTAGTCCACTCATAACCCATAAAAAACAGAACGGATCATCTATAGCCCATAGATAAGAGAGTGGAATTACGGAAATAATGTCTAAATCTGACGACAGACATACAATGACTAACCATGTTGTTGTATATAAAACAGAGATGCATGATCATAACTTCAACCTACCACCTAAAAGAGTATCAATCAGTTAAGTCTATTATGCATTTACACTAGAATTCTCTCCATTCATTTAAACACAGCAAACCGAAGCAGGATCATGCAAACAAGTCTAAATAGAGGCAAGGTGATTCCTACATTTTTTCCTTCGGTATGCGTTAATAATGCCTACATGAGATCAAAGATGTACAGTTTTTGGTCACTTGAGGTTAAGGTATATCAACTGATGCAACTGTTTTGCATAAATCTTCATGGGTGACTAAGAATAAACGGTAAGGCCCTAAACCACATGCTCAGAGTCAGTATATTCACTTGATATAAAGTACAACTCACAATTTAGATCATAAACATCTAGATGCAAGCATGGACACATCTAACAACCTCATGTATTCGTGTTCAACATGTTTCGGACATGGACGCAACACTGTCTTTCCGAAAATGGATATGACATACCTTAACAAGTGTCTGGGTTTTTATAGGATTGTTTAGTCGGACACTATACAATATCTTTGGTACACTCAAATGACATGTTGGGGATGTGAGCGTAGCATACCGTTATTATTTATTGTTTTATTTGTTCTTTTCTGTTTCTCTTATCTTTAAGGGTATCTTTATCCTTTTATCTTATTAGGTTCTATCTCATTAGAGGGTTACTAGGATTGGCCTATTTAAACACTTGTCTTGTACAATAACCATCATTGAATAATATAGCAGTACATCTTTTTCCCTTCTATCATGGTATCAGAGCTATGTTAGGTTTGGGTTAGGGTTAAGGTTTGGCATCTGCATCAGTAGCACCACCTCCCTTCTCTTGAACGTATCGCCACCTCCCTTCTCTAATACGTAGCAGTTACCTCCTTCGCAGTCCACCGCCTTTGTCTAGCCTCGCAAGACTCAGTCGACCCTCTTCGGTCTCCGCTCTCCCTCGCCGGCCATCGCCCCGCCTTCGCTGGCAGCCGCACCCCCCCTTGCCGGTCGCCAGTCACCGCAGCCGACCGCTGCTGCCCTTTGTTTCTCTCCAGTGAGCCTCTCCCTCTCCAATTTGGATATGCAACAGTGAACTCTTCCTCTGCAACAGTGGTATTCTCTCTTCATTTTTCTCTCTCTAGTTCTGATATGCAACAGTGATATTCTCTATTCGCTATGACTTGACCTACTAGCCCTATCCATCTCTTCTTCATTCAATTGAGTATTTTCTATCATGTTGGATGATAAAACGTAAGCCATCAGCATACGGTTAACGGGTAACAACTATCCCTATTGGTCACATGTTATGAAAAATTTTGTTGTGGGCAAGGGATTGTGGAGATATGTCGATAGGTCAATATTGCAGCCTTCTGATCCAAAAGCCGACAACCACAAAATTGCCCTTACCAAATGGGCTATGAAAAATACTAGGATTCTTACTTGGATCCACAACTTTGTTGAACCAAATATTTGTATGAATTTCTCCAAATACAGTACAGTACAGAAAGTGTGGGATTAACAAAAACTATGTATTTAAAGTCCAATTTCGCCAAGCAGTATGAACTTGAGATGTCTATTTGGAGTGCCACTCAAAAGAATAAATCAGTTCAATAGTTTTACAATGAGATGACAAATTATTAGGATCAGTTGGCTCTTATGAAACTTTTAGATTTGCAATAACTTGATAGCTATGTACAGTATCGGGAGAAACATCTTGTACAGTTTCTCATGGCTCTTCGAGATCAGTTTGAGCCTCTTCGGGTGGTTATTTTGCACCGTTCTCCCCTACCCTTAGTTGATGCTGCCCTGCGTGAGATTATTGCCGAGGAGACACGGTTCAAAGTGCCTTATGTTGCATCTCATGCTCAGTCTGTGTTTGCCACTCCTATGGCTACTTCGAGTTAGTCTTTGGCACCGATCCTCCCTACTCCAGCTTCACATTCGATTCAAGTAACCGGCAAGCCAAAACCTCGTGTAGCTATGGATGAATGTAATTTTTTCCATCAGAAGGGCTACTGGAAGAATGCATGCCCCAAACTTGTTCAAGCCAAGGGTCGCACCTCTTCTCACTCGACCACCCCATCCTCATCTCGGCCTCCATAGCACTTCTACCACCCCCCAACACTTTCGAATTCGCATTAACGATATCTCATGCCTTGTATTCCCGTAGGATCCTAGTTCCATTTCCTACAAATCCTGTCGGGAAGTCTAGTCCACAACATTCCTAGTCTTCGCATCGAGGAGACTAGTTCACACTATTCCTAGCCTTTCCATCGAGGAGTCTAGTTCATAATATTCCTAAGCACAACATAGACCGTGGAATACATCCACTCCTTCAATATATCAATCATGACTGAGAGTCAAATGAATAAGATGCACCATTTCTACTAAAAGGAGTCATATTACACTCTTCCAAGTGTATAACATGGGATCTAGGAATTCAAGATGATAAGCATTCAAACTAAGAACACCCAACACATATGTAAATATACTCAAGCCCTTAACACAAAGGGCAAATGTACAATACACCTATAACAAGTCATAAACAAGTAAGAAAAGCAAGAAAATCCCTATCTCAAGAAGGAAATCCAAGATTTGAGTTTAAATAGTGAAGCCCTAGCTTGAATGATGGAATGAAGCTCAACCAAACCCTCTCCAAGGAAAAACCCACCTCCAAGTGCTTCAAATCAAGGGAAAATGAAGGAGTTTCAAGGATTTAGGGGTTAGATCATGTATTTGGGTGGAAAAAAGTGAGAATGGGGGTTTTCTAGAGAGAGAAGAGTAAGAATTTTGGATTTAGAATGTGTGGGTTACGTTTTTAAAAAATTTGGTTCGTCAATTAAAATCCACGTATACACCCGCCTGATCGGTCACAGAAAGGGGGCAAGGGAGTCTGACCGGTCATAGCAAGCCATTATCAAAATTTCGTCACCCGCCTGACTTGTCACGGAAAAGGGGCCAAAGGGCGTGACTGGTCATGCCAACCTACTGATCAAAAATTGCATTTTTGACTGATTGGTCACACCGATCTCCTCCTGCCCTGACCAGTCAACCAAAACTCCTTCCATATTCCTCCCTTCTTCATCCAAACTCATCCAACTCAAGTAAATATCCATTTTAATCACCGTAAAACATTATTAAACAATAAAATATAACGGGCCCTTACACAATTAGTATTGCTACTGCAAATGGGTCCCCGATGCATATTGTTTTTGTCGGTTCTATTTCATCTCCCTCCTTTAAATGTCATTACTTTTACATCGAAAACTTAAATTGTCATTAATTGAGATACAATTTATTCAAATTTCATAGAATATAAATTACACTAGTGTATTACCCGTGCTTACAACACACTTAATACATTGAAACAATGTTAAAATTCTAATTCAGCTATTATCATGTTGCGTTGTATATTGTAATATAGAATGGTCGAAACAATTTAAGTTGTGAAAATATATTTGGAGAGTCCCACGTTGTTGTATATATTGGTTCCGAGCACGCAAGCTTCTTCAAAGGATGAGTTCACCTTAAATAGCTTAATTGTATGGGTTTAAAGTGGTCCTGGGTTCTATAACTACCATTACCTTGGTACTTGTCGTAATTGTAAGGGTTTGCACTTTGCAGTAACTGTTCTCTAGATTATAGGTTTTGAAGGATGGGTTATTTAGGTACATGTTCCTTATACTTGTGGTTTTCAAACCAGATTTTGCAATCCAGTAACTGTTCTCTAGATTACAGGTTTCGAAGGATGGGTTATTTAGGTACATGTTCCTTATACTTGTGGTTTTCAAACCAGATTTTGCAATCATTTTCTTAACTGTACTCATTAAGGCTGCCACGTTTCCTTTAACAAAGAAAGAGGTTTTTCTTATGGTTGGTCCATATTCAATGGAAAATTTCTTATATGGTTTTGTTCCTGCCCATTAGCTGATGGTAAAAATTGTTGAATTTAGTTGGGGATCTTCTCTAAATTTCCTATTGGAGATCTTTTATCTTTAGATGGAATCTACAACGGCAACGTGATCACTACAACCTCAAATAATGGCTCTGCAGCAAAGCTGGAGACCAGGTTACCTTTCATCTTGTTCTTTTCTTTGTTGAATATTCTCTTTGCAGCACATATGCCTCTTACCTGGCTGTCTACCAATTTTATTTACTATTTCTAACCCGAATGTGTCACTTTTTGTTCCCATATTTGAGGGTATCTATTGGGAGATCTAAGTATTTCTAATGCAAGATTGGACACTAATATTGCGAGGTAACAAGAAATCATCATCAGAAATTGTTATTCTTAAATTAAACTAATCATTGAAAGCTTAAGTTCTGTTTTTAATCAAACTTTGGTGATTTTTCATTCGATGTACAACTTCAACGTCAGACAAAAATGTAAAGCTTCTACTACACCTAATTTAAGAATAACAACTTCTGATGTTGATTTCATCTTACCTCGCAATATTAGTGTCCAATCTTGCAAAAGAGATACACTAGATCTCCCAGTAGATACCCTCAAACATGGGAACAATAAGTGACATATTCAGGTCATAAATAGTAAATAAAATTGGTAAGGCAACCCGCTAAGAGGCATGTATGCTACAAAGATGATATTCAACAAAGACAAAGAACAGGATGAAAGGTAACTTGGTCTTCAACGTCGCTGCAGAGCCTTTGTTTGAGGTTGTAGTGATCACATTGTCATTGTAGATCGAAGATATAAGTTGACACATCAGTACATCTCTAAAACTTGAAGATGTTCTCCAATTGGAAATTTAGAGAGGTCCTCCAACTAAAGGCAACAATTTTAACCTATCAGCTAATGGGCAAGAACAAAACCATATAAGAAACTTTCCATTTGAATATGGTACAAGTATAAGACAAACCTCTTTCTTTGTTAAAGAAAACGTGGCAACCTTAACGAGTACAATTAGGAGAATGATTGCAAAATCTGGTTTGAAAACCACAAGCATAAGGAACATGTAAACCAAAAAACCCATCCTTCGAAACATGTAATCCTTCGAAACAGTTACGGCAAAGTGCAAACTCTTAGAATTACAACAGGGACTAAAAAGTAATGGTAGTTATAGAACCTAGGACCACTTTAAACCCATACAATTGAGGTGAATGGCCATGCAGTTGACAGGCCATGTAAGGATCGTTTCGTTTCTTCCCAAAATCTTTCCAGAGAACTAAACACTATCTAACTGTTTTGTTCTAATTTGACTGCTCAATAAATGTTTTCAGATCTGCTTCACAAACTGACTTCTGCGTGTCTCCGCAATGCTCTTTCATTTCATTTCCATCTTGGTTCCAACCCTTAATGGGATAGTCATTGATCCAATATCATATACAACATCAAAAGCATCAATTGCTTCAATCACTGCAAAGTTATTACCAAAGTTGGATTCTTAAGAACACTTCCAACATGATGAAATTTCAATCGTATGCAATAGGACTGGAATGGTATGTTTATGCCTAAATAATATAACTTTTCAAGCTTGAAAAATACCCGTTGTACTTTTTTTCCTATTGGTTCTTGTCATCCTTAAGTTACAATCATGGTTCAAAGAAATGTCACTTAGTCAACTATACAGATACTAGAGTTAATCGACTTTCGCATACTAGTTCCTTACTCTACAGGTAGCAATTCATAACTCTACAGGTAGCAGCTCATTCAGTGAAATCGGACAACCCAATAGTGTGCTTACTTTTAGTTTGACTGCTTAACAAGACTTTGAAGATCTGCTTCTCGGACGAAATTTCCATCTTTCCAAATTGCAGGCCTTCCATCACCATCTTGGTCTCATATTCATAAAGGATTATTGCTCCAATTTTGATACAGAAATTCCAAACCTCCAATACTTTACAGTCACATACTACATTCTATAAACTAGCTGGGAAATGATACCAAAGGCTCTAGCGGAGACACAAATTCTTGGTCATGAAAATGATATAAGTTATATATTCTTACATAATATACGCACCAATGAGAAAAAACCATATCCTTAAAAGATAAAAAAACACACAATCCTTAATGAATTTGATTTGCAAAAAAGCAACATTTTGTAGTTACATAATGATTATATACATGACGGAATCATAAAGTTTCTCTACTAAAGATGTATTTTGACAATGCCTAAGCAACTTGTCAATTATCCATTGATCCTCATTCAATTGAGAAATGGGTTCTCTACAAACCACATAGTAGAAACGTTTTCCTTTTTTATTTGAATGAAATACTTAGGAAGATTTTAGAATTTACGCAAAATGCTTGGAGAGCAATATTATTATTTTAGTGGCATCAAACTTGCAATTTAAGCTTCATAACTATGATCATAATACAGATTCTACGTACTTGAGTGGGGTCAAGTATGACCCTCCTCTCCACCCTTACCTAAAGCAATCCTACCAAAGTCGGATTCTTTGGCGTATCTTAAGAACACTTCCTATGTTATTAGTAATCCCAGATAACCAATCACCACTATGTTTTGTGCTCATAACAGTATCCGAATTCGACAAAACCGTAGCATCAGCAATCGTGTAGAGAAACCCTTCGGCTCTTCCAAACAGGTTTCTAATCTAGCCCTCTGCTTCAAATAATGGAACGTGCCTGAAACTGAACCTAGCCATACTGACTGGTGTTTCTTTAGGTTTCTTGGTATGTTAACCCCAGAAAGAAGGGATGTTTCAGAGATTTTGGCGGTGAACTATTGTACAGTATATGTGTTCTATTTGTAATATATTATCCACGTCCTTTATGTTTTGATCAAAACCACAAAAACATGCTATCTTGAGAACACGAAAAATATAAGCAATTTTACATACAAAATAACCCTCAAAGATGAATTTGACTGAGAATTGATGAAATTTGAAGGGAGAGAAGGCAACCAGACGACAAAAACAGAATTAGATCATGAATGTAAACAAGAGGGAAAGAAGAGGTCACCGACATCACCATCGTGTTGTCCCCATGAATATGCAATGTACCACACATAATCAATCGAAAAATCATACCTAGAAGAGTTCCGGGCCATAGAATCTCAAGCAAGAGCACGTTCTGAAAGGGGAAGAAGCCGTACGGAAGAGATTGACGCGGAGGAGCAGAGGCTGCAAAACGAAGCCGTCTACACCGGTTTGGCCGTTAGTGATGAATCGACTGTTGGGGCTGAGCTAGGATTTAATGCTCGGAGTGGCACCACTAATAACAAAATCATAAGATGCTAGATGAACACAAAAAAATTAGACCAAAAAATCATGAGATGCAAGACGCAAAAAATTTAGTCCCTATTTATATCCGACTTCCTTCTAACTTGAATATAACAATCCCGACCTCTCTCACAGATTCAAATGCCACTTTAATTGATTCATTTCTCCTTTACCTACAAAAAAATCTTGTATATTATAAATTTTAGTTTTGAATTCGGGGACAATATTTCAATTTCAATTTTGAGACTGTAAAATTTTCCCATCTTATTACACCATCGTACATACATATGAAAATTTATCTCACTAACAAATAGGCGTGGCAGGCTACCCCCCCCCCCCCCCCCCCCCGGCATCACCCAAACCGAAAACAATAGCTCCACGTCTGAGTGGTACTGACTGAACCCATTATTCATTTGTTGGAGTGCATGGTAAAATGGTCAAGGATAACGTCTTAATACAAACAGCAAACTCAATCTTTTTTCTTCAGCCTAAGGTTTAGATGGGTCAGGGTAAACAGAAAATCACTGCTCTGCTTTGCAATCTCTTAAGGAGTGTTTGATTTGGAGATATCAAAGGAAGAATGCATCATGTGAGGGTAGCAATCAGCCTTTTAGGGTCTATTGCACAAAGAAATGCATATGTGGTAATTGTATCTGTTAGAATAGTTTATACTTAGTTTATGTGTTAGTCCCACATCGCTTAATTATGACATGTAAAGTGGTGAGCCATAATATAAATAAAACTCTTATGTGTTAGGGTTAATTAACACCCTATACACTTTCTCTCATCTCTAAGAACATGGTATCAAAGCCACCCTTAATCCATACTCGAACCCTAACCCTAATCCTAACCCTACGTCTAAACCAAACCCTAACCCTAAACCAAACCCTAAACCCCTTCCAGCCGCCGCCGCCTATCGCCGCAGGTCGCTCCCTCACGCCAAAACCCTCTCTGCCGCACCCCTCGCCGCACCCCTCTCTCTCTGCCGTACCTATCGCCGCAGCCCTCTCTCTCTGTCGCACCTCTCGTCGCGCCCCCCTCTCTCTCTGCCGCACCCCTCGCCGCCGGTCCAAACCCTAACCCTAATTCGTATGTTTTCCACCGCCCCAGTAGCCGCCGCACCCCTCGCCACCCCCTGATCTGCCGAACCCCCCCCTCTGTTCCGCCCTCTTCCGCCAGGGTCAGCCACCATTAGTAGCCTGGTAGTCGTCACCATCAGCTGCCACCGTCAGTCGCCACGAGCTTCTGGTCTCTGGTTTCTGGTTCCTTCCTGCCGTCTGTTGATGTTTGCTGTTCGATCGTTTCTGGTTTCTGGTTTCTGGTCTCTGGTTTCTGGTTCCTGCCTGCCGCCTGTTGATGTTTGATGTTCGCTCTCTGTTTGTTTGCCGTCTGCTTGTTCGCCATCTGTATGGTGGGTTACTGGTTGGTTACTGTGGTAAGCTACATTGTTGGGTACTAATGTTGATTTGCTAGTTGGTATTGGTGTTGGTTTCGTGTTGGTGTTGGTATTGGTTTCGTGTTGGTGTTGGTGTTGCTTCTTATTATTTAGCAAAATGTCCGACGATAAGTCTGCGTCTGGTACTACTTCGGAATCTGCTACTACTGGTAGTTTATTGAGCGGCTCCCGGTCTCGTGATCGACGTCCTATTACCTCCACACCATTAAATGGGGGAAATTATGTTTTGTGGGCAAAAGCTGTTGAGGTATATTATTTGGGTGAGTCCGAGGACTCCTATTTGACTGATGACCCCCCACCTGCTGCTTCTTCCACATATCGGGCCTGGAAAGCAGTTGATGCCCGTGTTCGCTCCGAGCTCTGGAATAGTATGACGGAGCAGGTTGCTAGTACATTGATGTTCTGTGCGACAGCGAAAGAAGTGTGGACCGAGGCCAAAGAATTGTATTCAGGTGTAGACAATCTCCGCCGTACATATGAGCTTCATCGGTCTTTCTTTACTATATCTCAGGGTGATGATTCATTTGAGGAGTATTATGCTAAGTTTCGACACATTTGTAATGAATTAGATATTTGTGAGCCTCTTTCTGTTGATATTCAAGTTGTGCGACGCCAGCGAGACCGTATGCGGGTTACTCGTTTTTTATCTGGTGTGTCATCGACCTTTGGCCTCGTGAGTAATCAGATTTTGGGATCTACTGACTTACCTCCTCTCAGCGAAGTATTTCGCCGTCTCCGTCAATCATCATCTATTTCTACACCATCTTCGACTTCCGCTGCTTCTGATAGCTCTGCTTTTTCTGTCAGCCGTGGTCGCGGCCGTGGCCGTGATTCTGGATATAGCAGTCGTGGTCGTGGAGGACGGGGTTCTGGTAGCCATGATTCAGGTCCTCATTATGGTGGTCGTAATTCTAGTCGTGGGGGTGGTCGCACATCAGGGGGAGTTAGTTCTGGTCGAGGTGGTTCTGATCGTGGCCGCGATACCCGATTTTGTACTCATTGTAAGACTACGAGTCATACCGTGGACTATTGTTACGATCTTCATGGTTTTTCCCAAGCTCATCAGGTTGCCTCTGAGGATACTGGACAGTTTGCTCAACCTTCTGCCGATAGTGTGGTTATTTCAGCTGAGGATTACCAGTGTTTCTTGTCATTTCAGGCTGGGACAGAGTCTTCCACTGCTACGCTTGCTCAGACCGGTCCATCTGTTGCCTGTGTTGCCTCATCCTCATCCTCTCCTTGGGTTATTGACTCGGGAGCTACAGATCACATGACTGGTACACCTACCTTTTTCCTTAGTCAACAGTCAGTTGGTAAATCATCACATGTCACCTTAGCTGATGGTTCTACCACTGCTGTTACTGGTTTGGGCTCCGTTCCTGTCACTTCTTCTCTTACTTTGACTTCTGTATTACATGTTCCTCGTTTTCCATTTAACCTTATGTCTGTGAGTCGCCTTACCAAATCTTTAAATTGTTCCGTCACATTTCTTCCTCATGGCTGTATTTTTTAGGATCTCAAGACGGGGAGGAAGATTGGTGGGGGCATTGAGCGAGGCGGCCTATAGTACCTGACAGTTCCTCAGCCTGTTGCTTTTCAGACATCAGAGTCACCGTACCAACAACATTGTCGTCTTGGTCATCCATCTCTCCAGAGTTTGAAGCGTCTTGTACCCTCGTGTCGTTCCCTCAATAAGTTGGTATGTGAAGTTTGTGAGTTTAGTAAACACCGACGAGTCTCTTTTCATCCTAGGGTTGAGCGTCGTGCATCGCGTCCTTTTCAGTTGGTTCATTCAGACATTTGGGGGCCTATTCATGTGCCAAATATTTCTGGTTTTCAGTATTATGTTATTTTTGTGGATGATTTTTCTCGTCTCACATATCTTTATCTAATGAAAGAGAGGTCTGAATTGCAATATGTGTTTAAATCTTTTTACATGGAAGTTAAGAATCAATTTGATACATGCATTCAAATATTTCGTTCAGATAATGCCCGTGAATATTTTCACAGTCTCCTTTCTAAATTTCTTGATGATCATGCATTATTCACCAATCATCGTGCACTCGGTCTCCACAACAAAATGGAGTTGCTGAGCGCAAGATTCGACACTTGTCTGAGGTTATGCGTGCTTTACTATTCCACATGCAGGTTCCTAAGTCATATTGGAGTGATGCTGCTCTCACTGTTTGTTATTTGATCAACCGTATGCCCTCTACGGTCTTAGGTGGTCAGGTTCCCCATAAGGTTTTGTTCCCTAGTCGGCCTCTCCATTCATTACCCCCTCGGGTTTTTTAGTGCACTTGTTATGTCCATGTCCTTGACCCTGATAGGAGTAAACTCGATCCTCGGTCTTTTAAATGTATCTTTCTGGGATACTCCCGCACTCAGAAAGGATATCGTTGTTACTCTCCTACTTTACGTCGTCACTTTGTTTGTGCCGACGTCACGTTTAATGAGTCGTTGCCATATTACTCCGATCCTGTTACTACCAACGATCTTGTTACACTTGAGTCTGTGTTACCTATGGCTGTCCCCACTGGTACTGTTCCCCAAAAACCTGTGCAAGTATATGTTCGTCGTTCTCCAGCACCAGCACCAAACCAGCACCCGACATCACTTCCGCCTACCGAACCATCCCCGGCTGCTGCACCCTCTTTGCCCACACCTCCGTCTTCCCCCTTGTCGCCAGATCCACCTGCTCGTCGATATCCTACTCGTGAGAATCGTCACCCACCGGTAAAATATGATTTTTCTAATATCTCGAGCACTTCTCATCCTCTTTCTCAGTTTATCTCTTATGATCATCTCTCTCCCTCTCTTCGTGCTTTCACTACTACTGTTTCCTCTATATCTGTTCCTAACACTGTTCAGGAGGCATTATCCCGGTCTGAGCGGCGGACAGCTATGGAAGATGAAATGTCTGCTCTTCATAATAATGGCACATGGGAGTTGGTTACTCTTCCTGCTGGTAAAACCACTGTTGGCTGTCGTTGGGTTTATACCATTAAGTATCTTCCTGATGGTACTATTGAGCGTCATAAAGCCCGCCTGGTTGCCAAAGGCTACACACAGACTTATGGCGTTGATTACTCCGAAACATTCTCTCCTGTTGCCAAGCTTGGTTCTGTGCGGATTTTTCTTTCCCTTGCCGCCAATCTTGGTTGGCCGTTGTTTCAGCTTGATGTTAAAAATGCTTTTCTCCATGGTGATCTTCAGGAGGAAGTCTACATGGAGCAACCACCTGGGTTTGTTGCTCAAGGGGAGCATCATAAGATATGTCGTCTTCGCAAAGCACTTTATGGACTTAAACAATCTCCCAGAGCGTGGTTTGGCAAGTTTAGTGATGCTATTATGAGGTCTGGCATGCGTCGAAGTCAGTCTGACCACTCTGTATTCTCCCTCATGTCATCTCGAGGGAAAGTGTTGCTCATTGTTTATGTTGATGACATTATTATTACTGGAGATGATCAGAGAGGGATTGATGAGTTGAAACAATTCTTACACAGTCAATTCCACACTAAAGATTTGGGTAAGCTACGATATTTCCTGGGTATTGAGGTGGCAAGATCCAAGGATGGGATTAGTTTGTCCCAAAGAAAATATGTGTTGGATATTCTAGAAGAAACAGGTTTATTGGGAGCTAAACCTGTGGAGACTCCAATGGATCCTAATGTCAAACTTTGCATTGATCAGGGGGAGGTATTTCCTCATCCAGATCAGTATCGTCGCTTAGTTGGTAAGTTGATTTACCTTACCAATACTCGTCCTGATATCTCATTTGCTGTTAGTAAGGTAAGTCAGTTTATGTCTGCTCCTCGTATTCCACATTGGGAGGCTTGCATTCGCATTGTGAAGTATCTTAAGGCTCACCCTGGACGTGGCTTATTCTATCGTTCTAATGGTCATCTGCGTGTTGAGGCATTTATTGATGTAGATTGGACAGGGTCACCTTCTGATAGACGTTCAACCACTGGTTATTGTACTTTTGTCGGTGGCAACCTAGTTACCTGGAAGAGTAAGAAGCAAACCGTTGTCGCAAGGTCTAGTGCAGAGGCAGAGTACCGTGCTATGGCTCATACTACCTGTGAGGTTGTCTGGCTGAAATCCTTTCTTGAGGAGCTTGGATTTCCAGTGCAGTTACCAATTTCTATGCATTGTGATAACCAGGCGGCGATACATATTGCCTCAAACCCGGTGTTTCATGAAAGAACCAAACATATTGAGGTAGATTGTCATATCGTTCGGGAGAAGATTGATAGTGGTACTTTGGCTACACCTTTTGTATCCACGGGAGCTCAGATTGCAGATATTTTTACTAAGTCATTGTTTAAACCACGTTTTGAGTTTTTATGTAACAAGCTGGGATTTTGTGATATTTATTCTCCAGCTTGAGGGGGAGTGTTAGAATAGTTTATATTTAGTTTATGTGTTTGTCCCACATCGCTTAATTATGACATGTAAAGTGGTGAGCCATAATATAAATAAAACTCTTATGTGTTAGGGTTAATTAACACCCTATACACTTTCTCTCATCTCTAAGAACAGTATCAATATATGCAAACAAGTTGTTAGAAAACTACATAAGTCTTAGGTTTTGAGATTTGAGAGATCCTAGCAAATTGTAGATCCATAAAACCTTGAAATGGTTAGAACTTAGAAAATACATTTCTTTTGCCAGCACCCACTTCAGCACCATTTTGCGCAAGTAGGTTGACTGACCAGTGACCACTAATTTCCATAAGAACAAAGGAGGAAATAGAGTATAGCTATCTATGTAAAACATAAATGTGTTCAGTTGGTTAGACCTTACTGGTCATAAGTAGAACCAACGCAGGAAGATGGGGGTTGCAAAAACTATTATCATGAGCTCATTTGAATGCACCTAAAACAGCAGGTTATTCCAACTTTTCATGCTTAAACAAAAAACATATATATGAAGACTTACTATTCCAATACAATGACCCACCCAGGGACAATGGTGATCAAACCTCTCTACGCAGTTCTTGCAAATGGAGTTGTGAGAAGCACGTGGCGGATGGTATAGTAAACAAGTGTCACGGTACTTGACCTTAACAATGTGGCCATTGAAGATTGAATCCTTTGTTCTGGATAACTGACTAACTTCAAATTAGGACCAGCACTGTTGACTCATTCCATTGATGCGGTATTGGCAACCAAGGATTCATCGAATTCAAGTGGCCGCGTATTCCTCGTTAGTATTACAAGATTTCTTCCAGATGTCAGAAAAAGGAAAGTCAAATCCTGCAAGAATTGAAAATAAATGCCGGGCCAAAATTCAATCATCAGTAAAGGAATCAAACCGATTCTTTTTCCCAACAAAATAGTGCTAACCAAAACTGTGAGGACACGTCCCACTATCAGCACAGAATACCCATACAAAGATTCGGTTTCTAGAATCTTCAAAAGCATTTTTATGCAGAAAGTTATTGCAGGCCATCCTATTAGGAATGCAGATAAAAATAGTGAAGCCGCATCAGGACCAAATACCAATCTCCCACCACATAGTAATCTCTGCCATGTATATAACGGAAAAGAGGCATGTTTCATCAAATCAACGTATTTATTAGGTATTGCGACTTAGATGTGGAATCTACAAGTTTTGAAGGATATTGGGTACAGAAACTGCTTTTATGCTTACCAAGTTCAAATCCAACAGAACTACAAGTACCATTTTCATCTCCTCCTTTCTGAGTACATGGTTGTTCCTGAGCAGAAATGCATGAATGTATTGGTGAGTTCACAAGGTTTTCTACTACTATTGTTGAGTACATTGGAAGATAACACATGGCTTTACAACTAATGTGCATTACCAAAATGCATCAAAAGCCCTGTACCCGAAATACTTGGAACAACTTTATGAATGCAGCTATACCTTTCAGTTTGCCCCACAAGAAACTCGACTTGTTTATCAAACGATTTTTTCCTTTTCTCATCAAGTTCTAGTTGGTGTTTATAAAAACTTGAAATCACAATGTTTCGATAGG
The DNA here is from genome assembly GCA_019985065.2 of Arctostaphylos glauca. Lineage (NCBI taxonomy): Eukaryota > Viridiplantae > Streptophyta > Magnoliopsida > Ericales > Ericaceae > Arctostaphylos > Arctostaphylos glauca. Next base: position 16,201,063 of record JAHSPW020000007.1, read on the forward strand.
AACGTTTTGAAATGTCACGACAATATGGTGAAATGATGTAAAATTCATATGATGCTAAGTGAACTTGCCAGCTTCACAATTTTCATCCAATATTTCTTCACGTCATTAGAAATATTGAGTGCAGCTTTTCTCCATCGTTGCTCTTCTTCCTGATCGTAGTCATAATTCAAACAATAGTTAGCTGCAAACTAAAATGAACAAAAATCTGAAGTTTATTGCTCGTGGTACAACACAATTTGTTGAAAACAAAAATCTTACGCGTATGGCATTTAAATGTAGGCTGTATGGAATTATTCCGTGAATGTTATTGGAGATAGCATCCCTAATATAAAGAAGCATATGGAATACATTAAAGCCCCATTTTCCATAAGCAAGTTTTAACTCTATTCAAATTTTTTTTTTTTTTGCATTTGTTTTTGCCTCAATTTTTTGTAGATTATTGGTTTGTCTCGACGAGAGGTTTCAGAAAAATTATAAATAATGACCCAAATTTGTAAAAAGTTCAGAAAAGACAAATAATCTATAAACATGAATTTTTTGTGCTTATTCGTCGTCTTTAGTGAATAAGTGACTTTTTTTTTAGTTTTTGAACATAATTTTATATTTTTTAAATTCCTCTTGTCGAGACGGACCAATAATCCACAAAAAATCAACGGAAGACAAAAAAATATAAAAAACATTCATACAAGGACAAAATAATAATTAAATAATGAAGTCAGGCCAAATCCAGCCTAAGTCTAATGAGCTTTTCTGTACTTACAATTGACGATTTTACCGGAACCTTACAATTGTTTCATACTGTGGAGGTCAGAGAGGTGGAAATCGAGATTTCAAGTAAGCTCTAACTGGTTTGGTTTATATTTCCAGTTGGTTTGGTTTATATTTCACAAAATTGAGAATATATAAAAGAACGAATCCTCCATAACACTAAAGAGGTCACAATTGCTACAATTTTGGGGCAGTAATCTGGTGACCTACTACCTAATCAACTTTATCCGACGAGTAAATAGTGAACCAAAATTGTGATTCAGTGTTGAGTGCGTGTATATTGCATGCTGCATAGAAAAATTAGAACATGTTGGTTACCCCATTTATACAGATAATACAAAATTTCCGAAGAGTGACTCAATACCTCTGCCAACTATTTTAATTTTGTTTTCTTATGTTCGTTTAGTCAGAGCGGATGTTAGTTTTTCAATGGTTGATACTTGAGTTTTTTGTAAAATCAAACAATCAATTTAACCAGTCAAACAATCGATATTGTTTGTAGCCTACGAATAATCATCTTACAAGACATAATGGTATTTAACAACTTCCATATGACTTACTTTGGATTTTGATGTTTTAGCTTCATTAGGAGGGAGATGATTAAAGACTATATCTAATGTCTCTGGAAGAGTTCCCTAAACCTCTCACAACACATGTTTCAAGACAACCCTTCTTGGACTTGTTTGTGATGTTCTCTTCATCACCTTCCCGTGCTGTTTTACGTATCTTCTTTACAACCGAATGTTGTGATACCACGAGTGGGTTGCCCATGCCTGAAGGCACTTGATCGAAAATCAAAAAAGAAAATTGCAGATAGGCATTTGGTCAAGTGCCTAGCGAGTTTAACCGTGCTTGAAGGCCCTTGATCGAAAGTTAAAAAATCTTGCAAGTAAACACTCGACAGAGAATGAATACACAAATCTGCACATTTCGCTGACTAAGATCAACCTGACAAAACTCAGGAAATCCAAGTACAGTAGTCTAATTTCAACTTACGCAATCGGGATGTATAAAACTGTTAGAATAGCTTATTTAGTACTTGTCCCACATTGGCTAGCTAAGTGATGTTTCTAGTCATTTCATAATACAAATAAAGGTCTTGTGTGTTGGGGTTGGTTAACACCCTATACACTTTCTCTTATCTCTAATAACATGGTATCAGAGCGTGGCCTTGATCCACCATAGCCTGTGACCACGTTACGTCATCTCCATCACCACCACTGGACATCATCTTCACCATACATCATCTTCACCCTAGATAAACCCTAACCCTAGAAATTAAACCCTAACCCTACGTCTAAACCCTAAACCAAACCCTAACCCTACGTCTAAACCCTAAACCTAACCCAAAACCAAACCCTAACCCTAACTCAGCAGCTGCCGCACCCCTCCAGCCTGCTGCCGCTGTTCCGCCTGCCGCTGGTTCGACCTGCTGCTGTTCCGACCTACCACTGTTCCGCTGTTCCTAAGTCCGTCTGCTGCTGTTGGCTGTTGGTTTCTGCCTTCGTTTTTAGCTGTTTTGGTGTGGCCAGTTCCCATGGTGGTTGTTGGCTCTATCGGTTTGCTGATGTATGCTTTTAGTCGCCCAGTTTCTGCACTTCTCCGCTCAAGTTCCTGCTAAGTTTTTGTTTGCTATTATTCTCATTCTCCATCGACCCATACGATCTCTAACCTTGCCCAATCGAGCCCTAATCGACCATAATCGAGCCATACAAACCCTATTCGAACCCCATATGAGAACCATATCACCATAGCTGCTGTCATACACCCCTGTTCATGTTGATTTGCTGTTGAACAGTACTTGATACTCTCTAAAACGTCTGACCCAGTTTGTGTGGGTCTTTGCAAGTAGTTTTCGGAGTGGGTTGCTGGTAATCTGGTCTTGGTTCTCGCCCATATGGTCTGATACGAGACCCATATGTCCAGTTGGTTTTGATCCAGTCTGCTTCCAGTTCGAAATTCTATGATTGTTCATTTCGATACATGGCTGTGAATCTATGTCCAATCAATCAGTTGGGTCGATTAGTGGTGGTGTTCGTGGTGAATTGAGGGTCTTTGCAATGGAATTTGGTACTGCTCCTAGTGTTCTAGTCTTGAACAATCTCGTATAGTTGACTAGTTGTTGTTCATAGTTGGAGTTTGGCAGTGTAGTGACTTTTGAGTGGTGGTTGATCAGTTGATTGGTCGTGGTTCATTGGTGAATTTGGTGTTGCCATTTGGGTTTGGTTATGGAGTTTGCTTCAGTAGTTTCTGGTGTTGTTGGTGGTTGTAGTTTTGGTGGTCGTGGCTCTCGTTCTGGAGGTTCTAGTTATGATCGCATGTCAGAGGGAGGTGGTTCTGGTTTTCGTCGTGGTCGTGACACCCGATTTTGTACTCATTGTGGGGGTACAAGTCATTCAGTGGAGTATTGTTATGATCTTCATGGTTTTCCTCAGACTAATCCGATTGGTATTTCTGAGGATACTGGGCAGGTTACTCATTCTTCTGTCGACAGTAGAGTGACTATCTCAGCAGAGGAGTATCAGCAGTACCAACAGATAGGTTCCTCCATTGCTACGCTATCTCAGACAGGTTCTTCCGTTGCTTGCATTGCGTCTTCTTGTTCTTCTAATCATTGGGTTATTGATTCTGGTGCATCCGATCACATGACTGGTACTTCTAATGTTCTTTTGGATCGTCAGTCTCTCGGTAAACCATCTCGTGTTACCTTAGCTGATGGTTCTACCACCAATGTTACTGGTTCGGTTTCTGTTCATGTTGCTCCCTCTCTAACTTTGAACTCCGTACTCCAAGTTCCTCGTTTTCCATTAAATCTAATGTCTGTTAGTAAACTTACCAAATCTTTGAATTGTTCTGTCACATTCTTTCCTAATGGTTGTGTGTTTCAGGATCTCAAGACGGGGAGGAAGATTGGTGGCGGTGTTGAACGTGGTGGCCTGTATTATTTTACCAATGATGTTCACTCTAACTCTGTTGCTCTTCAGTCATCAGTATCACCATATCAACATCATTGTTGTCTTGGTCATCCCTCTCTTCAGACCCTTAAAAGGCTAGTACCTTCATGTAGCCGTGTTGATACTTTGCCATGTGAAGTATGTGAGTTTAGCAAACATCATAGAGTGTCTTTTTATCCTAGGATTGAGAGTCGTGTGTCACGCCCTTTTGAGCTAGTTCATTCTGATATTTGGGGCCCAATGCATGTTCCTACCTTGTTTGGCTTTCAATATTATGTTATTTTTGTCGATGATTTCTCTCGTGTCACATACCTTTATCTTATGCAAAAGAGGTCCGACTTATCTTCTATTTTTAAGTCGTTTTATATGGAAATCAAAACCCAGTTTGATACTTGCATTCGCGTATTTCGTTCTAATAATGCCTGTGAATATTTTAAAAATGCTCTTTCTCAGTTTTTTGATGATCACGGTATTATCCATCAGTCCTCTTGTCCTCGAACTCCACAACAAAATGGAGTTGCCGAACGCAAGATTCGACATTTATCAGAAGTTATGCGTGCAATGTTATTTCAAATGCAAGTTCCTAAGTCTTATTGGGGTGACGCGATTCTTACTGCCTGCTATTTGATTAATCGTATGCCCTCTACTGTTCTTAGAGGTCAGATACCCCATAAAGTCTTGTTTCCCGGTCGTCCCCTCCACTCATTACCCCTTCGAATTTTTGGGTGCACATGTTATGTTCATGCTCTGGATCCTGACCGGAGCAAACTTGACCCTCGCTCCATTAGGTGCATTTTTCTTGGTTATTCTCGGACTCAGAAAGGGTATAAGTGTTATTCTCCATCTTTACGTCGTCATTTTGTGTGTGCTGATGTCACCTTTAATGAGTCTCTCCCGTTTTATTCGGAGTCTGTCACTACCAATGATCGGTTTGCGTCTGAGTCTATGTTTCCTCTAGCTGTCCCGTCTGGTGTTGGTTCTCCGTCCCCACCTTTGCATGTCCCATCTGTTTGCTGGTTCTTCGCCAAAACCTTTGCAGGTGTATGCTCGCCGTCCTAAAATTCCACTAGTGTCATCTCAGCCTGAGCAATCTCAGTCTGAGCAACCAGTGTCATCTCAGCCAGCACAATCTCACCCTGAGCCATCTGAGCAAACAGCACCACCTTCGCCCACCGCTGCTCCGTCTTCCCCTCCGTTGCGGGATCCAGACAACCTTGATCTTCCTATTGCCCACCGTAAAGGTATTCGTTTATGCACTCTCCATCCTATTGCTTAGGTTGTTTCATATGATCATTTATCACCCTCCCTTCGTGCTTTTACTACTTCGGTTTCTTCCGTTTTTGTTCCTAACACTGTTCAGGAGGCCTTATCTGTGTCTGAGTGGCGGAAAGCAGTGGAGGATGAGATGTCTGCTCTTCATCATAATGACACTTGGGAGTTGGTATCTCTTCTTGCTGGTAAAACTACTGTTGGTTGTCGTTGGGTATTCACTGTCAAATATCATCCGGATGGCACTGTTGAGCGGTATAAGGCCCGCCTTGTGGCCAAAGGCTATACACAGACATATGGGGTTGATTATGCAGAGACCTTTTCTCCGGTTGCCAAGATAAACTCTATCCGGGTTCTTATTTCTCTTGCTGCTAATCTGGGTTGGCCCTTATTCCAATTGGATGTCAAGAATGCATTCTTACATGGTGATCTGCTCGAGGAGGTCTATATGGAGCAACCTCCTGGGTTTGTTGCTCAGGGGGAGCGTTCTCGGGTTTGTCGTCTTCGCAAAGCTTTATATGGTCTGAAGTAGTCCCCTCGAGTTTGGTTTGGTCGGTTTAGTGAGGCTGTACCGCAGTTTGGTATGCGTCGATTGCATTCAGATCACTCTGTATTCTCTCTTCAGTTAGAGCGTGGAAAAATAGTGTTGATTGTGTATGTAGATGATATCATTATTACTGGAGATGATCAGAAAGGTATTGATGAGTTGAAGCTATTCTTACAGCGTCAGTTTCATACTAAAGATTTGGGTAAGCTTCGGTATTTTTTGGGTATTGAGGTAGCAAGATCCAAGGATGGAATTAATTTGTCTCAACGTAAGTATGCATTGGATATTCTTGAGGAGACAGGTTTATTGGGAGCAAAACCTGTGGAGACCCCAATGAATCCTAATGTGAAGCTTTGTGTTGATCAGGGGGAGATATTTTCTCACCCAGACCGGTATCGGCGCTTAGTTGGTAAGTTGAATTACCTTACCAATACACGTCCTGATATCTCTTTTGCTGTCAGTATGGTGAGTCAGTTTATGTCAGCTCCTCGACTTTCACACTGGGAAGCTTGTCTTCGTATTGTGAAATATCTTAAGGCTCATCCATGACGTGGTCTGTTTTATCGGTCTAATGGTCATTTGCGTGTTGAAACCTTTACCGATGCTGATTGGGCCGGATCACCATCTGATAGACGGTCCACTACTGGGTACTGTACTTTTGTTGGAGGCAATTTGGTGACATGGAAAAGCAAGAAACAAACAGTGGTCGCAAGGTCCAGTGCAGAAGCAGAGTATCGAGCCATGGCACACACATCTTGTGAGATTGTATGGCTGAAGGCTTTACTCGAGGAGTTAGGTTTTGGTGTAGAGTTACCTATTCCTATGTATTGTGATAATCAAGCAGCGATACATATTGCTTCAAATCCGGTATTCCATGAGAGAATAAAACATATTGAAGTCGATTGTCACATTGTTCATGAGAAGATAGATGGTGGTCTGTTATCTACTCCGTTTGTTTCTACAGGAGCTCAGTTGGCCGATATCTTCACCAAACCACTGTTTAAACCACGTTTAGAGTTTTTATGTAACAAGCTGGGATTTTGTGATATTTATTCTCCAGCTTGAGGGGGAGTGTTAGAATAGTTTATTTAGTACTTGTCCCACATTGGCTAGCTAAGTGATATTTCTAGTCATTTCATAATATAAATAAAGGTCTTGTGTGTTGGGGTTGATTAACACCCTATACACTTTCTCTTATCTCTAATAACAAAAACCAATTGCTATTTAAATTCCAAAATAATTATAATGATGGCTAAAACTTGATGACTTCACATGATAAATCTTTAGGGATATGGAACCTTGAAAAAATCTTGGACTTCTATACGTTTCTGAAAAACAAAAGAAAATAACTTGTTTGGATGAGAAAATTTTGGACTTCTGTAAGTTGCAAAAATTTATGCCTAGAAAGGTCCTTTAGTTTAGCATAGGTAGAGAAAGATTCACTTGCTCAGGAGGGGAGAGAGAGAGAGAGAGAGCATGTGGGGTGACTGCACGTGTGATTTGTGTGTTCCGTTCAATAGTTTAGCATTTTGATAGCAAGAGTTTGCAAGTATTGAAATCACCCTGCCCAGAAGATTTCTTCTGAAAAGAAAGCTGCTGAAACACCATTGTTATTGAAATATTCCACGATTCTTTGTGATTCTACATTAAACCCTGCATCAACATTAATAGATAAGATAAACTACTCATATAATAGAGACATAAACATTATGGACTGTTAGAATAGTTCATGTTATTATCTTATGTTTAGTCCCACATCGCCTATCTTATTCATGTAACGTAGTACTCACTAATATAAATAACAATGACATGTGTTGGGGTTAGTTAACACCCTTACACTTCTTTCTTTTTCTCTCTCTCTCTCTCTCTCTCTCCTAAATAACATGGTATCACAGCACAACATCGATCCACCATAGCCACCCACTTCTGTTAACGTCTAAACCCTAAATACTACCCTAAATCGAAACCCAAGTCAAAACCCCCGTTCGAAGCTTCTCCTTAACTAACCCTAACCCACAGCCGCCAGCCAACCCTAAACCCTTGTTGCTCCAGCCGCCAGCCAACCCTAATAGCAACCCAGCCAGCCAGCCGCACCACCTCTTCCGCCTGCTGGTCTCCTCTCAGCTATTGCCTCGCTGCCGCAGCCGCCATCCGCAGCCGCCTTCCGCTGCCGCTGTTCTGACCTCTGTCCGCATGTGTTGATCTGTTTGGTATGGCGTGTTGATCTGTGCATCTGTTCTGTTTGATCTGCTTCGTTGATCTGTTTGGTTATGTGTTGATCTGTTTGCTGCATCTGCTGGTTACTGTTCCTCGTCTTTATTGTGGTATGGCTGCTAGTTGGTGTTGGTTCCTTGTCGGTAAAGTTTTTGCTTTGGTTGTCTTGTTTACTGTATTATTCGGATCTTGATTATTAGCTTATATTGGGTCTTGAAGTTCGTGGTTGTTTCACTGTTGATGATGGTGGGTGCATCTGCCATTTGGTGTCTGATTTAGTTGGTGGTAGTCTACTCTTGTTCGAAGTGGGTTGTTCTCATTGGATTTATTGGTTATGGTCATTCGTTTCTTTTGGATGTTTGGTCAATTGTTAATGCTCCCTGTTGATGATGCTATTGTTGGGTGTTGTTTTGCTTCTGCTCGGTGCTCGGTGCTCAGTTGATTAATTATTTGTAGTTATGGTTGGTTTCTACTGCTGGAGGTAATGGTTGGTTGATTTATTGGTCAAGTTTGATTTCATACGGTGGATAATAACGAAGTTGATCAGTTTGTTGGTTGTTGGGTTGCTAGTGGATTCCGAGTTGGCATTGGGTTTGTTTATGATGGATTCTGTTTCAGGTGTTTCTAATGGTTTTCACCGTGGTTCTAAGTTTGGTTGTCGTGGTTCTAGTCATTGTGGTTCTGGTTATGGTCGCATATCAGGGGAAGGTGTTTTTGGTCGCAACCGTGATATCCGACTGTGTACCCACTGTGGGGGTACAAATCATACAGTTGAGTATTGTTATGATCTTCATGGTTTTCCTCAGGCTCATCAGGTTACTGCTTCCAAGAATATGGGGGCGGTTACTCATTATGCCGACACCATGGTGACTATTTCTGTAGAGGAGTATCAACGCCTTGTGTCAAGTCAGCCTTTATCTATGGGTTCTTCATCCACTGCTACGCTATCTCATACAAGTTCCTCCACTGCTTGCATTGCGTCTTCTCTTTCTTCTACTCATTGGGTTATTGATTCTGGTGCATCTGATCATATGACTGGTATTTCTTCTATTCTTTCTGGTCGTCAGACTCTCGGTAAACCATCCCGGGTTACGTTAGCTGATGGTTCTACCACCAACGTTACTGGTTTGGGTTCTGTTCATGTTACTTCCTCTCTTACTTTGGACTCTGTATTGCAAGTTCCTCGTTTCCCAGTAAATCTTATGTCTGTTAGCAAACTTACCAAGTCTTTGAATTGCTCCGTCACATTTCTTCCTAATGGTTGTGTGTTTCAGGATCTCAAGACGGGGAGGAAAATTGGTGGCGGTGTTGAACGTGGTGGTCTATATTACTTTACAGATAATGTTCACCCTAGCTCTGTTGCTCTTCAGTCATCAGTATCACCATATCAACACCATTGTCGTCTTGGTCATCCATCACTTCAGAACCTTAAAAGTCTAGTGCCTTCATGTAGCCGTGTGGATGCTTTGCCATGTGAAGTCTGTGAGTTTAGCAAACATCATAGAGTATCTTTTTATCCTAGGATTGAGAATCGTGCATCGCATCCATTCGAGTTAGTTCATTCTGATATTTGGGGCCCACTGCATGTTCCTAACATTTTTGGCTTTCAGTATTATGTTGTTTTTGTCGATGATTTCTCTCGTGTTACCTACTTTTATCTTATGAAAGAGAGATCGGAGTTATATTCTATTTTTAAGTCATTTTATATGGAAATCAAAACCCAGTTTGATACTTGCATTCGCATATTTCGTTCTGATAATGCCCGTGAATATTTTAATAAAGTCCTTTCTCAGTTTTTTGATGATCACGGTATTATTCACCAGTCCTCTTGTACTCGAACTCCACAACAAAATGGAGTTGCCGAACGCAAGATTCGACATTTTTCAGAAGTTATGCGTGCAATGTTATTTCAAATGCAAGTTCCTAAGTCTTATTGGAGTGACGCAGTTCTTACCGCGTGCTATTTGATTAATCGTATGCCCTCTACAGTTCTTCGAGGTCAGATACCCCATAAGGTATTGTTTCCTGATCGTCCCCTCCACTCTTTACCTCTTCGGATTTTTGGGTGCACATGTTATGTTCATGCTCTGGATCCAGACCAGAGCAAACTCGACCCTCGCTCCATTAGGTGCATTTTTCTTGGTTACTCTTGGACTCAGAAAGGGTATAAGTGTTATTCTCCATCTTTACGTCGTCATTTTGTGTGTGCTGATGTCACATTTAATGAGTCACTCCCGTTTTATTCAGAGCCTGTTACTGTCAATGATTGGCTTGCATTTGAGTCAGTGTTTCCTATAGTTGTCCCGTCAGGTACTGGTCCTCCACCAACACCTCCTCCAAACAGGTATATGTTCGTCGTCCTAAAACTCCAATATTGTCATCTCAGCCTGAGCCACCAGTGTCATCTCAGCTCGCACCATCTCCGTCTGTGCCATCTGAGCAAACAATCCCACCTTCACCCACCGCTCCGTCTTCTCCTCCATTGCGGGATTCTGACGACCTTGATCTTCCTATTGCTCTACGTAAAGGTACTCGCACTTGCACTTCTCATCCCATTTCTCACTATGTGCCGTATGATCACCTGTCTCCTTCCCTTCATGCCTTTACTTCATCAGTTTCTTCTATATATGTTCCTAACACTGTACAGGAGGCCCTTTCTTTGTCTGAGTGGCGGACAGCAATGGAGATTGAGATGAATGCTCTCCATGACAATGGCACTTGGGAGTTGGTTCCTCTTCCGTCCGGCAAATCTACTGTTGGTTGTCGATGGGTCTTTACTGTCAAGTATAATCCGGATGGCACTGTTGAGAGATACAAGGCCCGACTTGTGGAAGGCTATACACAGACTTATGGGGTTGATTATGCCGAGACCTTTTCTCCAGTTGCTAAGATAAACTATGTTCGAGTTCTTATTTCTTTGGCAGCCAATCTTGATTGGCCTTTGTTTCAATTGGATGTCAAAAATGCTTTTCTTCACGGTGATCTTCTCGAAGAGGTATACATGGAGCAACCGCCTGGATTTGTTGCTCAGGGGGAGCGTTCTCAGGTTTGTCGTCTTCGCAAAGCTCTATATGGCCTGAAACAATTACCTCGAGCTTGGTTTGGAAGGTTCAGTGATGCTGTGCTACAGTTTGGTATGCATCGATCTCATTCGGATCACTCTGTATTCTTTAGACATTCAGAGCAAGGGAAAATAGTGTTGATTGTGTATGTGGATGACATCATTATTACTGGAGATGATCAGAAAGGAATTGATAAGTTGAAACAGTTCTTACACAGCCAGTTTCACACTAAAGACTTGGGTAAGCTGCGATATTTATTGGGTATTGAGGTAGCGAGATCCAAGGATGAGATTAGTTTATCCCAAAGAAAGTATGCGTTGGATATTCTAGAGGAGACTGGTTTATTGGGAGCAAAGCCTGTGGAGACTCCAATGGATCCTAATGTCAAACTTTGCGTTGATCAGGGGCAGATATTTCTTCATCCAGACCGGTATCGCCGCTTGGTTGGTAAGTTGAATTATCTTACCAATACACGTCCTGATATCTCATTTGCTGTTAGTATGGTGAGTCAGTTTATGTCAGCTCCCCGTCTTCCACATTGGAAAGCTTGTCTTCGTATCGTTAAGTACCTGAAGGCTCATCCTGGACGTGGTTTGTTTTACAAATCTAATGGTCATTTGTGTGTTGAGGCCTTTACTGATGCTGATTGGGCAGGATCACCATCTGATAGACGGTCGACAACTGGTTACTGTACTTTTGTTGGTGGCAATCTAATTACATGGAAGAGTAAGAAACAAACAGTTGTTGCAAGATCCAGTGCAGAAGCAGAATATCGAGCCATGGCACACACAACTTGTGAGATTGTTTGGTTGCGAGCTTTACTTGAGGAGTTAGGTTGTGGAGTGCAGCTACCCATTCCTTTGTATTGTGATAATCAGGCAGCGATACATATTGCTTCGAATCCGGTATTTAATGAGAGGACGAAACATATTGAAGTAGATTGTCACATTGTTTGCGAGAAAATAAATGGTGGTATTTTATCTACTCCATTCGTGTCTACAGGAGCTCAGTTGGCTGATATTTTTACCAAACCATTATTTAAACCACGTTTAGAGTTTCTATGTAACAAGCTGGGATTTTGTGATATTTATTTTCCAGCTTGAGGGGGGAGTGTTAGAATAGTTCATGTTATTATCTTATGTTTAGTCCCACATCACCTATCTTATTCATGTAACGTAGTACTCACTAATATAAATAACAATGACATGTGTTGGGGTTAGTTAACACCCTTACACTTCTTTCTCTCTCTCTCTCTCTCTCTCTCTCTCTCTCTCTCTCTCCTAAATAACATGGACTAACATTGCAAACGAGTTCTATGTCTGAAAAGAAAATAGAGATATGAGCGAACCTGTTTCTTTCAACAGGCATGAGTGAGCTACTATAAAAAAAAACAATAGCCACAAGAGGGTTTCAACTTCAAGTCTGCTCGTAGAATAAACCAACATATCAGCAGTGGAAGTTTATGGTCAAGGACATTCATATCTCACATTACTAATTTCATGCAGGTATACACAATTCATGTCTCCTCTTCTTTCCTTTAGTCATCTCCCTGCCTCCCTCTCTCTCTCTATCTCTCTCTCTCATACAGCCGACACTTATGCTTCACGAAGGCTGGCTCGCTGACAGCACCTGGTCCCAACCATCCCGTCCAAACATACCAGCACAAGGATTAGGTGGTTTGGCTTGAAGTCTATGGTCAAGGACAAATATTAGTAGAAGAATTTTACTATTATAGCAGAAAATATCACGAGGAAGCGAACTTCTGTAATTCTTATCAAAAACCTCAGAACCCTACCCCACCCCCCCCCCCCCCCCGCCCCCCCCCCCACCCCCCCCCCCCCCCCCCCCGGGCCAAAAAAAAAAACTCAATTTATAGGAGAATGCAACTACTAGCAAATTCGATTAAATTGCCCCAACGTCTAACACCAAACAACATCCGGGTTAAATTTGAGACAACCCCAGAATATTGATCAACTGTGAACCGTATTGAAAGCAAGAAACCAGAAGAACATAAACATTCTACATACCAGTCACAGTAGCAATTGATGCACATTGCATGGCAGCAGTTTGGTAAGACCATTTTAGTGCAAGGTTCTAAGCAGATTCCACATTCAGCTTCTCTCTCCGAATGCTTCCTCCTCTTCTAATCTTTTGTGAACAATTAATGCAAAGTCATGAAAATCATCTTGACAGAGATCCAACTCTGAAGGGTTATCATGGAGCTGCTGGATAGATGGTAATATTACGGCTGCAATATTACTTCTGTAAGTTATGCCCAAAACGCGTAACTTCAGAGAGTGAAAATAAAAATTATACTAGACATTGGACATATAAACCATTTAATACAGTCATCCAGCGCGGTAAAAGCACTAAAAGTTGCTTTAGCTTCAAAAGTCTCCATGGGGCGCGATCCATAAGAATTTAATAAGCCAATAGTACGTGTTGCAAAAGAGAAAAAGAAACATCTGCATACCATAGAATTCTCTAGTGGTTGCTCTCCTTTCATGTGAATAGATAGTTGCCTTGCCATCTGGGGACACTTGAAGAAGAAACAAAATCAATCACTTTCCATGTTGCGTTATCTGATGCCGAATACATATAGGACCAAAATCATTTTCTTTGAGCAAATGCAAGAACAGGTGAACATGAACCAACCTTATATATCACTACATGGAAGTGATTTAGATAACCAAGAAGCAAATATGTACATGAGCAATCCATCCATTGGACCAAAAACCATAAAATTGGAGCAAAATGATTGTAGACCAATTTCATTTGAAGACAAGCACTTCCCTTCGCCCCAGAAATAGAAGCCGCCCTGAAGAGCATCATTCATAACCAAGCAACGGTCAGATAACTAGTTAGTCATCTACGTCAGCATAAATAAACCACACAATATAACACTCAAAAAATTCATCCAACCCCAAAGTCACAGTTTGAGGGAAGGAAAAAAATTTGAAAATGAAGAAAAAAAGTAAGATAATGGGAAAAATAGTGTTTTTCTTAATTTGATAGTATGGTTCTGTTTTGATAGTACCCTCAACCCTTGGCTTCTCCCATGGAAAATACACAGCAAATCCACCATTCATTCAGTTTAATTAACCCAATTGTCTTGTCATTCTTAGAGTTTCAATTCTAGGAACAAAAACTATAAAACAGTCTACATTAAACAATTGGGCATCACACTGACAACAACCGTATAACTAGATAAAGCTGTCAAAAAGCTAAATTAAGCCCTAATAGCAAATGTAGGCCAATAATCACAAAGTTGAAAGCAAAAGTAAATGGCACGCAAGATTACTTCCCCTGGAGATAAGTGAAGCTGAAAACATTCTTGCTCGTAACAGTATCCGAATTCCACAAAACCGCAGCATCAGCAATCGTGCAGAGAAACCCTTTGGCTCTTCTAAACAGGTCTCTAATCCAGCCCTCGGCTTCAAATTACGGAACGTGCCTGAAACTGAACCTGGCCATATTCACTAGTGTTTCTTTAGGCTTCTTGGTATGTAAACCCTAGAACGCAGGGGCTGTTTCAAAGGTTTTGGTGGTGAACTATTGTACAGTATACGTGTTATATCTGTAATATATTATCCACTTCTGTTATGTTTTGATAAAAAAACACAAAAACATGCTATCTTGAAAACACAAAAAACACAAGCAATTTTACATACAAACTAACACTCAAACATGAATTTCATTGAGAATTAATGAAATTTGAAGGGAGAGAAGGCAATCAGAAGAGAGAAACGGTATTTGATCATGAATATAAACAAAAGAACATAAACAAGAGGGAAAGAAGAGGCCACCGACATCACCATCGTGTTGTCCCCATGAATATTCAATGTACTACACATAATCGATCGAAAAATCATACCGAGAAGAGCTCCGGGCAGGAAGCGGCCACCGACAATTCTAGGGCCTGGAATCTCGAGCAAAAGCACGCTCCGAAAGGGGAAGAAGCCATATGGAAGAGATTGAGGCAAAGGAGCAAAGGCTGCGAAACGAAGCCGTCTACACACCGGTTTGGCCGTCAGTGATGAATCGATTGTAGGGGCGGAGCTAGGAGTTAATGCAGGGAGTGGCACCAGTAACAACAAAATCATAAAATGCGAGATGAACACAAAAACAATTAGATCACAAAATCATAAGATCCAAGACAAACACAAAAAATTTAGTCCCTATTTATATCCGACTTCTTTCTAACTTGAACATAACAATCCCGACCTCTCACACAGATTCATAATTAGTCTCTCTTTATATCCGACTTCTAATGCCACTTTAATTCACTCATATCTCCTTTACCTACAAAAAAAAAATCATGTATATCATGATTTTTAGTTTTCAATTCGAGAACAATATTTAAATTTCAGTTTTGAGACCATAAAATTTTCCCATCTTATTACATCATCACAAACTCAATCTTTTCTCTTCAGGCAAAGGTTTAGATCGGTAAGGGTAAAAAAAAAATCACTGCTCTGCTTTGCAATCTCTTAAGGATTGTTTGATTTGAAGATATCAAAGGAAGAATGCATCATGGGAGGGTAGCAATGAGCCTATTAGGGCCCATTGCATAAAGAATCGCATATGAGGTAATTGCATCAATATATGCAAACAAGTTCTTAGAAAACTACATAAGTCTTAGGTTTTGAGATTTGAGAGATCCTAGTGAATTTTAGATACATAAAACCTTGAAATGGTTAGAACTTAGAAAATATGTTTCTTTTGCTAGCACCCACTTCAGCACCATTTTGCGCAAGTAGGTTGAGTGGCCAGTGACCACTAATTTCCATAAGAACAAAGGAGGATATAGAGCATAGCTGTCTATGTAAAACATAAATGTGTTCAGCTGGTTAGACCTTACTGGTCATAAGTAGAACCAACGCAGGAAGATGGGGGTTGCAAAAACTATTATCATGAGCTCATTTGAATGCACCTAAAACAGCAGGTTATTTCAACTTTTCATGCTCAAACAAAAACATACATATAACGACATACTATTCCAATACACTGACCCACCCAGGGACAATGGTGAACAAACCTCTCTTCGCAGTTGTTGCAAATGGAGCTGTGAGAAGTGCGTGCCGCACAGTACAGCAAACAAGTGTCACAGTACTTGACCTTAATAGTGTGGCCGTTGACAATCAAATCCTTTGTTCTGCATAACTGACTAACTTCAAATTAGGACTAACACTGTTGACACATTCCATCGATGCAGTATTGGCAACCAAGGATTCATTGAATTCAAGTGGCCGCGTATTCCTCATTAGTATTTCAAGATTTCCTCCAGATGTCAGGAAAAGAAAAGTAAAATCCTGCAACAACAACAAAAAAAAAACGCTGGGCCAAAATTCAATCATCGCTCAAGGAATCGAACCCATTCTTTTTCCCAACAAAATAGTCCTTACCAAAACTGTGAGGATACGTCCCACTATCAGCACAGAATACCGATACAAATATTCGGTTTCTGTAATCTTCAAAAGCATTTTTTTGAAGAAAGTTATTGCAGGCCCTCCTATTAGGAATGCAGATAAAAACAATGAGGCTGCTTCAGGACCAAATACCAATCTCCCACCATACAGAAATCTCTGCCATGGATATAACGGAAAAGAGGCATGTTTCATCAAATCAGCGTATTTATTAGGTATTGCGTATTCTTTCAGAAATTTTCAGCACCCACCAGAAAAATAAACCATGATATTGTAAGTTTTCTAAATCGTGAATGAAATGATTATTTTACTAGATCAATTTATAGCAATGTTAAGTCTCCTTGTTGAACCAGAAGGCTAGCGACTATTGAGGTCATGTAAGGTTAAATTTTAAGTCCATTAACTAACAATATATGGCTCCCCTCTTGCTATTGACAAGTTGTCAAGCTTCATACAAATCGTTCAACAGAGAGATACAAGCATGATGTCCAAGCATTTTGAGATGCTAACACTATTCACAATTCACTTTATCCGGTGTATTATTTTCGGACTTCCTCGTAGAGAGAACCTTAGTTTAAAAGCAAATCCGTTAAATTAGGGCTCTTTGCACCGAACGATAGATTTACTCTCACAATCCCAACAAGATTGGATTAATATTCGAAATGGCAACAAGAGTTCAAACCCTAATTTAATAGGAACAAACGAGAATAAGAGCCAAACCCATAAATAGGAACAAAAGATAATACAAACCTGTTAATCAGAGGAAGATGTATACCGATACCGAAGAATCAAAGAGCGCAAACAAAGAGACGGGAGAGAGCGTCGTCCGGAGA
This sequence comes from Arctostaphylos glauca, assembly GCA_019985065.2. Classification (NCBI taxonomy): domain Eukaryota; kingdom Viridiplantae; phylum Streptophyta; class Magnoliopsida; order Ericales; family Ericaceae; genus Arctostaphylos; species Arctostaphylos glauca. Next base: position 16,218,136 of record JAHSPW020000007.1, read on the forward strand.
GGATAGAGGGTTGAACGGGGTGCCGACCAAACCTTTAGACACAGAGAGAGAGAGATTAGTGATTCAATGTCGAGTGTGTGTATACTATATACTGCTAAATTAGAATATGTTGGTTACCCCATTTATACAGATAATACATAATTTCCGAAGAGTGATTCAATACCTCTGCCAACTATTTTAATCTTGTTTTCTTATGTTTGTTTAGTCAAAGAGGATGTCAGTTTTTTAATGGTTGACAATTGAGTTTTTTTGTAAAATCAAATAATCAACTTAACCAATCAAACAATCGATATTGTGTGTGGCCCATGAATAATCAACTTACAAGACACAATGCTATTTAACTCATTCCATATGACCTACTTTGGATTTTGATGTTGTAACTTCATTAGGATGGAGATTAAAGACTATATCTAGCTTACCTCTGTCACTTTCAGAAGAGGCCTGTCCAGAGCCAGTTTTGCCAGCTTTTTCATTGTTAGGAATGTCTGCTGCAGACAAGACATGCTTCAGAACGAGCCTTCTTGGACTTGTTTGTGCTGTTCTCCTCATAACATTCTATTGCTGCTTTACGTTTCTTCTTTACAATCGAATGTCGAGAAACCATTTTCTGAAGAGGTGGTGTCGTAAGAGGTCGCCTCATCATCAATTGAGGAAGGTTCATTTGGCAAGTCTTCCTTAACAGCTTTTGAATTTGGCAATCTCATTTTCTTCTTCGACTTGGGGTTACAAACAATAGGCACACTGTTCCTGCACCAGAGAATAGAATCAACCAATATCCAAGTAGTGCGCTCAAAATTTAACATCAATTTCCTATATCGTGAACACTTTATGATAAAAACACCATAACTTTGCAAAGTGTCAAACATCTCGTGCCTATTGCAAATAACATCCGGTTCGAATTTGAGACACGCCCAAAATACGTATCAACTGTGAACCGTATCGAAAGCAAGAAACGGGAAGAGCATAAACATTCTACATACCAGTCACGGTAGCAATTGTTGCACATTGCGTGGCAGCAGTTTGGTAAAACCATTTTACTGCAAGGCTACATTCAGCTTCTCTCTCCGAATCAAAATCTGAATGCTACTTCCTCTTCTCCTCTAATATTTTATGAACAATCATTTCAAAGTCATGAAAATCTCCAGCTCTTAATAGTTATCATGGAGCTGCGGGAGAGAAGGTAATATCACAGCTGCAATATTACTTCCATAAGTTATGCCCAAAACACGTAATTTCACAGACTGAAAATAAAAATGATAGATGAAATTGGACAACGGGACTTGGTAGGATGGCAATGCACCTAGTCATTAGATTGAATGCATTCCTGGAACCCTTTCCTCCAGAGGACTTTCAAGCAGTTTGCTTGGTACGGGCCATCTGATCGTAGTATTTGAAGGTAACCGATGAGTACAACTAATTCGACTATCATCCATCTGGCGACTGCCTAATAGGGTTCTGAGTGGTATCATGTCTGTGGGTTTTATAAGGTCTGAACAAGACTAAAACTGCTTGTTAGGCCTATGCTACTGTTTTCTATGTTTATTTAGGGCCAGTTGCTAGCTATTTGCTTTCAAAAATTGACGAATCGAACAAAGCCAGCTACGATTTGCTTGAAAGAATTGAAAAGGGCCAGCTGCTTCGCAAATCCAATCGATTGTGTACCCAACGGTGAGTTACAATTTGTTGGATGTACTTCCTGTTACTGAATGGACCTGCAAGTTGCAACCTCAAAATTTTTCTTCAAATATACAATAAAATAGAACCAACTGTTTTGTTGTTGCCTTGTTGGCATTGATCGGTCTGTTGCAAGAATTAGGAACCGACTATTTTATATCAATTTTTTATTCTTTTGCAAGAAGAAAAAAAATTAATTTATTTGGACTGTGAATTTAAGATCAATGAATGACTTTGTCCTGTTCTTTAAGGCCATGTGGCATTGATCTAAGAATTAATTTGTTTCTAGCGGGCTGCGAATCTAAGGAGAAGGGATTATTGGTTAATGTCAAAAGGAGAAGGGATTCAGTTACAAGTAGCTATTACATCGCTGCAAACAAATGGCCTCTCAGCGCCATAGCTTCGCCAGCCCATTTTGGGTTTTCCAGTTCATATCTACCATAATTCCATTTAGATTTCTTTCCGATCAGTTCGCCTTTGGTATTAACAATAATCTAAATGTCAATTTTGGCAAAACAGACAAATGGCAATGGGTGACAACAAACGAGAAAAACAAATCATTATACCAACTCATCTTTTGATTGTACGTCAAGATCTTCATCAACGTCCGCAACATCTGATTGAAATCCTGGCAAATAAAATATTTTGACTTAGATATGGAATCTAAAAGTTTTGAAGGATATTGGGTACAAAAACTGCGTTTATGCTTACCAGGTTCAAATCCAACAGAACTACATGTACCATTTTCATCTCCTCCTTGTTGAGTACATGGTTGTTCCTGAGCAGAAATGCATGAATGGATTGGCTTGCAAATAATTGGTGAGTTCACAAGGTTTTCTACTAATATTGTTGAGTACGTTGGGAGATAACACATGGCTTTACAACTAATGTGCATTACCAAAATGCATCAAAAGCCCTGTATCCGAAATACTTGGAACAACTTCATGAATGCAGCTATACCTTTCAGTTTGCCCCACAAGAAACTCGACTTGTTTATCAGGAGATTTTTTCTTTTTCTCATCAAGTTCTAGTTGGTGTTTATAAAAACTTGAAATCACAATGTTTTGATAGGAATATTTTGAAATGTCACAACAATATGGTGAAATGATGTAAAATTCATATGATGCTAAGTGAACTTGCCAGCTTCGCAATTTTCATCCAGTATTTCTTCACGTCATTAGAAATATTGAGTGCAACTTTTCTCCATTGTTGCTCTTCTTCCTGATTGTAGTCATAATTCAAACAATCGTTAGCCGTAAACTGAAATGAACAAAAATCTGAAGTTTACTGCTCGTGGGACAACACAATTTGTTGAAAACAAAAACCTTACATGTGCATGGCATTCAAAGGTACGCAGTATGGAATTTTGCCGTGAATGTTATTGGAGATACCATCCCTAATGCAAAGAAGCATGTGGGATACATTAAAGCCCCATTTGCCCTCACTTGCTTATTTTTAAGTAAGTTTTTGTGGGAAAATATCATGTGTAGATATGTAGTTATTGTAATCCCTGATTTTTAGGGATTAGCCTGATGTTTAGGGATTAGATTTTGATTTGATTCTGATTACTTAGGATAGCTTTCCTTTGCTGTATATATACCATTGTAATCCTTTCGCCAAAGATAAGATTACCTATTAAGTTAAACTTTTGTCATGGTATTAGAGCTCTAGGCCTTTCTTCCTAGGAATTTAACCGGTTTGGCCTTCATCGCTGATCTCTTGTGCGGCCTTCATTGCCAATTTTTTCACAGGTCTTCATTGACCAGAATATACTGCTGTTCCTTTGTGCCCTGCATTTACCCTGTTTTTTGAGTTCAAAAACAGAGTATTTTATACAGTTTCTGTTCAGCCTTCATTGCTGAAATTTCTTGGGGCATTTGTTGCCATCTTTTTATTCTCACTTTCCCTTTGAACCATGTCCGTATCCACCAAAACTAACAACACTTCGGAGGCTGCTTTGATCGACAACAACAAGTATGCCTCAACGGGAGAATTGCAGAATATTCCGACAACGTATATGTTGACTGGTAAAAATTATCTGAAGTGGTATCAATTGGTCCGCACGTTTGTGAAGGGAAGAGGACAACTGAGTCACTTGCTTGGTACCGGTCCAAAAGAGGAGGATCCTAAATTTGTCGCTTGGGATGAACAAGACTCTATGGCGATGTCCTGGTTATGGAACTCTATGTTACCAGAAATCAGTGATTCATGTATGTTTCTGAGCACAGCCAAGAAGATATGGGAAGCTGTCAAACAGACCTATTCCAAAGTTCGTGATGCTGCAGACATTTATGAGATCAAAACCAAAATCTCTACCACCAAACAAGGGAATCGATCAGTCACAGAGTATGCCAATCTTTCGAAGGGTTTATGGCAGGAGATGGATCATTATCAATGCATGCAGATGAAATGCAGCGAGAATGCAGCCACTCTTAAAAGGTTTGTGAAAAAGACAGAATTTATGATTTTCTTGCAGGATTGAACATCGAGTTTGACGCTGTAAGAGTACAAATACTTGGAAAAGAAGATTTGCCATCTTTGAATGAGGCAATAGCAATTATTCTAGCTGAGGAAGGAAGAAAGGGTGTTATGATTGAAACCCACGGCCTTGGTGTCCAAAAATAGTACCATCAAGAATTATGGCTATGACCAGAATTTTGGTGAAGGCAGTGGGAAAACAGACCTGTCAAACACATTCAGCAAGGACTCTTTGTGGTGTGCATACTGCAAAAAACCTCGCCATACTAAGGAGAAGTGCTGGAAGCTCCATGGTAAGCCTCAAACCATGAATAAAACATGGTCAGAGAAGAGTGGGCAGCCAAGGGGACATGGACAGGCGCATATGGCAAACACACAGCCACGTAGTGAAGACAACTTTCCCCATGCCGAATTCAACAAAGAAGAGATTGAGAAAATAAGGAGTTCGTTGGAGACATTAGAGAACCCGCCAACAACAGGTACTTGTTCTTTGGTGTTCTCAGGTATTTCTTCTCAACCTTCTCATGTCTCCTCTGCACATGATTTTAATGCTTCGGATAAAGCCTCCTTAAACTCCCGGGTCATTGACTCAGGAGCTATAGATCACATGACCCATTCGTCACAAATATTTCCATGGTTTGGCTTAAAGCCAGCAAGGATTTCCATGGTTTGGCTTAAAGCCTATGGTGAAGGACAAATATTTGTAGAAGAATTTTACTATTAAAGCAGAAAATACCACGAGAAAGTGAACTTCTCTAATTCTAATCAAAAACCTCAAAACACCACAAAAAATTCAATTTATAGGAGAATGCAACTACTAGCAAATTGGATCAAATTGACCCAACGGCTAACACCAAACAACATCCGGGTTGAGTTTGAGACACCCCCAGAATACTGATCAACTGTGAACCATATTGAAAGCAAGAAACAGGAAGAACATAAACATTCTACATACCAGTCCCAGTAGCAATTGATGCACATTGCATGGCAGCAGTTTGGTAAGACCATTTTAGTGCAAGGTTCTAAGCAGATTCCACATTCGGCTTCTCTCTCCGAATGTTTCTTCCTCTTCTCTTCTAATCTTTTATGAACAATTATTTCAAAGTCATGAAAATCATCTCGACAGTGATCCAACTCTGAAAGGTTATCATGGAACTGCGGGAGAGATGGTAATATCACGGCTGCAATATTACTTCCATAAGTTATGCCCAAAACTTCTAACTTCAGAGACTGAAAATAAAAATTATAGTAGACATCAGACATATAAACCATTTAATACAGTCATCCAGCACGGCAAAAAACACAAAAAGTTGCTTTAGGATTCAAGAGTCCCCATGGGGCGCGATCCATAAGAATTTAATAAGCCAATAGTATGTGTTGCAAAGGAGAAAAAGAAACATTTGCATACCATAGAATTCTCTAGTCGTTGCTCTCCTTTCATGCGAATAGATAGTTGCCTTGCCATCTGGGGACACCTGAAGAAGAAACAAAATCAACCACTTCCCATGTTGAGTTATTTGACGCCGAATACATATAGGACTAAAATCATTTTCTTCGAGCAAATGCAGGAACAAGTGAACATGAACCAACCTTATATATCACTCAAGGAAGTGATTTAGATAACTAGGAAGCGAATATGTACATGAGCAATTCATCCATTGGAGCAAAAGCCATAAAATTGGAGCAAAATGATTGTAGTCATTTGAAGACAAGCACTTCCCTTCGCCCTAGAAATAGAAGCCGCCCCGAAGAGCATCATTCATAACCAAGCAACGGCCAGATAACTAGTTAGTCAAACACAAGAATTATACATCAGCATAAATAAACCACACAATATAACACTCAAAAAATTCATCTAACCCAAATGTCGAACTTTGAGGGAAGGAAAAAAATCTAAAAATGAAGAACAAAAAGTAAGATAATGGGAAAAACAAGTTTTTCTTAATTCGATAGTATGGTTTTGTTTTGGAAGTACTCTCAACCCTTGGCTTAACCCGTCGAAAATACACAGCAAATCCATCATTCATTCAGTTTAATTGACTCAACTGTCTTGTCATTCTTAGAATTTCAATTCCAGGAACAAAAGCTATATAACAGTTTTCATTAATTAATTGGGCATTACACTGGCAACCACCGTATAACTACATAAAGCTGTCAAAAGCTAAATTAAGCACTAATAGCAAATGTAGGACAACAATCACAAAATAGGGACGTATAAAACCAATCGCTATTTCAATTCAAAAATAATTATAATGATGCCTAAAACTTGATGACTTCACATGATGACTCTTTAGGGATATGGAACCTTGAAAAAATCTTAGACTTCTATAAGTTTCCGAAAAACAAAAGAAAATAACTTGTTTGTGTGAGAAAATTTTGGAGTTCTGTAAGTCGCAAGAATTTATGCCTGGAAAGGTATCCTCTAGTTGAGCATAGGTAGAGAAACATCCACCTGCTCAGGAGGGGGGAAAGAGACAAAGAGAGACCTCGTGGGGTGACTGCATGTGTGATTTGTGTGCTCCGTTCAATAGTTTAGCATTTTGATAGCAAGAGTTTGCAAGTATTGAAATCATCCTGCGCGGAAGATTTCTTCTGAAAAGAATGCTGTTGAAACACCAGTGTTACGGAAATATTCCACGATTTTTGTGATTCTACATTAAACCCTGCATCAACATTAATAGATAAGATAAACTACTCATATAATAGAGAAATAAACATAACGGACTAATATTGCGAAGGAGTTGTATGCCTGGGGAAAAAAGAAGAGATGAGAGCAAACCTGTTTCTTTGAAAAGGCATGATCGAGCAACTAAAAAAAAACAATGGCAACAAGAGGGTTTCAACTTCAAGTCTGCTTGTAGCATAAACCAACATATAAGCAGCGGAAGTTTATGGTCAAGGACATTCATATCTCACATTACTAATTTCATGTGGGTATACACAATTCATGTCCCCTCTTCTTTCCTTTAGTCATCTCCCTCTCTCTCTCACATACAACCGACACTTCACGGCTTCACGAAGGCTGGCTCCCTGACAACACCTGGTTCCATCCATCCCGTCCAAACATACCAGCACAAGCATTAGGAGCAAGGATTTCCATGGTTTGGCTTAAAGTCTATGGTGAAGGACAAATATTTGAAGAAGAATTTTACCATTAAAGCAGAAAATACCACGAGAAAGTGAACTTCTGTAATTCTTATCAGAAACCTCAGAACACCCCAAAAAATTCAATTTATTGTAGAATGCAACTACTAGCAAATTGGATCAAATTGACCCAACGGCTAACACCAAACAACATTCGGGTTGAATTTGAGACACCCCAGAATACTGATCAACTGTGAACCATATTGAAAACAAGAAACAGGATGAACATAAACATTCTACATACCAATCACAGTAGCAATTGGTGCGCATTGCATGGCAGCAGTTTGGTAAGACCTTTTAGTCCAAGGTTCTAAGCAAATTCCACATTCAGCTTCTCTCTCCGAATGCTTCATCCTCTTCTCTTCTAATCTTTTATGGACAATTATTTCGAAGTCATAAAAATCATCTCGACAGAGATCCATCTCTGAAGGGTTATCATGGAGCTGCTGGATAGATGGTAATATCACGTCTGCAATATTACTTCCATAAGTTATGCCCAAAACGTGTAACTTCGGAGACTGAAAATAAAAATTATACCAGACATTGGACATATAAACCATTTAATACAGTCATCCAGCGCGGTAAAAACACTAAAAGTTCCTTTAGGATTCAGAAGTCTCCATGGAGCGCGATCCATAAGAATTTAATAAGCCAATAGTATGTGTTGCAAAGGAGAAAAAGAAACATTTGCATACCATAGAATTCACTTGTCGTTGCTCTCCTTTCATGCGAATAGATAGTTGCCTTGCCATCTGGGGACACCTGAAGAAGAAACAAAATCAACCACTTCCCATGTTGAGTTATTTGACGCCGAATACATATAGGACTAAAATCATTTTCTTCGAGCAAATGCAGGAACAAGTGAACATGAACTAACCTTATATATCACTCAAGGAAGTGATTTAGATAACTAGAAAGCGAATATGTACATGAGCAATTCATCCATTGGAGCAAAAGCCATAAAATTGGAGCAAAATGATTGTAGTCATTTGAAGACAAGCACTTCCCTTCGCCCTAGAAATAGAAGCCGCCCCGAAGAGCATCATTCATAACCAAGCAACGGCCAGATAACTAGTTAGTCAAACACAAGAATTATACATCAGCATAAATAAACCACACAATATAACACTCAAAAAATTCATCTAACCCAAATGTCGAACTATGAGGGAAAAAGATAACATTTGCATCCATAGAATTCTCTAGTCGTTGCTCTCCTTTCATGTGAATAGATAATTGCCTTGCCATCTGGGGACATCTGAAAAAGAAACAAAATCAACCACTTCCCATGTTGCGTTATCTAACGCCGAATACGTATAGGACCAAAATCATTTTCTTCGAGCAAAATCAAGAATAGGTGAACATGAACCAACCTTATATATCACTACATGGAAGTGATTTAGATAACTAGGAAGCGAATATGTACATGAGTAATCCATCCATTGGAGCAAAAACCATAAAATTGGTGCAAAATGATTGTAGACTAATTTCATTTGAAGACAAGCACGTCCCTCCGCCCTAGAAATAGAAGCCGCCCTGAAGAGCATCATTCATAACCAAGTAACGGTCAGATAACCAATTAGTCAAACACAAGAATTCCACATTAGCATAAATAAACCAAACAATATAACACTCAAAAAAATCATCTAACCCCGAAGTCAAACTTTGAGGGAAGGAAAAAAAATCTGAAAATGAAGAACAAAAAGTAAGATAATGGGAAAAACAACGTTTTTCTTAATTCGATAGTATGGTTCTGTTTTGAAAGTACCCTCAACCCTTGGCTTATCCCATGGAAAATACACAGCAAATCCACCATTTATTCAGTTTAATTGACCCAACTGTCTTGTCATTCTTAGAGTTTCAATTCCAGGAACAAAAACTATAAAACAGTCGTCATTAAGCAATTGGGCATCACACAGACAACAACCGTATAACTAGATAAAGCTGTCAAAAACTAAATTAAGCACTAATAGCAAATGTAGGCCAACAATCACAAAGTTGAAAACAAAAGTAAATGGGATGCAAGAGTCTTTTCCCTGGAGATCAGTGAAGCTGAAAAGATTCGTGCTTGTAACAGTATCAGAAATTCCACAAAACCGCAGCATCAACAATCGTGTAGAGAAACCCTTTGGCTCTTCCAAACAGGTCTCTAATCTAGGCCCTTTCTTCAATAATGGAACGTGCCTGAAAATGAACCTGGCCATATTGACTAGTGTTTCTTTAGGTTTCATGGTATGTAAACCCCAGAATGCAGGGGTTGTTTCAGAGGTTTTGGCGGTGAACTATTGTACAATATACGTGTTCTATCTGTAATATATTATCCACTTCCTTTATGTTTTGATAAAAAACACAAAAAACATGCTATCATTAAAACACCAAAAACACAAGCAATTTTACATACAAACTAACCCTCAAACATGAATTTCACCGAGAATTGATGAAATTCAAAGGGAGAGAAGTCAACCAGACGAGAGAAACGGTATTAGATCACGAATATAAACAAAAGAACATAAACAAGAGGGAAAGAAGAGGCCACCGATATCACCATCATGTTGTCCCCATGAATATTCAATGTACTACACATAATCGATCGAATAATCATACCGAGAAGAGCTTCGGACAAGAAGCGGCCACCAACAATTCCAGTCCCTCGAATCTCGAGCAAGAGCATGGTCCAAAAGGGTAAGAAGCCGTACGGAATAGATTGAGTCAAAGGAGCATACGCTGCGAAACAAAGCCGTCTACACCGGTTTGGCCGTCAGTAATGAATCGACTGTAGGGGCACAACTAGGATTTAATGCTGGGAGTGGCACTGGTAACCACAAAATCATACGATGCAAGATAAATACAAAAAAATTAGATCACAAAATCATAAGATGCAAGACGAACACAAAAAATTTAGTCCCTAATTCTATCCAACTTTTTTCTAACTTGAATATAACAATCCCGACCGCCCTAACAGATTCATAATTAGTCTCTCTTTATATCCAACTTCTAATGCCACTTTAATTCATTCATATCTCCTTTACATACAAAAAAAAATCATGTATATCATAAATTTTAGTTTTGAATTCGGGAACAATATTTTAATTTCAATTTTGAGACCGTAAAATTTTCCCGTCTTATTACATCACCGTACATACATATGAAAATTTATCTCACCAACAAACAAGCCGTTGACAGAAAAGTATTGACCCCTCAAAACTTATCCCAACAATAAACAGGTTGTTAGAGTTTGGCTGTGTTCGGTTAGAAGTTCTCAAAATATTTTCTGAAAATTTTTAGAAACTTGTTTGGGAAATTTTTTTCCAAACATTTTTATTTTTTTTCTAAACAATTTTATCTCTATAAAAGAAGAGAGAGAAAGAGAGCACCTCGAAAATGCCGAAAAAATTTAACTCTCAAGAGTTAAATTTTTTTTGAAACACTTACACCAAACAACATTTCAGAGTTTTTTTTCAAAAATCGTTTCAGAAACACTCAACCGAACACCGCAGTATCTCTCAATATTTGCAATTAACAGATGAACAAAATCTGGCTAAACAACAGCCTAGACCCTCTAGTTCACAGTTTGTAATAGTACTCGATAATACTGGGGAGTGACGTAGATAGGTTCTCTTAATGTTGATATATGTGTTAAAATATAAGTCATAGGACAAAAAGCAAGTCACTCAGGGACAAGAAGCTTGGTCTGACGGGTGCCGCATATATAGTTCTGAGTCTGAGAGTGGGGATGGCAAGTACCACCTCCCTCCCCAACCCACAAAAATAGCTCCGCCTCTGGGTGGTACTGACTGAACGCATTATTCATTTGTTGGAGAGCATGGCAAAATGGTCCAAGATATTGTCCTAACAGAAATAGCAAACTCAATCTTTTTTCTGCAGGCTAAGGTTTAGATCGGTAAGGGTAAACAGAAAATCACTGTTCTGCTTTACAATCTCTTAAAAAGTGTTTGATTTGAAGATATCAATGCAAGAATGCATCATGTGAGGGTAGCAATGAGCCTTTTATGGTCCATTGCACAAAGAATCGCATATGTGGTAATTGTATGAATATATGCAAACAAGTTGTTAGAAAACTACATAAGTCTTAGGTTTTGAGATTTGAGAGATCCTAGCGAATTGTAGATCCATAAAACCTTGAAATGGTTAGAACTTAGAAAATACGTTTCTTTTTCTAGCACCCACTTCAGCACCATTTTGCGCAAGTAGGTTGAGTGGCCAGTGACCACTAATTTCCGTAGGAACAAAGGAGGATATAGAGTATAGCTATCTATGTAAAACATAAATGTGTTCAGTTGGTTAGACCTTACTGGTCATAAGTAGAAACAACGCAGGCAGATGGGGGTGGCAAAAACTATTATCATGAGCTCATTTGAATGACCTAAAATAGCAGGTTATTTCAACTTTTCATGCTTAAAGAAAAACATACATATAACAAATTACTATTCCGATACACTGACCCACCCAGGGACAATGGTGATCAAACCTCTCTACGCAGTTGTTGCAAATGGAGCTGGGAGAAGCACGTGGCGGACGGTACAGTAAACAAGCGTCACAATACTTGACCTTAAAGTGTGGCCATTGACGATCGAATCCTTTGTTTGGATAACTGACTAACTTCAAATTAGGACTAGCATTGTTGACCCATTCCATCGATGCGGTATTCGCAACCAAGGATTCATCGAATTCAAGTGGGCGCGTATTCCTCATTAGTATTCCAGGATTTCTTGCAGATGTCAGAAAAAAGAAAGATAAATCCTGCACCAACAAGAAATAAACGCCGGGCCAAAATTCAATCATAAGTCAAGGAATCGAACCCATTCTTTTTGCCAACAAAATAGTCCTTACCAAAACTGTGAGGACATGTCCCACTATCAGAATACACATACAAAGATTCAGTTTCTGTAATCTTCAAAAGCATTTTTATGCAGAAAGTTATTCTATTAGCAATGCAAATAAAAACATTTAAGCTGCATCAAGACCAAATACCAATCTCCCACCACACAGAAATCTCTGCCATGGATATAACGAAAAACAGGCATGTTTGATCAAATCAATGTATTTATTAGGTATTTCGTATTCTTTCAGCAATTTTCAGCACCCACCATAAAAATGAACCATGATATTGCAAGTTTTCTAAATCGTTACACTAAGAATGGAATGATTATTTTACTAGATCGATTTATAGTAACGTTAAGTCTCTTGTTGAACCAGAAGGCTAGCGACTATTGAGGGCAATAAGCATGTACTTTTAAGTTCTTAACAAGCAGACAAACCAACAAATATTTGGCCATAGCAGTAGGAAATAGCAAAAGCAAAAACCATATATGTGAAACAAAAAACAAAGATTAAAATATTTTTAACTGCTTACATCTGCAGTCTTAGCAAACAGATCTACATGAAGCTCGCTCTGAGCTCTACGCATCTCAATTTGACTCTGTATTTGGGTTTGCAACCCAGCCTTAAGCCAAACATTATGCCCCTCAATAAGTTCTTTCTCCTATTCCCAGAGAACAATATGGCGTTATCATCAACATTACATCAAATACCAGTTGGTAAGTGCAAGACAAGAATGAAAAGAAGCGAAGAAACTTTATTAGCGCCTTTTTCAAACTTTGGTTCCTGCTGGTGAAAAATAGCTGATACTTACCACGTAAAGCTTGCCTAACCTTAAATCAAAACAAACAAGCTAGCAGAAGCAACTAACGAGGGAGAAGTTACAAATCTGTCTCACGAATATTGCCAGTAACGATGCCAACAGACTTTAGCAACGCCAAAAAGTTCAATAATTAAATTTATTGTTCAACTTCTCGTGCTAGCACTTCTTCAACTTCAAATACCACTCACTTTCAACTTCAATAATACCGAAAAGTTTCTCTAATTGAACTTATTGTTCAACTTCTCGTGCTATTATTGCTTCACGTTCAAAATAGTACTCACTTTCAGCTTCAACATGGTGTCCACGCGTCGACAGAAAGGTAGTCTAACTAAATCATATTGAACTAATCAACATTAGGTATATCATTCAATAAATGTTTCCCAGGGTAGTGATGAGCGCATTTTAACTTGCGTGCACGTATTATTCCATGTTTACACTCGATAATGCACGAAAAGGTATTTCATGTCCCGTGCAGGTCAAACAGAGAAAAGAGGACCCTGAAATGCCTAAGTCAACTCTTCAAAAGTCAAATAAGGTCCGGGGAGGTCACGAGATCCGAAGGGTCAAAGCCCGAACTTGGTTGGGAGAAGCAATTTTCATAGATCAGTGACACCGGTGCTCCATTCCCTTGACACCAGTGTCTCCCCTTATTCCACTGAAGAAGCCAAAATACAGAGACCAAGTGACACCGGTGCCTCTGATTCCTTTACACCGGTATCTCTGCCAATTGCAGAGAAAGATGGAGAATACAGAGTGCCCATGACACCAGTGCCTTCAATTCCTTTACACCGGTGTCTCTGCCAATTGCAAAGAAGATCCAGATACAGAGTGCCCATGACACCGGTGCCTCATTCCTCTACACCGGTGCCACCCCTTTCACAACAATACCAGCCATAGTGACACCGGTGCCTCAATTACTTGACACCGGTGTATCAAGTACGAACAGACCAAATCTTGTCTGGGATGGCTGACCTTTGGGGGACCACTTTTACAATGATTTTTGTGCCAAATCAGGGGACCAAAAGGATTGTAGCATGGGGGAAAGAATAAGAAGCTTCTTATTATGCCAATTTGAAGGATAGAATTGTAATAGCACCTAATTTGTTAGGATATTTTGTAGGTTGTTTTCCTTGGCTAAAGGGGTCTCTCACACACACATTACACATAGAATATACAGAATATTATCATCTTTTGAGAGCTCTTGCCTCCCTTTTGGCTTAGATATTTTGTTCTTCATGCTTTAGCCTTCAAGTTTTAAGTAAGTTTGTTAATCTTTAGTGTTTTGCTCTTGTGAATCCTTTTACTCTCTTGGAATCATTCAAATATTGGTAAGATTTACTTCTATATTTCCATTAGTATTGCATTTCTCACCTTAAAATCTGATGTTCTAAGAGTTTTCTAGTATAGTTTTGGTTAGATCATTCATATTTTTCTTAGATAAGTTTGTTAATCATGTTTTCTCTAATTTCTCTCATGTTTATGGTAAATATGAGTAGCTAAACTAGTGTGGGTTAAGTCTAAATGTGAGGTTTATTCAAAACCATGTTGGTCTAGATCTTCTCAATATGTATCTAATGTCCATTGATGGATCTCTCTAAGTTTTTCCTTTTGAAACAAAAATGAAGAGTTAAGTTCTTGCTTAGTTATAGCCATCCTTAGAGTTGGTATATCTAATACTTGGATCGATGACCTTCATCTTTTGATCCCATTTCCTTGAACTTGAAAGATCCGTCAAAACCATTTTATGAATTAAAATCCTGATTTTCATCGAAGTATTTTCCGATCTAAAACCCGAGACCGGGGTCTAAATTGAGTTATAAGGAGAAGAGATAGACCAACGGAAGAATTGAGTAGACCAAACTTTATGACTTAAATCCACTCCTTAATCTAGTTTTAATCTCTCACTTAGTTAATATCATTGTTAACCACACCAAACAAACTTTGAGGTTGACGTCCGAAACATCGAAAAAACCAATTTACGAAATCTTTGAATCCGACTTTCTTTTCCCTGTGGATCAATACTCCGGACTATCCATTATACTCGTTTTTAAATATTTTGAGGAAAGTCCTGTTTTAAGAGAATAAACCACTGACTTGGGCCGGCGCCCTAACGACGCACACTTTTGGCGGTTCGGTCATGTTTTTCGCGCCGTTGCCGGGGAATTGAATAGTTGTTTTTAAGGAATCGCAGATTTTGCAAAGTGCAAGTTTCTTTGGCGGAAACCTTTAACCTACCCATATTGGTAAACCTAAGGTGTAGCGCAAGCCAAAGGAACGTGCAATTCGCAAGTTTTATTTTCTTTTTGCACTCATACATGATTGTTAGGAGAGTGTCTTCGGTGTATGAGTGTCTACACTCGTGACGCTACACATAGGCTCATTCGCCAAGACAACCCTCCTCTCAATCCAATGGCCGAACAACATGAGGCCAATGATACACCCACTGGGCCTTCTGTGAGACGTGCCACTTATCCACCCTCCACCCATGCTTCTGAATCTCCTACCGGTACAGATGTGATCTACTTGAGTGATTCAGCAGAGGGTGGGTCTATTGAAGCTGATACAGGGTTAGATAGGGCACTGGTTGTGTATGTGCCCCCACCACCGGAGCAGTGATTGCTTGCTACACACACCCGACTTGGCTTGTGGAGAGATAGTTTAGGTTCATATGTCATATGTGGAGTCGGTGGTTATCTACTTGTCATTTTTCTATTTGTTTTGCGTTGTTATCACACATCTAGCATTGAGTAGTGAGTAGTGCCGGCAAAAATTTGGGCTAGTTATGACCTGAGCCATTCATTGTATGCCGGCACTGTTTTGTACACATCTCTTCGAAAACCGAATCGTTATAAGCTATAAAGTCCTTTTTGATCTTAAGCGTATTTTTGATTCTCAAATATATGCATTGTAGTGTAGAATGTATGGTAACCGTTTCTTCTCTTATTCCTTGTGAATCGTGTGCGTAAATACTTATCGTGTTTGTCTATTGAATTTTGTGGAATGCTTACCCTATTGTTCGCTTTTGCATCATTGTGTGCACTAAGTGGAGGTGACTATTGCCATATTCTGGAGAGAATCCCTTTTTGAGAGTGAGAGAGATCGGAAACCATACACCTTGCACACATCTAATGATCGGAATTGTTCAACTTGGGTTCATAACACTATGCACGAGTTGGATGTGGTACCCGATGATCCTAATCGCTTGGGAAACTACAAAAAAGCATATAATCGTTCACTCACATCATTAAGGAGACATGATTGCCTGATTAGTTACTAGGGACTAGTAACCTTCAAGTTGGGGGGTGTGATGAGCGGTCATTGGGATCCGAATAATCCCATGATTGATTGTTCTCCGCCAACTCATCTAGGTAAGCTAGAGCCTCGGAGGCTCCTTGGTTCAAGAACTTGCCACTAGTCATGAGGTTGATGAATTGGCGATTGTGGACTGAAATGGCCTCATAGAAAAATGCCACAATTTGCCAATCCTCATACCCGTGATGAGGGACAGCGAGGAGACGCTCTTTATATCTTTCCCAACAAGAACAAAAGGATTCGTTGGGTATTTTTTCAAAATTTTGGATTTTCTTTTTCAAAGTGGTAGTGCGGTGAAGTGGGAACCATTTCTTGTGGAATTCAACTTGCATTTCCACCCAACTAGTCACCGAATGTGCTCTCAAGGAGAGAAACCATCGCTTGGCCTTCTCCTTGAGGGAAAATGGAAAGAGTTTCAAACGTGTCATCTCAAGGTGAGTGGCCACGTTGGTGAAAGTGTTCACCACCTCCTCGAACTCTTTAATGTGCACATATCAATTCTCCGATTCCATCCCATAGAAGTTAGGTAACATGCCAAGCATGTTAGGCTTTACATGGAATTGATGCCCTTCGGGAGTATCGGTAGGAAAACGAATGCACGAGGTGGTGGTGGTGTGAGTAGGGTGTCATATGTGATACAATGGACCATACTACCAATATCTGTCCAACCATACCTGCTTTCAAAGAGGTACTCCAAGGTTCGGACCAAGCTGAGTTCCATGCCCTTCACTATTAACTTCAGGATGTTACCCAAACTTAGACCCTAAGTCTTTCTTAGCAAAGGGACCCGAAGTGTCCTTTCGTTTTCAATCAACCACTTCGGTTATCTGCTTGTTATCGTAAAATATCAATAAAATATCCCATAATTATATTTAAAAAAATGTTAACAGTGCACCTAATGAATGTTTGAAACATGGGCAAACCATTCTACTCAAATCCATGTTCTTATGCATCAAAAACACATGAGAAATACATTCACATGCTACTCCAGATTCTTTTTAGCTGTTCTGCAAAATCAACTTCACGGAAAAACCAAGGTCAACATAGCAGACCTAGACCTACAGTCGAACAATTAGAAATTTAACTAACAAACGTCTCACGCTACACAAAGCTACTATCCAAGAAGTATTACATGCACAACTAACTAAAATTTATTAAGAGACAAGAAATGTAATGCAAATATCAACATCAAAATATAAAGAAAGAAGTACAGTACCATAAAAACAGAGATTTACCTAGCTAAAGATGTTAAAAATGCATTGCACATGGTATCCATTCCGAGAACGTGCATAATGCGTATTCTTGCGCTAAATCCTTCCATACAGAGAACGCAAAGAGAGAGAGAGAGAGAGAGAGGAACTGGGCTGCCGATGTGGGTTTTTTTTTTGGGTGGGACATGCTTTAGAAGCGCTAAACCAAATTGAATGCCCTTTGCTTTAGAACTGCTTTACGCATTCGATTTAAGAAAGACGACGCATGGGTTTCTCAGTAAGAAAGTAGAACAGCAGAGACCAGAAAAAGAAAGGGGGCAAAAACATTACGGCAATGAAACAAATAAAAGAGAATACCAGTGAAAGAAGAGACAAGATGGATACGAGCATGCCAACTAAGACTCCAATTCTTTCGGTCGAGCTTCCATCAGGTCGAGCTTCCATCAGGCCAGCACTGTCAGACAAGTTGAACTTGAAACATAACCAAGTGCATGTTAGCATTACGCACACAGAAACCTTTTTTGGTCATAGCTGTATATCACAGATACTTTACAGGAGCAACAACACAACCATTAGCAATCCACTGATGGCACAACATGAAAGAGTATATAAAAAATCAGGAAAAAAACTCTGTAAAAACAGAGTAAAACTGTAGTTGAATTCAGAGGACCTCTCAAATCAAAGGATTACAAAGGTCAGAGTAGGATCGTATCCAATCAGGCAATGACCATTTACACTAATTTGGGTCTCCAATTGTCCTCTAAGTAGCTCAAGAAAAAAAAATTCACAAAGAGATGAATACAGACAAAAATTAAGGAGATTGGTAAATTCTGAAAAATAGTCACAGACACAAAGACCAAAAGATACTTATGTTCGAAGTTCACCTAACCCTTCAAAGTTCAAACAAATACGGACTGAGAAAAATGCAAAAAAAATCATCCGCAATCTCATGATAAATGAATATCACTTGGAAAGGGAAGTCAACGAGTTTTTATAATAGATTTATGATTACATAAGTAGATGCATGTGAAAATAGTTTGAACAACTATAATATATTAGTTACCATTTAACAAGTACGAAAAAGTGACCACCACAATTTTGCACATCCGGGCATTGCCTTGATTGTTTTAAAATCTTCAACCCTATTTTCTTGTTGACCCTCGTCAGTACAGATGACATACAAAGTTTCAAAATCATTTACGGCAGAGGAATGGGAGGAAATTTTAGTTAGCGTCCAAAAGGTTAGTACTGTTACTAATCAAAACGTATTTCAACAATGTGCAACACGGTTAAAGTCGTAGATATACGATTAAAATGAATAGGTAAGAAAGCAAGGGGAAAGGAAGATGCCACGTACAATCTTGTCGAGATAACTCTTCATCACAGCATTTTTCTCACTAACCTATAAATCCTTCTGCTCCAACAATTCAATTAACTGCCTGCTAGATCTATGAACTTCGGAAGCTTCAGTAGACAAGCGCTAGATATATCTTTTCAATCTAGCAAAAAAATCCAAGCAAACAAAACAACTTAAACAATCAAATAACAACGCCAACAAAGCTATAAAAGCCCTAGACAAAATTGTAAAGGCAAGAAGAAGGGGGGAAATGATTACAGATTTGAGATAGATCTGGTGCTTCACGGAGAACTAAACACTACCTAACTATTGTTGTTCTAATTTGACTACTCAATAGATGTTTTTAGATATGCTTCACAAACTAACTTCTACATGTGTCCACAATGCTCTTTCATTTCATTTCCATCTTGGTTACAACCCTTAATGGGATCGTTTATCCAATATCACATACACAATATCAAAACCATCAATAATTCAATCACTACAAAGTAATGAGAGATTGTTTTGGTTAGCATGCCATGAAACCAAGAGGCTGTGTTAGGTAGCATTTCCCTTTACTTGAAGCACCCCTCGAATGAAATTTCCACAATGATTGGCCCAATCCAAACACAATAAAACGATTCAAGAAAGTATATTGTACACATCTAAATAAAATGATTGGTCCAATCCAAACACATCATTTTTATAGGATGTGCTTGTAGTACCGCTTTGTCAAACATGTTGTGTGCAACAACAATTGTGTACTCTGTAGCCGTTGTATATGAACTAAAAATTGGCATTCTATAATGCAAACTTGCTTCCAGAAAATTCCAAAAAATACAAAATCAAAGTGGATATGAAAACAAAAATATACTCAAATGCAGTCTCCACTGATGGCCCTACGTCTTTTACGACTTCTACAACATCAGAAAACTCAAATTCCATTCTTTGGTATGTATACTATTTCCATGAAAGAGCGAGCAAAAAATAAATTAATTTAGAAATTGGTATTCATCAGTAGGGTTTCCAAGTACTATAAGAACATATCTTCTGAGAGACGAATCATTGTTGAAAGGGACAGTAAGAGAGAACTGCAACCAAGTTTGAACTTTAGTTAAGAAATCACCCAGAAATTAATTAACGTAGATTGAAAACAACAACAAAAAAATTCCCTAGAGTCGAATCACTTGAGACGGCCGAGTGAGCCATGATCTAATCAAAAGAACTTCGAGAGAGAGTGATTGTAAGTTAATGACTTGCAGCAATGAAAAATGAAACTTCAAAATTAATATAGATATAATACATCAGTAATTTGTATTTTACCCAGCAACGGAAGTTACCGGAACTGATGCCCAAAAATGTAAAAAAAAATTGGAATTTCGAGAGATGTTCGAACTTCTAGGGGGTTTCTATTCTATATACACACTCACAAAACAAACACACACACACACACACACACACGCACCCCCCAAGGGCTCTCCACGCCTACTCTCCATTTAAGTGTACAGTGGAATGATGAAAACGGGGCAAAAACCAAACCTTTCACATTGTCTTGACGATGTCTTCTTGGGACCATCAAAACACCAAATCAGTACGAATGCTTACCTGTTAAAGACATTTTAGAAACTATTGTTTACCAAGCCTCTCCCACAAACAGATCTCCTGCACTAAAAATATCAAGCTCTAACTTATGGGTCACATTTTTTTGGATAAACTACTTGAGTATAAATTCCACTGACAAAATATACCTCAAGGGCACAAAAGTATCAACTCCCTGAGATCGGTGTGGGAAGCCGGAGGCTAGGCATATGCCACTGCTTTGAGAACCAGTTCTAACCACATACAGACCTGTATCCAACCGGATCCGACATTAAAATCCTTGTCTGCGTCTTGTCTCTACATATAGATGAATTGATCCCCCAATTTGATGATTGATGAGCTATTTTTTAACAAGATTTGTTTTTTTTTTGTGTGTTTGTGTGTGTGCTAAGAGAGAGAGGATAGAGGGGTTCAAATTTTGAATGGCAATGAGAGATGCGGGAAGACAAAGGAGAGATGAAAAAGACAAACGAAATGTTAGTGGCAGCATTAATTAATTTTTTTAGGAGAGAGAGAAAGAGTTGGTAACCAACTAAGGAGGCCCTTCGTTCAGGGGCACACCTGTTGAGATAAATGTCAGCCATTGGATCAGATCGATCCTAGCCATTCTTGTAAAAATGTATTTTAATCTCAACCGTAGGTTGAAATTAATAATAACCGTTGGATCGAAAATGTGTGGGGTCCACACCGTTGTGAAATGTATTATAGATCCGTTACTGGTTTAAGCATCTGCACCTTAATAATATGATAAGCAACAGGGAAGAACGCCCAGAGTAAAACATGGACGAAAGGTGCTAAAGTGGACCCAACTTTCAAGCCATAACAGGTACAAATTGCCTGGGGCAAGATCTACAATCAGACATAAAAGAAGATCACGGGACAGGCTCAGAAACAAAACCATGGCCAAATTATTTTCATGATAGATCACGTCTCCAAACATGAGGATGAGAGTAACCGATATCAAGACTGCTGCCCACGAAGGCACAAGCCTATCCAAGAATATGGGAAGAGAAAACATGGGATAAAATCATAAAATAGAGAGTCAAACAATAACATTCCAAGAGCATGAAACAACTAGTAACTATTGGTCAGCTGAATGAATTTTCATAAACCTCCATTGCCAAAGAGTTTCCAATCAATAATGTACACAGAAAAAGGTGCTGGTTCTTCACAACTGAAAATATCTTAGCTGCAGACAAAGAAGCAGATTACTTCAGATCACTGATAAAAGAGATAATATACATATTTCTTGGCTATTTAGGTTTCTCTAATGCAAATAGACAAACAAATTAAAAATACAGAGACAAATTAAAAACTGTACATTTTTCTAATAGTTTTTGTTAGCTAAAATAACTACATATTATTTTGTAAGTTTTGAAAAATTAACATCATTTTGAATTTCTCCCTAAGTAGATGAACAGATGAGATGAATTTGATCACAACAGATGAAAGATTTTATATGTAACAGTGGTAGGCCGAGATATGCACGACTATGGGCCATAAGACGATGGGCCTTCGGCCCGTCTTCTCCCCAGCAGTGTTACCTTCGTCCCATTGTCATGCTTGGCGCCCAACGGTAGCTGGGTTCGACCCATTGTCGAGACTGTTTGTCCTCCGTGATTTCCGGGCCACGACCCGCTATTTTTGCCGAGGACACCACTAAATGGTCAGATCCCTACTCTATAAATACTCCAGCAGCATTCCTACTACAGTTACATGCACACTCGCGCTAAGAACATACTTTCAAATTGTTTCTATTCTTCCTAAAGAGCTAACTTGATCGTCGGAGTGCCCACCGGAGATCCAACCCCCGGTCGACACTAATTTAGTGTTGAGTGTTTTGCAGGATATCTCGAGAGAATTCGATTCATCAACCAGAGAAGTCTAAGTCGGATTCCAGACTCCACAATTTGGCGACCACAGTGGGAGATCCATTTGACTTCTCATCCTCAACTCCTTACCTCAAATTTCACCAGATCCGACAATGGTTGCCATCGAAACTGACCCACCAACTTTACCAGTTTTTCCTCCGCCTCCACCCATGGAAGTTCGTGCTGATCTGAGAGACAGGGCATACTTCAAGCGCCTGGAAGCTCGACTGGCAGAAAAGAACCAGCTGCTTCAACTAGTCAGAGAAGAGGTTGCGCAACTCAAAGTTGCCATCAAACCTAACCAGAACGGCGAGACGTCGCAAACTCGACGACGAAGACGACGCAAGACACGTTCCCCTGAGCAGAAAGAAAGGCAGAAGCGTCCGGCCCTCGAACGACTGGGAGTCGAGGCCGAAGTACACGCGATCAACGAAACACGAGGTCGGGGAAGGACCCAGACCACACCATCTGAGAACTGTTCAGGCGCTGAACGAGGGACTCGCGGGTCTCAGTTCACAGAAGGCTGGGGGCGCAACCAGTCACTAGCACTCAGTCGTACTCTCCTCCGACCACACCCTCAGACGTTACCCCGACGCATGAGACTCAAATAGATCGAAGGTATGGCGGCCGAAGGGATCAGTCACCTAGGCGCCATAACTATCGCGGGTGTTCCCCTGGGTATCATGGTGAGCAGGATCTCATACCACAACTCATGGCCAGAAGGGGGGGAAGGCCGAACAGGAGGTACGGCCGGCACGGTCACAGTGCGACATCATACATGACCAAACTCATCTCTTCTCCCTTTACCAGGGAGATCGATGGAGTACGTCCGCCGCGTGGTTTTGACCCCCCCAAATTCACTAAATACGATCCAAAGACGGATGCCTACTTGCACTTGGTGCACTTTTGGCAGATGATGTCTCTCTACAGCTCCAATGACGCCTTGATGTGTAAATTGTTCCCCTCCAGCCTGGGGAGCTAGGACTCCTCTGGTTCGATAAACTACCGAAGGGGACAATTCCATCCTTCAAGGACTTATCCCTTGCTTTCTTGGCTCGGTTCGTCACCAGCAGCAGGCAGAAGAAGGGTGTCGATTCCCTCCTCGCGTTGCGCAAGTCGGCTAATGAGTCTCTCAGACAGTACACCGCTAGGTATTGGGAGCTCTTCAACGAGATACAGGATTGTGATCCCGCCATTGCAATGACTTCATTCAAACTGGGGTTGGATCACAGGAGGTTATTCGAAGATCTTATGTTATCCAATCCCACCGATATGGATGACCTCATGGGCCGGATCGACAACCACTACCGATTGGAGGAGGCTCGCAGCGAGCAACGTCAGACCGAACAAAACCATCCCCGTCAGGGGATGGGAACAAGAACACACAGCACGGCGTGCGCCGAGGTGTGAACGTGGTGTCTTCCGGGAGAAACAAGGGCCCTCAGCCCCAAGAATTCGCCGTTGTGAAAACAGTGTTCAAAATCTCAACGTACGAGATCCTCAAAAAAATACAACACGAGCCATACTTTGAATGCCCAAGGAGGCCGTTGGGAGAACTGCGGCAAACGCCAGACTCCCCTTACCGATGTTCGTACCACAGGGAGAAGGGTCACCTGACTACACGCTGCCGAGCGTGGAGGGATTTCCTCGAACAGCTTGTATCACAGGGACATCTCAAGGAACTCATCAACGAAGCAAAAACGCAGGCCGGGTCCCAGTCAGAACCCGAGAAAGAGAACAGTGGGGAAGTTCGGGTGATCGACGTCATTCATGGGATGGTGGATGCGGCTGCCGAGGAGACCCTTCAGGCCGAAATTAAGCGTGCGGCGAGCGGGAAACAAATTATGTCCGTGAGTACGAGAACTAAACGCCCACACCTCGACAGCCAGTCTAGGGGCAACCTCTCGTTCTCCGATCAACATCTGCAACGCCTCCAAATGCCGCACAATGACGCGTTAGTCGTCTCCCTCACCCTCGGCAATTCGTTGGTCCGCCGAATACTGGTTGACCAAGGGAGTTCTGCCGACGTCATGTACTATTCCCTGTTCAAGGCGTTGCACTTGCGGGATACGAATCTCACACCCACCGAAGTACCGCTGGTGGGGTTCAATTCGGCTCCCGTTTGGCCCCTTGGCAAGATCACACTCCCAATTCGCACAGGCTCGAGGACCGTAGAGGTGGAGTTCGTGGTGGTCGATGTGCCAAGTCCTTACAACGCCATCGTCGGTCGCGTCTGGCTACATAAGCTTGGGGCCGTAGCTTCAATTTATCATCAGGTCCTTCGCTTCAATGGGACATGGGGGCCCGAAGAAGTGTTGGGCGATCAGTTGGCCGCCAAAAAATGCTATGTGGCGGCAATAAAAAGCAAGGTCTGCCCAGAACACGTCCAATGGGAAGAAGCATCCGACGCTCCTCTTCTTGACGACGTTGGCACACCAGCTGCAGAAAAAGCGGTTGAAGACCTGATCACTGTAGCGGCCGACAACCTCAACACTGACAGAACATTTCTGTTGGGATCTACCTTATCGCCAGCCGAACGGGAGACCATGACCTACTTCCTTAAGAAAAACATTGAGGTGTTCATTTGGACACCGTATGAGATGCCGGGCATCGATCTGGAGTTTATTGTCACTCGCTCAATGTGGACAAATCTCGCCGACCCGTTATTCAGAAACCTTGACGGTCGGCCACGATCCATACCGATGCAGTCATTGAAGAAGTCGACCGACTGTTGGAAGCTGGGGCAATCAAGCAAGTGCAGTACCCCACTTAGTTGGCGAACACCGTCGTCGTGAAGAAGAAAAATGGTAAATGGCGCGTTTGTGTCGATTACACAAATCTGAACGATGCCTACCCCAAGAACTGCTTCCCTGTGCCGAGAATCGCCCGCCTTGTCGACGTTACATCTGGGCATGTCGGTTCAGTTTCATTGACGCATACCGTGGGTACCATCAGATCGCTATGCACGGTCCGGACATGGAAAAAACTGCTTTCATCAGTCCCCGCGGATTATTTTACTATAGGGTCATGCCCTTCGGTCTCAAGAACGCGAGGGCTACGTACCAACGAATGGTTACAAAGATGTTCGGCAAACAAATCGGTGACACAATGGAGACTTACATTGATGACATGGTGGTCAAGAGTAAGTTTGAAGCCGAGCACCTCAAACACCTGCAGGAGGCGTTCAACATTTTGAAAGCCCACAAACTCCGTCTTAACGCCGACAAGTGCGCCTTCGGGGTCGGTTTTGAAAAATTTTTGGGTTACCTAGTTACCAGACGAGGCATCGAGGCCGACCCAAATCAAATCAGCAAGATCAACAACCTAGCAGCGCCATACACTGTCAAAAGGCGTTCAGAAATTAACGGGAATGGCTGCCGCTCTTAACAGGTTCATCAGCCGGTCTTCGGATAAGTGTCGTCCCTTCTTTGCACTACTCAAGAAATGCAGCTGGAGAAGTTTCGAATGGACTCCGGAATGTGATCAAGCGCTCCATGATTTAAAGGTCTACTTATCTTCGGCTCCATTACTCTCAATGCCAAAAGATAAGGAGCATATGTTCATCTATCTGGTCGTATCTCCACATGCGGTCAGTTCTGTTCTTGTCCGGCAAGATGACCAAGCTCATTTTCCGATTTACTATACCAGTAAAACACTGTTCAGTGCCGAGACCAGATACCTACCTCTAGAGAAACTCGCACTGGCGCTAGTCTCTGCTTTCCGAAAACTCGCGCCTATTTCCAGGCGCACCCCATCACGGTCTTGACGGCACAGCCCTTAAAAAGCTTGTTCCGAAAGGCCGATCTTTCTAACCGTATTTCCAAGTGGGCTGTGGAATTGGCCAACTTTGACATCCAATACCAGCCGAGAACGGCGATCAAAGGACAAGTGCTCGCGGATTTCATTGCCGAATTCACACCAGACTTCGAAGCGACCCTGCCGAACAAAGAATCTGTAGAGTCGCCACCTTGGCAACTTCTGCACGGCAACTTCTGGAGAATGTTCATGGACGGCGCCTCCAACAACCATGGTTCCGGAGCTGGGCTCGTCCTGATTTTGATCGACCTTTCCGAAAACTCCTCGCCTCGAACAACGAGGCCGTATTAGCTGGCCTCCGTTTCGGAGAAGACCTCGGCGCCGACCACATCAAGGCCTACAATGATTCTCAGCTAGTCGTCCACCAACTGTCCGGCGAGTATGAAGCCCATGACAACCGAATGTCCCGCTACCTAGCTGCCTTACAACAAACCAGCCAACGTTTCCGCAGTTTTTCATTGGATCAGATCGCTCGTGAACAAAACGCACATGCCGACGATGCCTTAGTCGGTCTCGCGTCGGCCATGGACGCTGGGGGGCAGAGGACTGTCTCTGTCGATGTCCTCCCACAGCCAAGCATTGAAAAACCTGTTCGTTTGGCGAAACATCATCTCGAGGTTCGGTGTTCCATATGCCTTCATTTCTGATAACGGCACGCAGTTCGTCGGGGATCTATTTACGAATTTCTGCGCCGAGCACAGGATACGATTCTTCAATTCAACACCGTCATACCCTCAATGTAACGACCAGGCCGAAACTTCGAATAAAATCTTGCTCGGCAGAATTAAGAAACGACTAATGTCAACCAAGGGTAGATGGGCTGAAGAACTCTACAGCGTTCTATGGGTATACCGAACCACGTCACGCCGATCAACCGGCCGAACGCCGTTCTCCTTGGCCTTCGGCATGGAAGCCGTCATCCCTCTTGAAACTGGTCTTCCCACGATACGGACTGAGGAATTCCACCCGGAAACCAACGACAAAACTTTGTCAACTATTCTGGATGGAGCCGAAGAACATAGGGAAGTTGCTCGGATTCAACTTGCAGCATATCAACAGACTATATCCCAAGGCTATAACGCGAGGGTTCGTCCCAGATCATTCACGCTGGATGATCTCGCCCTGAGAAAGGCTGTCGGCGCAAAACGGACAAATAAGCTCGGTCCTAATTGCGAGGGTCCCTACCGGGTGATCAAGATCATTGGGGTCGACTCCTACAAACTAGAAGACATGAATGGAACTCCTGTTCCCCGACCCTGGAACGCTCACAATTTAAGGAAGTACTATCATGAAGTTGTCTAAGCGTGAAGTCCTCTTTGGTTATTTGCTTTGTTGTGAGCAATGCATGGTCTTCGGCCCCCAGTCCCTTCAATTTTCATTGTTTATATTTTTATCTTAGCCCCCCAGTAAAAACGAGTTTCCTGTTCTTATGGTCTTCCATTATTACAAGTTATCGGACGGAACATGAATACTGTTATTAGGATTGTTTTTCCTAAAAACGAGTTTTAGTGCTCCTTATGTTCGGCTTATCATTCTATACTTGGTGAAATTTTTGTAATTTCTCCAAGCATTCGGCAATATGCCACTCTCAGTTATTTGTGAAGGAACGGTTCGGCATTGACTGGAATGCTACCATGCAAGTAATGCTATCAAAAAGAAAATAAGCCGACATGCTTCGGTGATCGTTAGAACAAAGACATATACCAGCACGGTTCGGCGATTGTTTAAACACAACAAAGAAGTCAAGGCATAACAAATTAGAGAAGCAATCATTGTATTCCTTCGAAAGTTGTCCCTTACAAACGCCCTACTGCTACTACAACAAAAAACAGCAAAACAAAGGAGGTTGTTTGGCACGAAGGCCTTATTACAAATTCCTACTTTAGGCAGGCTGCCCTCCGTCTCCGGTGTTGGAGCAGTCGGGATCTCCTGCGGGTACTTGTTCCACATCCGGAGCCGAGGTCTCTTCGGCTTGTGGCTGCGGTACGACAGAAGATTCGCCAGTTGGCTCGGCAGCAGCCGTCGGAGCTCCATACGGAGGCATGTTCTCGTACAGAGACTATCCCTCCGGTACTTCAGCCGCCTTGAGCGCCCGGAGATAGCCGCTACGGAAAGCATCCTCCAACAGCCCGGCCAGTTGGGCGTTGATGCCTTCCATTTGCTTCAGGAACTTCCCCTGAGCTTCGGCGTACCCATCGGAGTAGCATTTGGAGTTAGCTTCGTCCACCTTCTGCGCCATCTCCTTCTTCATGGCTTCCAAGTCGACGGAAAGAGCCTTCCCCTTCTCCTCGGCCTCGGTCAAGGCCGCGCGGGCGGCATTACGCTCCTCCCGCATCCGGTTCTTCGCCCTGAGCTCTTGCTCGTGCATGCTCCTCAGGCTGTGGATTTGACTGGCTTTCCGCAACAGCCCCTCCTTCACCGGCGCCAAATGTTGGGACGCCTGCAAGACACCACTAGAGAAATGATAAGTACGAAATAATGAAACAAAAAGAGTAATTAAGGAAGAATGATACAATACCTTCACCATCAGCCGAGCCATTTCCCGGAACGAGGCGTCCAAGGTCTTCGGCAGGGCTTCGGCATCCTTAGGGAGTGTCATCGCTTCAGCCAGCGATAACGCTATAAGTGGATCTGCGTTGAGAGAGTCTTCAGTGTTCAACGATCGGCCGTCGAACATGAATTGTGGAACGAAACTAGGGGGCATTGATGTGCCCGCCGCCTCGGTCACAGCAGGGGTCGGTTCGCCTTCGGCAGTGCGACAGCATCCCCCTTTGAATGTGAGGCCCCACCAGCCTTCGGTCGGGAGTCTTCCTTAGCCTCCCTTGGTTTTTTCGCCGCTGTGGCGCCTTCTGCAGGTTCTTTCCTCTTCTTCTGAGGATCCGCAGGATGGGCGGACTTCGGTGTGGATCCACCAACCGCCAGCTTCAGTGTGACCTCCTCTGGAGCCTTCCTCGGCATTTGGTCAATCTCTGCAAAGAGATCTTTCAACTCCTGGTCACTAAAGCTGACCGATTGACGACTATAACCGGAGGAAGTACTTGAAGAGCAGGTACCTGAGGAAATTGGGATGACCGTGTCCGACGTCGACTCTTCTCGCGGCTCCCTGATCACCCCAAGCGGAGCAGCGTCGGTTCGGTGCGCTTCTGAACCTTCGGCGCTTTCGCTACTGTTGGAGTCTCCCCGGCACTTGAGCTTCGACCGGTAGACTTCCACGTACCCGAGCAGGACCGAGCAGTCTCTATGCCTTCTACGAATTGCGAAGGCTCGGCTAATTCGGTCCCACGAGGCCTTGTTCCGCAGGCTATCAACGACTCCTTTTCCTGCAAATGGACAGTGAGTTAGTATCAAATAAACGAATGGAATGCAGAACAAGAAAATAGGCCGTACAATACTTACCGGCGAATCCCGCAACACGTAGGATTGGGTGGAAGCAGTATTCGCCTAACGCGAATTCGAATTCCCCCGGAACTACGACAAAATCATTGGCATATTTGTTGGAGTCCGGTAGGCCTCGTATTAATCTTCTCTGCCCGGTTCGGCAGCTGAGGTACTTCCTCCTAGCTACCTTGTTCTGGCTTACCAGGTAGAGGCCGAACAGATCTTCGACTTCAAACTCCTGCTAGTACCTCTCCTTCAGTTCGATGACCCCGACGACTATGCGGAAGAAGTTGATGGTCACCTGGGAAGGGGTCAGTTGGAGGACGTTCAGCACCTACCGAATGAACGGATGGAAGGGGAAGCGCACTCCGCCCTCGATGATAGCCATCAAGGGAAGGACGATTTGGTAGCCGTCCGTCACGACGTCGTCCCCCGGCCGAACTAGCTCTATCGATACATTGTCCGGCACTCCATATGTCGCACGGAAGTCAGCAAGGCTCTCCGGATCCTCGAAAAATTGAGAATACCGGTTCTTCCCCGAGTGAGAGGCCGAGGTCTTCGGCATCACCTCGGCATCTGGAAGCCCTGCCGAGCCGCTAGGTCCAAGCTGTTCGGCGCTGGATGACGACATCTCTGCTGAGTCTTCCGGCCCGAACATCCTATGAAGACGTGCACGGGTGTTAAATATAAAAATCTGAGGTCTAGTCTACTACTAGAATCTACCCTCGGCGGTCTACCTATTTGTACCGATGCGCTACACTCAAACTCAATTGATGCCTAATAAAGCCAAGGGGATCGGGGCTTCGCATCCCCTCAGGGTGTCCTCGGCCGAAACTCTCATCGTTCGGCCGGAACCTGGGATACGAACTAAGTACCCAGGCGATTATAGTAAGGAAGATTACTGTAATCGTACCTATCTAACTTAGCAGAAAATGAAGCGATTGCAAGAGAAAAGCATAAAAACTTACCAAAGATTCGCGAACGAGTGAGTACAGATCTTCAAACGCAAGTGGATGATGGTCTCGAAGAAAACTCAAGAACTCGTGGGAGGCACAATGGTCTGGAAGAAAACCTCAAAGTTCTTCCAGACCCTCTATATATACTGCAATGTTCTAAAAATCGCTAGGCGCTAGTCGGGCGGTGGGGGACCTTCTAGCTTCTAGGCCTAGTAATCGGGGATTAATCGACCTAGGAGGATTAGTCAGGTTATTTCCTTTTTGTAATAAATATTTCTATAAAGTTCAAAGTTGTTTTGATATAATACACCATTATACAGCTATTATACACCATTGTACTGATATAAGCTATAATATAATATTGATATTCTACAATACATATATATATATATATAAATTGTAAAGTGTAATGAGAGTATGAGAGGCGAGCGAGAGAGAGAGACGACATCGAGAGAACTGTAGCTCTATAAGTTCCGTAACAGTTCTTATAACCCTAGTAATACTTAATCTATACTACGTCATTTTAATTGCCCGATTTTCATTTTCCCACCGGCCGACTAATCGATGGTCCGATTAGTCGGCGATTAGCCGATTAGTCTCCGATTAGACTGCGACTAGGTGACCAGCCGATTTCCCTCAGCGATTTGGGAGTAGTCGCCTAGGTGACCAACCAATTACCGATTAATCGCCGATTAGTCGGCCGATTAATCCGATTTTTAGAACACTGATATACTGGGGCTTGTGAAGCGGGAAAATGGCCGGCGTTGGATACGAGGCGTCTCGCACGTGGATTTGAAACTTTTCACCTCCGACCGTCAGATGAGTCGACGCATCGCTTGCGCCGCCATGCGACGCCCCTCCGACTCTGACCGTTGGATCAAGCGCCACGTATCGCCATCTCAGCGTCTGACGCTCTGACTGATTCACCGCGTGCGCCGCCACGCGACGCCCCTTCGGCTCTGGCCGTTGGATCGAGCGCCACGTAGCGCCATCTCAGCTTCTGGCGCTCTGACTGATTCACCGCGTGCGCTGCCACGTGACGCCCCTTCGGCTCTAGCCGTTGAATCGAGCGCCACGTAGTGCCATCCCAACTTCTGACACTCTGACTGATTCATTGCGTGCGCCGCCACGCGACGCCTCTTCGGCTCTAGCCGTTGGATCGAGCGCCACGCAGCGCCATCTCCAATTCTAACGTTTTGAACAAATTCAACCGCACAGGTTCGTTCGGCTCCGTATAAAATGCCCTGGAGCATCAGTATCTAACACGGGCTCTCTACAGACGTCAGTTGCAATCTGCCGTTGTGCTAGTCCTCTGCCACCGTGGAGTTCAATTCCCCCGTACCGTGCCACGTACGGCTGAATTGAGGGGCTATTGTGGTAGGCCGAGATATGCACGACCATGGGCCATAAGACGATGGGCCTTCGGCCCGTCTTCTCTCCGATAGTGTTACCTTCGGCCCATTTTCATGCTTGGCGCCCAACGGTAGCTGGGTTCGGCCCATTGTCGAGACTGTTTGTCCTCGGTATCTGGGCCGAACAAACGATTTTGACACTCATCCTTCGGCGCCCGTGTTCGGCTCGAACTACGTCTTCGGCTTCTCTATTCGGTAAACATATGCACGGTACCGCTACGTGGGTACGTGCTCCTTGTAATTCGGATCAACGTGGGGAAGGTAGTGCAGACGTGCTCCCTCCAATCCGCACGGATGTGGGGCACGTGGCAACGCCTCCGTGATTTCCGGGCCACGATCCGCTATTTCTGCCGAGGACACCACTAAATGGTTGGATCCCTACTCAATAAATACTCCAGCGGCATTCCTACTACAGGTACATGCACACTCGCACTAAGAACATACTTTCAAGTTGCTTCTATTCTTCCTAAAGAGCTAACTTGATCGTCGGAGTGCCCACCGGAGATCCAACCCCCGGTCGGCACTAATTTAGTGTTGAGTGTTTTGCAGGATATCTCGTGAGGATTCGATTCATCAACCCGAGAAGTCTAAGTCAGATTTCAGACTCCACAGTAACAAAACACATTAATTTTTTATCAAAAATATTCTATCATATCTATATACCAAAATAATTCAGTTTGATTAAAATAATCCTCTTATAATTTTTAAAGGCTAAGATTGAATAGTAGATTCAACGGAAGGGATCATTCTCTTCATTTCAGTTCCTTGCTCGACGTGTCAAGAAGAGATCACTCTCTTCCGTGTATACCATTACAGTGCCGAATGGCCCTCTCTCTTCCTCCCTTTTCTTACTCTCTACTTCTTTACTTCGCTGTTCCATTTTCGGAACTTTCAACAGCGGAGTTGGTGCGTTCTTTCTCTCGCTCCCTCCCTCATTCAACATTGCGAGCCTGACTTTCATTGTGTATTGAAAACTGATTTCGTTTTTAACGGCTGGGGGAGAAACATTGACACCCTGATTTCGTTTTCAAACTCCCTCCCTAATTTCGTTTTTAATGGCCGTTGAAACCCTGATTTTGTTTTCAATCTCCCTCCCTGATTTCGTTTTTTATGGCTGAGAAAAAAACTTTGAAACCCAGATTTCATTTTTTTATTTTTCCAACGATTTCGTTTTTTTATTTTCTAGCGATTTTGTATTTATGTTTGCATGGAAGGTTCACACTCAATAATGTATATGCATGTATGGTTATTCCAAGCAAAGCAACCAGACCACATTTGTGTTGTATTCTTCACTTGATTCCCTTCTGTATTTTGTGAAATTATAATCTATTGATCTGATGACTAGTAGTTTTTGTGATAACACCTAATTACGATGTTCTTTAAATGGGTATGCATTTGCTACAAATTTATGGTTTTTGCTGTTGCTATTTCTTATTGCTATGGCCGAATATTTGTTGGTCTGAAACGCTGATTTCGTTTTCAAACTCCCTCTGAGGGAGAAACTTTGAAATCCTGATTTCGTTTTTTATGGCTAAGGAAAAAATTTTGAAACCCAAATTTCATTTTTTTTATTTTTCTAGCGATTTCGTTTTTATGTTCGCATGGAAGGTTCACACTGAATAATGTGTATGCATGCAGGGTTATTCCAAGTAGAGCAACCAGACCCCATTAGTGTTGTACTTTGAGTAAAAACGAACCACTCCAATGAATCTAGACTAAGTGAACACTTGGTTAAAGGAAAAGGTATAATTTGATAAATGGTAAAATAGTCTTGAAAATT
This sequence comes from Arctostaphylos glauca, assembly GCA_019985065.2. NCBI lineage: Eukaryota > Viridiplantae > Streptophyta > Magnoliopsida > Ericales > Ericaceae > Arctostaphylos > Arctostaphylos glauca. The sequence goes on from JAHSPW020000007.1 coordinate 16,251,762, forward strand.
TAGGTGAAAAATAGACAGACAAATTGTACTTTTTTTTAATAATTTAAGGGATCGAAAAATAGACAGACAAATTGTAATTTTTTTAATAATTTAAGGGTTCGACCCCTAAATTTTCAAGACTATTTTACCACTGTCAAATTATACATTTTCCTTTAACCAAAATAGGAAAACGAAATTGCTGGAAAAATAAAAAAAGAAAATCTGGGTTTCAAAGTTTCTCCCTCGGCCATAAAAAACGAAATCAGAGGAGTTGAAAACGAAGTCAGGATTTCAAAGTTTCTCCCTCAGTCATAAAAAAATGAAATCGGGGAGGGAGATGAAAACAAAATCAGGGTTTCAATAGCTATTAAAAACAAAATCATGGAGGGAGTTTGAAAACGAAATCAGTGTTTCAGACCAACAAATATTCGGCCATAGCAGTAAGAAATAGCAACAGCAAAACCAGAAATGTGTAGCAAATGCATACCCATTTAAAAAACATCGTAATTAGGTGTTATAACAAAAACTACCAGTCATCAGATCAATAACTTATAATTTCACAAAATACAGAAGGGAATCAGGTTCAAGAATACAACATAAATGTGGTCTGGTTGCTCTGCTTGGAATAACCCTGCATGCATACACATCATTCAGTGTGAACCTTCCATGCGAACATAAATACGAAATCGCTAGAAAATAAAAAAACGAAATCGTTGGAAAAATAAAAAAATGAAATCTGGGTTTCAAAGTTTCTCCCTCAACCATAAAAAACGAAATCAGGGAAGGAGATTGAAAACAAAATCAGGGTTTCAGCAGCCATTAAAAACGAAATTAGGGAGGGAGTTTGAAAACGAAATCAGGGTTTCAATGTTTCTCCCTCAGCCATTAAAAACGAAATCAGGTTTCAATACACAATGAAAATCAGGCTCGCAATGTTGAATGAGGGAGGGAGGGAGAGAAAGAACGCACCAACTCCGCTGTTGAAAGTTCCAAAAATGGAACACTGAAGAAAAGTAGAGTAAGAAAGGGGAGGAAGAGAGAGGGCCATTCGGTGCTGTAACGGTATACACAAAAGAGAGTGATCTCTACACGGAAGAGAGTGATCTCTACTAAATCATTGTCATAAGCAAGAGATGAACAGATTCAACAAGGATTCCTACATTTTGTCCTTCGGTGTGCGTTAATAATGCCTACACGAGATCAAAGATACACAGTTTTTGGTCACCTAAGGTTAAGGTATATCGACTGATGCAACTGTTTTGCATAAATCTTCATGGGTGACTGAGAATAAATGACAAGGCCCTAAACAACACGGTCAGAGTCAGTTTATTCACTTTTTTACAATTTAGATCATAAACATCCAGATGCAAGCAAACACATCTAGCAGCCTCACGTATTAATGTCCAACATGTTTCGGACATGGACGCAACACTCTAATCTCAGAAATGGACAGGACATACCTTAATAGGTGTCTGAGTTTTTACAGGAATGTTTAGTCGGAAACTATACAATGTCTTGGGGACACTCAAATGACATGTTGGGGACACATGGAAAGGCACACGTGCAATTTTTAAAAGTTGGCCCAAAGTCTAAATTTCTTTGGATTTTTATTTTATGCATAGTTATATAATAACGGTAGATCTGAATTGTCATTACGGGAATACAATTTCTGGTGTCTTACCTTAACTTGAAAGAAAAAATGTTTACGACTTCTACAGAAATTCCTACACTCTATCTATGAACCTAATATGTATAGTGACATGTCCCTAAAATGTCCAAGTCCTAGTTTTCGGACAAATGACTTGTCCGCGTGTCCGTGTCCACATCAGTGCTTCTTAGCTAGTATGATATTGTCAGGTCAAAGAACCAATAAGACCCCTGTTGAATGAAGAAGTTTCAGACACAAAGAAGCTAAAACCTTATCTAAGCACAACATAAGCTTGCTTCAGTCTTAGCCATGTATACATGTGATTTGGAAAATCCTATGCTATTAGCAAAAGTGGATTCTAACATCCACAATCAAGGATATCACACCCTTCAAAAAAACTCCCACATATATCAGATGTAACATGCAGAAGCAAAAGAATTACCAGAGCACCACCAACAATATGAGTTGAATTTCCAGCATAAACAGCAACTCTACTATGACCCACTGTCATTATTGCATCCAGTGTCTCCCTAATTAGATAGACAAAGAGAGGTTAGAACATAACAGTAATGTGCAAGATGTGATCGTGGATTCAACGAGCAGCCATAACCCACGAATTAAGAGTTGCATCCAGATCAAGGGAATATGCCTTCGATATAAACAGTCAATTCAGATCAAGGGAAAATGGCATCTTTCGCTCTCTTTTCAGTCAATTCAAGGGCACCAGCGATAATAGTAGTCCCATCATGTGTTAAGTCTCTGCCTAATAAGTGAAAAGAATATGCATCAGAATTCACCTTTTTATCGGAACTACAAGTCATAAGGTTGATCATCTGTTTATAGAACAGTCTCAACAGATGAAACAGAAAAAAAAAAAAAAAAAGGAATACTTTTAATGAGAATCAAAGAAAAACACACTACCTCATTGCCATGAAAATTCACAAATGTCTCAAGTTCTGCTCTGCGTAGAAGAACAGCAGGTCCCTTACCCAGCATCCAGTCCAAAACCTAAGTATAAGGTTAACCGACAGAGGATGATGAGAGGAAGACTTACTAGTTACTAGCTCAACCAAGAAAAAAAAAGAAACAACAACCGTTTCGTCTCAACTTAACAGTCAAGGAATGAGGAAGAACAAGAAAAATATAACTCACATGCATTACACATTCCAGATTACATGCAAAAAAAAAGGAAGGAAAAGATTAGAACCAAAAGAAAAAATGCTCAACTCCACTCAATTAAATATTTTATTGCAACCTTTGATACATGCAAGTTTTAATTTCTACCTTTTTCCTCATTTCCAACAATCACAAATAGAAAATAAGAAATTCAACTTTCCATTCAATTCATATGAAAAGACTCCACACCCATGCCGAAGCAAACACAGATATAGAAGTTCTAACTCATAAACATACTAGGCATATCAATTATTCGTTACTGGTTTAAGCATCTGTGCCTTACTAATAGGATAAGCAACAGGTAAGAACGCCCAGAGTAGAACACGGAAGAAAGGTGCCAAAGTGGACCCAACTTTCAAGCCATAATGGGTACAAATTGCTTGGGGCAAGATCTACAATCAGACATAAACGACGATCACAAGACAGGCTCAAAAACAAAACCACGGCCAAATTATTTTCTTAATAGATCACCTTTCCGAACATGAGGATGAGAGTAACTGATATGAAGACTGCTGCCGACGAAGGCACAAGCCTATCCAAGAATATGGGAAGAGACTACATGGTATAAAATAGAGAGTCAAACAATAATATTCCAAGAGCATGAAACAACTAGTAACTATTGGTCAACTGAATGAATTTTCATAAACCTCCATTGCCAAAGAGTTTCCAATCAATAATGTACACAGCAAAAGGTGCTGGTTCTTCACAACTGAAAATATCTTAGCTGCAGACAACAAAGCAGATTACTTCAGATCAATGATAAAAGAGAGAATATACATATTTCTTGGCTATTCAGGTTTCTCTAATGCAAAATTTTCTTCTTCCTTTTTTCACTGAGTAAATAAGAATCTCTAATAAAAGGACACAACGGAGCACACACATATAAGTACACCAACAAAAAAGGGGAATGTATATACAAAACTACAACTTATAAACCCTCACAAAGTATCACTGAACAAATTTTGGCTTAGTTTCTGCAGATTCAACGTCATGGTTGGAGGGAGAGCCACCAGCAAGTTATGAATCAAGTTGGCACTCCTTAGTTGCACGCATCGCAAACTGATTGGATCTATCTACTAATTCAATATTATGCAACTTCTCTAATGCATTCTTGGGACAGCTCCAGCCCTTACCTTTTCTACCCATATCTACTCCCTCTTCACTACTTTACTCAGGATGTGTTTGGTTGCTTGTTTGGGAATTTTTTTCCCAAACAAGTTTCTGGAAAAAAATTTCCATACTTTTTTTACTTTTTTTCCAAACAACTTCATCTCTCTATAAAAGAAGAGAGAGAAAGAGACACCTCGAAAACGTCGAAAAAAATTAACGCCCAGATTTTTTCTAAAACACTTACACCAAACAACATCTCAGAGTTTTTTCCCCCAAAAATTGTTTCAGAAACACTCAACCGAACATACCCTCAATTACATCTCGAAATCAATTTTACTCATTTCTTAAATCGAGGGAAATTTCATATATTTTTCAAAGAAATCAAGGGCGATGATCTGACCCCTAAATTTTCAAGACTATTTTACCATTTGTCAAATTATACCTTTTCCTTTAACCAAGTGTTCCCTTACAATCGGTTTCACTTAGTCTAGCCCAGGGCCCCCAAAAAAAGATGGGGAACCGGCAACTCCAACGATCTCAACCTGGTTCGATTTTTTTCATCAAGATTGGTGTTAAGTCTGCCGAAAACAAAAGGTCGAAGTAATTTCTTATATAAAGAAAGATGTGGGGCTGTTGGGTTTGGATCGAAATGGAATCCCCAAAAACATGGGCTGGAGTATTAGACTTGTTCCGTTGCGAGGATACTAAAATCCGAGTAGATTCATTGGAGTGCATCGTTTTTACTCAAAAGTACAGTATGAAGTCAATCTGTAACCTAAACTGGGATAGTTCAAAGCTGGTTCAAAACTCAGTTCGGGTCAGTCTCGGAATCAGCACAAATTAGGGCCCAAAAACATCATCACTCCTTAATTTAGACTTCCTTCTACCAACTCTCAAAATGTAAACCATTAACGTCAGCCGCAACTTTAATTCACAACTCAATGAGCTATCCCAACCCTGAACTCATGAGTTTTTCACGTAATATGACACTTTATAGGTTTTGTTCTCTACAGCAATTTCACCCTTAAATACCAAATTCTCTATATAACAGAACTGAAGCCAGTTCGAACCCCAAATCAGAATTGCTATATAATTAGTACGTATAGCTATAGTCATGCATGTATATTCGCATATAACTACACTAGTGGATGACCATGTCCGAAGAAACGTTTTTTTTTAGCATTTTAACTTCTATCAGGTTCAAGCGAAAAATTATTCTAGGTTGTCTCAAAGTGTATTTGTCTATTCTTCCTCTACACTCATTCTCAACTCTTCTTTCTAGATTACAACTCTAGATTATCATTCCTACTTCACCATCTATTCCGTGGAGAAATGGAAGTTAAAATATATCAGATGTTACATATTGCCCAATAACATAAAACTAAACCCATAGATCCCATAGAATTAGTCTTTTATAAGTCAAACTTACTGTCTTATTAGTACTCTCCAAAAAAAAAATGCAATTTATCTAAGACACCTATTAACCATAATGCAAATCACAGTAAAATTAGATAAAGAAAATGGTAAGACCCTAGCTGCACTTTCAAACTTCATGTATAAAACCCAAGTCAAAAATATTTAGTTGAGAAAGTACATGTTAAACTAAATATTTAACATGTAGTGCAAATGCCAAATGTTATTTTTGTTGATCTTATTACAAATTTAAGAGATTCCTTCCTCAAGCATTATATGTAAGATGCTAGTATCTAGTCTCCATACGTGTGTACCATATGTGTACTTTTGAGTGTCCCCATGTCCAATACAAATACGAGAACCTCCTAGAAATGTCCATGCTTCATAGTATATCACAGTTGATGTCTAAACCAAGTTAGCATAAAAACTCCGAGTAAATCGCCATATCCATGCCCGAAATGCAGGAGACACCCCCAAATGGTGTGTCCATTAGTTTTTTTTTTTTGTTTGGAAGGAAAACTAACAGTTTAATATAGACACCAAGATCAATCAATTCTAGACTAAAACTGAAACACACAGTTAAGATAGAAAATACTGAGCATGGCTTAATGAAGCAAATGCATACCTCCATCAATAATCTCACTAAAGTGTTAAGTCAAAACATATAAATACCTCTTCTTTGGCCATCATTCTTTCTTTTCTTAAGTAAACAAATGTATCTAAGTGATCATTTGGCTCATTGGCTGTCAAATAGTATATAAATAAAGATCCTAGAAGAGTACACGTAAATAAATTGTCATTAAAGGAGCTATCTTGACAACAGCTATAGACAGAAACTCAAGTTGGAGGAATACTAATGAAAGAACAAATAAAACATAGCAGTCCAGATAGCTACAACGCCAACTAAGGCTCGCACAATTTTAATTCCCAACCTAGTGACTATCATAAAAATAAAAATTTAGGTTGGAGGAATTGTTCTTTCAATAACCTTCAAGCAAGGTTCATATAATCAATTTCAGTAAGTGAATTTAAAAAAATATTATAATTTACAAAATCAGCGATATCTAATTTCAAATGAACCAAATACTAACAGTGAACAAAAAAATAGAAATATAGAATCAAATGACTTTTGTAATAAAACTTTATTTTTTTAGAAACAACCAGTGAGTCTCATAATTAATTAACCAATCATATTCACATCCATGTACAAATAGTGTTTGCCCAACAACTAACCAATGATCTGAAGTATTACCGTATGAAAATCCTATTTAATGGACACTACGCGTGGTCTATACCCTACGTGTCCACGTGTCCTCCCTAAATGCACGACGCAAGACATTTTAAAAAAAAATAGCCTAAATGAGATATCATTTGTCGTTAAATGAGATACATGCATCTAATCAATTTTATTAAGTAAATTTAGAAAATACATTCTTTCACAACAACTAATGAAAATAAAGTTCTGTAAATCCAGTAAATACATTACTCATGAAACAAACAATAAAATAACAACCAACACTTATATGATACCCAAGTACAATATTCTTTGTCCAGAATCATTGGCATAATAAATTCCTCTCTGTCTTCATTTTCAATGAGAGGTTCCAAAATATGCAGAGCACTATTCCTTTGCAGCTTCACTTCAGTTCCATTATTAAAAAATCTTTGTGCCTAGGCAATTTGCACAGCTTTGAATACAAAAAACTAACAGGATGCAACCAGTTTAGAAAACAATTTTCTTCATGAAAAAAGTTCCCTATTAAAAATGAGAAGAAAAAATAACCCTTCGATGGTTATGGAAAGAAAGAACACATCTTACCCATTCAGTACTTGTCTCTACTTTTATGGTGACCATTGCTTCTTTGCATCTCCCTATCTAGACTCCCGTCTATTTCGCAGTCTCTTTCTCAATCCCAGCCCCTTTTCTTATCGAATTCTTGCCCATTGTCCTCCCCATCTTTGTCTTGACCTCGATCTCCATCTCTGTCCATCAAACGATGTATGTGTTGTTCGATGAAGATCGTGTCCACGGTCATATCCTCTTTCCTCGCGATCTCTGAATTGTCTCTGTTTCTATCCCAGTACCAGTCCTCATCACAATCATACGTCTACATATTAAATGTAAAAAATATTGAAAATAAATAGAAACCAATATCTGCTTTGTGATCCGTATAAAATGTCAAATACAGGAAATCCTACATAGACTACACTATCTGAGTGGTGTCAATAAAACTTCAAAGAGAAAGAGAGATTACCCTAACGTTCATGTAATTGATGGCATCCACTGCAGATCGAGGATTTGTAAAAGTAACAAAGCCATAGCATATCCACCAACCTTGTGGTCATTAACTATCTGAAAGTCGACTTTGTTGATGCATAAGATACGATTTCCTATCTCCCACCAGATAAATTCTAGAACGATAAGATTAACAGCTGACGAAACAGTAAATAAATACTGACTGCTACAAAAAAAAAAAAAAGCATTATAAGACTAATGCGATCATTGTCGTGCTAGCTACAATATAAAAAACAAAATGCCCATCAATGATGAGAACGAACCCAAATGAAGAATAAATGTATTCTCAATCAAGCAATATAACTAATGAGTTCTGTAAAGCACAAATGTATACAGTATGTCCCATAAAATCAGTTCCTCAATCATCGCATATTGGTTGAAAGCTTTTAAATAGAATGCTCCAACCGTATTTCATTATAAAGTGACAAAAGGGAAATTAATGAAGTGAAAGTTTCCTTCACCTATTTAGTGAAAATTATGGTTCTCCCTTGATTTCATACCAATTTGATAAAATGGCTGCAACCCATTTTTGGTCCATCTTTTATCCATTCAATTACGAAGAAAGATTTGGTCCTTCAATTACGAAGAAAAATTATGGTTCTGCCTCGTGAGTTTAATCCCATTTCTGTTAATACCAAAGTGCTGTTTGGTTTTTTTTTTTTTTTTTTGTACAATCTTTCTCAGACCCAAATGTGGCAATTGGCATAGATTACCAACGACAATCAATCGCTAATTAGAAATAGGCAAGTGTGTCCATTCGCGGAAGTAATGACAGAAACATTACTTGAAACCCTAGGCAAAGCTAAACCCTAAACACAGAAACAAACATAAATAAAATCCTGCATACACCATCTTTTATCCATTCAATTACGAAGAAAGATTTGGTCGTTCAACGAAGAAAAATTATAGTTCTGCCTCGTGAGTTTAATCCCAATTCTGTTAATACCAAAGTGCTGTTCGTTTTTTTTTTTGTACAATCTTTCTCGAGAATCAATCGCTGATTAGAAATAGGCAAGTGTGTCCATTCGCGGAAGTAATGACAGAAACGTTACCTGAAACCCTAGGCAGAGCTAAACCCTAAACACAGAAACAAACATAAATAAAATCCTGCATACAGACAACATATAGGGAGAGAGGGAGAGAGAGAAGAGAGAGACCTTTGCGGCAACAACGTGACCATAAAGATCGAAGACTCTGCGAAGGCTTTCTTCGTCTGCTTGGCATCCCAGTGGGTCCACATGCTGACAATGCGCAGACAACTGTAACTTGATTCGGCCTATTTCCACGATCCTTTCCTTCCAATGAAGCAACGACCATTCTCCTAAACAGAGAAATTGCCTCCGAAAACAGTCCATTCTGAGTGCACCCAGCAATAACAGCATTCCAAGACGGCACGTCCCTCTCGGGCATTTTTCCAAACAGAAGCACAGCATTACCCATGTCCCCAAGTCTCGTATACCCAGAAACCATAGCCGTCCACGACACAACATTCTTATCTGTCATTTCGTCAAACAGCCGACGTGCCGTCGCAAGATCAGAACAAAACCTAGCGTAGGAATCTAAAAGAGCAGTTTGCACAACTGGGTATATCTCAAAACCCGATTTCACAATCTGGGTATGCACCAATTCAGTCCCGCGTGACTCCATATCGTCACACCCTTTTGTTTGGAAAGGAGAAGAAGTCTTGGAAGAAGCCTCAATCAACCAGGTTGCAGAGCCGCTGCAGCCTTCTTCCTGTTTGAGGCTTGATTTCTGCAGGTTTAGAGAGGGAGAGACAGAGAGAGAGACAGAGATTTGATTTTTGAATTTTGAATTAGAGTAGATGAGTGTGGCAAACATTTCATGGGTGAAACGCTTAAACGGCACATTGGGAAAATCTGAGATAAAAATTGCACACGGTAAACCTAAGAACTTGGATCAAATCTGATCTAACGGTTGTTATGAAAATGTGTTGTAATAACCATTGGATTGATTCGATTCAGACTGTTGATCAAAACATGTGGAGTCAACACTGTTTTAAAATATATTATAAATTACCGGATTGCCCGTACCTGAAGGCAGTTGACCGAACATTAAAAAATAAGATTTTTTAGCATATTACCCGTGCCTACGGCACTACGAACGAAATTAAACCATTAAAATCAAATCCGTGCAAAAAATGGATATACTTCTATACAAAATTCAATTAGCATGTTGCATTTATAGGATCACAATTCAACTATTACCCTAATAAATTCAATTAGCATGTTGCTTTGTGGATGATACAATCCATGTAAAACCATAACATAAAAAAGTTTAACTCGCTTTATAGTTTAATTCTATTATTAGGTAGTTGAGCTAGTGTTAAACTCATTCATAGATGTAACAAAATAAAGAGTGCTACACATATGTCATTGTTTTGCAAGGTTGGAAAATATTTTGTAAAAAATAGTTTGAGTTACGTATACGTACAGCATTTTCTGCATCTTTCAACCGGAAAAAGATCAAACCAACATACATGTACCAATATATTCATAACCAATATATGTGTACACGTGTATATTTTTCTTCAGTGTAGAAAATCATATCAACCAAATGCTTAAAATAAGGGGTAAAGGGGGAAAAAAATTCGGATCTCAACAAATGATGAACTAAACAAAGTTGGGCTTCCAAGGGCTAATGAGGTTTATTGATGAAAAGCTCTCTTTAGCTCAATTTATCTTTGGACATCAAAAGAAGCCTTCAAAATCTACTTCTATTTCGTTCTGAATCGACTCTGAAAAAGCCTTCAAATGAGTTCATGAATGTGAGTGAATCGGCCATTGGATCAGGGCAACCCAGTTTATTTTATTTTTTGGGGTTAATCTCAACCTTCGGATCACATTGATTTTGACCGTTGTTTTGAAAATATGTTTTTAACCACAGCCATTGGATCGAAACAATCTAGACCATTGGATCATGAATGTGTGGAGTCCACACCGTTGTGATTTGTATAATAGATATAGACGTATACATACATATATGTGCGTATATGTGTATAGATATATATAGAGAGAGAGAGAGAGAGTACAGGCATGCAAGCGATCTTTGGGACATCCGGCCTTCACAAGGACTTCGAGGTCAACGAGGCAAAGAGACTTGAAGTGCAATTATTATTGCGCTTTGATATTTCAGTGTTCTGACTCTAATATTGGAGTGCTTTTACGTTGGAAACAATCTGTTGGTGCTAATTGGCCATTCTTTCTGTAGGAGATTGAAGCGATTCAAGCGGAAGAATATTCGCAACCCCCACAATTTCTCTTTTCTTAATTTTAATACAATGCGTAAATGCTAGAAAATTGCATGTTTTATGCCAAAATATATTGGCGCATCAACAACTCTCCTTAGTAAACGTATCTTTTTTTACCATATGATATCAATATTAACATAAACTTGTAATATGCACGGGACATTCATAAGCACACATTCCAAAGTGCAACCTAATTAATGCTATTCAAGATATTAGTTTTATGAAACAATTTTATGCCTCCCAAAAATAATTTTAATGCTCAAAGTGGACACACAATAAAAAGGCATAAAAATGAGGATCAAAGAAATTGACTAACCTATTATTGTTGGGAAGAATGATTTTTAATTCTTGTTGCCATTGAGCAACGGAACAAAAAACTTGAAGTTTTCCAAATATACATGAGGCGGAAATATGTGTAGAGTTTGCTTGGTAATTCACAATAACATGATGAAAGGTATATTTATTAACTGAAAAGTCTCTGTAAGGTTTAGTATTTTTATGTCAAAACTTTATTCTGAACAATCTCATTCTCTAAATTCCACAATATTCAATCTAGAAGGTGGTCTATATGAACTAAATATATAGTCTATCTTTCTCCTTTTCACGTTTTCATTGAATTTTTTTTACTGTTTGAATTTCACACCTACTTCGCAAAGAAGATTCAGCAATCAACATGGAAAAAGCGATGATAGGAGGAGAGATAGAGTTTAATTACCTTAGATCAAAGAAAATCAGAAGGAAATATAGCGCAATGAATTGGTGCGATTTTGGCAATGACTTTTAATTTGAAATATGAACATTCTCAACATATTAATGAAATTATTTGCGGAAATTTATAATTGTTTGATTTAACGAGTTATTTGAGTGACTCTTTAAATAATTGTAATACAACCTCACAATCCTAATTTTCCTACCCTAACTGATTACTTGCAACAGAATTGACTTACGGAAAGTGTTCCGTGCATATGAGTTACTCTCTAATTGGAACCTAAATCTCTAATCATTTTAATTGCTTGATTTAAGGAAAATTCACAACCCTAACTTACTATAATTATTTTGATGAATTTTCGAACTACTATAATTATGTCAATTTCTATGCAAGAGTTACTCTCTAATTATTTTCACATTATTTCAGAATATTTCAAAACTTAGTTTTCAAATCCATAATTGATTTAAGGAAATCTTTAACTAATGGCATATTTTTTAATAAATGTTTTTCTTTTAAGGAGCATATCTTTATTCCAAAACTCATAATATTAGCAAGCAAAATATAATATTCACTCGGCATATTATTCATTTTAAACCCAAAAATACCATAAAATACCGGAAGATACCATCAAAAAAATTCTTAAAATACAAAACGTAAAAGAAATAGAGATATTCGAGTGCCAAGGCAACCCTTACGAAAAATTGTCCTGTCATAATATACAGTACTGGCAAAATCCCATGCTATGCACGGGGCCTGTAAAATAAAATGAGAAATATTTTATCATGTCAATCTATGTTTTTCTTAAAAATTTTAATAGTTAATAAAATCTTACCACAATAATGCAATATGGAACACGTCATGTTCATAGCATGTGCAACTTGAAACATCTTCAATATCTTATTTTAAACACTATTTTTTAGTGAAATATTAAAAATTAATATTTTAATAACTAAATTAATTTGATCAATTATTCATTCAACTCAACTTTAGAAAAATAAAAATAAAATATAACAGTTCAAGAATTGTTATAGTTTAAAGTAAACAAGAATAATTTTCAAAAGAGAGATTGTCTAATTTCAAATCAATTTATCCATCATTTTACCATAAAAATAGTCTCAATATTTTTATTGAATAGAATAACAAAATAAAAAATTTATAAAATTAGTTAATGCAATATTTATCTACCTATACTACAATCTAGAAAAAGAAATTCAATCTAATATTTAAAAATCCGTAAAAGATAAATATATATATATATATATATATATATATATATATATATATATATAATATCTATTAATTGAATTTATATTACTTAAAAATAAATTATCAATTACCTTCTTAAAGCCTAGCCAAGAAGCATATACAAATTTCAATTATGATACTATTCAATACTTATAAAATTATGAATAATCCATGGCATAATTAAGTTTTTTATCCAATTTAACTTCAAGAGGCGAGTATGAATGCAAGTAAAATTTAGTGATCTGCATATTATCCAACTCAATCTGCCGTATAAATATTACAAAGATAATTTACCCATTTAATAAAATTTAAATATACTTAGTATAATTCTTCAGTTTCGTTGCTTTCATCCTTTACATTATGTGACATCTTTTTATATCTTTTTTCCAAATTTTAAAAATTAAAAAGTCTAAAGAAATAATTCTTTTTTAATCTTTTATCTTACCATTTTACCTTATTTGGATTTATTTTTAATAGTCAATCTACTTAATTGACCAAATTAAAACCATCTAAAGATTGAACTTGTCGATTCTAAAGATAAGTAATCTTACAGCGGTTAAAAAAATATACGTGCCTAGGATGAGTTGATTAATATGTAGCCTCAACTCACTCAATCTAATCAAGACACATTCTTACGATGATAGTGCAGTCGATTAACAATCTCATAAATAATAGCAAACATTTTGTTGTTTTTTTATAAATGAGATATGATTATATATATTTATTTATTTTATAAGATGTTGTTTACCAAAAAAAAATCTATATAAGAATATGTCTGTTTATTTGTACTTTTATTTTGAAAATCAATCTCTGCGTAATTTCTTAAAATATTATACTTAATTGCATAAAAATAAAAACTACATGTGTAGATAGAGATAAGTAAAGAAAGTTATGGAAATAAAAATATTATATATGAAATATGACAAGCTTTTGAATTTGAATTAAAAAAGATTAAAACAATATTTTTGTTAGTGTAAGGTAATATGTAGTACTTAAAAAATTTGACCACAAATCAATCAACTTTTGATACTTGTCGCACTCAGAGCGACTCTCACGAAAAATTACCCTGCAATAATTATATATAGTTGTAGTAGGGCGGAATAATCATTAATTGGGCCCCCGGCCCATGATCAGCCGCATCATATTCAGGGGCTCCGCGAAGCCCAAACTTACCTGGGATTGGGCCAAACAACCTATCGGCCGGAGCCTTTGCTCGGCCGTTCCGAACGGGTTTTGGTACTCGGCCTTGTCGAACAGTTGAATCACAATCCGCACCTATCTTCGGCCAGAATCCCCTTTGGCGGCTTCTTGACCAGGTCGTCTCAGAGACACCCGGTATTTCGGTTTTCAAAGCACGAACACACGTTCTCCGCTTTCTAAGGGACGTGCGAGCACACCCTTCCGATCCGCTTGGGCGTGGGACACGTGACAACGTTCCCGCACTCTTCGGACCACGTCCTACATACTGGGCCGAACATACCGGCAACGGTTGGATTCCTACTCTATAAATATCTCAGCCGCACTCCTACTACAGGTACATGCATACTCACGCTTAGAGCTTACTTTCAAATTGCTTTCATTCTTTCAGAGAGCTAACTTGATCGTCGGAGTGCCCACCGGAGATCCAACCTCCCCCCGGTGTGCACTAACTTAGTATTGAGTGTTTTGCAGATCATCGGAGAAGATCCAATTCTACAACCCGAGAAGTCAAGAGTGGATTCCAGACTCCACAATTTGGCGACCACAGTGGGAGATCCTTCTGACTTCTCATCCTCAAACCCTCACAGAAAAGCTTTACCAGAATCAACAATGGTGATCACCGGAACTGAACCTTCAGTCCTACCAGCCATTCCACCCCCTCCCCCTGCTGACCTGAGGGACAGAGCGTATGTCGAGCGCCTGAAGGCTCGACTGGCAGAACGAGATCAGCTACTTCACATGGTCAGAGAGGAGATTGCGCAACTCAAAGTTGCCATCAAACCTAACCAGAATGGCGAGACATCGCAGGCTCGGCGACGAAGGCGCCGCAGGACACGCTCTCCGGAGCGAAGAGAAAGGAATAAGCGTCCGGCCCTCGAACGACTAGGAGTCGAAACCGAGGTTGACGTGATCAACGAGACACGGGGCCAGGGACGAACCCGAACCGCACCATCTGAAAACTGTTCGGATGCCGAACGAGGAGCGCGGAGGGTCTCAGTTCACAGAAGGTTGGGAGCTCAGCCAGTGAGTAGCACCCAGTCGTACTCCCCTCCGACAACACCTTCGGACGACACACCGACCCATGAAACTCAAATGGATCGGAGGTATGGCGGCCGAAGGGATCAATCCCCATCAAGACATCAAAACTATCGAGGGCGTTCCCCTCGGTATCACAGTGGGCAAGACCTCAGACCACAACTCATGGCTAGAAGGGGGGAAGGGCCGAACAGAGGCCTCGGCCAGCACGTTCACAGTGCGATATCATCCACGACCAGCTCATCTCCTCTCCCTTTACCAGGGAGATAGACGGAGTGCGTCCACCGCGTGGCTTCAATCCCCCAAAGTTCAGTAAGTATGATCCCAAGACCGATGCCTACTTGCACTTGGTGCACTTTCGGCAGATGATGTCCCTCTACAACACCGACGACGCTTTGATGTGCAAGCTGTTCCCTTCCAGCTTGGGAGAACTAGGGCTCCTTTGGTTGGATAAATTGCCGAAGGGTTCCATCCCATCTTTCAAGGACCTGTCCCTTGCTTTCCTGGCTCGGTTCGTCACCAGCAGCAGGCAGAAGAAAGGCGTAGACTCACTCCTTGCGCTGCGGAAGTCAGCATTGAGGTGTTCGCATGGACTCCGTATGAGATGCCGGGCATCGATCCAGATTTTATCTGTCACTCCCTCAACGTGGACAGATCTCGCCGACCCATCATTCAAAAACCGCGACGGTCGGCCACGATCCATACTGACGCGGTCATCGAGGAAGTAGACCGACTGCTGGAAGCCGGGGCAGTCAAAGAAGTGCAGTACCCCACTTGGTTGGCGAACACTGTCGTCGTAAAGAAGAAGAATGGAAAGTGGCGCGTCTACGTCGACTACACAAATCTGAACGACGCTTGCCCTAAAGACTGCTTTCCAGTGCCGAGGATTGACCGCCTCGTTGACACTACATCTGGGCATGCTCGGTTCAGCTTCATGGACGCCTACCGAGGGTATCATCAGATTGCCATGCACGGCCCCGATATGGAGAAAATCGCCTTCATCAGTCCCCGCGGATTGTATTGTTATAGGGTCATGCCCTTCGGTCTCAAGAACGCGGGGGCCACATACCAACGGATGGTCACAAAAATGTTCGGCAAACAGATCGGAGATACGATGGAGGCCTACATCGACGATATGATGGTCAAGAGCAAATTTGAGGCCGAGCACCTTAAGCACCTGCAGGAGGTGTTCGACATACTGAAAGAGCACAAGCTCCGTCTCAACGTCGACAAATGTGCCTTCGGGGTCGGTTCTGGGAAATTTCTGGGGTACCTTGTCACCAGAAGGGGCATCGAGGCCGACCCGAATCAAATCACTGCAATCAACAATTTAGCGGCGTCGTGCAGTATCAAAGGGGTTCAGAAATTAACAGGAATGGCGGCCGCTTTGAACAGGTTCATCAGCCGATCTTCGGACAAGTGTCGTCCGTTTTTCGCACTACTGAAAAAGTGCAGCCGAGGAGCTTTGAATGGACTCCAGAATGCGATCAGGCGCTCCTGGATTTAAAGGCTTACTTGTCCTCGGCACCACTGCTCTCAACGCCGAAGGATAAGGAACCTCTATTGATTTATCTGGCCGTGTCCCCGCACGCGGTCAGTTCTGTTCTTGTTCGGCAGGATGACCGAGCTCATCTGCCTATCTACTACACCAGCAAGACTTTGGTCAGCGCAGAAACTAGATACCTACCTCTAGAGAAGCTCGCTCTAGTGCTAGTCTCCGCCTCCCGAAAACTCGCACCCTATTTTCAGGCGCACCCCATCACGGTCTTAACGACCCAGCCCTTAAAAAGCCTGTTCCGCAAGGCTGATCTGTCTAACCGAATCTCGAAGTGGGCCGTGGAGTTGGCCAACTTTGACATCCAATACCAGCCGAGGACGGCGATCAAAGGACAGGTGCTGGCTGACTTCATTGCCGAATTTACTCCTGGCACCGAAGCCATAATGCCGAACAGCAGATCTACCGAATCGCCACCCTGGCAACTTCTACACGGCGACTTCTGGTGAATGTTCGTTGACGGCTCTTCCAACACCCATGGTTCAGGAGCCGGGGTCGTCCTGATTTCACCAGAAGGAGTTCTCCATGAAATGGCCATCCGTCTAGAATTCCTTGCCTCGAACAACGAGGCCGAGTACGAAGCCGTATTAGCCGGCCTCCGTTTCGCAGGCGATCTCGATGCAGAGCATATCAAGGCTTACAGTGACTCGCAGTTGGTCGTTCACCAATTGTCCGGAGAATATGAAGCCCCTGACGACCGCATGTCCCGCTACCTCACTACCGTTCAACAAACCAGCCAACGGTTCAGCAGTTTTTCATTGGATCAGATCGCCCGTGAACACAACGCCCATGCCGACGCTTTAGCCGGACTCGCATCGGCAATGGACGCTGGGGGGCAAAGGTCTGTCTCTATCGATGTCCTCCCAAGGCCGAGCATTGAAAAACCTACCGCAGCCGAAGAGGTCAACTGCGTTTCACATGTTCCCAGTTGGATGGATCCCATTGTATCGTACCTACGGGATGAAACCTTACCGGAAGACCGTAGGGAAGCACATAAGATCATCCACAAGGCTGCCCAGTTCTGGCTAGGACCCGAAGGCAAACTGTACCGGAGGGCATATTCGGCACCCTATCTATTGTGCGTGCCCCCGAACCAAATTGGGGCTATACTCCAAGAGTTGCATTCTGGCAGCTGCGGATACCATTCAGGAGGGCGATCACTTGTGCACCGAGCTCTGACCCAAGGATACTGGTGGCCTAACATGAAAAGAGAGGCCGACCTCATGGTCAAAAGCTGTGACCAATGCCAGAGGTTCTCTCCACTCATACACCAGCCGGCCGAACAACTCAACCCCTCGTCCAGCCCATGGCCGTTCGCACAATGGGGACTGGACATAGTTGGCAAATTTCCTGTGGCTCCCGGCGGATTCAAATTTCTGATTACGGCTACCGACTACTTCACAAAATGGGTTGAGGCCGAACCCCTGGTTAGAATTGAGGACAAGGATGTCAAGAGGTTTGTCTGGAGAAATATCATCTCACGATTCGGCATCCCCTACGCCTTCATTTCCGATAATGGTACACAGTTTGTGGGAGATATGTTTACCGACTTTTGTGCCGAGCACCGGATACGGTTCTTCAATTCAACACCATCATATCCCCAGTGCAACGGTCAAGCCGAAGCCTCAAATAAGATCCTTCTCGGCGGTATTAAGAAACGTTTGCTGTCAGCCAAGGGTAGATGGGCCGAGGAACTCTACAGTGTACTCTGGGCCTACCGAACTACACCACGCCGGTCTACAGGACGAACACCATTCTCGTTGGCCTTCGGCATGGAGGCCGTCATCCCACTTGAGGCCGGCCTCCCAACGATGCGGACTCAGGAGTTCAATCCGGAGAATAACGACAAAGCCTTGACAACCATGTTGGATGAGGCCGAAGAACAGAGGGAAACTGCTCGGATTCGAATTGCCGCTTATCAGCAAACGATATCCCAGGGCTATAACGCCAGAGTTCGGCCCATGATCAGCCGCATCATATTCAGGGGCTCCGCGAAGCCCAAACTTACATGGGATTGGGCCGAACAACCTATCGGCCGGAGCCTTTGCTCGGCCGTTCCGAACGGGTTTTGGTACTCGGCCTTGTCGAACAGTTGAATCACAATCCGCACCTATCTTCGGCCAGAATCCCCTTTGGCGGCTTCTTGACCAGGTCGTCTCAGAGACACCCGGTATTTCGGTTTCCAGAGCACGAACACACGTTCTCCGCTTTCTAAGGGACGTGCGAGCACACCCTTCCGATCCGCTTGGGCGTGGGACACGTGGCAACGTTCCCGCACTCTTCGGACCACGTCCTACATACTGGGCCGAACATACCGGCAACGGTTGGATTCCTACTCTATAAATATCCCAGCGGCACTCCTACTACAGGTACATGCATACTCACGCTTAGAGCTTACTTTCAAATTGCTTTCATTCTTTCAGAGAGCTAACTTGATCGTCGGAGTGCCCACCAGAGATCCAACCTCCCCCCGGTGTGCACTAACTTAGTGTTGAGTGTTTTGCAGATCATCGGAGAAGATCCAATTCTACAACCCGAGAAGTCAAGAGTGGATTCCAGACTCCACAATAGTATAGAGTATAGATAAATAAGTGATCTGGAATGAAAATGGGACTTCATGTTTCCTTTGGCAAAAATTAATTGACCCATAAATCATGGAATGTGTTAAGATTTGTTTGATAACTATTTGAGAGTTTAAGATTTTAAATAGTAGGGGTGACCGGGTGAAATCTAGAATTAACCTTTTATAATTAAGTCCCTATTTTGTTCACAATTTTATCAAAATTTTATAAATTATAAACTTTGTTTCATGATGTTTCTACCTACTCAAAACTTAAAAACCCATCTGGAAGAACCATTCTTAGATTTGTTGTTAGTAGCGTAATATGTATCGCATGTAGATCGTTGACTCAATAACTTGTTATAGCCTAATCACATGACTAAGGATCATTTGTGTAGATTTTCAATGTAGAACATGATGCCACAATCTCTTTATCTTTATGACCTCGTGCCCTCACGAGGGGTTTGCTAGGAATTTTCGGACAACCATTCAATTTAGGGAAGCCCTTATGGATATCGGGAAAAATGAATCACAAAATAAAACAGGCAAACAGTCGTGCATAATAAAAAATAAAAACAAAAAATACGAGACGCAAAATATACATGAAAAACCTTAACGCGAGTAAAAAACCATAGGAGGCACATCAGTTCGCTACGAAATAAAATCAAAAGTAAAAGTCTTCTTGCAATCTATTTGAGATCTACGTTTTCTCTCTTCTCTCATCTATTTTCTCTCAAAACTTCATAGCCCTAATTACATGCTAACTGCAATATAAATAGGTGGGCCCTATGGCTGAAATTGCATCCCGTGGGGGCTGTGCTGCCACACCCCTGGGCACAAATCACTATTGAAGGTTGTCGCACCTCAACAGGGTTGAACACTAGAGTCACCACGGGCTAACTCTGAACGAAATTGATCAAAATTCTAGAAACATGATGTGACAACCCAGCTAGACGGTAGTGCTAGCTGTGAGGTCAGCGTCCATGAGATGGAGTCTCAGTGGGACGTCCGGATGGGTGGTCAGGATCCCACATCGCTTGGTGGATGTAAGTTCGGTGGTATTTATAAGATTATGAACCTTCCTTGTACAAGGCCTTTTAAAGTCGTGATGACGCCAACACCAAATGGAACTTCACAGTTAAGCGTGCTCATCCTGGAGCAATTCAGGGATGCGTGACCTATTGGGAAGTCCATAGGGTTTGGGTGACAAAAGCGAACAGTATTGTACAAGGCGGGAGCGGGTCGTTACAAATGGTATCAGAGCCTGCACCAACCGGAAATGTGGGAAATCTCGGCCCCACACGAGGACGTGCGTTGCTAAGTGGGGGAGATTGTGACACCCCAACTAGACGGTAGTGCTAGCTGTGAGGTCAGCGTCCATGAGATGGAGTCTCAGTGGGATGTCCGGATGGGTGGTCAGGATCCCACATCGCTTGGTGGATGTAAGTTCGGTGGTATTTATAAGATTATGAACCTTCCTTGTACAAGGTCTTTTAAAGCTGTGATGGCGCCAACAACAAATGGAACTTCACAGTTAAGCGTGCTCACCCTGGAGCAATTCAGGGATGGGTGACCTACTGGGAAGTCCATAGGGTTTAGGTGACAAAAGCGGATAGTATTGTACAAGGCGGGAGCGGGTCGTTACACATGAAGTTAATTTGTTACACGATGTTTCTACATAGGTTTGATCAAATCAGTAAGAAATTATTATTTATGTTGTTAGTAGGATAATAGCCTATAAGAGGAAGTATATACCTAATTGGCACCTGAATGGACGATAATTAATCATATATTACTTTAAACCCAAAGAAACCTATGTTGGTGCAAAATCTGGAATCTTCGTAAAATGAACAGTATGATGAACCTGTTTCGAGGCGGTTACAAATGTTGCTTTCCAAAAAATAGTGTTCACCCCCACCAGTTGGTGTGGATCGGGTTACAGAGAATATGTTTCAAAGATACAACGAAGTCCAATCGAAAGATTTTCTGTCTTCGTCCGCACAAACGAAGGACAGAAAGAATACCGAGTTAAAAAATTAAAAACAAATGAACCAAGGTACTGTTAAAATTCATTCTACGAAGTAACGAATTAACAATACAAGAAAACAATTTCTGGAGTGAGAAAGTTTTTTTTGATTAATTCAGTGTGTTCAATGGCTGTGATTTGGACTCTATTTATAGGCCCAAATGCACCCAATCGCGTAGGGTTGTTCTTGTTTGCATATGGACACGCTCACACCCAATCGGTTCACCCGAACGGGTATGAATCATGGGTCGCGTCCAATCCAACGGGCACACCCTGTGTGACTCAACTACCACACGTACGCAACGCGTGTGCCACGTAAGCGCCACCTTACTACCAAGTCGCAATAAGAAAGGAAGCCTCGTGCCGACGTGCAAAGTGCAAAGTGCAAAGTGCGCAACATTGTAGCCACACAGCCCACTGCCACGCTCACGCACACGAGTGCGAGTGTGTGGGTTTGTGCAAAGCACACCAACTTCGCCGATTTAAATTGCGAAGCACCTATGAGACAAGTCACTTTAGAACTAAGTTATTAAAGTGAACTTGATAGGTATGTTCCCTTATATAAACCATTTAACTTTTTTCCACCTAAACAATGTGGGACAAACCTCTAAACTCTAAAAGAAGCTTTCTCAAGCATAAATTTTATCACCCAACTAGAAACCCATTTTATTTTGATAATTTCAACAACCTAATGGGAAATATACAAAATTAAAGAAAACGTTTTTGCTTGTTATGGTGCGAATGCTACAATTTTTGCACATGAAAAGCAAATACGAGGCAGATCTCATGCTTTCTAGTGCTTTTGTTTTTTGCAATACTTCATTATTATTTTAGGAGTTATAGTTATGTTGACTATTGAGATTTGTTGGTAGAGAAGGTTGGACTGGAGAGAGAAGATTATGAGAGGGATTTGAAAATATTATACAAGGTTAGGAATAGAGGAAGGGTATTGATGGATTTCCGAAAAAAGAAAGACTAAAAGATAATTAACCTCAGCCTTGAATTAGGATGAGTACATATATCTCCCGCACAACTCTTTCAATTAAGACCCCACCATATCCTGTAATTATTTACACTTAATTAAATTCAAAAAATATGTGCAACCTAGTTAAGTTATATTAGGACATATCTGTTGGGGTCCACCCCTAGTGGGTGGAAGGGCATTTTTGTCTATCTCTTTTTTGTAAGGATTGTAACCCTACTCTTGTGGTATAAAAGGGTAGGGATAATTTTTGTGGAGGGTGGAGTGGGAGAGAGACACAAAAGAGGTGGAGAGTGTGAGAGGGTTTTTTGTAACTATTATAGTGGAGATAGTAGTGAAATTTTCCCTTCTCATTTGTGTGTGTTTTTCTCTCATTACAATGGCTTGATTGAGGTTGTGTGTTTGTGGTGTTGATCTTGGGCGTTCCACAACAGTGGTATCAGAGCGCAGATTCGCCGGAAAACACGGTTCGGCCATTGTTAGGCTTGGAAGAGGAGGTCCGAGCCAAAAGTGGTTAGATTCAAGATGTGAGCACGGGGTTGTGTTCGTCTTGAAGAGAGGAGCACGGATTGGGGTAGCACGTCGCGAGAGGAGCGCGCACGTGGCCGGAAATCGCGTTTGAAGCGGCGGCGGCGGAGGCGCGATCTGGTTCGAGTTGGGTTCGGTCAAAAGTGATCGGTTCGAAGTTTTGAGCATAGGGTTTTGTTCGTCTTGAGGAGACGATCCCGGATCTGTAAAGATCGTCGCCGGAAGTTGCGGGGGTGAGCTACACGCGCTGGTGGAAGGTGGTGCGTGGCAGCGGGCGGAGTCGGCAACGGGCAGAAAGTTTGTTTTGAAAAGCCCGAGGTCGTGGTTGATTGGAAACGAGATTTGATCACAGGGGTTTTTTCGTCTCGAGGAGACGATTCTGGATCTGTGAAGATCGTCACCGGAATCTTCGGGGGTGGCCCTCACGCGCCGGTGGAAGGTGGCGCGTGGCTGGCGGTTTTGAACCGGTCCGGTTCAGCGAGGTTTGAGGGTCCGGTTCGGACCGGTTTTGGGCGGTTTCGGTCCGGTTCAGACCGGTTCCTGCATATTTTCATCGTTCCGGAGCTTTCTGTGGGGTCGGTTTGAGGTGGTTCGACTCCGAAAGTGCCAGTAAGTACAATTTTTGGGCGGTTTTGGGCGGTTCGGTCCGTTTTTGGGCGATTTCAGTCCGGTTCAGACCGGTTCCTGCATATTTTCAGCGTTCCGGAGCTTTCTACGGGGTCGGTTTGAGGTGGTTCGACTCCGAAAGTGCCGGTAAGTGCAAATTTTGGTGGTTTTTGCACGTTTTTTGTACTTTGGTGGATTTTGGAGCATTGTGGACTCATTATTTTGTTGATTCTTACTTATTGTGGATTAAGTAAGATGTCGGATTCAAGTATGACTAGTATGGTTCACTTAACGTCTTCTAATTATGCAATTTGGAGACCACGAATGATGGATTTATTGTCGTAGAAGGATTTATATGAACCGTTGGAGTATATAGGGGTCAAACCAACGGAAATGAAGGCGGATGATTGGAGGAAATTAAATCGCAGGACGTTAGGATTGATCCGGCAATTTATTTCGGAGGAGGTGTTTTATCACGTATCCGAGGAGACCGATGCCTATGAATTGTGGAAAAAATTAGAGGACATGTATCAACCGAAAACTTCTCGAAATAAGGCGTTATTGATGAGGAGGTTAGTGAATTTGAAGTTGAGGAGTGGGAAATCGGTTGCGGCACACTCTAGTGAGTTCCAAAACTTGGTTAATCAACTTGGTAGTGCGGGATTGAAGCTTGATGATGAATTGCAAGCCTTATTATTGCTTAGTTCCCTACATGAGGATTGGGATATGCTCGTGATTTCTCTTGGCAATTCGGCACCGGAGGGTAAGGTGTCAATGTCAATGGTTAAAGAGGCTTTGTTCAATGAGGAAGCACGACGAAATGCGGGAAAATGGGAACCAAATGAGGATGGGCAAGCAATGATTGCAAGCGGAGGAAAAGGAAAGAACCAAGGAAGAGGAAATGGGCATAAAGGTGGCGGTCAACGTGGAGGTCGAGGATACGGTGAAGGTGGACGTGGCGGCCGAGGTGGAGGTCGCGGCCACGGGGATGGCCAAGTTACTTGTTTTCATTGCCATGAGGAGGGGCATACTGTACGGAATTGCCTCAAGTTTAAGGAGGCGGGGGGTCGTGGATTCACTTGCCATTATTGCAAGGAAGAGGGGCATATGATGCGGGATTGTCCCAAGCTCAAAAGCCAACCGAAGGAGGGTACAATGGTGGTGTATGGTTCGGATGGTGAGCTTATGGTTGCGGTGGAGGATTCTACAAATTGTGGGGAGAAGGATTGGGTACTAGACTCCGGGTGCTCATTCCATGTTTGCGGGGACAAAGAGGAATTTTGGAGTTATGAGGCGGTCGATGGGGGGACCGTTCGGATGGCGAATGGCTCGAGGAGTCGTATTGTGGGCAAAGGGATAGTGAGGTTCCGTTTGCCAAATGGAAAGCATGTGAGGTTGACGGATGTTCGACACGTGTCGGATGTGAGGAAGAACCTAATCTCTCTTGGGGTGCTTGATGAGAAGGGGTATAGCTTCTCGGCTAGAGATGGTATTCTTCACGTACGCGAGGGGGAGCGCGACATGCTTTAGGGGAGGATGGTTGGCGGATTGTACAAGCTTGAGGGGTTTGTTGATCCTTGTGGAGCATCCCGTGTGAGGGATGCGAGACACCCATTGGAGGGGGTGCATGGAGGGTACCCCGGTGGAGGGGGTGCTTAGTTGGACTTGCTTGGCGATCACCCACTCGGGGTGGAGGGGGTGATTGTTGGGGTCCACCCCTAGTGGGTGGAAGGGCATTTTTGTCTATCTCTTTTTTGTAAGGATTGTAACCCTACTCTTGTGGTATAAAAGGGTAGGGATAATTTTTGTGGAGGGTGGAGTGGGAGAGAGACACAAAAGAGGTGGAGAGTGTGAGAGGGTTTTTTGTAACTATTATAGTGGAGATAGTAGTGAAATTTTCCCTTCTCATTTGTGTGTGTTTTTCTCTCATTACAATGGCTTGATTGAGGTTGTGTGTTTATGGTGTTGATCTTGGGCGTTCCACAACAATATCTTCTATCAAGTTATGAAATTTGAACATAATTGTAGCATTGAACTTGAGAAATTATTTTGGTTAAAGATTTTTCCTAATTATTGATACAGTACGATAATTGGTCACCAATATTTTTTTTACCTTAGTATACTTATCAATATTTTTTAAAATCATTTTTAGCATCGTTATGTGATAGGTCATTATTGTGTATTTTAATCTTTATTGTTGTTTTTTTTAATTTTTATATACTAATATTATTGTAAAGTGTGAGTAAAGTTTTGAATTTTAGTACAATAAATCATATATACTTTAATTTTGGTATTGATTTCCTTGCTTTCGATTTTTCTAGAATCATTGATTTCATTGTTTGTTACTTCTATTATTTTCGCTGTAGAAAAAAAAAGCATTAATTTAAGGACCAACACCCTAATATATGCATACATTTAATTTAATGTTTTTATCGATCTTTATTCTGTAGTTAAAAAAATAGATTTTCTAGAATTGTACTCTATATTCTTAAACATTATTTGTAAGACATAATATTGTATTCTTTACATATGTAATTCTCTTTGAAATTATGTTTTTAGTACATCATCTTGATCCAAAAGAAAAAAAAATATTTATGTGGTGTGAGCTGGAAAACTAAGTTTTCTAATATAATTTGGTTACTTTTGGACTATTGTATTTTATTCTTTGCTTATTTCTATTCAATAATATTACTTTTACCGCAGTATAATTGCCAAAATTTTTGTCCTACTTTTTAATTTGTAATGTGCATTTTAAACATTTTGTCCTCCTTTTCACTTATTTGAAATACTTTCTTGTCCTTTCTATTTTCAAAATTTTCCTATTAAAATCTTCTCAAAATAGACGGGGCTTCAAGTGAGAGGGTCTAGTTTTGAAACTTATTTCTTGTGAGAAAATTTTCGTTAGGGCCAGTGTCCTAATATTATGCAATCAAAATAAATTATTATATTTTTTATGCTCTTATTTTGTAATTAGATAAATATAAATTTTTGAAGTATACTCTTTACCCTTAAAGTTATTTTTGAATCTTTTGATTGTTATTGAATAACAGGGTACTAATTAGATATATAACTTTTTCTTTTTCTTTTGAAATCATGGTTTTAGCACATTATTAGAAACAAAATAAATTATTTTATGTGGCGTTACTTGAAAATTTATTTTGGTATAAATATCAGCATATTTAATTTACACAAAATATTTTTTAATGTTCTTTTATTTTTTTTCAAGAATATTGAATTATATTATTGTATTTGTTTGTGTATTTTTATAATAATTTTGTTTTGTTCTAGACCATTGTATTTTTATTGTACTTGTTTTATACTACTACATTGTAATTGTCAACACTTTTGTCGTCTTAGTCTTAAATTTTAACGACTCGCTACCCATTTTAATTACTCTCAAAGTGGTTAGTTTCTAATTTTTTTTCAACATTATACGAAGTTTTCTTGATTTTTGGATTTTAGTAAAAAGATTAATTTTCTTTCATTTTTATGTCCTCCGTTATAGAAAATTTTGGAATAAGGATTTGCATTTAAGTATAATTTTTTATGTATAATGTTACAAGAATCGAAAAATTTATTATTATATCATAATTTACACATCTTATGAGTTTGAATTTTGTATTATATTTTTTTAAACAATGTTAGTTGCGTCTATACTATTTTATTTTTGTAAATAACGTGAGTTGCCTCTATATATACTATGTTTTTACCGATACTTGTTTAATTATATGATATTAATTTTCACCAATGTTTGTAGTATAATTAACTATATTTTCGTGATCTTTAGCGTCATTTTGTTATAAATGTTTATTCGTCATTTAGTTTTTTATTGTTACACATAATTTTTGTTATACTTGAGTCTAATTTAATGAGCGCTAAGCACGACAAATAAAGTTATGGGCTTTAATATAGTAAATGAATTGTAACTTTTTACTACAGTTCAAACATAACATTGCAATCTTTCATACAAGATTTTTGGCAGCTTTGCTTTAATAAGATATCTTTAAATATGTTTAGATATTTGCGTAGCAATGATTTCATTGTTGGTTTTCCGTAGAATTACTAATTAAGATTATACATCTAGTAAATATTGCTATTAGCACATCATTAGAACCAAAAGAATATATTTTATGTGGAACTTGAGAAATTGTTTTGGTTAAAAATCTATATAGCTCAGTATACCTGACTTGAGTAAAATATTTTTTCATGATTCTCTTATTTTTTCACATTAAAACTTATCTTTTTTTAGAAAATTTCATTGGTACCAGTGTCCTAACGTCTACGCACTTTGAATATTTGCTAATCAAAATAAATTATTATGTTTTCTTGTGCTCTTAGTTGGATAAGTATAATTTTTGGAAGTTTAATCTTTATCCTTAAATTTATTTTGAATCTTTTGATTGTTATCGAGTATCATGGTACTAGTTGGATATATAATTCCCTTTTTTTTTTTTTTGAAAATCATGGTTTTAGCACATCATGGTAACTTGGTCTCCAGCATACCGTTGCTACAGAGCCTTTATTTAAAGCTGTAGTGATCACACTACCATTGTAGATTCCATTTGAAGATATAAATTAAGACACTAATACATCTCAAAAACTTGAAGAGGATCTCCAATTAGAAATTTAGAAAAGTTCCCCAACTAAAGGCAATAATTTTGACCTATCAGCTAATGGACAAGAACAAAACCATATAAGAAATTTTCCATTTGAATTTGGTACAATCATAAGACAAACCTCTTTCTTTGTTAAAGGAAACGTGCCAGCCTTAACGGGTACAATTAGGAGAATGATTAGAAAATCTAGTTTTGAAACCACAAGCATAAGGAACATGTACAGCAAATAACCCATCCTTACGAAACCTATAATCCAGAGAAACAATTACTGCAAAGTGAAAACCCTTACAGTTACGACAGGTACCAAAAAATAATGATAGTTATAGAACCCAGGACCACTTTAAACCCATACAATTAAGGTGAATGGCCGTGCAGTTGACAGGCCATGTAAGGATCGTTTCATTTGTTCCCAAAATCTTCCTCTTTTTCTGGTCTTTGTCGTGTGTGTTGCCTTTCCCTGACACCAATTCGTAAGAGTCCCGTTCGGGTAAAGTACGCGTATTGGCAACCCACAATTTTGTGTTTTGGGAGTCAATCCCTAGTAGCTGCAAATGTCGTCCTATATTAGTGCCGTCTGGAACCCCCTATTCGTGTCCAAACTTGGGGTCTTACTTGGCTTTCCTGCCCCCTATCTACTCTAAGTCTAAGGCTTCAGACAGGAAGGAAGGGGCTGGAAGTGCTGGCACCACACTAAAAATTGAAAAACATAAAGAGAAAAGATCCCCCAAAAGAAGACCCAAGCGAGAAACTAAATAGATTCGGAGAAAATAGAAATAGAAAGATATGACAAAGAGAATGGAAAGATACAAAAAAAAAGACAAATGGAAATTCTAGAGAACTCAACACTCTCTAACTGTTATGTTCTAATTTGACTGCTCAATAAATTATTGCAGATATGCTTCACAAACTGACTTTTGTGTGTGTCCACAATGCTCTTTCATTTCATTTCCATCTTGGTAACCCTTAATGGGATATTCATTGATCCAATAACACATATCTAACATCAAAACCATCAATTGCTTCAATCACTGCAAAGTAATAACTACCGAAGTTGGATTCTTAAGAACACTTCCAATATGATAATTTTAACTTGTGTTTGTAGCAAAAGTTGGGGTGGTTGTCCGTTCCTACTTATCGAGAGACGAATCAACATTTAATTCACTTATCTCCTCCCTTGCAATATAGGGCTCTGGTTTAACACCTATATGCAAAATTTGCCATCCTCTATTTCACTAAGCCAAATCTAACACTGTTAAAGTACAATACTAACATCACTCGATTTTCTGGTAATTATCATTGTGCCCCTCAAGCTCAAAGATCGCTCAAAATCCAGTCAGTCTTCTAACCTTTAATTCTACCATCTGAAGAGTCCAACCATTAATGAAAGTAAACAGAATCTGAAGTAAGGATCAAGGGGCAGAATGCTAGTCAACCTTTTGCTTCATCATTTCTGTACACAGGACTAAAGCAAAGCTTACCCTCATAATAACCCAACAATAAAAGGCCTATCTGGAACTCCTTTCGTTTGCCTCATCATTTTAGAGTTCACAATATCTAAGGCATCATCCATCTTCCATTGCCAGCTCTTTCCTACGGAATTTGTGTGAATCTGTGATGCCTCCAACAAAAAACACATTTGTTGGCACATGCCAAACTTGGAATTGTCTCCACGCACCTGGTTCAGAGAGAGACGGAGAGAGAGAGAGAGAGAGAGAGAGAGGAAGGGAGAGAGAGAGAGAGAGAGAGAGAGAGAGAGAGAGGAAGTCAGATTTTCAGTCAGCAAGCCTATTGCTGCTATATATATAAGGCATAAAAAGATTTTAACTATAGAGAGAAGTAGCAATGAACCTAAAAGTCCATGTTTCGACATCATATAATGACTACGAGGAGTCTTAACGTGATCAAAAGTTAGGACGAAATGATAATATTATGATAATAATGAACCTCACACAAACAAGAGATGGTGTTCTTAGTGTATTTCCCCCATCAAAGTGTTAGAAGGGACGTGCATCTCTTCACAGCAAGGCACAAAAATGAGGCTTCCCATTTCATGATCAGACAACACCCATTTTAGTGTCTCACCATAAAGAAGATACAGTGGTTCAAATGCAGAAAGTACATATCAAATAGAATCAATCCAGATTTGATTAGTAAAATGTTGCAACATTTCTTTGACGAGTGGTAAATAGTACATGGTATTTATATAATGAGTAAAGTTACGCAAATCCAAACATAATCTAGACACCAAACCATATTTGTAACCAAAAATCAGAAAGCACGAACTACTAAGTTATCTGAAAACAAGGATATCGCAATATGACAACTCAGCAAGCACAAACTACTAAATTTCATATTTCTTAATGTATTTATCGTGTTTTTTTAGCATAAATGTGACAGAAAAAGTATTCTGTGCCAGTATGATGACGTAGGCATAGTTCTATGGTAAGCTTGGACAATAAAAACGTTATTGCCTAATGTCCAATATGCAATCGATTAAATTAAAATAGAAGGCCGCTAACGGCTGCTTGGCCTTCTTTGATGATCTGATAGTTCTTGTGGGTGGAAAGGAAGTCCGATGTTCTTCCGTGCCTTGACTTCCAAACACTCGCACTTAAAAGGGTACTTAAGTCCATATAATGTAGCACTCGGTAACATCCCAAATCACAGTTCAAAGGGAAATTCCTATGTCTAACTGAAA
This sequence comes from Arctostaphylos glauca, assembly GCA_019985065.2. Classification (NCBI taxonomy): domain Eukaryota; kingdom Viridiplantae; phylum Streptophyta; class Magnoliopsida; order Ericales; family Ericaceae; genus Arctostaphylos; species Arctostaphylos glauca. Next base: position 16,282,412 of record JAHSPW020000007.1, read on the forward strand.
ACAAGAGACTGAACCCATCCAGAACAAGAGGTAAATTTAAATGAAAGTGTTAAGACACCAGAAAATATTTTACCTGTTGTGAATATTTACATGTTCATCTGTCTCGTCTAATATCTCCTCCTGACACAAAAGAACATATGCAAAATGAGATTGGCTGGTAGGAATGAAAGACAATAAAGCAAGCGATGTTCAAGTATCATACCTAAAACCAAATATGTTGTTTAAGCCATTGGAAGGCTCAGACGCAGTCATCATACATCAATAATCTTTTAATGATACAACAATGAAAGCAGTGGCGGGCTAAGTCAAAGAACTCATGGAAAGAGGTTTAGGAAGTATCCCAACAACATCAATAACAATAAAGATATCACATAGTTCTCGAAAAGGTGAAAAAGAAGTGAACTGGTGTTGGGGAAGAGTAAAAGAACAAAGAGGCTTAAAAAGTCAAACCAACAAGCACCGTCAAACTAACCAAATCACATGAAATACTCACTTCCTCTAAACAGTCTTAACAAGCACCAATAAGAGATTTGAAGTCCTTGGCTTGATATCTGCAACACTGTCCTCAAAATGGAGCTCACACATGTTGCGCATGCCATTCCAGTAGAATAACCATAAAGGGCAGGTCCACTCAGCCTGCCCTATTGACAAAAAGGGCAGACTTGAATAAAAAAAATAAACCCAGTTTAGTCCCCGTAGAAGAGACTCTTGGAGGGGTAGACAGGTTATAGACCTAACCTTTTGCATATAGGCAAAGTGTGGCCACCTTCAGGTAGATCTGGACATTATTATTATTATTATTGTTGCATTTCTCATCAGTTTGATATCAATCTAGGCAAGGTGCTAAAAGAAACATCATATCACCAAGCAAAATAGTGGATTCAACCCACCGCATGCATGCATACATACATACATATATACTCACACACACACAAACTGAGATCTTGATGTATGCATACCTGAAGAAGCTCTTCGATGACATCCTCCATCGTGATAGCTCCCAGAACCACTTGATTGGGAGGGAACTCAAGAATAGGAGTATTCTCCGCATCTAAAATGCAGAATGAACAACCTCCGTACCGCTTCTTATATGCAGGAGTTTATATGCAGGAGTAGGTGGGGGACTTCTCATCTTCTGTTGATCACCATCACTCCTTCCTACCCATGGCCATGTCAGCATCATGTGACTCAATTTTCATTCTCAGATTTTGAATACCAGCAGCAGGATCCGTCTCATTATTGACCGATGTGTAAAAAGGTAAAGCACACATATCATATATTAGATAGATAAGGGGGTAAAACCAAGAACACAAAAACCCAACTGCAAGCACAAACACGCAGAAATGATAAAATCATAAGTAATTAAAGCATCAATAATCCCTCAATTTCAAGAAAATATATGAGAAGGTAGAAGGATTTAAAACAATATGATTCAAGGAAGTATCAAAGACCTTCTAAGGACAACATACAAAAGTATAAATACTATAAACTTTCAATGATAAAAACAGTGATTGGCGAAAAATTAAGACTTAATGGCACAAAGAAAGTTGGGATGCTTAAGCAACACATTCAATGTCCGATTGAGGATTTTTCCTTTAAATTGTATGATGGATGTATAGAGGAAAATATAGAGATTCACGCCTGGAAGTGCAACTCTTTAGCAAGCTAAAAGTAGACTTGGGAAACTGGGATATGAGGATTCAAAGTGTACACCTTCTTTAGATTTCTTTGGAGAATAATTTGTCAATGACTCAGTGTAGACAACAGCAATGTGGTTGTGACCCTCCTGAAATTCATTCAGAATATCATAAAGAGGCATTTTTCTCCAATATCTTGAAGAATGCACAAGAGAAGGCACACATGAGGATAGTAAAATAAGCCCCTTTCTCCCAACATAAAATATATACACACAGATGGATACACATTTGTGTACTTGATACCCATTTCTGAGTAACAACTGTATCAAACAATGAATATACCCCCGAGAATATGATACATACAATATGCACACAAACTAGAACTAAATGTAATATCTGCCTGAAACAGCAAATGATGGACTAGGCATTACCATCTCATTGTCATCCCTACACTGACATTGAGTTCAGAGTTGTACCCAGTATTAATCCCTCTTCTTTCCATCAACAGTCAATGGATTTACACTGATATCTCAGTCTTCCTCGCCGCATAAAGAAAGTATCAATTGCGAGGTAAACTAATTTCATCGGAGATGACTACTACTATTTGTAGTAGGCAGGAATAGTTGTTAGTGGGCCCCCAGCCCATGATCATCTGCATCGTATTTTGGAGCTCGGCATGACCCAAACCTGCCAATATGAGTTTCCTGGTGTTGGGCCGGACGACCTGTTGACCCGAGTTTGAGTTCGGCCTTTCTGAACGAGTTTGAGCTCGGCCTTTCCGAATGACTCCCCGTACCGCTGTTCATACCACAGGGAGAAGGGTCACCTAACTACACGTTGCCGAGCATGGAGGGATTTCCTCAAGCGACTGGTATTGCAGGGACATCCCAAGGAATTCATCAACGAGGAAAAAACCCTGGCCGGGTCCTAGGCAGAACACGAGAAAGAGAACAGTGGCGAAGTTCGGGTGATCGACGTCATTCATGGGATGGTGGATGCGGCTACCGAAGAAACCCTTCGGGCCGAAATCAAGTGTGCGGCAAGTGGGAAACAAATCATGTCCGTAAGTGCGGGAACTAAATGCCCGCATCTCGACAGCCAGTCTGGGGGCAACCTCTCATTCTCCGATCAAGATCTGCAACACCTCCAAATGCCGCACAATGACGCGTTAGTCGTCTCCCTCACCCTCGGCAATTCGTTGGTCCGCCGAATACTGGTTGACCAAGGGAGTTCTGCCGAGGTCATGTACTATTCCCTGTTCAAGGCGCTGCACTTGCGGGATACAGATCTCACACCCACCGAAGTACCACTGGTGGAGTTCAATTCGGCTCCTGTTTGGACCTTTGGCAAGATCACACTCCCAATCCGCACGGGCTCGAGGACCGTAGAGGTTGAGTTCGTAGTAGTCAATGTGCCAAGTCCTTACAACGCCATCGTCAGTCGCGTCTGGCTACATAAGCTTGGGGCCGTAGCCTCAACTTATCATCAGGTCCTTCGCTTCAATGGAACATGGGGGCCCAAAGAAGTGTTGGGCGATCAATTGGCCGCCAAGAAATGCTATGTGGCGGCGATAAAAAGTAAGGTCTGCCCGGAACAGGTCCAGTGGGTAGAAGCACCCGACGCTCCTCTCCTTGACGACGTTGGCACACCAGCTGCAGAAAAAGCGGTTGAAGACCTGATCACTGTAGCGGCCGACGACCTCAACACTGACAGGACATTTCTGTTGGGATCCACCTTATCGCCAGCCGAACGGGAGGCCATGACCTGCTTCCTTAAGCAAAACATTGAGGTGTTCGCTTGAACGCTGTATGAGATGCCGGGAATCGATCCAGAGTTTATTTGTCACATGCTCAATGTGGACAAATCTCGCCGACCTGTTATTCAGAAACCTCGACAGTCGGCCACGATCCATACCGATGCAGTCATTGAAGAAGTCGACCGACTGTTGGAAGCTGGGGCAATCAAAGAAGTGCAGTACCCCACTTGGTTGGCGAACACCATAGTCGTGAAGAAGAAGAATGGTAAATGGCGCGTTTGCGTCGATTACACAAATCTGAACGATGCTTGACCCAAGGACTGCTTTCTTGGATCAACCGCCTTGTCGACGCTACATCTGGGCATGCTCGGTTCAGTTTTATGGACGCATACCGAGGGTGCCATCAGATTGCTATGCATGGCCCGGACATGGAAAAAACTGCCTTCATCAGTCCCTGCGGGTTATTTGTCTATAAGGTCATGCCCTTCGGCCTCAAGAACGCGGGGGCTACATACCAACGGATGGTTACAAAGATGTTCGGCAAACAAATCGGTGACACAATGGAGGCTTACATTGACGATATGGTGGTCAAAAGTAAGTTTGAAGCCGAGCACCTCAAACATCTACAGGAGGTGTTCGACATTTTGAAAGCCCACAAACTCCATCTTAATGCCGACAAGTGCGCCTTCAGCGTCGGTTCTGAGAAATTTTTGGGTTACCTAGTTACCCGCCAGGGCATCGAGGCCGACCCAAATCAGATCAGCGCGATAAACAACCTAGCGACGCCGTACACTATTAAAGGCGTTCAGAAATTAACAGGAATGGCCGCCGCACTTAACAGGTTCATCAGCCGGTCTTCGGATAAGTGTCGTCCCTTCTTCGCACTACTCAAGAAATGCAGCCGAAGAAGTTTCGAATGGACTCCGGAATGTGATCAGGCGCTCCGTGATTTGAAGGTCTACTTATCTTCGGCTCCATTACTCTCAACGCCAAAAGATAAGGAGCCTCTATTCATCTATCTGGTCGTATCTCCGCACGCGGTCAGTTCTGTTCTTGTCCGGCAAGATGACCGAGCTCATCTTCCGATTTACTATACCAGTAAAAGACTGGCCAGTGCCGAAACCAGATACCTACCTCTAGAGAAACTCGCGCTGTCGCTAGTCTCTGCTTCTCGAAAATTCGTGCCCTATTTCCAGGCGCACCCCATCACAGTCTTGACGGCACAACCCTTAAAAAGCTTGTTCTGAAAGGCCGATCTTTCCAACCGTATTTCCAAGTGGGCCGTGGAATTGGCCAACTTTGACATACAATACCAGCCGAGAACGGCGATCAAGGGACAAGTGCTCGCAGATTTCATTGCCGAATTCACACCAGACTTCGAAGCGACCCTGCCAAACAAAGAATCTGTGGAGTCGCCACCTTGGCAGCTTCTGCACGGCAACTTCTGGAGAATGTTCGTGGACGGCGCCTCCAACAACCATGGTTCCGGAGCCGGGGTCGTCCTGATTTCGCCTGAGGGAATTCTCCATGAACTGGCGATCCGGCTCGACTTCCTCGCCACGAACGAGGCTGAATACGAGGCCGTATTGGCTGGCCTCCGTTTTGCAGAAGACCTCGGCGCCGAACACGTCAAGGCCTACAGTGATTCTCAGCTAGTCGTCCACCAGCTGTCCGGCGAGTATGAAGCCCGTGACGACCGAATGTCCCGCTACCTAGCCGCCTTACAACACACCAGCCAACGGTTCAGCAGTTTTTCATTGGAGCAGATCGCTCGAGAACACAACGCCCATGCCGACGCCTTAGCTGGTCTCGCGTCGGCAATGGACGCTGGGGGGCAGCGGATTGTCTCTGTCGATGTCCTCCCACAGCCGAGCATCGAAAAACCTGCAGTCAACAAGGAGGTTAATTGCATCTCGCAGGATCCCAGTTGGATGTACCCCATTTTGGCGTACCTTTGGGACGAAACCTTTCCGGAAGACCGAAGGGAAGCACACAAGATCATTCACAAGGCCGCCCAGTTTTGGTTAGGACCCGGAAACAAACTGTACCGGAGGACGTACTCGGCACCTTATCTGTTATGCGTCCACCTGAACCAAACCGGTGCTATACTTCAGGAGCTGCATTCTGGCAGCTGTGGATACCATTCGGGAGGACGATCACTTGTGCACCGAGCTCTAGCCCAAGGATACTGGTGGCCTAACATGAAAAAAGAGGCCGATCAGATGGTCAAAAGCTGTGACCAATGCCAGAGGTTCTCTCCACTCATACATCAGCCGGCCGAACAACTCAACCCCTTGTCCAGCCCGTGGCCGTTCGCACAATGGGGGCTGGACATAGTCGGGAAATTTCCTGTGGCCCCCGGTGGCTTTAAGTTTCTTGTTAGAATATTAGTTTAGTAATTAGTTTAGTCCCACATTGGTTATGTGAGGAATCATGTGTAACCTATGCCTTTATATTTATAAAGTTTGTGTTAGGGTGTTTCATCACCTAATACACTTTTATCTTTCTCTCTCTCTTTCTTTTCCATCTCGCTAACATGGTATCAAAGCGCGATCTTATTCCACCCTAGATAAAACCCTAACCCTAGAAATAAAACCCTAATCGTATTTCACCAAAACCCTAATCGTATTTCACCCTCGATAAACCCTAACCCTAACCCAGCCTTGACCCCAGCCACCGCAGCCGCCAACCTGCTGTTGCCAGACACTAGCCCTAGTCCTCTGTTGCTGCTTCAGCCGCACCCCCAGACCTCCTAGCCACCTGCGACCAGATCTCTGTTGCTGCTCCAGCCGCCAGCCATCACCCACTCTGTTGCTGCTCCAGCCGCCAGCCATCACCCACCCACCAGCCCTTAAACCATACACTGCTACCAGCCCTATCGCTTCTGCGACCAGATCTCTGTTGCTGCTCCAGCCGCCAACCATCACCCACCCACCAGCCTGCTGCCCCACCCGACCACCTCCTTTGCTGATTTTCTGCCTGCCATTGATGCTCACTATCGCCGTTGTTGCTTAGATGTGTTCGCTTCCGCCCTTGGTGGTAGATCCGGTCTTTTGGTTTTGTTTTTGATTGGATCTACCTCTTCTTACCCATTGGTATGTGGTTATCTCTCGTGATTCGGTTGCTTGATTGAGGCCGTTGTTGGTTCGTTTGCTTTATGGCATATTCGTTGTCTTTTGGCACCATGACTGAACGGGCATCTGCGTCAGACTCTGCTACTTCCCATGTGACTCCTACTGTTACTAGCTCTTCCAGATTTCGTGACAGGCGACCTATTACCTCCATTCTTCTGAATGACAAGAATTATGCTCTTTGGGCTAAAGCCGTTGAGGTATATTTTGAGGGCGATTCAACCTCACAGTGGCTTACTGATGATCCTCCTCTCAAAACCAGTCCCTTGTTTTCCGCCTGGAAATCTAAGGATGCTCGCATCCGTACCGATTTATGGAATAGTATGGAATCCCATATTAGCGGTCTTTTGATGTTTTTACCTACCGCCAAGCACGTATGGAAACAGGCTCAGGAGATATACTCCGGGGTTAATAATCTTCGACGGACGTATGATCTTCACCAAACTTTTTTCTCTGTGACTATGGGTGACCACACTTTAGAATCTCATTATGCTCGGTTTTGTGGCCTTTGTGAGGAGCTCAAGATCACCGAGCCTATTTCTGCCGATATTCAGGTCATGGAGCGCCAGCACCAGTTTCTCTTTGTTCCGCGTTTTCTATCCAGTTTGCCTCCTACCTATGACTCTGTACGTTCCCAGCTTCTGGGAGACCGGACCTTACCCTCTCTTTCTGAGGTTTTCAGTCGTATACGACAAGCCACCATCTTTGACACTAATTCGACTTCTGGGGCTCCATTACCTTCTGATCGCTCCGCTTTAGTTTCCCGTGGTGGTTATACTCGTGGTGGCTTGCCGTCCGGGGGAGTTAGCCGTGGTAGTATTGCTCGTGATTCAGGCCGAGGAGGATTCAGTCGTGGTTCGGGCCGAGGTTTAGGTCGTGACTCCGGCCGTGGAGGACGATCACCTGGCGGAGGGGGCCGAGGCCGTGGACAGGGGCCTCGTCATTGCACTTGGTGCAATGCTGATAATCATACCGTTGACTATTGTTGAGATCTTCATGGTCGCCCTTCTACTCACCAGGTCACAGTTTCTGAGGATGATGGTCTGCAGTATTCTTCCAGTACCACCCCTCGTGTAGTTACTATTCCAGAGGAAGAGTATCAACAATTTCAGCAATATCAGTCTACTCAAAACTCCGCCTCCACAGCTACGCTTGCTCAGCCAGGTCCACCTTCTGCCTATCTTGCTTCCAAATCTCCATGGGTCATTAACTCTGGGGCTTCTGATCATATGACCGGTGCCTCTACTACCTTGTCTGATTGTCGTCCCTTTGGGACATCTTCTCGTGTCACATTAGCTGATGGTTCTACTGCTCCTATTGCTGATTTGGGTTCGGTTACTTTAAATTCTTCTCTTTGTTTAGACTCTGTTCTACATGTTCCTCGCTTTCCTTTTAGTCTTATGTCTGTGAGCCAAATTACTAAATCTTTAAACTATTCAGTCACCTTTTTTTCCTGATTCTTGTATCTTTCAGGATCTCCAGACGAGGAGGAAGATTGGTGGCAGTGTTGAACGCGGTGGCCTATACTACTTTTTGGATGGCGAGCCGTCTCCCTCTGTTGCATTTCAATCCACCGTTTCACCTCATCAATACCACTGTCGCCTTGGCCATCCATCGCTCTCCACCCTTAAAAAGCTGGTCCCTTCATGTAGCCGTGTTGAGTCGCTTCCTTGTGAAGCCTGTGAGTTTAGTAAGCATCGTCGTGTTTCCTTCTCTCCACGAGAAGAGCGTCGTGTGTCGAGTCCTTTTCATTTAGTTCATTCAGATATTTGGGGTCCTATGCGGGTCCCCTCACGTTCTCACTTTCAGTATTTTGTTATATTTGTTGACGATTATTCTCGTGCTACTTATATTTATCTTATGCAAAACTGGTCTGAATTATCTCTATTTTTACATCATTTTATGAGGAAATAAAAACGCAATTTGGTGTGCCTATTCGCTTGTTTCGGTCTGATAATGCTCGTGAATATTTTCATCACTCTTTATCACAATTTTTGGATGCACGTGGAATTTTACATCAGTCCTCTTGCACTCGGACTCCACAGCAAAATGGAGTTGCCGAACGCAAATTGGGCCACATATTAAATGTCACTCGTGCACTTTTATTGCACATGCAGGTTCCCAAATCTTATTGAAGTGATGCAGTTCTTACTGCTGGTTTTCTAATTAATCGAATGCCATCTCCTGTCTTAGATGGCCAAATACCATATACTTTACTTTATCCTGGTCGCCCACTTTACCCCCTCCCCCCTCGGGTTTTTGGGTGCACCTATTATATTCATGTCCTGGATCCTAGTCCGGATAAACTTGATGCCCGCTCGACCAAGTGTGTGTTTTTGGGCTATTCACGCACTCAAAAAGGCTACAAATGTTATTCACCCACCCTTCGTCGTCAGTTTGTGTATGCCGATGTCACTTTCCATGAGTCTGTCTCTTATTTTTCAGGTCCTTCCTCTTCTGCGGATATGCCTGTCCCCATGCCCCGTTTAGACCCTTTCCGCCACCACCTTTACAGGTCTATGTTCGCCGTCCCAAAAGTTCTCTGGCTTCGCTTCCACCGGTTCCTGACTCGCCTCCTCCGTCTCGAGATCTGCCTTCGCCACCGTCTCCTACTCCGGCACCTCTGTCTCCCGCTTCCTTGCCCATTGCTCTCCGCAAAAGTATTCGTTCTTGTACTACTTCTCACCCCCTTGCTAAGTTTGTTTCTTCTATTTCTGTACCTAAAACTGTTCAGGAGGCCCTGTCTATTTCTGAGTGGCGGATAGCTATGGAGGGGGAGATGACTGCTCTTCATACCAACCATACCTGGACGTTGGTCTCTCTTCTGCCTGGAAAGTCTACTGTTGGGTGTCGCTGGGTGTTCACTGTTAAGTTTCATCCTAATGGCACGGTTGAACGCTATAAAGCTCGTCTTGTGGTCAAGGGCTATACGCAGACCTATGGTGTTGACTATGCAGAAACTTTCTCTCCAGTTGCCAAGCTCGGCTCGGTTCGCCTTCTTATCTCTCTTGCCGCCAATCTTGGCTGACCCCTTTTTCAATTGGATGTCAAAAATGCCTTCTTACACGGCGACCTTGCCGAGGAAGTTTATATGGAGCAACCACCTGATTTGTTGCTCAGGGGGAGTCCTCTCACGTATGTCGCCTTCGGAAAGCTCTTTATGGGCTAAAACAGTCTCCGAGGGCTTGGTTTGGCAAGTTTAGTGATGCGGTCCTTCGGTTTGGTATGAAATGCTGTCATTCTGATCATTCTGTCTTTTCTCTCACATCTGACCAAGGGAGAATACTGTTGATTGTCTATGTAGATAACATTATTATTACAGGTGATAATAAGAAAGGTATTGATGATCTGAAATTGTTCCTACAGCGTCAGTTTCATACCAAAGACTTGGAAAAACTGAGATATTTCTTGGGTATTGAGGTGGCACGATCTAAGGAAGGTATTAACTTATCACAGAGAAAGTATGTGCTGGATATCCTCGAAGAGACTGGCTTATTAGGGTCAAAGCTTGTTGAGACTCCTATGGATCCTAATGTCAAATTGTGCGTTGATCAAGGGGAGTTACTTTCTAGTTCCGATCAGTACCGTCGCTTGGTTGGAAAGCTAAATTATCTTACTGTTACTCGTCCGGATATTTCTTTTGCAGTTAGTCTCGTTAGTCAATTTATGTCTGCTTTCCGTCTTCCACACTGGGAGGCTGTTCTAAGAATTGTGCGGTATCTGAAGGCCCATCTGGGACGTAGTTTGTTTTATCGTACTAGTGGGCACTTGCAAGTTGAAGCCTTCACTGACTCTGATTGGACAAGCAGCCCAACTAACAGGAGATCTACTACAGGATATTGTATCTTCCTCGGGGGAAATCCCATTAATTGAAAAAGTAAGAAACAGACAATTGTTGCGCGATCTAGTGCCGAGGCAGAATATAGAGTAATGACGCACACGACTTGTGAGATTGTGTGGATTCGTTCATTTCTTGAGGAAATAGGATTTCCAGTGCAGGTGCCTGTAAATCTGTATTGTGATAATCACGCTGCTATTCACATAGCATCCAATCCAGTTTTCCATGAGAGAACTAAACATATCGAAGTCGATTGTCATCTTGTTCGAGAGAAATTGACTGGTGGTGTTATTGCTACTCCCTTTTATCTACCAATGCCCAGTTAGCCGATATGATTATTAAGCCATTGTTCAAACCACGGTTGGAGTTACTTTTGTGACAAGCTGGGACTTATTGATATCTACTCTCCAGCTTGAGGGGGAGTGTTAGAATATTAGTTTAGCAATTAGTTTAGTCCCACATTGGTTATGTGAGGAATCATGTGTAACCTATGCCTTTATATTAATAAAGCTTGTGTTAGGGTGTTTAATCGCCTAATACACTTTTATCTTTCTCTCTCTCTTTCTTTTCCATCTCGCTAACATTTCTGATTACGGCTACCGATTACTTCACTAAGTGGGTCGAGGCCGAACCCTGGTTAGAATTGAAGACAAGGATGCCAAAAGGTTTGTCTAGCGGAATATCATTTCGCGGTTCGACATTCCCTACGCTTTCATTTCTGATAACGGCACACAGTTTGTGGAGGACGTGTTTACCGACTTCTGTGCCGAGCACAGGATACGGTTCTTCAATTCAACACCATCATATCCTCAATGCAACGGACAAGCCGAAGCCTCGAATAAAATCCTGCTCGGCGGAATTAAGAAACGATTGCTGTCAGCCAAGGGCAGATGGGCTGAAGAACTCTACAGTGTCCTTTGGGCCTACCGAACTACGCCACGCCGATCTACAGGACGAACACCATTCTCGTTGGCTTTTGGCATGGAGGCCGTCATCCCACTTGGGGCCGGCCTTCCCACAATGCGGACTGAGGAATTCCATCCGGAGAATAACGACAAAACATTGTCAACCATGTTGGATGAGGCTGAAGAACAGAGGGAAGCCGCTCGGATTCGAATTGCAACTTATCAGCAAACGATATCCCAGGGCTATAATGCAAGGGTCCGTCCAAGATCATTCAAACCGGATGATCTCGTCCTCCGAAAGGTAGTCGGGGCCAAATGGACGAATAAGCTCGGTCCCAACTGGGAAGGTCCCTACCGAGTAATCAAAAGTGTCGGGGTCGGCTCTTATAAGTTGGAAGACCTAGATAGAACTCCTGTCCCCCGTCCATGGAACGCTCACAACTTGAGGAAATATTATCACTAAATTGCAGATCCACGAAGTACTCTCCAATCAGTTATTTTCAGCTTACTTTCAACAAGCGTGCGGCCTTTGGCTCCCATTTATGTCAGTTTGGTTATTTTTGTACGGCCCTGGGCCTTCAATTAAGTTTAAGTCTTATTTGCTTGTAATATGTACGGCAATTTGTTATGAGAAGACTCAGTGTACGACCAATGGCCTTCTGTTATTTTTATAATTCAATCTGCTCGACATTACAACCAGCCTATGTATGGTTGTCTTCGTTTTTTATGGCTTTTGCCTTCTAATACTAACACATCCGAATGCGGCCTTCGACCTTATCATGATTTTTTCATGAGTCTGTCATGTTCGGTTTGTAAGCCGGACGACTACGACCAGCCTATGTATGGTTGTCTTCATTTTTATGGCTTTTGCCTTCTAGTACTCAGACATCTCCAAATGTGGCCTTCGGCCTTATCATGATTTTTTCATGTGTCATGTTCGGTCTGTAAGCTGGACGACTACAACCAGGCTAAGTATGGTACGCTAGAAATGAACACTCTCCAAAATATGGTACTCGGCAATATGCCATACTCTTTTAAGATGGACAAGCCGACACTAAGTCCTGGCTTCGTACTACTTAGCATTGGGGCTTCTACACAAGTTAAATAAGTTGGCATACGCCGACGATCAGTGCGTCCTCAGTTCACAGACAAACCATAAAATGCACAACAACCAAAAATTTGGTGATCACAAAAACTTAGGAAAATTCTCATAAAACCAAATGTATGAAAGTACGGTGTTACAATGTTGAGAAACAAAACGGACTACGACTATTACATAGCCCGAGCTCACTCAGGAGCCGGTGGATGAACTACCCTAACTTCGGGTACCGAAGCCCCGTCTTCGGCTGCTCTTGCAACGTCTGCAGGGGCCGACTGTTCGACCGGGGATTGGGGCTCGACCAAGCTTTGGACAGCGGACTCGGCTGGGCCAGCGTCTTCATTATACTTAGGGACCTTCTGATACAGCGAAGATCCCTCGGGCACGTGGGCCTCCGTCAGAGCCAGCAGCCAGCCATCTCTGAAGGTGTTCTGAAGAAGAGCGCCGAGCTCGGCGTTGATCCTCTCTATCTCCTTCTGGTACTTGTCCTCGGCCTCGGCATAGCCGTCGTCGTAGCCCTTCGAGTCCGCCTCATCCACCTTCTTGGACATCTCGGCGTCCTTTTCCTCCAGGGCCTTCGTCAATTCTTTGGCGTTTTCCTCGGCCTCAGCGACGGCAGTCCGAGCAGCATTCCACTGCTTCGTTATCTTGATCTTCTCCGTCAGCTCCTTCTCATGAAGAGCCCCGAGAGACCGAGTCTTGTTGGCATTCCTGAGAAGCCCGGCTTTCACTGCAACCAGGTGCTGGCAGGACTGCGTCACAAGCACGAGATGATGATTAAAATGTGAACATTGTAATAACCATGACGACATGTGAAATAACAAGTATAACTGCATTTACCTTCACAGTAAGCTTCGCCAGCTCGGAGAATGCTGCCTCCAAGTTCTTCGGCAGGTTGTCAGCATCCCTTGGCAGCAGCGTGCCTTCGGCCAGAGCAAAGGCCGCATGACGAGTGGTGTCCATCGAGTCCTCGACGGACAATGGATGGTCAGCCAGCAGCAGTTTGGGGCAGAACGGCTGAGGACTGGTTGCACCCCCGGCATCGGCAGCGGCAGCAAGGGGAGCAGTCGGTGGCGGCACTGATCGAGGAGGACGGCTCTGTTGGGTGCCCATCTTGGCTGGCTGAGGGTCCCCTTTCTTCTGCTTATTCTTGTGTTGTTCGGGTCCCTCTGTACCTTTTCGCTTCCGCGGATTCGTCAGCTCTTTGCTCGGTCCACTGGAGGGGCCGACTGCCAGCTTCAGAGTCGCAGGCTCCTTCTCCTTGCGTGGCATGAGGTCTGTCTCTGAGCGCTCTGCCTCTGCACGGTCTATCTCTGCAAATAGTGCTCTCAGCTCTTCGTCACCAACACTCGGAGACGGGCTGTAACCCGAAGAGTCGGAAGTGTCAGTACTTGAAGATATGGCGACAACGGTCTCTGGCGTGCTTTCTGCCCTCGGTTCACGGATAATGCCGAGTGGTGGATTGATGCGCGAATGACTGGAGATTTCTGGCTCGCAGGATCCCCCTTCTCCAGCTTCAAACTCACTGCTGCTACTGGAGTCCCCCCGAGCCTTGAGTTTTGACCTGTACGAGTCCACGTAACCCAAAAGAACCATACAGTGTCGATGTCTTCTCCAGATGGCGAGTGCTCGGTCAATTCTAGCTCGCGATGCTCGGCTCTTCAGCTGTAAGACCACTTCTTTTCCTGCAAAAAGAAACAACAATGTTGAAAAGAAAGAGAAAGAAAGACAGAAACAAAAATGAAGACTTCGCACACATGTAATACCTGCGTACCCAGCTACCCTAGGGATTGGGTTGAATCTAAATTCGCCGAGCGCGTATTCGAATTCCCCACTGACGCAGATGAAGTCGTTTGCGTACTTGTCAGAGTCCGGCAGCCCTCTAATGAGCTTTCTCTGCCCGGCTCGGCTCCCAAGGAATCTCCTCTTAGAGACCTTGTTCTCACTCACGAAGTATAAGCCGAACAGGTCCTCGACTTCGCATGCCAAGTTATACCTCTCCTTTAACTCTATAACTCCCATCACTATTCGGCAGAAGTTTATGGTTACTTGGGAAGGGGTTAGTTGGAGGAGGTTCAGCATTGCCGAAGGAATGGGTGAAAGGGGAACCTAACACCTCCCTCAATAATGGCCATTAGAGGGAGGATGATTTGGAAGTCATTGGAAACCGGGCTCTCATCCGGTTGAACTAATCTAATCTGCACGCTCTCCGGAATGCCATAGGTTTGGCGGAAGTCGGCAAGGCTCTCAGAGTCGTCAAAGAAGCGTGTGTAGCAGTTCCTTGCCGTCTGTGGTGTTGCTTCTCCACTCGGCAGTCCGGATGAACTGCTTGTGCCTGGCTCTCCGGCGTTAGCAGACGAAGCCAGTGCTGAATCCACTTTGAGCTCGGACATCCTATCAAGAAGTGCACGGGTGTCAAAAGAATTGCTAAGGCAAGATCACTCAACTAAGTCTAAATGGGGTTCGGCTGAGTATGAACCCCTCGGCCTCACTCGTGTTCTACGGCCTCTAATACAGACATCAACCTCTCCTACAGACATCGGCCTCTTTTACGGACCTCGGCCTCTCTAACAAACCTCGGCCTCTATATTACAGTAACACAAACTGCAGAAAAGTCGGAAAAACCTACGCTAAGACTACTCGAAATGCAAAGAAACTGGAAATATATCAACATACAAACACTCGACTTAACAAAGTGGCAGGGGCTAAAGAGATCATACCTTCTTGCGTGGTTTGAAGATGTTAACACCGGTGCAGATTCGTGTTCTTGAGAGAGGGTGAAGGCACTGAAGGCTCTGGAGGCAATGGACGAAGGATTTGAAAAAGTTCTCTCTCCTAACAACCCCCTATTTATAGGCTGGTACGGAAGACGAGACGCTTCGTCTCCAGCTGTCGGATGGAACGACGCGTGTCACGATCTGTGGGGCTGACGGCTGTCATGCCTCGATATTGGTGGCCGAACAATAGGTTCAGGCCTACGAAAGGTCGGGCTCGGAAGTCGAAGCGTCATACGCGGGAAGACGAGACGCTTCGTCTCCGACCGTCAGATGACACGACGCGTGTCATGATCTGTGGAATTGACGGCTGTCATGCCTCGATAATGGTGGCCGAACAATAGGCTCCGGCCTACGGAAGGTACCCTCTCACGACCAGCTTTGATGTGAAGGGGTTGAGGGGCTATCGTAGCAGGCCGGAATAGTCGTTAGTGGGCCCCCGGCCCATGATCATCTGCATCGTATTTTGGAGCACGGCATGACCCAAACCTGCCAATATGAGTTTCCTGGTGTTGGGCCTGACGACCTGTCGGCCCGAGTTTGAGTTCGGCCTTTCCGAACGAGTTTGAGCTCGGCCTTTCCGAATGGTGGTTTCACGTTCCGCACCGATCTCCGGCCTCTCTATGCTCGGCATTCATCACTCGGCCAAGGGATCCCCTTTGGCAGTTTCTCGGCCAGGACGTCTAAAAACGCTCTGCGACTCGGTTCCCGAACACGAATACACGTTCTCCATTTTCTAAGGGAATGTTCAAGTACACCCTTCCGATCCGCACGGACGTGGGACACGTGGCAGCGCCCCCGTGGTCTTCGGATCACGACCTACATACTGGGCCAAAGTCACCGGCAGACAGTTGGATTCTCACTCTATAAATACCCCAACGGCACTCCTACTACAGGTACATGTACGCTCGCGCTAAGACTATACTTTCAAGTTATTTCAACTATTCCTAAAGAGCTAAGTTGATCGTCGGAGTGCCCACCGGAGATCCAACCCCAGGTCGGCACTAATTTAGTGTTGAATGTTTTGCAGGCTATTCGAGAGAATTCGATTCATCAATCCGAGAAGTCTACATTGGATTCCAGACTCCACACTATTTTACAGTACTTCACCTAGGTGATTCAAGATACTAAACAAGGAATATTACACTTGCAAATTACTTGAACTATCCACCTCATTTTAAAATCCAAAAACTTCAAATAATGCACAATTGGCTCCTTTGCAGATTGTGAACCCAAAATAGAAATAGATAGCCATGACAAAGTCCTATACCTGAATGTGCAAGTCTCAACTCAAAAAACAATGCTATAAGCTATCTGACCTAGACAGGTCAAGAAACCAGCTCTCTGCCCCTGATCTCTAAAGAACCATATACATCACGTTTAACGAAAAGCAAGAGTGACTACAGTCACATAATAAAAATGCATGAGAAATGAGATTCATCCTTACCGAGAAATTTTTCGTATTAACATTTTCACGAGAGGAAGCGTGCCTTTTGGGCCCACTGCTAAGAGATTTTTAATCTACAGATGTTAGAGACGATAAATTTAGTCCACTCATAACCCATAAAAAACAGAACATATCGTCTATAGCCCATAGGTAAGAGAGGGGAATTACGAAAATAATGTCTAAATCTGACGACAGACATACAATGACTAACCATGTTGTTGTATATAAAACAGAGATGCATGATCAGAACTTCAACCTACCACCTAAAAGAGTATCAATCAGTTAAGTCTATTATGCATTTACACTAGAATTCTCTCCATTCATTTAAACACAGCAAACCGAAGCAGGATCATGCAAACAAGTCTAAATAGAGGCAAAGTGATTCCTACATTTTTTCCTTCGGTATGCGTTAATAATGCCTACATGAGATCAAAGATGTACAGTTTTTGGTCACTTAAGGTTAAGGTATATCAACTGATGCAACTGTTTTGCATAAATCTTCATGGGTGACTAAGAATAAACGGTAAGGCCCTAAACCACATGCTCAGAGTCAGTATATTCACTTGATATAAAGTACAACTCACAATTTAGATCATAAACATCTAGATGCAAGCATGGACACATCTAACAACCTCATGTATTCGTGTTCAACATGTTTCGGACATGGACGCAACACTGTCTTTCCGGAAATGGATATGACATACCTTAACAGGTGTCTGGGTTTTTATAGGATTGTTTAGTCAGACACTATACAACATCTTTGGTACACTCAAATGATATGTTGGGGATGTGAGCGTAGCATACCGTTATTATTTATTGTTTTATTTGTTCTTTTCTGTTTCTCTTATCTTTAAGGGTATCTTTATCCTTTTATCTTATTACGTTTTATCTCATTAGAGGGTTACTAGGATTGGCCTATTTAAACACTTGTCTTGTACAATAACCATCATTGAATAATATAGCAGTACATCTTTTTCCCTTCTATCATGGTATCAGAGCTATGTTCGGTTTGGGTTAGGGTTAAGGTTTGGCATCTGCATCAGTAGCACCACCTCCCTTCTCTTGAACGTATCGCCAGCTCCCTTCTCTAATATGTAGCAGTTACCTCCTTCGCAGTCCACCGCCTTTGTCTAGCCTCGCAAGACTCAGTCGACCATCTTCGGTCTCCGCGCTCCCTCGCCGGCCATCACCCCGCCTTCGCTGGCAGCCGCACCCCCCCTTGCCGGTCGTCAGTCACCGCAGTCGACTGCTGCTGCCCTTTGTTTCTCTCCAGTGAGCCTCTCCCTCTCCAATTTGGATCTGCAACAGTGAACTCTTCCTCTGCAACAGTGGTATTCTCTCTTCGTTTTTCTCTCTCTAGTTCTGATATGCAACAGTGGTATTCTCTATTCGCTATGACTTGACCTACTAGCCCTATCCATCTCTTCTTCATTCAATTGAGTATTTTCTATCATGTCAGATGACAAAACGCAAGCCATCAGCATACGGTTAACGGATAACAACTATCCCTATTGGTCACATGTTATGAAAAATTTTGTTGTGGGCAAGGGATTGTGGAGATATGTCGATAGGTCAATATTGCAACCTTCTGATCCAAAAGCCGACAACCACAAAATTGCCCTTACCAAATGGGCTATGAAAAATACTAGGATTCTTACTTGGATCCACAACTCTGTTGAACCAAATATTTGTCTGAATTTCTCCAAATACAGTGCAGTACAGAAAGTGTGGGATTATCAAAAACTATGTATTTAAAGTCCAATTTCGCCAAGCAGTATGAGCTTGAGATGTCTATTCGGAGTGCCACTCAAAAGGATAAATCAGTTCAATAGTTTTACAATGAGATGACTAATTATTGGGATCAATTGGCTCTTATGAAACCTTTAGATTTGCAATCACTTGATAGCTATGTTCAGTATCGGGAGAAACATCTTGTACAGTTTCTCATGGCTCTTCGAGATCAGTTTGAGCCTCTTCGGGTGGCTATTTTGCACCGTTCTCCCCTACCCTCAGTTGATGCTGCCCTGCGTGAGATTATTGCCGAGGAGACACGGTTCAAAGTGCCTTATGTTGCATCTCATGCTTAGTCTGTGTTTGCCACTCCTGTGGCTACTTCGAGTTAGTCTTTGGCACCGATCCTCCCTACTCCAGCTTCACATTTGATTCAATTAACCGGCAAGCCAAAACCTCGTGTAGCTATGGATGAATGTAATTTTTTCCATCAGAAGGGCTACTGGAAGAATGCATGCCCCAAACTTGTTCAAGCCAAGGGTCGCACCTCTTCTCACTCGACCACCCCATCCTCATCTCGGCCTCCATAGCACTTCTACCACCCCCAAACAACTCTTGCGGTATCTACTCCTAGCAGCACTCCATCTTCCTTCTCTTTTGAGCAGTTTCAACAGTTCCAGGCTTTCTTGGCTGCCACTAAAAAATCAAAGAGCTTCTACGATGACTTAGTACTCTCTCAGGTTTGCATAGTCCTCACACCACAGGTACCTTACACACCACCTAGATTTTTGACTCGGGTTCTTCCAATCATATGTAACCCCATCATATGTCTCCTGATGTTTCCCTTCTGAGTAATTGCATTTCCCCCCTTTCCCCTATTTGTCACGCCCTCAATTTTAACATAACATGTATATATATATATATATATATATATATATATATATAGGGAAAGACTATATGAACCAATACTTTTTTAGACCAATGTCTAAATTCTTCGTTTCCGATTCAATTTTAATGATCCGAACCGTTCAATGTATTTAAAATATGTTTTTAAGGGTACCCGTAAGAAATCAGCTCAAAATATTACCGGAAAGGGCTTGATCCAAACATTGGTTCATAAAACAGTTCCTGTCAGCATTTTGAACCACTGTTTAGATCAAGCCCTTTCTGATAATATTTTAAGTTGATTTCACATGAGTACCCTTAAAAACATGTTTTAGACACATTGAACGGTTCAGATTATCAAAATTTAATCGGGAATGAAGAGTTTAGGCGTTGGTCTAATATTGGTCTAAAAAAGTGTTGGTCCCTTGAGCCTCCACCATATATATATATATATATATATATATATATACATACATATATATATATATATATATATATAATTATTGCTAACATCTCAAAAAAATTCATCCAAAGTCCGAATTTACCCTTTAACCAAAAGCCAACATATCTCGAGTTCTTACAATTTTGCAAAAATCAAGTTCAAATATTACATTGGATTTAGGACATTCAAGTCGACTAGGGTTATAATACATCTTTTTTCAAAAAGATGTCGTATAACTCTATGGATGCAACTCTTAGAATGTCATGAAAAAATCCAAGCATTCCATGCCAATTCCGAGCTAAGTGTCTGGGACTGCACCTGAAAAACAAATAAGGGTTGAGCCAACGAGCCCAGTAAAGAAATTCTATACAAAGCTTATGTGAAGATGGAATATCATGATATAGGAGGTAAACAACAATACTTAACTTCAATGAATTATTACAAGATACGTTAAGTTTCAACCGAATCATTCCCTAATCGGAATCCACTCATTGGAGACTTGTTTCACATAATTGTTCTCATTATCATCAGGCAACACTTTCGAATTCGCATTAACGATATCTCATGCCTTGTATTCCCGTAGGATCCTATTTCCATTTCCTACCAATCCCGTTGGGAAGTCTAGTCCACAACATTCCTAGTCTTCGCATCGAGGAGACTAGTTCACACTATTCCTAGCCTTCCCATCGAGGAGTCTAGTTCATAATATTCCTAAGCACAACATAGACCGTGGAATACATCCACTCCTTCAATATATCAATCATGACTTAGAGTCAAATGAATAAGATGCACCATTTCTACTAAAAGGAGTCATATTACACTCTTCCAAGTGTATAACATGGGATCTAGGAATCCAAGATGATAAGCATTCAAACTAAGAACACCCAACACATATGTAAATATACTCAAGCCCTTAACACAAAGGGCAAATGTACAATACACCTATAACAAGTCATAAACAAGTAAGAAAAGCAAGAAAATCCCTATCTCAAGAAGGAAATCCAAGATTTGAGTTTAAATAGTGAAGCCCTAGCTTGAATGATGAAGCTCAACCAAACCCTCTCCAAGCAAAAACTCACCTCCAAGTGCTTCAAATCAAAGGAAAATGAAGGAGTTTCAAGGATTTAGGGGTTAGATCATGTATTTGGGTGGAAAAAAGTGAGAATGGGGGTTTTCTAGAGAGGGAAGAGTAAGAATTTTGGATTTAGAATGTGTGGGTTACATTTTTAAAAAATTTGGTTCATCACTTAAAAATCCACGTATATACCCGCCTGATCGGTCACAGAAAGGGGGCAAGGGAGTCTGACCGGTCATAGCAAGCCATTATCAAAATTTCGTCACCCGCCTGACTTGTCACGGAAAAAGGGCAAAAAGGCGTGACTGGTCACGCCAACCTACTGATTAAAAATTGCATTTTTGACTGATTGGTCACACCGAAAATTTCCTTTAACAAAGAAAGAGGTTTTTCTTATGCTTGGTCCATATTCAATGGAAAATTTCTTGTATGGTTTTGTTCTTGCCCATTAGCTGATGGTAAAAATTGTTGAATTTAGTTGGGGATCTTCTCTAAATTTCCTATTGGAGATCTTTTATCTTCACATGGAATCTACAACGGCAACGTGATCACTACAACCTCAAATAATGGCTCTGCAGCAAAGCTGGAGACCAGGTTACCTTTCATCTTGTTCTTTTCTTTGTTGAATATTCTCTTTGCAGCACATATGCCTCTTAGCTGGCTGTCTACCAATTTTATTTACTATTTCTAACCTGAATGTGTCACTTTTTGTTCCCATGTTTGAGGGTATCTATTGGGAGATCTAGAGTATTTCTAATGCAAGATTGGACACTAATATTGCGAGGTAACAAGAAATCATCATCAGAAATTGTTATTCTTAAATTAAACTAATCATTGAAAGCTTAAATTCTGTTTTTAATCAAACTTTGTTGATTTTTCATTTGATGTACAACTTCAACGTCGGACAGAAATGTAAAGCTTCTACTACACCTAATTTAAGAATAACAACTTCTAATGTTGATTTCATCTTACCTCGCAATATTAGTGTCCAATCTTGCAAAAGAGATACACTAGATCTCCCAGTAGATACCCTCAAACATGGGAACAAAAAGTGACATATTCAGGTCATAAATAGTAAATAAAATTGGTAAGGCAACCCGCTAAGAGGCATGTATGCTACAAAGATGATATTCAACAAAGACAAAGAACAGGATGAAAGGTAACTTGGTCTCCAACGTCGCTGCAGAGCCTTTGTTTGAGGTTGTAGTGATCACATTGTCATTGTAGATTGAAGATATAAGTTGACACATCAGTACATCTTTAAAACTTGAAGATGTTCTCCAATTGGAAATTTAGAGAGGTCCTCCAACTAAAGGCAACAATTTTAACCTATCAGCTAATGGGCAAGAACAAAACTATATAAGAAACTTTCCATTTGAATATGGTACAAGTATAAGACAAACCTCTTTCTTTGTTAAAGAAAACGTGGCAACCTTAACGAGTACAGTTAGGAGAATGATTGCAAAATCTGGTTTGAAAACCACAAGCATAAGGAACATGTAAACCAAAAAACCCATCCTTCGAAACATGTAATCCTTCAAAACAGTAATGGCAAAGTGCAAACTCTTAGAATTACGACAGGGACTAAAAAGTAATGGTAGTTATAGAACCCAGGACCACTTTAAACCCATACAATTGAGGTGAATGGCCATGCAGTTGACAGGCCATGTAAGGATTGTTTCGTTTCTTCCCAAAATCTTTCCAGAGAACTAAACACTATCTAACTGTTTTGTTCTAATTTGACTGCTCAATAAATGTTTTCAGATCTGCTTCACAAACTGACTTCTGCATGTCTCCGCAATGCTTTTTCATTTCATTTCCATCTTGGTTCCAACCCTTAATGGGATAGTCATTGATCCAATATCATATACAACATCAAAACCATCAATTGCTTCAATCACTGCAAAGTTATTACCAAAGTTGGATTCTTAAGAACACTTCCAACATGATGAAATTTCAATCGTATGCAATAGGACTGGAATGGTATGTTTATGCCTAAATAATATAACTTTTCAAGCTTGAAAAATACCCGTTGTACTTTTTTTTCCTATTGGTTCTTGACATCCTTAAGTTACAATCATGGTTCAAAGAAATGTCACGTAGTCAACTATACAGATACTAGAGTTAATCGACTTTCGCATACTAGTTCCTTACTCTACAGGTAGCAATTCATAACTCTGCAGGTAGCAGCTCATTCAGTGAAATCGGACCACCCAATATTGTCCTTACTTTTAGTTTGACTGCTTAACAAGACTTTGAAGATTTGCTTCTCGGACGAAATTTCCATCTTTCAAATTGCTGGCCTTCCATCACCATCTTGGTCTCATATTCACAAAGGATTATTGCTCCAATTTTGATACATAAATTCCAAACCTCCAATACTTTACAGTCACATACTACATTCTATAAACTAGCTGGGAAATGATACCAAAGGCTCTAGCGGAGACACAAATTCTTGGTCATGAAAATGATATAAGTTATATATTCTTACATAATATACGTACCAATGAGAAAAAACCATATCCTTAAAAGATAAAAAAGTACACAATCCTTAATGAATTTGATTTGCAAAAAAGCAACATTTTGTAGTTACATAATGATTATATACATGACGGAATCATAAAGTTTCTCTACTAAAGATGTATTTTGACAATGCCTAAGCAACTTGTCAATTATCCATTGATCCTCATTCAATTGAGAAATGGGTTCTCTACAAACCACATAGTAGAAACGTTTTCCTTTTTATTTGAATGAAATACTTAGGAAGATTTTAGAATTTACGCAAAATGCTTGGAGAGCAATATTATTATTTTAGTGGCATCAAACTTGCAATTTAAGCTTCATAACTATGATCATAATACAGATTCTATGTACTTGAGTGGGGTCAAGTATGACCCTCCTCTCCACCCTTACCTAAAGCAATCCTACCAAAGTCGGATTCTTTGGCGTATCTTAAGAACACTTCCTATGTTATTAGTAATCCCAGATAACCAATCACCACTATGTTTCGTGCTCATAACAGTATCCGAATTCGACAAAACCGTAGCATCAGCAATCGTGTAGAGAAACCCTTCGGCTCTTCCAAACAGGTTTCTAATCTAGCCCTCTGCTTCAAATAATGGAACGTGCCTGAAACTGAACCTAGCCATACTGACTGGTGTTTCTTTAGGTTTCTTGGTATGTTAACCCCAGAAAGAAGGGATGTTTCAGAGATTTTGGCGGTGAACTATTGTACAGTATATGTGTTCTATTTGTAATATATTATCCACGTCCTTTATGTTTTGATCAAAACCACAAAAACATGCTATCTTGAAAACACAAAAAATATAAGCAATTTTACATACAAAATAACCCTCAAAGATGAATTTGACTGAGAATTGATGAAATTTGACGGGAGAGAAGGCAACCAGACGACAGAAACAGTATTAGATCATGAATGTAAACAAGAGGGAAAGAAGAGGCCACCGACATCACCATCGTGTTGTCCCCATGAATATGCAATGTACCACACATAATCAATCGAAAAATCATACCTAGAAGAGTTCCGGGCCACAGAATCTCAAGCAAGAGCACGTTCTGAAAGGGGAAGAAGCCGTACGGAAGAGATTGACGCGGAGGAGCAGAGGCTGCAAAACGAAGCCGTCTACACCGGTTTGGCCGTTAGTGATGAATCGACTGTTGGGGCTGAGCTAGGATTTAATGCTCGGAGTGGCACCACGAATAACAAAATCATAAGATGCAAGATGAACACAAAAAAATTAGACCAAAAAATCATGAGATGCAAGACGCAAAAAATTTAGTCCCTATTTATATCCGACTTCCTTCTAACTTGAATATAACAATCCCGACCTCTCTCACAGATTCAAATGCCACTTTAATTGATTCATTTCTCCTTTACCTACAAAAAAATCTTGTATATCATAAATTTTAGTTTTGAATTTGGGGACAATATTTTAATTTCAATTTTGAGACTGTAAAATTTTCCCATCTTATTACACCATCGTACATACATATGAAAATTTATCTCACTAACAAATAGGCGTGGCAAGCTACCCCCCTCCCCCCCGCGCGCGCATCACCCAAACCCAAAACAATAGCTCCACATCTGAGTGGTACTGACTGAACCCATTATTCATTTGTTGGAGTGCATGGTAAAATGGTCAAGGATAACGTCTTAATACAAACAGCAAACTCAATCTTTTTTCTTCAGCCTAAGGTTTAGATCGGTCAGGGTAAACAGAAAATCACTGCTCTGCTTTGCAATCTCTTAAGGAGTGTTTGATTTGGAGATATCAAAGGAAGAATGCATCATGTGAGGGTGGCAATCAGCCTTTTAGGGTCTATTGCACAAAGAAATGCATATGTGGTAATTGTATCAATATATGCAAACAAGTTGTTAGAAAACTACATAAGTCTTAGGTTTTGAGATTTGAGAGATCCTAGCGAATTGTAGATCCATAAAACCTTGAAATGGTTAGAACTTAGAAAATACATTTCTTTTGCTAGCACCCACTTCAGCATCATTTTGCGCAAGTAGGTTGAGTGACCAGTGACCACTAATTTCCATAAGAACAAAGGAGGAAATAGAGTATAGCTATCTATGTAAAACATAAATGTGTTCAGTTGGTTAGACCTTACTGGTCATAAGTAGAACCAACGCAGGAAGATGGGGGTTGCAAAAACTATTATCATGAGCTCATTTGAATGCACCTAAAACAGCAGGTTATTCCAACTTTTCATGCTTAAACAAAAAACATATATATGAAGACTTACTATTCCAATACAATGACCCACCCAGGGACAATGGTGATCAAACCTCTCTACGCAGTTGTTGCAAATGGAGTTGTGAGAAGCACGTGGCGGATGGTATAGTAAACAAGTGTCACGGTACTTGACCTTAACAGTGTGGCCATTGAAGATTGAATCCTTTGTTCTGGATAACTGACTAACTTTGGTATAGTAAACAAGTGTCACGGTACTTGACCTTAACAGTGTGGCCATTGAAGATTGAATCCTTTGTTCTGGATAACTGACTAACTTCAAATTAGGACCAGCAATGTTGACCCATTCCATTGATGCGGTATTGGCAACCAAGGATTCATCGAATTCAAGTGGCCGCGTATTCCTCGTTAGTATTACAAGATTTCTTCCAGATGTCAGAAAAAGGAAAGTCAAATCCTGCAAGAATTGAAAATAAATGCCGGGCCAAAATTCAATCATCAGTCAAGGAATCAAACCGATTCTTTTTCCCAACAAAATAGTCCTAACCAAAACTGTGAGGACACGTCCCACTATCAGCACAGAATACCCATACAAAGATTCGGTTTCTAGAATCTTCAAAACAATTTTTATGTAGAAAGTTATTGCAGGCCATCCTATTAGGAATGCAGATAAAAACAGTGAAGCCGCATCAGGACCAAATACCAATCTCCCACCACACAGTAATCTCTGCCATGTATATAACGGAAAAGAGGCATGTTTCATCAAATCAACGTATTTATTAGGTATCGCGACTTAGATGTGGAATCTACAAGTTTTGAAGGATATTGGGTACAGAAACTGCTTTTAGCTTACCAAGTTCAAATCCAACAGAACTACAAGTACCATTTTCATCTCCTCCTTTTTGAGTACATGGTTGTTCCTGAGCAGAAATGCATGAATGTATTGGTGAGTTCACAAGGTTTTCTACTACTATTGTTGAGTACATTGGAAGATAACACATGGCTTTACAACTAATGTGCATTACCAAAATGCATCAAAAGCCCTGTACCCGAAATACTTGGAACAACTTTATGAATGCAGCTATACCTTTCAGTTTGCCCCACAAGAAACTCGACTTGTTTATCAAGCGATTTTTTCCTTTTCTCATCAAATTCTAGTTGGTGTTTATAAAAACCTGAAATCACAATGTTTTGATAGGAACGTTTTGAAATGTCACGACAATATGGTGAAATGATGTAAAATTAATATGATGCTAAGTGAACTTGCCAGCTTCACAATTTTCATCCAATATTTCTTCACGTCATTAGAAATATTGAGTGCAGCTTTTCTCCATCGTTGCTCTTCTTCCTGATCGTACTCATAATTCAAACAATAGTTAGCCGTAAACTAAAATGAACAAAAATCTGAACTTTATTGCTCGTGGTACAACACAATTTGTTGAAAACAAAAATCTTACGCGTATGGCATTTAAATGTAGGCTGTATGGAATTATTCCGTGAATGTTATTGGAGATAGCATCCCTAATATAAAGAAGCATATGGAATACATTAAAGCCCCATTTTCCATAAGCAAGTTTTAACTCTATTCAATTTTTTTTTTTTTGCATTTGTTTTTGCATCAATTTTTTTGTAGATTATTGGTTCGTCTCGACGAGAGGTTTCAAAAAAATTATAAATAATGACCCAAATTTGCAAAAAGTTCAGAAAAGACAAATAATCCATAAACATGAATTTTTTGTGCTTATTCGTCGTCTTTAGTGAATAGGTGACTTTTTTTAGTTTTTGAACATAATTTTATATTTTTTAAATTCCACTTGTCGAGACGGACCAATAATCCACAAAAAATCGACGGAAGACAAAAAAATACAAAAAACATTCACACAAGGACAAAATAATAATTAAATTGTTAGCGAGATGGAAAAGAAAGAGAGAGAGAAAGATAAAAGTGTATTAGGTGATTAAACACCCTAACACAAGCTTTATTAATATATAGGCATAGGTTACACAAGATTCCTCACATAACCAATGTGGGACTAAACTTAATGACTAAACTAATATTCTAACACTCCCCCTCAAGCTGGAGAGTAGATATCAATAAGTCCCACCTTGTCACAAAGTAACTCCAACCGTGGTTTGAACAACGGCTTAGTAAACATATCGGCTAACTGGGCATTGGTAGATACAAAGGGAGTAGCAATAAAACCACTAGTCAATTTCTCTCGAACCAAATGACAATCGACTTCGATATGTTTAGTTCTCTCATAGAAAACTGGATTGGATGCTATGTGAATAGCAGCGCGATTATCACAATACAGATTTACAGGCACTTGCACTGGAAATCCTATTTCCTCAAGAAATGAACGAATCCATACAATCTCACTAGTCGTGTGCGCCATTGCTCTATATTCTGCCTCAGCACTAGATCGCGCAACAACTGTCCGCTTCTTACTTTTCCAATTAATGAGATTTTCACCGAGAAAGATACAATATCCTGTAGTAGATCTCCTGTCAGTTGGGCTACCTGCCCAATCAGAGTCAGTGAAGGCTTCAACTCGCAAGTGCCCACTAGTATGATAAAACAAACGACGTCCCGATGGGCCTTCAAATACCGCACAATTCTTAGAATAGCCTCCCAGTGTGGAAGACGAGGAGCAGACATAAATTGACTAACCAGGCTAACTGCAAAAGAAATATCCGGACGAGTAACAGTAAGATAATTTAGCTTGCCAACCAAGCGACGGTACTGATCGGGACTAGAAAGTAACTCCCTTGATCAACGCACAATTTGACATTAGGATCCATAGGAGTCTCAACAGGCTTTGACCCTAATAAGCCAGTCTCTTCGAGGATATCCAGCACATACTTTCTCTGTGATAAGTTAATACCTTCCTTAGACCGTGCCACCTCAATACCCAAAAAATATCTCAGTTTTCCCAAGTCTTTGGTATGGAACTGACGCTGTAGGAACAATTTCAGATCATCAATACCTTTCTTATTATCACCTGTAATAATAATGTCATCTACATAGACAACCAGCAATATTCTCCCTTGATCAGATGTGAGCGAAAAGACAGAATGATCAGAATGACAGCGTTTCATACCAAACCGAAGGACCGCATCACTAAACTTGCCAAACCAAGCCCTCGGAGACTGTTTTAGCCCATAGAGAGCTTTCTGAAGGCGACATACGTGAGAGGACTCCCCCTAAGCAACAAATCCAGGTGATTGCTCCATATAAACTTCCTTGGCAAGGTCGCCGTGTAAGAAGGCATTTTTGACATCCAACTGAAAAAGGGGCCAGCCAGGATTGGCGGCAAGAGAGATAAGAAGACGAACCGAGCCGAGCTTGGCAACTGGAGAGAAAGTTTCTGCATAGTCAACACCATAGGTCTGAGTATAGCCCTTGGCCACAAGGCGAGCTTTATAGCGCTCAACCGTGCCATTAGGATGAAACTTAACAGTGAACACCTAGCGACACCCAACAATAGACTTTCCAGGCGGAAGAGAGACCAACGTCCAGGTATGGTTGGTATGGAGAGCAGTGATCTCCTCCTCCATAGCTATCCGCCACTCAGAAATAGACAGGGCCTCCTGAACAGTTTTAGGAACAGAAATAGAGGAAACAGAACCAGAAAAGGCACGCAGAGAGGGTGAAAGATGATCAGAAGAAACAAATTTAGCAAGGGGGTGAGAAGTAGTACAAGAACGAATACCTTTGCGGAGAGCAATGGGCAAGGAAGCGGGAGACGGAGGTGCCGGAGTAGGAGACGGCGGCGAAGGCATAGCCTCAGAAGAGGAAGGACCTGCAAAATAAGAGACAGACTCATGGAAAGTGACATCGGCACACACAAACTGACGGCGAAGGGTGGGTGAATAACATTTGTAGCCTTTTTGAGTGCGGGAATAGCCCAAAAACACACACTTGGTCGAGCGGCCATCAAGTTTGTCCTGACCAGGATCCAGGACATGAACATAACAGGTGCACCCGAAAACCCGAGGAGGAAGGGGGTAAAGTGGGCGACCAGGATAGAGTAAATTATATGGGATTTGGCCATCTAAGACAGGAGACGACATTCGATTAATAAGAAAACCAGCAGTAAGGACAGCGTCACTCCAATAAGATTTGGGAACCTGCATGTGAAATAAAAGAGCACGAGTGACATTTAATATGTGGCCCAATTTGCGTTCGGCAACTCTATTTTGCTGTGGAGTCCGAGCGCAAGAGGACTGATGTAAAATCCCATGTGCATCCAAAAACTGTGATAAAGATTGATGAAAATATTCACGAGCATTATCAGACCGAAACAAGCGAATAGGCACACCAAATTGCGTTTTGATTTCCTCATAAAAGGATGTAAAAATAGAGGATAATTTAGACCGGTTTTTCATAAGATAAATATAAGTAGCACGGGAATAATCATCAACAAATATAACAAAATACTGAAAGTGAGAACGTGAGGGGACCCGCATAGGACCCCAAATATCTGAATGAACTAGATGAAAAGGACTTGACACACGACGCTCTTCTCGTGGAGAGAAGAAAACACGACGATGCTTACTAAACTCACAAGCTTCACAAGGAAGCGACTCAACATGGCGACATGAAGGGACCAGCTTTTTAAGGGTGGAGAGCGACGGATGGCCAAGGCGACAATGGTATTGATGGGGTGAAATGGTGGATTGAAATGCAATAGAGGGAGACGGCTCGCCATCCAAAAAGTAGTATAGGCCACCGCGTTCAACACCGCTACCAATCTTCGTCCCTGTCCGGAGATCCTGAAAGATACAAGAATCAGGAAAAAAGGTGACTGAACAGTTTAAAGATTTGGGTAATTTGACTCACAGACATAAGGTTAAAAGGAAAGCGAGGAACATGTAAAACAGAGTCTAAACAAAGAGAAGAATTTAAAGTAACCGAACCCAAACCAGCAATAGGAGTAGTAGAACCATCAGCTAATGTGACACGAGAAGATGTCCCAGAGGGACGACAATCAGACAAGGTAGCAGAAGTACCGGTCATATGATCAGAAGCCCCAGAGTCAATGACCCATGGAGATTGGGAAGCAAGATAGGCAGAAGGTGGACCTGTCTGAGCAAGCGTAGCTGTGTAGGTGGACTTATATTGCTGAAATTGCTGATACTCTTCCTCTGGAATAGTAACTACACGAGGGGCGGTACTAGAAGAATACTGCAGACCATCATCCTCAGAAACTGTGACCTGGTGAGCAGAAGGGCGACCATGAAGATCCCAACAATAGTCAATGATATGATTATCAGCATTGCACCAAGTGCAATGACGAGGCCCCCATCCACGGCCGGAGTCACGAACGGAACTTCGGCCTGAACCACGACTGAATCTACCTCGGCCTGAAGCACGAGGAAAACTACCACGGCTAACTCCCCCTGACGGTAAGCCACCACGAGTATAACCAGACTCAAACTCAGATGCCCGTTCAGTCATGGTGCCAAAAGACAATGAATACGCTGCAAAACAAAAGAGCAAGCAAACAAACCAACAACGACCTCAATCAAGCAACCCAATCACGAGGGATAACCACATACCAAAGGGTAGATCCAATAAAAAACAGAACCAAAAGACCGGATCTACCACCAAGAGCGGAAGCGAACATATCTAAGCTATAAAGGTAGCAATAACGGCGATAGAGAGCATCAACGGCAAGGGATCAGCAGCAGAAGGCTGAACAGCAGCAGGTAATGAGAACGGCAGCAAACAGATCAGGCGGCGGTGCGGCGGCGGCGCGGTAGTGGACGACGGCTAGGGTTAGATATGTGGCTATTAGGGTTAGGGCAGTGGACGGCGGCTAGGGTTAGGGTTAGGGTTAGGGTTAGGGTTTATCTAGGGTGTAATATGATTAGGGTTTTATGTCTAGGGTTAGGGTTTATTTCTAGGGTTAGGGTTTTATCTAGGGTGGAATAAGATCGCGCTCTGATACCATGTTAGCGAGATGGAAAAGAAAGAGAGAGAGAGAGAGATAAAAGTGTATTAGGTGATTAAACACCCTAACACAAGCTTTATTAATATATAGGCATAGGTTACACAAGATTCCTCACATAACCAATGTGAGACTAAACTTAATGACTAAACTAATATTCTAACATAAATAATAAAGTCAGGCCAAATCCAACCTAAGTCTAATGAGCTTTTCTGTACTTACAATTGAAGATTTTACCGGAACCTTACAATTGTTTCATACTGTGGAGGTCGGAGAGGTGGAAATCAAGATTTCAAATAAGCTCTAACTGGTTTCGTTTATATTTCTAGTTGGTTTGGTTTATATTTCACAAAATTGAGAATATATAAAAGAACGAATCCTCCATAACACTAAAGAGGTCACAATTGCTACAATTTTGGGGCAGTAATCTGGTGACCTACTACTTAATCAACTTTATCCGACGAGTAAATAGTGAACCAAAATTGTGATCAGTGTTGAGTGCGTGTATATTGCATGCTGCATAGAAAAATTAGAACATGTTGGTTACCCCATTTATACAGATAATACAAAATTTCTGAAGAGTGACTCAATACCTCTACCAACTATTTTAATTTTGTTTTCTTATGTTCGTTTAGTCAGAGCGGATGTTAGTTTTTTAATGGTTGATACTTGAGTTTTTTGTAAAATCAAATAATCAATTTAACCAGTCAAACAATCGATATTGTTTGTAGCCTACGAATAATCATCTTACAAGACATAATGGTATTTAACAACTTCCATATGACCTACTTTGGATTTTGATGTTTTAGCTTCATTAGGAGGGAGATGATTAAAGACTATATCTAATGTCTCTGGAAGAGTTCCCTAAACCTCTCACAACACATGTTTCAAGACAACCCTTCTTGGACTTGTTTGTGATGTTCTCTTCATCACCTTCCCGTGCTGTTTTACGTATCTTCTTTACAACCGAATATCGTGATACCACGAGTGGGTTGCCCATGCCTGAAGGCACTTGACCGAAAATCAAAAAAGAAAATTGCAGATAGGCATTTGGTCAAGTGCCTAGCGAGTTTAACCGTGCTTGAAGGCCCTTGACTGAAAGTTAAAAAATCTTGCAAGTAAACACTCGACAGAGAATGAATACACAAATCCTTGCCTGTTGAACAGTAATTAGAGCATTACACATAAAAGGCATTACACGTACTCGGCAAGAAAAGTCTGCACATTTCGCTGACTAAGATAAACCTGACAAAACTCAGGAAATCCAAGTACAGTAGTCTAATTTCAACTTACGCAATGGGGATGTATAAAACCAATTGCTATTTAAATTCCAAAATAATTATAATGATGGCTAAAACTTGATGACTTCACATGATGAATCTTTAGGGATATGGAACCTTGAAAAAATCTTGGACTTCTATACGTTTCTGAAAAACAAAAGAAAATAACTTGTTTGGATGAGAAAATTTTGGACTTATGTAAGTTGCAAGAATTTATGCCTAGAAAGGTCCTTTAGTTTAGCATAGGTAGAGAAAGATTCACTTGCTCAGGAGGAGAGAGAGAGAGAGAGAGAGAGAGAGAGAGAGAGAGAGAGACCGTGTGGGGTGACTGCACGTGTGATTTGTGTGTTCCGTTCAATAGTTTAGCATTTTGATAGCAAGAGTTTGCAAGTATTGAAATCACCCTGCCCATAAGATTTCTTCTGAAAAGAAAGCTGCTGAAACAACATTGTTATTGAAATATTCCACGATTCTTTGTGATTCTACATTAAACCCTGCATCAACATTAATAGATAAGATAAACTACTCATATAATAGAGAAATAAACATTACGGACTAACATTGCAAACGAGTTCTATGTCTGAAAAGAAAATAGAGATATGAGCGAACCTGTTTCTTTCAAAAGGCATGAGTGAGCTACTATAAAAAAAAACAATAGCCACAAGAGGGTTTCAACTTCAAGTCTGCTCGTAGAATAAACCAACATATCAGCAGTGGAAGTTTATGGTCAAGGACATTCATATCTCACATTACTAATTTCATGCAGGTATACACAATTCATGTCTCCTCTTCTTTCCTTTAGTCATCTCCCTGCCTCCCTCTCTCTCTCTATCTCTCTCTCTCATACAGCCGACACTTATGGCTTCACAAAGGCTGGCTCGCTGACAACACCTGGTCCCAACCATCCCGTCCAAACATACCAGCACAAGGATTAGGAGCAAGGATTTCCATGGTTTGGCTTGAAGTCTATGGTCAAGGACAAATATTAGTAGAAGAATTTTACTATTACAGCAGAAAATATCACGAGGAAGCGAGCTTCTGTAATTCTTATCAAAAACCTCAGAACCCTACCCCCCCCCGGGCCAAAAAAAAAAAATTCAATTTATAGGAGAATGCAACTACTAGCAAATTTGATTAAATTGACCCAACCTCTAACACCAAACAACATCCGGGTTGAATTTGAGACAACCCCAGAATATTGATCAACTGTGAACCGTATTGAAAGCAAGAAACAAGAAGAACATAAACATTCTACATACCAGTCACAGTAGCAATTGATGCACATTGCATGGCAGCAGTTTGGTAAGACTATTTTAGTGCAAGGTTCTAAGCAGATTCCACATTCAGCTTCTCTCTCCGAATGCTTCCTCCTCTTCTAATCTTTTGTGAACAATTAATGCAAAGTCATGAAAATCATCTTGACAGAGATCCAACTCTGAAGGGTTATCATGGAGCTGCTGGATAGATGGTAATATTACGGCAGCAATATTACTTCTATAAGTTATGCCCAAAACGCGTAACTTCGGAGAGTGAAAATAAAAATTATACTAGACATTGGACATATAAACCATTTAATACAGTCATCCAGCGCGGTAAAAGCACTAAAAGTTGCTTTAGCTTCAAAAGTCTCCATGGGGCGCGATCCATAGGAATTTAATAAGCCAATAGTACGTGTTGCAAAAGAGAAAAAGAAACATTTGCATACCATAGAATTCTCTAGTGGTTGCTCTCCTTTCATGTGAATAGATAGTTGCCTTGCCATCTGGGGATACTTGAAGAAGAAACAAAATCAATCACTTTCCATGTTGCGTTATCTGATGCCAAATACATATAGGACCAAAATCATTTCCTTCGAGCAAATGCAAGAACAGGTGAACATGAACCAACCTTATATATCACTACATGGAAGTGATTTAGATAACCAGGAAGCGAATATGTACATGAGCAATCCATCCATTGGACCAAAAACCATAAAATTGGAGCAAAATGATTGTAGACCAATTTCATTTGAAGACAAGCACTTCCCTTCGCCCCAGAAATAGATGCCGCCCCGAAGAGCATCATTCATAACCAAGCAACGGTCAGATAACTAGTTAGTCATCTACGTCAGCATAAATAAACCACACAATATAACACTCAAAAAATTCATCTAACCCCAAAGTCACACTTTGAGGGAAGGAAAAAAATTTGAAAATGAAGAAAAAAAGTAAGATAATGGGAAAAATAGTGTTTTTCTTAATTCGATAGTATGGTTCTGTTTTGATAGTACCCTCAACCCTTGGCTTATCCCATGGAAAATACACAACAAATCCACCATTCATTCAGTTTAATTGACCCAATTGTCTTGTCATTCTTAGAGTTTCAATTCTAGGAACAAAAACTATAAAACAGTCTACATTAAACAATTGGGCATCACACTGACAACAACCGTATAAGTAGATAAAGCTGTCAAAAAGCTAAATTAAGCCCTAATAGCAAATGTAGGCCAATAATCACAAAGTTGAAAGCAAAAGTAAATGGCACGCAAGAGTACTTCCCCTGGAGATAAGTGAAGCTGAAAACATTCTTGCTCGTAACAGTATCCGAATTCCACAAAACCGCAGCATTAGCAGTCGTGTAGAGAAACCCTTTGGCTGTTCTAAACAGGTCTCTAATCCAGCCCTCGGCTTCACATTACGGAACGTGCCTGAAACTGAACCTGGCCATATTCACTAGTGTTTCTTTAGGTTTCTTGGTATGTAAACCCTAGAACGCAGGGGCTGTTTCAAAGGTTTTGGTGGTGAACTATTGTACAATATACGTGTTATATCTGTAATATATTATGCACTTCCTTTATGTTTTGATAAAAAACACAAAAACATGCTATCTTGAAAACACAAAAAACACAAGCAATTTTACATACAAACTAACACTCAAACATGAATTTCATTGAGAATTAATGAAATTTGAAGGGAGAGAAGGCAATCAGAAGAGAGAAACGGTATTTGATCATGAATATAAACAAAAGAACATAAACAAGAGGGAAAGAAGAGGCCACCGACATCACCATCGTGTTGTCCCCATGAATATTCAATGTACTACACATAATCGATCGAAAAATCATACCGAGAAGAGCTCCGGGCAGGAAGCGGCCACCGACAATTCTAGGGCCTGGAATCTCGAGCAAAAGCATGTTCCGAAAGGGGAAGAAGCCATATGGAAGAGATTGAGGCAAAGGAGCAGAGGCTGCGAAACAAAGCCGTCTACACACCGGTTTGGCCGTCAGTGATGAATCGATTGTAGGGGCGGAGCTAGGATTTAATGCAGGGAGTGGCACTAGTAACAACAAAATCATAAGATGCGAGATGAACACAAAAACAATTAGATCACAAAATCATAAGATCCAAGACGAACACAAAAAATTTAGTCCCTATTTATATCCGACTTCTTTCTAACTTGAACATAACAATCCCGACCTCTCACACAGATTCATAATTAGTCTCTCTTTATATCCGACTTCTAATGCCACTTTAATTCACTCATATCTCCTTTACCTACAAAAAAAAATCGTGTATATCATGATTTTTAGTTTTCAATTCGAGAACAATATTTAAATTTCAGTTTTGAGACCATAAAATTTTCCCATCTTATTACATCATCACAAACTCAATCTTTTCTCTTCAGGCTCAGGTTTAGATCGGTAAGGGTAAAAAAAAAAAATCGCTGCTCTGCTTTGCAATCTCTTAAGGATTGTTTGATTTGAAGATATCAAAGGAAGAATGCATCATGGGAGGGTAGCAATGAGCCTATAAGGGCCCATTGCACAAAGAATCGCATATGAGGTAATTGCATCAATATATGCAAACAAGTTCTTAGAAAACTACATAAGTCTTAGGTTTTGAGATTTGAGAGATCCTAGTGAATTTTTGATACATAAAACCTTGAAATGGTTAGAACTTAGAAAATATGTTTCTTTTGCTAGCACCCACTTCAGCACCATTTTGCGCAAGTAGGTTGAGTGGCCAGTGACCACTAATTTCCATAAGAACAAAGGAGGATATAGAGCATAGTTGTCTATGTAAAACATAAATGTGTTCAGCTGGTTAGACCTTACTGGTCATAAGTAGAACCAACGCAGGAAGATGGGGGTTGCAAAAACTATTATCATGAGCTCATTTGAATGCACCTAAAACAGCAGGTTATTTCAACTTTTCATGCTCAAACAAAAACATACATATAACGACTTACTATTCCAATACACTGACCCACCCAGGGACAATGGTGATCAAACCTCTCTTCGCAGTTGTTGCAAATGGAGCTGTGAGAAGTGCGTGCCGCACAGTATAGCAAACAAGTGTCACAGTACTTGACCTTAATAGCGTGGCCGTTGACAATCAAATCCTTTGTTCTGCATAACTGACTAACTTCAAATTAGGACTAACACTGTTGACAAATTCCATCGATGCAGTATTGGCAACCAAGGATTCATTCAAGTGGCCGCGTATTCCTCATTAGTATTTCAAGATTTCCTCCAGATGTCAGGAAAAGAAAAGTAAAATCCTGCAACAACAACACAAAAAAAAAAAAAAACGCTGGGCCAAAATTCAATCATCGGTCAAGGAATCGAACGCATTCTTTTTCCCAACAAAATAGTCCTTACCAAAACTGTGAGGATACGTCCCACTATCAGCACAAAATACCGATACAAATATTTGGTTTCTGTAATCTTCAAAAGCATTTTTTTGTAGAAAGTTATTGCAGGCCCTCCTATTAGGATTGCAGATAAAAACAATGAGGCTGCTTCACGACCAAATACCAATCTCCCACCATACAGAAATCTCTGCCATGGATATAACGGAAAAGAGGCATGTTTCATCAAATCAGCGTATTTATTAGGTATTGCGTATTCTTTCAGAAATTTTCAGCACCCACCAGAAAAATAAACCATGATATTGTAAGTTTTCTAAATTGTTCCACGAAGAATGAAATGATTATTTTACTAGATCAATTTATAGCAATGTTAAGTCTCCTTGTTGAACCAGAAGGCTAGCGACTATTGAGGTAAAAAAGCATGTACTTTTAAGTTCTTAGGAAGCGTACAAACCAACAAATATTTGGCCATAGCAGTAAGAAATAGCAAAAGCAAAAACCGGAAATGCGTAGCAAAGGCATACCCATTTAAAGAACACGGTAATTAGTTGCTATAAAAAAAAACTACCAGTCATCATATCAATAACTTATAGTATCACAAAATAGAGAAGGGAATGAAGCTCTCAAAAATACAACACAAACAAATGGGGGTTGCACACACAATATTCATTTTGAACCATCCATGTGAACAAAAAAACGAAATTGCTAGAAAATAGGAAAACGAAATCGCTGGAAAAATAAAAAAACAAAATATGGGTTGCAAAGTTTCTCCATCAGCCATAAAAAACGAAATCAGAAAGGGAGTTTGAAAACGAAATTACGGTTTCAAAGTTTCTCCCTCTGCCATAAAAAACAAAATCAGGGAGGGAGATTGAAAACGAAATCAGGAAGGGAGTTTGAAAATGAAATCAGGGTTTCAAAAGCCATGAAAAACGAAATCAGGGTTTTAATACACAGAAAATGTTCTCGCATTGTTGAATGAGGGAGCGAGGTAGAGAGACAAAGAGAACCAAGTGATGACTGCAAGATTGGACACTGACGTACTGTGACAGAACCAACAGCGCAGGCAAGACAAGATATGCCAAGGTATCAAACCATCCACGTGGAGGACGACCATCCTGCCAAGAAATTTGAGCTTCCAAGAGGGCTTGCTGTGGATATTTCACCAGAATACGTTCTTCATTGGCTGCAGCAACATCTTCAGATGAGCTGAAGTCCTTTGCAATAGCATATACACCAGAAAATGATCCTACAAAATTACAAGTGAGCAGAGAGAGTTCAATAAGATGTGAAACAAAAAACAAAGATTAAAATATTTTAACTGCTTACATCTGCAGTCTTAGCAGACAGATCTACCTGAAGCTCACTCTGAGCTCTACGCAGCTCCATTTGACTCTGTATTTGGGTTTGCAACTCAGCATTAAGCCAAACATTATGCCCCTCAATAAGCTCTGTCTCCTATTCGCAGAGAACAATATGGCGTTATCATTAACATTACATCAAATACCAATTGGTAAGTGCAAGACAAGAATGAAAAGAAGCGAAGAAACTTTATTAGCACCTTACCAAACTTTGGTTCCTGCTTGTGAAAAATAGCTGATACTTACCACGTAAAGCTTGCCTAACCTTAAACCAAAACAAGCAAGCTGGCAGGAGCAACTAATGAGGGAGAAGTTACACATTTGTCTCACGAATATTGCCAGCAATGATGCCAACAGACTTCAGCAACGCCAAAAAGTTTATATGATTAAATTTTTTGTTCAACTTCTCGTGCTAGCACTTCTTCAACTTAATAGCACTCACTTTCTACTTCAACAATATCAAAAAGTTTCTCTAATTGAACTTATTCTTCAACTTCTCGTGCTATTATTGATTCACCTTCAAAATAGTACTCACTTTCAGCTTCAACATGTTGTCCACGCGTCTATAGAAAGATTGTCTAACTAAATCATATTGAACTAATCAACATTAGGTATATCATTAATAAATGTTTCCAATGGTAGCTATGCATTTCCAACAGAAAAAGCCTACTGAATCTTCCTTTTCTGTATAAGACGAGGGATGGGTAAGTAGCGCTTCACTATTAACTTTGGGATGTTACCCAGACTTAGACCCTAAGTCTTTCTTAGCAAAGAGACCCGAAGTGTCCTTTCGTTTTTGTTAGAATATTAGTTTAGTATGTTAATATTAATGTATTAATATTAATATATCCTAGTTAGTTTAGGATTAGGATTATGTATCCTAATCTCTATCTCTATCTCTATCTCTCCTATATATAGGAGCCTTTGTACATTGACCTAATACACTTTCATCTTTCTCTCTCTCTTTCTTTTCCATCTCGCTAACATGGTATCAGAGCGCGATCTTATTCCACCCTAGATAAAATCCTAACCCTAGAAATAAAACCCTAACCCTAGAAATAAAACCCTAATCGTATTACACCCTCGATATAACCTAACCCTAAGCCGCACCTCCTTATACTGCCGCACCTCCTAACCCTAATCATATTACTGCAGCCAACCTGCCGCCACTCTATTGCTGCTCCATCACCAGCTGCTGCTACGCCACTGCTCTAGCCACCTCCCACCCTCAGCCGCCAAGATCAAAACCACCCTCAACCTGCTGCTACCCACCCGCACCACCATCTCTACTGCTACCCACCTGCCCCTCAACCTGCTACCGCCTGCTGTTCTCCCACCCTCAGCCGCCAGACCAGAACCACCAGCCCAGATTTTGGCTTCTGTTAAGCCATCAGCTATTGCTGCTTCTGTTACGCCATCGTATAGTTACTGATCTTGGCTTCTTTGATTGTTGCACCCCCCATCTAATGCTGCCCCTGCCGCATGGATCTGTTGCCGGTTTGTTGGTACCGTTGATGCTCTCGATCGCTCTTGTTTCTACCTTTATGGATTAGCTCTGTTCTTCGATTGGATTCCGTTGGTATGTGGTTATCTCTCGCTTGATCGAGGCCGTTGTTGGTTCGTTTGATTGCCCTTTTGTTTTGTGGCTTATCCATTGTCCTTTGGCATCATGACTGAACGGACATCTGAATCTGAGTCTGCTACTTCCCGTGTGACTCCTGCTGTTCCTAGCTCTTCCCGATTTCGCGATCGGCGACCTATTACCTCCATTCTTCTGAATGGCAAAAATTATGCTCTTTGGGCTAAAGCCGTTGAGGTATATTTTGAGGGTGATTCGACCTCGGAGTGGCTTACTGATGATCCTCCTCTCAAAACAGGTCCCTTGTTTTCCGCCTGGAAATCTGAGGATGCTCGCATCCGTACCGACTTATGGAATAGTATGGAATCTCATATTAGCGGTCCTTTGATGTTTTTACCTACCGCCAAGCACGTATGGAAACAGGCTCAGGAGATGTATTCCGGGGTTAATAATCTTCGCCGGACGTATGACCTTCACCAAACTTTTTTCTCTATGTCTATGGGTGACCACACTTTGGAATCTCATTATGCTCGGTTTTGTGGCCTTTGTGAGGAGCTCAAGATTGCCGAGGCTATTTCTGTCGATATTCAGGTTATGGAGCGG
This sequence comes from Arctostaphylos glauca, assembly GCA_019985065.2. NCBI lineage: Eukaryota > Viridiplantae > Streptophyta > Magnoliopsida > Ericales > Ericaceae > Arctostaphylos > Arctostaphylos glauca. The sequence continues at coordinate 16,323,259 of JAHSPW020000007.1, forward strand.
CAGCGCCAGTCTCTCTTTGTTGCGCGTTTTCTATCCAGTTTGCCTCACACCTATGACTCTGTCCGTTCACAGCTTTTGGGAGACCGGACCTTACCCTCTCTTTCTGAGGTTTTCAGTCGTATACGACAAGCCACCATCTCTGACACTAGTTCGACTTCTGGGGCTCCATTACCTTCTGATCGCTCCGCTTTAGTTTTCTGTAGTGGTTATACTCGTGGTGGCTTGCCGTCAGGGGGAGTTAGCCGCGGTAGTATTACTCGTGATTCAGGCCGAGGAGGATTCAGTCGTGGTTCGGGATGAGGTTCAGGTCGTGACTCCGGCCGTGGAGGACGATCACCTGGCGGAGGGGGCCGAGGTCGTGGACGGGGGCCTCGTCATTGCACTTGGTGCCATGCTGATAATCATACCATTGACTATTGTTGGGATCTTCATGGTCGCCCTTCTGCTCACCAGGTCACAGTTTCTGAGGATGATGGTCTGCAGTATTCTTCCAGTACCACCCCTCGTGTAGTTACTATTCCAGAGGAAGAGTATCAACAATTTCAGCAATATCAGTCTACTCAAAACTCCGCCTCCACAGCTACGCTTGCTCAGACAGGTCCACCTTCTGCCTATCTTGCTTCCAAATCTCCATGGGTCATATGACCGGTGCCTCTACTACCTTGTTTGATTGTCCCCTCTGGGACATCTTCTCGTGTCACATTAGCTGATGGTTCTACTACTCCTATTGCTGGTTTGGGTTCGGTTACTTTAAATTCTTCTCTTTGTTTAGACTCTGTTTTACATGTTCCTCGCTTTCCTTTTAGTCTTATGTCTGTGAGCCAAATTACCAAATCTTTAAACTGTTCAGTCACTTTTTTCCCTGATTCTAGTCTCTTTCAGGATCTCCGGACGAGGAGGAAGATTGGTGGCAGTGTTGAACGCGGTGGCCTATACTACTTTTTGGATGGCGAGCCGTCTCCCTCTGTTGCATTTCAATCCACCGTTTCACCTCATCAATACCACTGTCGCCTTGGCCATCCATCGCTCTCCACCCTTAAAAAGCTGGTCCCTTCATGTAGCCGTGTTGAGTCGCTTCCCTGTGAAGCTTGTGAGTTTAGTAAGCATCATCGTGTTTCCTTCTCTCCACGAGAAGAACGTCGTGTGTCGAGTCCTTTTCATTTAGTGCATTCAGTATTTTGTTATATTTGTTATATCAGAGCACGATCTTATTCCACCCTAGATAAAACCCTAATCCCTAATCTCCGTCACAAAACCCTAATCTCTACTGCAGCCTTCAGCCATCAGACATACTAAACCAGACCGCCATCAGCCATCAGACCGCCATCAGTCGCCGCCCTCCAAAACGGCACAGCTCCGGTTGCCGCCCTCCAAAACGGTCTACGCCATCTCTCCTCTCTTGCTGCCCACCAACCAACATCCTTGCTGCCCGCCTTCTACACCTCCTGATCCAGACCGCCCAGACCGCAGCTTCAGCCGCCACTCTGATGTTCCCTTTTGCCGCTTGATCTCTGTTTTGTTCTCTTTGGTCTCTGGTTCTGTTTGTTGTCGTAGTCGTATGTGCTGAATCTCTGTCTGCTGAACGTGGTTTGTTACTGCTGAACTTAGAAGGGTTTGTTATATGGGATGCTATCTTCTGCATCGCTTCTATAACTTGGATTTGTGAGGCATCTGTTGTTGTTTTAAATCTCAACCTCTGTTTTGCCTCTGTTTCCGCCTCCTCCTGCTCGTGTTGATGCTTCAGCTATTGATTGGTATTCTCCCAGAGCTGTTGGTCGATGTTTGGTACAAGTTGAGGTCATTGGTTCATTTGTTGATACTCCACGGTGTTGCTTTTGTCCTTCCGCTGTTGTTTCAGTGCTCATCAGGTTCTGTTTATGGTGTTATTTGCTTTGTTGACCAGTGATGATGTTGGTTCAAGTTTGCTGGATGGTGTTAAACTTCTGTTGGGAGTATCAGTGTGTCTTATTCAGTCGATTAATGTTGGCTGTTTGATTAGTTGGTAGCTCTTGGTTGCTAGTTCTACTGTTATTGGAAGTTCTTCTAACTCTTCTTGGCATTGTGATTGTTGATGCTTGGGATTGTTGAGTTCTGTTGAAGTCTGGTGCCCTCGATTGCTTTGTTGGTTGTTTGGTTGCCCGTGATATCCTCGTTGTTGCTTTGGTTTGTTTATGATGGAAACTGCTTTAGTTATTTCTAATGGTTTTGGTGGCCGTGGTCGTAGTTGTTCTAGTTATGGTCGCATGTCAGGGGGAGGTAGTTCTGGTCGTGGTAACTCTAGTCGTGGTGGTTTTTATTCTGGTACTCGACAGTGTACCCATTGTGGGGGTACAAACCATACAGTGGGGTATTGTTATAATCTTCATGGTTTTCCTCAGGCTCATCAGGTTACTATTTCTGAGGATGCTAGACAATTTACTCATCCTTCTGCCGACAGTAGGGTGACTATTTCTGCAGAGGAGTACCAACGCCTCGTGTCACTTCAGTCAGGTTCTGCCACTGCTACGCTATCTCAGACAAGTTCTTCCGCTGCTTGCATTGCGTCTTCTTTGTCTTCTACTCCTTGGGTTATTGATTCTGGTGCATCTGATCATATGACTGGTACTTCTTCTGTTCTTTCCGGTCGTCAGTATCTCGGTAAACCATCTCGTGTTACCTTAGCTGATGGTTCTACCACCAATGTTACTGGTTTGGGTTCTGTTCATGTTACTTCTTTTACTTTGGACTCCGTCCTGCAATTTCCTAGTTTTCCATTAAACCTTATGTCTGTTAGTAAACTTACCAAGTCTTTGAATTGCTCCGTCACATTTCTTCCTAATGGTTGTGTGTTTCAGGATCTCAAGACGGGGAGGAAAATTGGTGGCGGTGTTGAACGTGGTGGCCTATATTACTTTACAGATAATGTTCACCCTAGTTCTGTTGCTCTTCAGTCATCAGTGTCACCATATCAACACCATTGTCGTCTTGGTCATCCATCACTTCAGAACCTTAAAAGTCTAGTGCCTTCATGTCGCCGTGTGGATACTTTGCCATGTGAAGTCTGTGAGTTTAGCAAACATCATAGAGTATCTTTTTATCCTAGGATTGAGAATCGTGCGTCGCATCCTTTGCCGTCAGTTTGTGTGTGCCGATGTCACTTTCCATGAGTCGGTCTCTTATTTTTCAGGTTCTTCCTCTTCTGAGGATATGCCTGTCCGCATGCCCCGTTTAGACCCCTTTCCGCCACCACCTTTACAGGTCTATGTTCACCGTCCCAAAAGTTCTCTGGCTCCGCTTCCACCGGTTCCTGACTCGCCTCCTCCGTCTCGAGATCCGCCTTCGCAACCGTCTCCTACTCCGGCACCTCCGTCTCCCGCTTCCTTGCCCATTGCTCTCCGCAAAGGTATTCGTTCTTGTAATACTTCTCACCCCCTTGCTAAGTTTGTTTCTTCTGATCATCTTTCACCCTCTCTGCGTGCCTTTTCTAATTCTGTTTCCTCTATTTCTGTTCCTAAAACTGTTCAGGAGGCCCTATCTATTTCTGAGTGGCGGATAGCTATGGAGGAGGAGATGACTGCTCTTCATACCAACCATACCTGGACGTTGGTCTCTCTTCCGCCTAGAAAGTCTACTGTTGGGTATCGCTGGGGGTTCACTGTTAAGTTTTGTTAGAATAGCTTATTTAGTACTTGTCCCACATTGGCTAGCTAAGTGATGTTTCTAGTTATTTCATAATATAAATAAAGGTCTTGTGTGTTGGGGTTGGTTAACACCCTATACACTTACTCTCATTCCTGATAACATGGTATCAGAGCCATGGATTGTATTCCACTCTAACCCTAACCCTAACCCTAACCCTAAACCAAATAAACCCTAAACCCTAAACCCTAGATAAACCCTAAACCCTAAACCAACTAGCCGCAGCCACCAACCAAGCAGCCGCAGCCCAACCCTACCAGCCACGCACCATACCAGCCGCACCCTACCAGCCGCTGATCAGCCACCATCAGTCGCCTGCATCAGCCGCCACCCTGCTGCCGCCACTGGTTGCTCCGCCCTGCTCCCGCCGCCCAGCCTTGCAGCCTCTGCTGCCTCCTGTTGGGATCTCCATTGTTCCGTTTCTGCTGCTCCTATTTCTGCTGTTCCTGTTGCCTCATGCTGCTCTTGTTGCTGCTGCCTTTGTTCCTGTTTCTGCTGTTCTGCACTTGTTTAGGCCATGTTTGCCTCTGTTTTTGGGTTGATGATTGTTGCTCTTGTCGTTCCGGCTGTTTGCCTCTGTTGATGATTGCTGTTTTTTTTGCTATTCCGGCTAACCCAGGTTGGAGGCTGTGGTATGACTGGTTTCCCGTGGATAGTTGGTGTTGGTTTCTGTTACTACATCGTTGGTGTTGCTAGTTGGTGTTGGTGTTGGTGTTGCTAGTTGATTTCCACTGGTGTTAGTCGATTTCGTGTTGGTAGTTGGGTTTGTTGGTGTTGGTTTCGTGTTGGTGTTGTGCACTTCTCCGCTCAAGTTCCTGCTAAGTTTTCGTTTGCTATTATTCAGTTGGGTTGATTAGTCTGTCGGTGGTGTTCGTGGTGAATTGAGGGTCTTTGCAATAGTGTTCTAAGTCTTGAACAATCTCGTATAGTTGACTAATTATTGTTCATAGTTGGAGTTTGGTAGTATACTGACTTTTGAGTGGTGGTTGATCAGTTGATTGGTCGTGGTTCATTAGTGAATTTGGTGTTGCTATTTGGATTTGGTTATGGAATTTGCTTCAGTCGTTTCTGGTGTTGTTGGTGGTTGTAGCTTTGGTGGTCGTGCCTCTCGTTCTGGAGGATCTCGCTATGGTTGCATGTCAGAGGGAGGTGGTTATGGTTTTCGTCGTGGTCGTGGCACCCGATTTTGTACTCATTGTGGGGGTACAAGTCATTCAGTGGCGTATTGTTATGATCTTCATGGTTTTTCTCAGGCTCATCAGGTTAATTCTTCCAAGAATATGGGACCGGTTACTCATTATGCCGACACCATGGTGACTATTTCTGCAGAGGAGTATCAACGCCTTGTGTCAAGTCAGCCTTCATCTATGTGTTCTTCATCCACTGCTCCGCTATCTCAGACAAGTTCCTCCGCTGCTTGCACTGCGTCTTCTTTGTCTTCTACTCCTTGGGTTATTGATTCAGGTGCATCTGATCATATGACTGGTACTTCTTCTATTCTTTCAGGTCGTCAGTATCTCGGTAAACCATCTCGTGTTACCTTAGCTGATGGTTCTACCACCAATGTTACCGGTTTGGGTTCTGTTCATGTTACTTCCTCTTTTACTTTGGACTTCGTCCTGCAAGTTCCTAGTTTTCCATTAAATCTTATGTCTGTTAGTAAACTTACCAAGTCTTTGAATTGCTCCGTCACATTTCTTCCTAATGGTTGTGTGTTTCAGGATCTCAAGACGGGGAGGAAAATTGGTGGCGGTGTTGAACGTGGTGGTCTATATTACTTTACAGATAATGTTCACCCTAGTTCTGTTGCTCTTCAGTCATCAGTGTCACCATATCAACACCATTGTCGTCTTGGTCATCCATCACTTCGGAACCTTAAAAGTCTAGTGCCTTCATGTAGGCGTGTGGATGCTTTGCCATGTGAAGTCTGTGAGTTTAGCAAACATCATAGAGTATCTTTTTATCCTAGGATTGAGAATCGTGCGTCGCATCCATTTGAGTTAGTTCATTCTGATATTTGGGGCCCCATGCATGTTCCTAATATTTCTGGCTTCAGTATTATGTTATTTTTGTCGATGATTTCTCTCGTGTTACCTACCTTTATCTTATGAAAGAGAGATCAGAGTTATACTCTATTTTTAAGTCATTTTATATGGAAATCAAAACCCAGTTTGATACTTGCAGTCGCATATTCGTTCTGATAATGCCCGTGAATATTTTAATAAAGTCCTTTCTCAGTTTTTTGATGATCACAGTATTATTCACCAGTCTTCTTGTGCTCGGACTCCACAACAAAATGGAGTTGCCGAACGCAAGATTCGACATTTATCAGAAGTTATGCATGCAATGTTATTTCAAATGCATGTTCCTAAATCTTATTGGAGTGACGCAGTTCTTACTGCGTGCTATTTGATTAATCGTATGCCCTCCACTGTTCTTAAAGGTCAGATACCCCATAAGGTCTTGTTTCCCGCTCGTCCCCTCCACTCATTACCCCTTCGAATTTTTGGGTGCACGTGTTATGTTCATGCTCTAGATCCTGACCGGAGCAAACTTGACCCTCGCTCCATTAGGTGCATTTTTCTTGGTTATTCTCGGACTCAGAAAGGGTATAAGTGTTATTCTCCATCTTTACGTCGTCATTTTGTGTGTGTTGATGTCACATTTAATGAGTCCCTCCCATTTTATTCAGAGTCTGTTACTGTCAATGATCGGCTTGCATTTGAGTCAGTGTTTCCTATAGCTGTCCCGTCAGGTACTGGTCCTCGACCAACACCTCCTCCACCAAACCCTTTACAGGTATATGTTCGTCGTCCTAAACCTCCAATATTGCCATCTCTGCCTGAGCCACCAGTGTCATCTCAGCAAATAGCCCCACCTTCAACCACCGCTCCGTCTTCTCCTTTGTTGCGGGATCCTGACGACCTTGGTCTTCCTATTGCTCTCCGTAAAGGTACTCGCACTTGCACTTCTCATCCCATTTCTCACTATATGTCGTATGATCACCTGTCTCCTTCCCTTCATGCCTTTACTTCGTCAGTTTCTTCTATATATGTTCCTAACACTGTACAGCAGGCCCTTTCTTTGTCTGAATGGCGGACAGCAATGGAGATTGAGATGACTGCTCTCCATGACAATGGCACTTGGGAGTTGGTTCCTCTTCCGTCAGGAAAGTCTACTGTTGGTTGTCGATGGGTCTTTACTGTCAAGTATAATCCAGATGGCACTGTTGAGCGATACAAGGCCCGTCTTGTGGCCAAAGGCTATACACAGACTTATGGGGTTGATTATGCCGAGACCTTTTCTCCAGTTGCCAAGATAAACTCTGTTCGAGTTCTTATTTCTCTTGCTGCTAATCTGGGTTGGCCCTTATTCCAATTGGATGTCAAGAATGCATTCTTACATGGTGATCTGCTCGAGGAGGTATACATGGAGCAACCTCCGGGGTTTGTTGCTCAGGGGGAGCGTTCTCGGGTTTGTCGTCTTCGCAAAGCTTTATATGGTCTGAAGCAGTCCCCTCGAGCTTGGTTTGGTCGGTTTAGTGAGGCTGTACTGCAGTTTGGTATGCGTCGATTGCATTCAGATCACTCTGTATTCTCTCTTCAGTCAGAGCGTGGGAAAATAGTATTGATTGTGTATGTAGATGATATCATTATTACTGGAGATGATCAGAAAGGTATTGATGAGTTCAAGCTATTCTTACAGCGTCAGTTTCATACTAAAGATTTGGGTAAGCTTCGGTATTTTTTGGGTATTGAGGTAGCAAGATCCAAGGACGGAATTAATTTGTCTCAACATAAGTATGCATTGGATATTCTTGAGGAGACAGGTTTATTGGGAGCAAAACCTGTGGAGACTCCAATGGATCCTAATGTGAAGCTTTGTGTTGATCAGGGGGAGATATTTTCTCACACAGACCGGTATCGGCGCTTAGTTTGTAAATTGAATTACCTTACCAATACACGCCCTGATATCTCTTTTGCTGTCAGTATGGTCAGTCAGTTTATGTCAGCTCCTCGACTTCCACACTGGGAAGCTTGTCTTCGTATTGTGAAATATCTTAAGGCTCATCCAGGACGTGGTCTGTTTTATCGGTCTAATGGTCATTTGCGTGTTGAAGCCTTTACCGATGCTGATTGGGCCGGATCACCATCTGATAGACGGTCCACTACTCGGTACTGTACTTTTGTTGGAGGCAATTTGGTCACATGGAAAAGCAAGAAACAAACATCGCAAGGTCCAATGCAGAAGCAGAGTATCGAGCCATGGCACACACATCTTGTGAGATTGTATGGCTGAAGGCTTTACTCGAGGAGTTAGGTTGTGGTGTGGAGTTACCTATTCCTATGTATTGTGATAATCAAGCAGCAATACATATTGCTTCAAATCCGATATTCCATGAGAGAACAAAACATATTGAAGTCGATTGTCACATTGTTCGTGAGAAGATAGATGGTGGTGTGTTATCTACTCCGTTTGTTCCTACAGGAGCTCAGTTGGCCGATATCTTCACCAAACCACTGTTTAAACCACGTTTAGAGTTTTTATGTAACAAGCTGGGATTTTGTGATATTTATTCTCCAGCTTGAGGGGGAGTGTTAGAATAGCTTATTTAGTACTTGTCCCACATTGGCTAGCTAAGTGATGTTTCTAGTTATTTCATAATATAAATAAAGGTCTTGTGTGTTGGGGTTGGTTAACACCCTATACACTTTCTCTCATTCCTGATAACAAGTTTCATCCTAATGGCACGGTTGAGCGCTATAAAGCTCGTCTTGTGGCCAAAGGATATACTCAGACCTATGGTGTTGACTATGCAGAAACTATCTCTCCAGTTGCCAAGCTCGGCTCGGTTCGTCTTCTTATCTCTCTTGCCGCCAATCTTGGCTGGCCCTTTTTCCAGTTGGATGTAAAAAATGCCTTCTTACATGGCGACCTTGCCGAAGAAGTTTATATGGAGCAACCACCTGGATTTGTTGCTCAGGGGGAGTCCTCTCACGTATGTCGCCTTCGGAAAGCTCTCTATGGGCTAAAACAGTCTCCGAGGGCTTGGTTTAGCAAGTTTAGTGATGTGGTCCTTCGGTTTGGTATGAAACGCTGTCATTCTAATCATTTTGTCTTTTCTCACACATCTGACCAAGGGAGAATATTGTTGATTGTCTATGTAGATGACGTTATTATTACAGGTGATAATAAGAAAGGCATTGATGATCTGAAATTGTTCCTACAGCATCAGTTCCATACCAAAGACTTGGGAAAATTGAGATATTTCTTGGGTATTGAGGTGGCACGATCTAAGGAAGGTATTAACTTATCACAGAGAAAGTATGTGCTGGATATCCTCGAAGAGACTGGCTTATTAGGGTCAAAGCCTGTCGAGACTCCTATGGATAATGTCAAACTGTGCGTTGATCGAGGGGAGTTACTTTCTAGTCCCGATCAGTACCGTCGCTTGGTTGGAAAGCTAAATTATCTTACGGTTACTCGTCCGAATATCTCTTTTGCAGTTAGTCTGGTTAGTCAATTTATGTCTGCTCCTCGTCTTCCACACTGGGAGGCTGTTATAAGAATTATGCGGTATCTGAAGGCCCATCCGGGACGTGGTTTGTTTTATCGTACTAGTGGGCACTTGCAAGTTGAAGCCTTCACTGACTCTGATTGGGCAGGCAGCCCAACTGACAGGAAATCTACTACAGGATATTGTATCTTCCTCGGTGGCAATCTCATTAATTGGAAAAGTAAAAAACAGACAGTTGTTGCACGATCTAGTACCGAGGCAGAATATAGAGCAATGGCGCACACGACTTGCGAGATTGTGTGGATTCGTTCATTTCTTGAGGAAATAGGATTGACAGTGCAGGTGCCTGTAAATCTGTATTGTGATAATCGCGCTGCTATTCACATAGCATCCAATCCAGTTTTCCATGAGAGAACTAAACATATCGAAGTCGACTGTCATCTTGTTCGAGAGAAGTTGACTAGTGGTGTTATTGCTACTCCCTTTGTATCTACCAATGCCCAGTTAACCGATATGTTTACTAAGTCGTTGTTCAAACCACGGTTGGAGTTACTTTGTGACAAGCTGAGACTTCTTGATATCTACTCTCCAGCTTGAGGGGGAGTGTTAGAATATTAGTTTAGTATGTTAATATTAATGTATTAATATTAATATATCCTAGTTAGTTTAGGATTAGGATTATGTATCCTAATCTCTATCTCTATCTCTATCTCTCCTATATATAGGAGCCTTTGTACATTGACCTAATACACTTTCATCTTTCTCTCTCTCTTTCTTTTCCATCTCGCTAACAGTTTTCAATCAGCCACTTCAGTAATATGCTTGTTACCGTAAAATATCAGTAAAATCTCCCATAATTATATTAAAAAAAATGTTAATAGTGAACATAATGAATATTTGAAACATGGGCAAACCATTTTACTCAAATCCATTTTCTTATGCATCAAAAACACATGAGAAATACATTCACATGCTACTCCAGATTCTTTTTAGCTGTTCTGAAAAATCAACTTCACGGAAAAACGAAGGTCAACATAGCAGACCTAGACCTATAGTCGAACAATTAGAAGTTTCACTTAACAAACATCTCACGCTACACAAAGCTACTATCCAAGTAGTATTACATGCACAACTAACTAAAATTTATAAAGAGACAAAAGAAACATAATGCAAATATCAACATCAAAATATAAAGAAAGAAGTACAGTAACATAAAAACAGAGATTTACCTAACTAAAGATATTCAAAAACATGTGAAGAACATTCAAAAACAGCATATTACCATGTGAAGAACATTTGAAAAAAACTACATACCCGCCATCAATAATTTCGTCAATGCATGAAAGAATCAAATCTAAGTTCTCGAGGGCCTCCTCCTTTTCAACATTGCCCCTACAAATAGACATGCAAAACTAACAGAGTTCTATAGGACTCAAAAAAATAATTACAACTGACTACGATAGGTATCTTGCCAGGAATGGTGAGTCCTATCAGAAGGTATCTGAGGAGTTGGCCAACTGCATCAAAAAAACCTAAAGTACGGTGGCCAAGATGACGTCATTTTCATCTATACCCCCAGTAACAAAGAAGTGAAGGTCTTGAACGAACTTGTAAACAACAACGTTGTTCTCAAGCATTGTTATCTCCGCTGCAGACAAATAGCTACACGATTAATGCAGGATTAAGTCCATGTTGGACAATGTAACCACCCTATCTTTTAAACCTTCAAAACAAAATTTAACTTAAACTCCCGCATATTGTGAAAGATAATTATAGAAAAATACTCGCAGCCCACTAAACACACATTTCTAGTGCTTGTAAGGCTTGCTAACGATGAGAAAATCGTCTAATAAACATATAGCGTAGAAAAGAAATCCAAGTTGATTATACCAGAAGAATCTAATAAATACCAAATCCAGATTTATATTCAAAACCATCAAGTTCATCAAGCAACTGGTTCAAAACCAACAAGTTCATAAATGAATGTAAAACTTAAAACAGATACTAAACTCATATTCAGTCTAACAAACACCCACACCTACTCTAATTTGGGAAATCTTGCAGTGGTGTGCAAGATTTCCTAAATCTACAATCAAATGGACAATAAGTAATTGGTCTCAATAACCATGATATAAGTGAACATCATACATCAGGACTCCAACATTAAAGTGCATAAAGTATACCATGTGTGATATTCTAAAGGAGTATCTGCTAAGAGGCCCAAGACCGTGAGCCTATAACATCTTTGCATCCAAGTCTTCTTGAGCAATAGAAAACAGAGCTCAACCTCGGTTTTCAAATACAAAAATCAATGCAAACTGTTAACTAAATCAGAGCTTGTTTCAGAAAAGTGGAAAACACTACCGAAGCTCGACCTCGGGGTTTCAAACTAGAGGGATACGTGGACCTCCACTTGTGCTGTCATGGCCCAAAAACAACCACCAATAGTAAATACGATACTTTCTGTATTTCTGTATCTACGTACGTACACACACACACAGACTTCGCATTCATCTAGTAGTAGGCTGTGGCAGTATTTTACATGAAGTCAGATCTAAATTATGTAATTCAATAGCACTTAATCCATCCATTAAGTGAACATAGCAAACCATTGCGGCCTAAGATTTTATATGCTTGTCCCTAGAATGTGAAGAAGTAAATTAGGCCCTAACGAAGACAGTCGTGACTAAAATAAAAGTATGTGACGCCAATCAAAAGTTTCGGTGGAGGCCGTGAGGTGTAAAACTTCTTGGTTATCAATAAATTCAACGTAGCTCCAATTAATTTCTTCTCTTGTATACTCTTCTTGCTCCATTTTGAAAACGTGCTGTTAAACAAGATATTCATTGATCATAAAAATATCGATCACAAAATTTAAAAACTTTCATAATGAAGCCAACACAAACCTGATTGAAGTGTAGCTAAAGCTTCTCATTTGTTAAATTGATGCAAAATTGCTCAAAGCTGCACAAGTCCACAGAGGCAAAACATGAGAGAAATGCCAGAACCCAGTCAAATCCCCAACCAGAAAAAAGTTGCCAAAACTATAACCTCTTACCCTTGTTCCATATCATGGTGTGCAGTTAAACTCTTAGTTGGATGCTTTAAAACAAGAGTCAAGACCAATAGGGGTTGAGAAATTACATGACATGAGATGCCAAACAATTGGCTATGCCAGCTATTCTATCATTAAAATTGAAACACGCACGAAACCAAATGGATCTCCACTTCACAAACCAGGAGAGAGGCGGCACAGCGAAGCGAGGGGTTTCATGACAAAAGACCCAGGTCTGATATAACCCTTTTGTTAAAGGATAACAAAGCATGGTTAGTAGTTTTAGCCTCCTGCATAAAGTGGTGTAAGAACCAAAAAACTACATAGTCGAATGTAACAAAAAAATCAACACCAGAGCAACAAATCCTTGTAAGTTGCTACTATTTCAATCTCGAAGCTCAAATTCAACTAAGCGATAAAAAGTTTCCGGCCTAACTTGTAAAAAAACTGCCTAAAGAACAAAGGAAAAGAAAGGTACGCCGGGATTGATCGGAAACTCCAGAATGTAGGACTCAAGGCAACGTTCCGTAGAGTCCACTTATAAAGTTCATGTACATATCCTCTACTTCAATTTCCTCACAACTGGATAAATGAGAAGGCTATCCCTCTCACATTGCGTTACGATCACTTGTACAAAATGAATAGACAGATAATGATATCATGTCTCTAACAGATCATCAAGCAAACAAGATCAAGAATGAAATATGACCCATAATTTAGACAATATCCATTAAGAGAGAATATGCATTGCTTCTACTACTTAAAATTGTTTAGCCAAGTTATGGTAGCAATAACAAATGATTTCACATCTAGTGTACGAGTAGGCAGCAATAGGCTACGCAATATCTAAGATTCCACTACGATCTCGCAATTTAAAACTCAAAGCAACAATAACAAATTAATTCCCAAAACATAAATTATCAAGGACATGTAAGGTTAAATTTTAAGTCCATTAACTAACAATATATGGCTCCCCTCTTGCTATTGACAAGTTGTCAAGCTTCATACAAATCGTTCAACAGAGAGATACAAGCATGATGTCCAAGCATTTTGAGATGCTAACACTATTCACAATTCACTTTATCCGGTGTATTATTTTCGGACTTCCTCGTAGAGAGAACCTTAGTTTAAAAGCAAATCCGTTAAATTAGGGCTCTTTGCACCGAACGATAGATTTACTCTCACAATCCCAACAAGATTGGATTAATATTCGAAATGGCAACAAGAGTTCAAACCCTAATTTAATAGGAACAAACGAGAATAAGAGCCAAACCCATAAATAGGAACAAAAGATAATACAAACCTGTTAATCAGAGGAAGATGTATACCGATACCGAAGAATCAAAGAGCGCAAACAAAGAGACGGGAGAGAGCGTCGTCCGGAGAGGATAGAGGGTTGAACGGGGTGCCGACCAAACCTTTAGACACAGAGAGAGAGAGATTAGTGATTCAATGTTGAGTGTGTGTATACTATATACTGCTAAATTAGAATATGTTGGTTACCCCATTTATACAGATAATACATAATTTCCGAAGAGTGATTCAATACCTCTGCCAACTATTTTAATCTTGTTTTCTTATGTTTGTTTAGTCAAAGAGGATGTCAGTTTTTTAATGGTTGACAATTGAGTTTTTTTGTAAAATCAAATAATCAACTTAACCAATCAAACAATCGATATTGTGTGTGGCCCATGAATAATCAACTTACAAGACACAATGCTATTTAACTCATTCCATATGACCTACTTTGGATTTTGATGTTGTAACTTCATTAGGATGGAGATTAAAGACTATATCTAGCTTACCTCTGTCACTTTCAGAAGAGGCCTGTCCAGAGCCAGTTTCGCCAGCTTTTTCATTGTTAGGAATGTCTGCTGCAGACAAGACATGCTTCAGAACGAGCCTTCTTGGACTTGTTTGTGCTGTTCTCCTCATAACATTCTATTGCTGCTTTACGTTTCTTCTTTACAATCGAATGTCGAGAAACCATTTTCTGAAGAGGTGGTGTCGTAAGAGGTCGCCTCATCATCAATTGAGGAAGGTTCATTTGGCAAGTCTTCCTTAACAGCTTTTGAATTTGGCAATCTCATTTTCTTCTTCGACTTGGGGTTACAAACAATAGGCACACTGTTCCTGCACCAGAGAATAGAATCAACAAATATCCAAGTAGTGCGCTCAAAATTTAACATCAATTTCCTATATCGTGACCACTTTATGATAAAAACACCATAACTTTGCAAAGTGTCAAACATCTCGTGCCTATTGCAAATAACATCCGGTTCGAATTTGAGACACGCCCAGAATATGTATCAACTGTGAACTGTACCAAAAGCAAGAAACGGGAAGAGCATAAACATTCTACATACCAGTCACGGTAGCAATTTTTGCACATTGCATGGCAGCAGTTTGGTAAAACCATTTTACTGCAAGGCTACATTCAGCTTCTCTCTCCGAATCAAAATCTGAATGCTACTTCCTCTTCTCCTCTAATATTTTATGAACAATCATTTCAAAGTCATGAAAACCTCCAGCTCTTAATAGTTATCATGGAGCTGCGGGAGAGAAGGTAATATCACAGCTGCAATATTACTTCCATAAGTTATGCCCAAAACACGTAATTTCACAGACTGAAAATAAAAATGATAGATGAAATTGGACAACGGGACTTGGTAGGATGGCAATGCACCTAGTCATTAGATTGAATGCATTCCTGCTTTTCAAAAAAAAAAAGATTGAATGCATTCCTGGAACCCTTTCCTCCAGAGGACTTTCAAGCAGTTTGCTTGGTATGGGCCATCTGATCGTAGTATTTGAAGGTAACCGATGAGTACAACTAATTCGACTATCATCCATCTGGCGACTGCCTAATAGGGTTCTGAGTGGTATCATGTCTGTGGGTTTTATAAGGTCTGAACAAGACTAAAACTGCTTGTTAGGCCTATGCTACTGTTTTCTATGTTTATTTAGGGCCAGTTGCTAGCTATTTGCTTTCAAAAATTGACGAATCGAACAAAGCCAGCTACGATTTGCTTGAAAGAATTGAAAAGGGCCAGCTGCTTTGCAAATCCAATCGATTGTGTACCCAACGGTGAGTTACAATTTGTTGGATGTACTTCCTGTTACTGAATGGACCTGCAAGTTGCAACCTCAAAATTTTTCTTCGAATATACAATAAAATAGAACCAACTGTTTTGTTGTTGCCTTGTTGGCATTGATCGGTCTGTTGCAAGAATTAGGAACCGACTATTTTATATCAATTTTTTATTCTTTTGCAAGAAGAAAAAAAATTAATTTATTTGGACTGTGAGTTTAAGATCAATGAATGATTTTGTCCTGTTCTTTAAGGCCATGTGGCATTGATCTAAGAATTAATTTGTTTCTAGCGGGCTGCGAATCTAAGGAGAAGGGATTATTGGTTAACGTCAAAAGGAGAAGGGACTCAGTTACAAGTAGCTATTACATCGCCGCAAACAAATGGCCTCTCAGCGCCATAGCTTCGCCAGCCCATTTCGGTTTTTCCAGTTCATATCTACCATAATTCCATTTAGATTTCTTTCCGATCAGTTCGCCTTTGGTATTAACAATAATCTAAATGTCAATTTTGGCAAAACAGACAAATGGCAATGGGTGACAATAAACTAGAAAAACAAATCATTATACCAACTCATCTTTTGATTGTACGTCAAGATCTTCATCAACGTCCGCAACGTCTGATTGAAATCCTGGCAAATAAAATATTTCGACTTAGATATGGAATCTAAAAGTTTTGAAGGATATTGGGTACAAAAACTGCGTTTATGCTTACCAGGTTCAAATCCAACAGAACTACATGTACCGTTTTCATCTCCTCCTTATTGAGTACATGGTTGTTCCTGAGCAGAAATGCATGAATGGATTGGCTTGCAAATAATTGGTGAGTTCATGAGGTTTTCTACTAATATTGTTGAGTACATTGGGACATAACACATGGCTTTACAACTAATGTGCATTACCAAAATGCATCAAAAGCCCTGTATCCGAAATACTTGGAACAACTTCATGAATGCAGCTATACCTTTCAGTTTGCCCCACAAGAAACTCGACTTGTTTATCAGGCGATTTTTTCTTTTTCTCATCAAGTTCTAGTTGGTGTTTATAAAAACCTGAAATCACAATGTTTTGATAGGGATCTTTTGAAATGTCACAACAATATGGTGAAATGATGTAAAATTCATATGATGCTAAGTGAACTTGCCAGCTTCGCAATTTTCATCCAGTATTTCTTCACGTCATTAGAAATATTGAGTGCAACTTTTCTCCATTGTTGTTCTTCTTCCTGATCGTAGTCATAATTCAAACAATAGTTACCCGCAAAATTGAAATTAACAAAAATCTGAAGTTTACTGCTCGTGGTACAACACAATTCGTTGAGAACAAAAACCTTACATGTGCATGGCATTTAAAGGTACGCAGTATGGAATTTTGCCGTGAATGTTATTGGAGATACCATCCCTAATGCAAAGAAGCATGTGGGATACATTAAAGCCCCATTTGCCCTAACTTGCTTATTTTTAAGTAAGTTTTTGTGGGAAAATATCATGTGTAGATATGTAGTTATTGTAATCCCTGATTTTTAGGGATTAGCCTGATATTTAGGGATTAGATTTTGATTTGATTCTGATTACTTAGGATAGCTTTCCTTTGCTGTATATATACCATTGTAATCCTTTCGCCAAAGATAAGATTACCTATTAAGTTAAACTTTTGTCATGGTATTAGAGCTCTAGGTCTTTCTTCCTAGGAATTCAACCGGTTTGGCCTTCATCGCTGATCTCTTGTGCGGCCTTCATTGCCAATTTTTTTCACAGGTCTTCATTGACCAGAATATACTGCTGTTCCTTTGTGCCCTGCATTTACCCTGTTTTTTGAGTTCAAAAACAGAGTATTTTATACAGTTTTTGTTCAGCCTTCATTGCTGAAATTTCTTGGGGCATTTGTTGCCATCTTTTTATTCTCACTTTCCCTTCGAACCATGCCCGTATCCACCAAAACTAACAACACTTCAGAGGCTGCTTTGATCGACAACAACAAGTATGCCTCAACGGGAGAATTGCAGAATATTTCGACAACGTATATGTTGACTGGTAAAAATTATCTGAAGTGGTCTCAATTGGTCCGCACGCTTGTGAAGGGAAGAGGACAACTGAGTCACTTGCTTGGTACCGGTCCAAAAGAGGAGGATCCTAAATTTGTCGCTTGGGATGAACAAGACTCTATGGCGATGTCCTGGTTATGGAACTCTATGTTACCAGAAATCAGTGATACATGTATGTTTCTGAGCACAGCCAAGGAGATATGGGAAGCTGTCAAACAGACCTATTCCAAAGTTCGTGATGCTGCAGACATTTATGAGATCAAAACCAAAATCTCTACCACCAAACAGGGGAATCGATCAGTCACAGAGTATGCCAATCTTTCGAAGGGTTTATGGCAGGAGATGGATCATTATCAATGCATGCAGATGAAATGCAGCGAGAATGCAGCCACTCTTAAAAGGTTTGTGAAGAAGACAGAATTTATGATTTTCTTGCAGGATTGAACATCGAGTTTGATGCTGTAAGAGTACAAATACTTGGAAAAGAAGATTTCCACTGTTGCTAATGTTTCTGGGGCACAGTGGTTTGTTTCATTCATTGATGATTGCACTCGTGTGTCTTGGATCTTTCTATTAAAACATAAATCTGATGTGAGGCCAGTATTTCCAATCTTTTACAAGATGATCAAAACTCAGTTTGGGGTTGGGATAAAGAGATTTCGATCTGACAATGCGAAAGACTTTTTTAATCAATTTATCTCGCCCTATTTCCAAAAAAAGGGCATAATCCATGAGTCTTCTTGTGTTAATACACCTCAACAAAATGGAGTGGCCGAACGAAAGAATGGTCACCTTCTAGCTAGCACAAGGGCTTTTTTGTTTCAAAAAAATGTCCCAAAACAATACTGGGGAAAGCGGTGTTAACTGCTACCCACCTTATCAACAGGCTTCCTACAAGAATTCTTGGCTTCAAAAGTCCAACGCAGGTCCTCACACATTTCTTTCAAAACTTTAATGCATCCAATAATCTTGTCCAAAAGATATTTGGTTGCGTTGCCTTTGTTCATGTGCATTCTCAAAACAGAAGTAAACTTGATCATCGAGCTCTCAAATGTGTTTTCGTTGGATATTCCTCCACCCAAAAGGGCTACAAATGTTACCATCCTCCAACAAGTCTCAATTTTATGTGTCTGCTGACGTCACTTTTGTCGAACAAGATCATTACTTTCATAGTCCTTATCTTCAGGGGGAGAGATCTTTCATAAAAGATAAGGATAGGGATCTTTTTCTCCTTCAGTTTCCAGCTCCTGTTTCTCATCATTCTGAGCCAAATATAGCTCCTGTCTTTCATCAATCTGAGCCAAATATTCTGCCAGACACCTTATTCGAGCCAAATTTGCAGTTAGAAGCTGAGCCTCATACACCCAAGTCACAAAGAATGTTACATGGGAAGCAAACTCAAGACTCTAATCTTCCATTGCAGGTTTACTCAAGGAAAAGAGCACCAATCTCCCAACCTATGCCGGCCCAATCATCCAATTCTGCTCCTGGTAGTGTCGAGGTAATTACTTCACTCAATGATAACATCACTGAAACACTTGAACAAAACGATTATGATGTTCCAATTGCCCTTCGTAAGGGAACCAAAACTTGTACTAAACATCCTTTGTATTTGTTCATGTCATATAAGAATCTTTCTCATAATCACAAGGCCTTTGTTACTAGCCTAAATATAGTCCCTCTCCCGAAAACATTATCCGAGGCATTAGGAAATGAGAATTGGATAACTGCTAGGAAGATTGAGATGGAAGCACTTGAGAAAAACAAGACTTGGGACTTGGTGAGGCTGCCAAGAGGGAAGAAACCAGTTGGGTGTAGATGGGTGTTCACAACTAAATACAACTCAACGGCACTTTGGAAAGGTACAAGGCAACGTTAGTCGCCAAAGGGTATACTCAAACCAACGGCATAGACTATCTAAAGACTTTTGCTCCCGTTGCTAAGATGAATACAGTGAGAATCTTATTATCCACGGCTGTGAATTTTGGTTGGAAGTTACAACAATTTGATGTCAAGAACGCTTTCTTACATCGAGATCTTGAGGAGGAGATCTATATGGAGATTCCCCTTGGTTTGGCTCAAATGAAGAAAAAGGCGTGGTATGTAAGCTAAAAAAGGCTTTGTATGGACTCAAGCAATCCCCAAGAGCTTGGTTTGGGAGATTTTCCAAAGTTGTGTTGGGTATGGGATATAAACAGAGCCAAGGCGATCATACTTTGTTTGTGAAGCACTCAATATCAGGGGGAGTGACAATATTGTTAGTCTATGTGGATGACATTATAGTGACGGGAAATGACTCAGAAGGAATTGAGAACTTAAAGAAACAATTAAGTGAAGGAGTTCGAGATTAAAGAGCTAGGCAAACTGAAGTACTTTCTTAGTATTGAAGTAGCTCACTCTCAGCAAGGAATTTTTATATCACAGCAAAAGTATGTGTTAGACTTATTGGCTGATAAAGGCAAATTGGGATGTAAGCTAGTAGAGACACCCATAGAGTCAAACCACAAACTTTGTGATGCTCCAGAAGATATGACAGTGGATAAAGGTTCTTATCAGAGACTTGTGGGGAAGCTAATTTATTTGTCACATACCGGCCTGATATAGCTTATGTTGTTAGTGTTGTGAGTCAATTCATGCACAATCCCAATCACATCTCAAAACAGTGTATAGAATCTTGCAATACTTGAAGGGTACACCGGGAAGAAGAATTTTGTTTAAGAAATGAGGGGGACTGACTCTTGAAGCCTATAGAGATGCAGATTATGCAGGATCCCTAGTTGATAGAAGATTGACTTCAGGTTATTGCAACTTCCTAGGAGGTAATCTCGTAACTTGGAGAAGCAAAAAGCAGAATGTGGTTGCAAGGTCCAGCGCAGAAACCGAGTTTAGAGCGATGGCACTTGGGATGTGTGAACTACTGTGGCTGAAGATAATCTTGGAAGATCTGAAGATTAGGTGGGAAGGTCCAATGAAGCTTTATTGTGACAACAAATCAACCATCAATATTGCACACAATCCAGTGCAACATGACCGTACTAAACACGTTGAGGTGGATAGGCATTTTATTTAAGAGAAGCTTGATAGTGGCCTAATTTGTACACCATTTGTTCCTTCTAGCGATCAACTTGCAGATGTGCTCACAAAAGGGTTGTTTGGTGCTATTTTTCAGAAATTAATCAGCAAGCTTGGAATGGATGATATCCATTCACCAGCTTGAGAGGGAGTGTGGGAAAATATCATGTGTAGATATGTAGTTATTGTAATCCCTGATTTTTACGGATTAGCCTGATGTTTAGGGATTAGATTTTGATTTGATTCTGATTACTTAGGATAGCTTTCATTTGCTATATTTTCCCTTTGCTGTATATATACATTGTAATCCTTTTGCCAAAGATAAGATTACCTATTAAGTTAAACTTTTGTCAGTTTTATCTCTATTCAAATTTTGTTTGCATTTGTTATTTTTGGTTCAATTTTTTGTAGATTATTGATTCGTCCCGATGAGAGGTTTCAAAAAAATTATAAATAATGAACCAAATTTGAAAAAAGTTCAGAAAAACAAATAATCCACAAACAGGACTTTTTGGTGCTTATTTGTCGCTTTTAGTGAATAAATGAGTTTTTTTTGGTTTTGAACATAATTTTATAATTTTTAAAATTCCTCTCGTCGAGACGGACCAACAATCCACAAAAAATTCAAGAAAGACAAAAAAATACAAAACAATTTTATGCAAGGACAAAATAATAATTAAATAATTAAGTCATGCCAAACCTAACCCAAGTCTAATGAGCTTTTCTGTACTTACAGTTGAAAATTTTACAGGAACCTTACAGTTGTTTCATACTGTGGAGGTCGGAAAGGTGGAAATCGAGATTTCGAGTAAGCTCTAGCTGGTTTGGTTTATATTTCACAGAATTGGGAATATATAAAAGAACGAATCCTCCTTACAATTTTCGGGCAGTAATCGGGTGACCTACTATGAGATAATAGTGAACCAAAATTGTGATTCAGTATTGAGTGCGTGTCTACTGCATGCTTCATAGAAAAATTAGAACATGTTGGTTACCCCATTTATACAGATAATACAAAATTTCCGAAGAGTGATTCAATACCTCTGCCAACTATTTTAATTTTGTTTTCTTATGTTTGTTCAGTCAGAGCGGACATTAGTTTTTTCATGGCTGATACTTCAGTTTTTTGTAAAATCAAATAATCAACTTAACCAGTCAAACAATCAATATTGTTTGTAGCCTATGAATAATCAACTTACAAGAATAATGGTATTTAACAAATTCCATATGACCTGCTTTGGATTTTGATGTTTTAACTTTATCTGGAGGGAGATGATTAAAGACTATATCTAATGTCTTTGGAAGAGTTCCCTAAACCTAACAAAACTCAGGAAATCTTTGCCTGTTGAACAGTAATTAGAGCATTACACATAAAAGGCATTACATGTACTCGGCAAGAAAAGTTTGCACATTTCTATGACCAAGATCAACCTGACAAAACTCAGAAAATCCAAGTAAAGTAGTCTAATTTCAACTTACAAAATGGGGATGTATAAAACCAATTGCTATTTCAATTCCAAAATAATTATAATGATGGCTAAAACTTGATGACTTCACATGATGACTCTTTAGGGATATGGAACCTTGAAAAAATCTTAGACCTCTATAAGTTTCCGAAAAACAAAAGAAAACAACTTGTGTGTGTGTGAGAAAATTTTGGACTTCTATAAGTCGCAAGAATTTATGCCTGGAAAGGTATCCTCTAGTTGAGCATAGGTAGAGAAAGATCCACCTGCTCAGGAGGGGGGAAAGAGACAAAGAGAGACCTCGTGGGCTGACTGCATGTGTGATTTGTGTGCTCCGTTCAATAGTTTAGCATTTTGATAACAAGAGTTTGCAAGTATTGAAATCATCCTGTGCAGAAGATTTCTTCTGAAAAGAAAGCTGCTGAAGCAGCTGAAACACCAGTGTCATTGAAATATTCCACGATTCTTTGTGATTCTACATTAAGTCCTGCATCAACATTAATAGATAAGATAAACTACTCATATAATAGAGAAATAAACATTACGGACTAACATTGCGAAGGAGTTGTATGCCTGGAAAAAAAAGAGAGATGAGAGCAAACCTGTTTCTTTGAAAAGGCATGATCGAGCAACTAAAAAAGAACAATGGCAACAAGAGGGTTTCAACTTCAAGTCTGCTTGTAGCATAAACCAACATATAAGCAGCGGAAGTTTATGGTCAAGGACATTCATATCTCACATTACTAATTTCATGTGGGTATACACAGTTCATGTCTCCTCTTCTTTCCTTTAGTCATCTCCCTCTCTCTCTCTCTCTCTCTCTCTCTCACACACACACACACATACAGCCGACACTTTACGGCTTCACGAAGGCTGGCTCCCTGGCAACACCTGGTCCCATCCATCCCGTCCAAACATACCAGCACAAGGATTAGAAGCAAGGATTTCCATGGTTTGGCTTAAAGCCTATGGTGAAGGACAAATATTTGTAGAAGAATTTTACTATTAAAGCAGAAAATACCACGAGAAAGCGAACTTCTGTAATTCTTATCAGAAACCTCAAAACACCCCAAAAAATTCAATTTATAGGAGAATGCAACTACTAGCAAATTGGATCAAATTGACCCAACGGCTAACACCAAACAACATCCGGGTTGAGTTTGAGACACCCCCAGAATACTGATCAACTGTGAACCATATTGAAAGCAAGAAACAGGAAGAACATAAACATTCTACATACCAGTCCCAGTAGCAATTGATGCACATTGCATGGCAGCAGTTTGGTAAGACCATTTTAGTGCAAGGTTCTAAGCAGATTCCACATTCGGCTTCTCTCTCCGAATGTTTCTTCCTCTTCTCTTCTAATCTTTTATGAACAATTATTTCAAAGTCATGAAAATCATCTCGACAGTGATCCAACTCTGAAAGGTTATCATGGAACTGCGGGAGAGATGGTAATATCACGGCTGCAATATTACTTCCATAAGTTATGCCCAAAACGTCTAACTTCAGAGACTGAAAATAAAAATTATAGTAGACATCAGACATATAAACCATTTAATACAGTCATCCAGCACGGCAAAAAACACAAAAAGTTGCTTTAGGATTCAAGAGTCCCCATGGGGCGCGATCCATAAGAATTTAATAAGCCAATAGTGCGTGTTGCAAATGAGAAAAAGAAACATTTGCATACTGTTAGAATGTGTTTGTATTAGTAGATTGACGTTTGTCCCACATCGCCTATCTTAGTCATGTAATGTGGAACTCATTAATACAAATAATATTGTCTTGTGTTAGGGTTAGTTAACACCCTATACACTTTCTCTTATCTCTGACAACATGGTATCAGAGCGGGATTGTATTCCACCCTAGATAAACCCTAACCCCCTATGTTTAAACCCTAAACCAAGCCGTAACCCTAAACCCTAAATCTCCTAAACCCTAAACCTTCTTCCAGCCGCATAAACCCTAGCTTCCGCCGCCTTGTTCAGCCCACCATTCAGCCGCCTTAGTCTGCCTTTTGCCGCTAATGTTTGCTGCCTCCTGTAGCCGCCGCCATCTGCACCCTAAGCCGCCGCTTACCTTGTTCCGCCTATCACCCTAAGCCGCCGCCACCTTGTTCCACCTTGTTCTGCTGCTGCCTCATGCCGTTCTCGGTTTGTTTGCTCCGCCTACCCTCCTAGCCGCCTGGCTCTTCCTCTACAAAGCCCGGTTTCTGTTCAAAGCCGCCGCCTTGATTGGGTATTGATCATCTGTTGGTTCCTAGTCAAAGTTTCTGCTGATGGTCCCTGCTGCCGCATCCCTACTGTTCTGATCTACTGTTTTTGATGGCCCTCGAAGCTCAGCATTGAGCCGTCCTGGTGTTCTACATCATAATCATCTTTGGCCTTCGTTGACCTGTGTTTTGGAGTCTCCTATTCTGCATCTGCGTTGTCTCTACGTCGTTCGCAGTCGGTTATCTTTGCGGCTTTCCTGTTGTGGAGGATCTGATATGTTTGGTTTGATTATTTGGTCAGTCGTATATACTTCTTGCTGCTGCTAGTATTGGGGATATGTCATACCTGGTTATTTGTTAGTTGTCGTTGCTTCTGTTAGTGATTGGTTGATTTGTTGTTTGATGTTGATTGTGTATGGTGGATAGTACACAAAATTGATCAGTTGGTTAGGTTGATTAGTCTGTTGGTGGTGTTCGTGGTGGATTCCGTATTAGTTATTGAGGGTCTCTGCAATAGAATTTGGTACTGCTCCTAGTGTTCTAGGCTTGAACAATCTCGTATAGTTGTTGTTCATAGTTGGGGTTTGGCAGTATAGTGACTTTTGAGTGGTGGTTGATCAGTTGATTGGTCGTGGTTCATTGGTGAATTTGGTGTTGTTATTTGGGTTTGGTTATGGAGTTTGCTTCAGTAGTTTCTGGTGCTGTTGGTGATTGTAGTTTTGGTGGTCGTGGCTCTCGTTCTGGCGGTTCTAGTTATGGTCGCATGTCAGAGGGAGGTGGTTCTGGTTTTCGTCGTGGTCGTGGCACCCGATTTTGTACTCATTGTGGGGGTACAAGTCATTCAGTGGAGTATTGTTATGATCTTCATGGTTTTCCTCAGACTCATCCGATTGCTATTTCTGAGGATACTAGGCAGGTTACTCATTCTTCTGTCGACAATAGGGTGACTATTTCTGCAGAGGAGTACCAACGCCTAGTGTCACTTCAGACAGGTTCCTCCATTGCTACGCTATCTCAGACAGGTTCTCCCGTTGCTTGCATTGTATCTTCTCGTTCTTCTAATCATTGGGTTATTGATTCTGGTGCATCCGATCACATGACTGGTACCTCTAATGTTCTTTTGGATCGTCAGTCTCTCGGTAAACCATCTCGTGTTACCTTAGCTGATGGTTCTACCACTAATGTTACTGGTTTGGGTTATGTTCATGTTACCCCCTCTCTCACTTTGGACTCCGTACTCCAAGTTCCTCGTTTTCCATTAAATCTAATGTCTGTTAGTAAACTTACCAAATCTTTGAATTGTTCTGTCACATTCTTTCCTAATGGTTGTGTGTTTCAGGATCTCAAGACGGGGAGGAAAATTGGTGGCGGTGTTGAACGTGGTGGTTTATATTACTTTACAAATAATGTTCACCCTAGTTCTGTTGCTCTTCAGTCATCAGTGTCACCATATCAACACCATTGTCGTCTTGGTCATCCATCACTTCAGAACCTTAAAAGTCTAGTGCCTTCATGTAGTCGTGTGGATGCTTTGCCATGTGAAGTCTGTGAGTTTAGCAAACATCATAGAGTATCTTTTTCTCCTAGGATTGAGAATCGTGCGTCGCATCCATTTGAGTTAGTTCATTCTGATATTTGGGGCCCCATGCATGTTCCTAACATTTCTGGCTTCAGTATTATGTTATTTTTGTCGATGATTTCTCTCGTGTTACCTACCTTTATCTTATGAAAGAGAGATCAGAGTTATATTCTATTTTTAAGTCATTTTATATGGAAATAAAAACCCAGTTTGATACTTGCATTCGCATATTTCGTTCCAATAATGTCCGTGAATATTTTAATAAAGTCCTTTCTCAGTTTTTTGATGATCACGGTATTATTCACCAGTCCTCTTGTGCTCGGACTCCACAACAAAATGGAGTTGCCGAACGCAAGATTCGACATTTATCAGAAGTTATGCGTGCAATGTTATTTCAAATGCAAGTGCCTAAGTCTTATTGGAGTGACGCAGTTCTTACCGCGTTCTATTTGATTAATCGTATGCCCTCTACTGTTCTTAAAGGTCAGATACCCCATAAGGTCTTGTTCCCCGGTCGTCCCCTCCACTCATTACCTCTTCGAATTTTTGGGTGCACGTGTTATGTTCATGCTCTGGATCCTGACCGGAGCAAACTTGACCCTCGCTCCATTAGGTGCATTTTTCTTGGTTATTCTCGGACTCAGAAAGGGTATAAGTGTTATTCTCCATCTTTACGTCGTCATTTTGTGTGTGCTGATGTCACATTTAATGAGTCACTCCCGTTTTATTCAGAGTCTGTTACTGTCAATGATCGACTTGCATTTGAGTCAGTGTTTCCTATAGCTGTCCCGTCAGGTACAGGTCCTCCACCAACACCTCCTCCACCAAAACCTTTACAGGTATATGTTCGTCGTCCTAAACCTCCAATATTGCCATCTCTGCCTGATCCACCAGTGTCATCTCAGCTTGCCCCATCTCCGTCTGTGCCATCTGAGCAAATAGCCCCACCTTCAACCACTGCTCCGTCTTCTCCTCCGTTGCGGGATCCTGACGACCTTGGTCTTCCTATTGCTCTACGTAAAGGTACTCGCACTTGCACTTCTCATCCCATTTCTCACTATGTGTCGTATGATCACCTGTCTCCTTCCCTTCGTGCCTTTACTTCGTCAGTTTCTTCTCTATATGTTCCTAACACTGTACAGGAGGCCCTTTCTTTGTCTGAGTGGCGGACAGCAATGGAGATTGAGATGAATGCTCTCCATGACAATGGCACTTGGGAGTTGGTTCCTCTTCCGTCAGGAAAGTCTACTGTTGGTTGTCGATGGGTCTTTACTGTCAAGTATAATCCAGATGGCACTGTTGAGCGATATAAGGCCCGTCTTGTGGCCAAAGGCTACACCCAAACTTATGGTGTTGATTATTCCGAGACGTTCTCTCCTGTTGCCAAACTTGATTCTGTTCGGATTCTTATCTCTCTTGCTGCGAATCTGGGTTGGCCATTGTTCCAGTTGGATGTCAAAAATGCCTTTCTTCATGGGGACCTTCAGGAGGAGGTTTATATGGAACAACCACCTGGGTTTGTTGCTCAGGGAGAGCGTACTCAGGTATGTCGGCTTCGCAAAGCTCTTTATGGCCTCAAGCAGTCCCCTAGGGCCTGGTTTGGCAAGTTCAATAATGCTGTTTTGAGATTTGGCATGCATCGTAGTCAGACTGACCATTCTGTGTTTTCTCTAACTTTTGCTCGAGGGAAAGTATTATTGATTGTATATGTGGATGATATTATCATCACTGGTGATGACCAGCAAGGTATTGGTGAGCTAAAAACCTTCTTACATCAGCAATTCCATACTAAGATTTGGAAAAACTTCGGTATTTCTTAGGTCTCGAAGTGGCCCGATCCAAAGAAGGTATTAGCTTATCACAGAGGAAATATGTGCTGGATATTCTTGAAGATACAGGTTTGTTGGGAGCTAAGCCTGTTGAGACCCCTATGGATCCCAATGTCAAACTTTGTGTGGACCAGGGGGAGCTACTTCACAATCCTGATCAGTATCGTCGGTTAGTTGGTAAGTTAAATTATCTCACCATTACACGTCTGGATATCTCGTTTGCAGTTAGTCTGGTGAGTCAGTTTATGTCCGCCCCTCGTCATCCACATTGGGAGGCTGTCCTCAGAATTGTGAAGTATCTTAAGTTACATCCAGGACGTGGTCTGTTGTATCGAGCAAGTGGACACTTACGTGTTGAGGCGTTCACTGATTCTGATTGGGCAGGAGCACCATCTGATAGGATATCTACTACTGGATATTGTGTCTTTCTTGGTGGAAATCTTGTGAATTGAAAGAGTAAGAAGCAGACAGTGGTTGCTCGGTCTAGTGCAGAAGCAGAGTATAGAGGAATGGCGCACACCACATGTGAGGTTGTATGGTTGAGGTCGTTTCTTGAAGAGATTGGGTTCAGTGTTCAGTTGCCTATGCAATTGTATTGTGATAATCAAGCAGCCATTCACATTGTTTCCAATCCGGTTTTTCATGAGAAAACTAAACATATTGAGGTTGATTGTCATCTAGTGCGTGAGAAGTTGACTGGTGGTGTGATAGCTACTCCATATGTGTCTACTGGTGCCCAGTTAGCTGACATGTTCACCAAATCATTGTTCAAGCCGCGGTTAGAGTTGTTGTGTAACAAGCTGGGACTCTTTGATATTTATTCTCCAGCTTGAGGGGGAGTGTTAGAATGTGTTTGTATTAGTAGATTGACGTTTGTCCCACATCGCCTATCTTAGTCATGTAATGTGGAACTCATTAATATAAATAATATTGTCTTGTGTTAGGGTTAGTTAACACCCTATACACTTTCTCTTATCTCTGACAACACATACCATAGAATTCTCTAGTAGTTGGTCTCCTTTCATGCGAATAGATAGTTGCCTTGCCATCTGGGACACCTGAAGAAGAAACAAAATCAACCACTTCCCATGTTGCGTTATTTGACGCCGAATACATATAGGACTAAAATCATTTTCTTCGAGCAAATGCAGGAACAAGTGAACATGAACCAACCTTATATATCACTCAAGGAAGTGATTTAGATAACTAGGAAGCGAATATGTACATGAGCAATTCATCCATTGGAGCAAAAACCATAAAATTGGAGCAAAATGATTGTAGACTAATTTCATTTGAAGACAAGCACTTCCCTTCGCCCTAGAAATAGAAGCCGCCCCGAAGAGCATCATTCATAACCAAGCAACGGCCAAATAACTAGTTAGTCAAACACAAGAATTATACATCAGCATAAATAAACCACACAATATAACACTCAAAAAATTCATCTAACCCAAATGACGAACTTTGAGGGAAGGAAAAAAATCTAAAAATGAAGAACAAAAAGTAAGATAATGGGAAAAACAACGTTTTTCTTAATTCGATAGTATGGTTTTGTTTTGGAAGTACCCTCAACCCTTGGCTTATCCCGTCGAAAATACACAGCAAATCCATCATTCATTCAGTTTAATTGACTCAACTGTCTTGTCATTCTTAGAATTTCAATTCCAGGAACAAAAGCTATAAAACAGTTTTCATTAATTAATTGGGCATTACACAGGCAACCACTGTATAACTAGATAAAGCTGTCAAAAGCTAAATTAAGCACTAATAGCAAATGTAGGCCAACAGTCACAAAATGGGGACGTATAAAACCAATCGCTATTTCAATTCTAAAATAATTATAATGATGCCTAAAACTTGATGACTTCACATGATGACTCTTTAGGGATATGAAACCTTGAAAAAATCTTAGACTTCTATAAGTTTCCGAAAAACAAAAGAAAATAACTTGTTTGTGTGAGAAAATTTTGGAGTTCTGTAAGTCGCAAGAATTTATGCGTGGAAAGGTATCCTCTAGTTGAGCATAGGTAGAGAAAGATCCACCTGCTCAGGAGGGGGGAAAGAGACAAAGAGAGACCTCGTGGGGTGACTGCATGTGTGATTTGTGTGCTCCGTTCAATAGTTTAGCATTTTGATAGCAAGAGTTTGCAAGTATTGAAATCATCCTGTGCAGAAGATTTCTTCTGAAAAGAATGCTGTTGAAACACCAGTGTTACGGAAATATTCCACGATTTTTTGTGATTCTACATTAAACCCTGCATCAACATTAATAGATAAGATAAACTACGCATATAATAGAGAAATAAACATTACGGACTAACATCGCGAAGGAGTTGTATGCCTGGGAAAAAAAGAAGAGATGAGAGCAAACCTGTTTCTTTGAAAAGGCATGATCGAGCAACTAAAAAAAAACAATGGCAACAAGAGGGTTTCAACTTCAAGTCTGCTTGTAGCATAAACCAACATATAAGCAGCGGAAGTTTATGGTCAAGGACATTCATATCTCACATTACTAATTTCATGTGGGTATACACAATTCATGTCCCCTCTTCTTTCCTTTAGTCATCTCCCTCTCTCTCTCTCTCTCTCTCTCACACATACAGCCAACACTTCACGGCTTCACAAAGGCTAGCTCCCTGACAACACCTGGTCCCATCCATCCCGTCCAAACATACCAGCACAAGCATTAGGAGCAAGGATTTCCATGGTTTGGCTTAAAGTCTATGGTGAAGGACAAATATTTGAAGAAGAATTTTACTATTAAAGTAGAAAATACCACGAGGAAACAAACTTCTGTAGTTCTTATCAGAAACCTCAGAACACCCCAAAAATTCAATTTATTGTAGAATGCAACTACTACTAGCAAATTGGATCAAATTGACCCAACGGCTAACACCAAACAACATTCGGGTTGAATTTGAGACACCCCAGAATACTGATCAACTGTGAACCATATTGAAAACAAGAAACAGGATGAACATAAACATTCTACATACCAATCACAGTAGCAATTGGTGCGCATTGCATGGCAGCAGTTTGGTAAGACCTTTTAGTCCAAGGTTCTAAGCAGATTCCACATTCAGCTTCTCTCTCCGAATGCTTCATCCTCTTCTCTTCTAATCTTTTATGAACAATTATTTCGAAGTCATAAAAATCATCTCGACGGAGATCCAACTCTGAAGGGTTATCACGGAGCTGCTGGATAGATGGTAATATCACGTCTGCAATATTACTTCCATAAGTTATGCCCAAAACGTGTAACTTCGGAGACTGAAAATAAAAATTATACCAGACATTGGACATATAAACCATTTAATACAGTCATCCAGCGCAGTAAAAACACTAAAAGTTCCTTTAGGATTCAGAAGTCTCCATGGAGCGCGATCCATAAGAATTTAATAAGCCAATAGTACGTGTTTAAAAAGAGAAAAAGATAACATTTGCATCCATAGAATTCTCTAGTCGTTGCTCTCCTTTCATGTGAATAGATAATTGCCTTGCCATCTGGGGACATCTGAAGAAGAAACAAAATCAACCTTCCCATGTTGCGTTATCTAAAGCCGAATACGTATAGGACCAAAATCATTTTCTACGAGCAAAATCAAGAATAGGTGAACATGAACCAACCTTATATATCACTACATGGAAGTGATTTAGATAACCAGGAAGCGAATATGTACATGAGTAATCCATCCATTGGAGCAAAAACCATAAAATTGGTGCAAAATGATTGTAGACTAATTTCATTTGAAGACAAGCACTTCCCTCCTCCTTAGAAATAGAAGCCGCCCTGAAGAGCATCATTCATAACCAAGCAACGGTCAGATAACCAGTTAGTCAAACACAAGAATTCCACATCAGCATAAATAAACCAAACAATATAACACTCAAAAAATTCATCTAACCCCGAAGTCAAACTTTGAGGGAAGGAAAAAAAAATCTGAAAATGAAGAACAAAAAGTAAGATAATGGGAAAAACAACGCTTTTCTTAATTCGATAGTATGGTTCTGTTTTGAAAGTACCCTCAACCCTTGGCTTATCCCATGGAAAATACAGAACAAATCCACCATTTATCCAGTTTAATTGACCCAACTGTCTTGTCATTCTTAGAGTTTCAATTCCAGGAACAAAAACTATAAAACAGTCATCATTAAGCAATTGGGCATCACACAGACAACAACCGTATAACTAGATAAAGCTGTCAAAAACTAAATTAAGCACTAATAGCAAATGTAGGCCAACAATCACAAAGTTGAAAACAAAAGTAAATGGGATGCAAGAGTCTTTTCCCTGGAGATCAGTGATGCTGAAAAGATTCGTGCTTGTAACAGTATCCGAATTCCACAAAACCGCAGCATCAACAATAGTGTAGAGAAACCCTTTGGCTCTTCCAAACAGGTCTCTAATCTAGGCCCCTTCTTCAAATAATGGAACGTGCCTGAAACTGAACCTGGCCATATTGACTAGTGTTTCTTTAGGTTTCATGGTATGTAAACCCCAGAATGCAGGGGTTGTTTCAGAGGTTTTGGCGGTGAACTATTGTACAATATACGTGTTCTATCTGTAATATATTATCCACTTCCTTTATGTTTTGATAAAAAACACAAAAACATGCTATCATGAAAACACCAAAAACACAAGCAATTTTACATACAAACTAACCCTCAAACATGAATTTCATCGAGAATTGATGAAATTTTTTTCCAAACATTTTTATTTTTTTCCTATACAATTTTATCTCTCTATAAAAGAAGAGAGGGAAAGAGAGCATCTCGAAAATGCCGAAAAAATTTAACTCTCAAGAGTTAAATTTTTTTTGAAACACTTACACCAAACAACATTTCAGAGTTTTTTTTTTCAAAAATCGTTTCAGAAACACACAACCGAACACAGCCTTTATCTCTCAATATTTGCAATTAACCGATGAACAAAATCTGGATAAACAACAGCCTAGACCCTCTAGTTCACAGTTTGTAATAGTACTCGATAATACTGGGGAGTGGCGTAGATAGGTTGTCTTAATGTTGATATATGTGTTAAAATATAAGTCAGAGGACAAAAAGCAAGTCACTCAGGGACAAGAAGCTTGGTCTGACGGGTGCCACATATATAGTTCTGAGTCTGAGAGTGGGGATGGCAAGTGCCACCTCCCTCCCCAACCCACAAAAATAGCTCCGCCTCTGGGTGGTACTGACTGAACGCATTATTCATTTGTTGGACTGCATGGCAAAATGGTCCAAGATATTGTCTTAACAGAAATAGCAAACTCAATCTTTTTTTTGCAGGCTAAGGTTTAGATTGGTAAAGGTAAACAGAAAATCACTGCTCTGCTTTACAATCTCTTAAAAAGTGTTTGAATTGAAGATATCAAGGCAAGAATGCATCATGTGAGGGTAGCAATGAGCCTTTTTATGGTCCATTGCACAAAGAATCGCATATATGGTAATTGTATGAATATATGCAAACAAGTTGTTAGAAAACTACATAAGTCTAAGGTTTTGAGATTTGAGAGATCCTAGCGAATTGTAGATCCATAAAACCTTCAAATGGTTAGAACTTACAAAATACGTTTCTTTTTCTAGCACCCACTTCAGCACCATTTTGCGCAAGTAGGTTGAGTGGCCAGTGACCACTAATTTCCGTAGGAACAAAGGAGGATATAGAGTATAGCTATCTACGTAAAACATAAATGTGTTCAGTTGGTTAGACCTTACTGGTCATAAGTAGAAACAACGCAGGCAGATGGGGGTGACAAAAACTATTATCATGAGCTCATTTGAATGACCTAAAATAGCAGGTTATTTCAACTTTTCATGCTTAAACAAAAACATACATATAACAAATTACTATTCCGATACACTGACCCACCCAGGGACAATGGTGATCAAACCTCTCTACGCAGTTGTTGCAAATGGAGCTGTGAGAAGCACGTGGCGGACGGTACAGTAAACAAGCGTCACAATACTTGACCTTAATAGTGTGGCCATTGACGATCGAATCCTTTGTTTGGATAACTGACTAACTTCAAATTAAGACTAGCACTGTTGACCCATTCCATCGATGCGGTATTCGCAACCAAGGATTCATCGAATTCAAGTGGGCGCGTATTCCTCATTAGTATTCCAGGATTTCTTGCAGATGTCAGAAAAAAGAAAGATAAATCCTGCACCAACAAGAAATAAACGCCGGCCAAAATTCAATCATGAGTCAAGGAATCGAACCCATTCTTTTTGCCAACAAAATAGTCCTTACCAAAACTGTGAGGACATGTCCCACTATCAGAATACACATACAAAGATTCAGTTTCTGTAATCTTCAAAAGCATTTTTATGCAGAAAGTTATTCTATTAGGAATGCAAATAAAAACAGTTAAGCTGCATCAAGACCAAATACCAATCTCCCACCACACAGAAATCTCTGCCATGGATATAACGAAAAACAGGCATGTTTGATCAAATCAGTGTATTTATTAGGTATTTCGTATTCTTTCAGCAATTTTCAGCACCCACCATAAAAATGAACCATGATATTGCAAGTTTTCTAAATCGTTACACGAAGAATGGAATGATTATTTTACTAGATCAAGTTATAGTAGCGTTAAGTCTCTTGTTGAACCAGAAGGCTAGCGACTATTGAGGGCAATAAGCATGTACTTTTAAGTTCTTAACAAGCAGACAAACCAACAAATATTTGGCCATAGCAGTAAGAAATAGCAAAAGCAAAAACCATAAATGTGAAACAAAAAACAAAGATTAAAATATTTTTAACTGCTTACATCTGCAGTCTTAGCAAACAGATCTACATGAAGCTCGCTCTGAGCTCTACGCATCTCAATTTGACTCTGTATTTGGGTTTGCAACCCAGCATTAAGCCAAACATTATGCCCCTCAATAAGTTCTTTCTCCTGTTCCCAGAGAACAATATGGCGTTATCATCAACATTACATCAAATACCAGTTGGTAAGTGCAAGACAAGAATGAAAAGAAGTGAAGAAACTTTATTAGCGCCTTTTTCAAACTTTGGTTCCTACTGGTGAAAAATAGCTGATACTTACCACGTAAAGCTTGCCTAACCTTAAATCAAAACAAACAAGCTAGCAGAAGCAACTAACGAGGGAGAAGTTACACATCTGTCTCACGAATATTGCCAGTAACGATGCCAACACACTTTAGCAACGCCAAGAAGTTCAATAATTAAATTTATTGTTCAACTTCTCGTGCTAGCACTTATTCAACTTCAAATACCACTCACTTTCAACTTCAATAATACCGAAAAGTTTCTCTAATTGAACTTATTGTTCAACTTCTCGTGCTATTATTGCTTCACGTTCAAAATAGTACTCACTTTCAGCTTCAACATGGTGTCCACGCGTCGACAGAAAGGTAGTCTAACTAAATCATATTGAACTAATCAACATTAGGTATATCATTCAATAAATTTTCCCAGGGTAGCTATGCATTTCCAACAGAAAAAGCCTACTGAATCTTCCTTTTCTGTATAAGACGAGGGATGGGTACGTAGCGTTTCACTATTAACTTCAGGATGTTACCTAGACTTAGACCCTAAGTCTTTCTTAGCAAAGGGACCCGAAGTGTCCTTTCGTTTTCAATCAACCACTTCGGTTATCTGCTTGTTACCGTAAAATATCAATAAAATATCCCATAATTATATTAAAATAATGTTAACAGTGCACATAATGAATGTTTGAAACATGGGCAAACCATTCTACTCAAATCCATGTTCTTATGCATCAAAAACACATGAGAAATACATTCACATGCTACTCCAGATTCTTTTTAGCTGTTCTGCAAAATCAACTTCACGGAAAAACGAAGGTCAACATAGCAGACCTAGACCTACAGTCGAACAATTAGAAATTTAACTAACAAACGTCTCACGCTACACAAAGCTACTATCCAAGTAGTATTACATGCACAACTAACTAAAATTTATTAAGAGACAAGAAATGTAATGCAAATATCAACATCAAAATATAAAGAAAGAAGTACAGTACCATAAAAACAGAGATTTACCTAGCTAAAGATGTTAAAAATGCATTGCACATGTTATCCATTCCGAGAACGTGCATAATGCGTATTCATGCGCTAAATCCTTCCATACAGAGAACGCAGAGAGAGAGAGAGAGAGAGAAAGAGGAACTGGGCTGCCGATGTGGGTTTTTTTTTTGGGTGGGACATGCTTTAGAAGCGCTAAACCAAATTGAATGCCCTTTGCTTTAGAACTGCTTTACGCATTCGATTTAAGAAAGACGACGCATGGGTTTCTCAGTAAGAAAGTAGAACAGCAGAGACCAGAAAAAGAAAGGGGGCAGAAACATTACGGCAATGAAACAAATAAAAGAGAATACCAGTGAAAGAAGAGACAAGATGGATACGAGCATGCCAACTAAGACTCCAATTCTTTCGGTCGAGCTTCCATCAGGCCAGCACTGTCAGACAAGTTGAACTTGAAACATAACCAAGTGCATGTTATCATTACGCACACAGAAACCTTTTTTGGTCATAGCTGTATATCACAGATACTTTACACGAGCAACAACACAACCATTAGCAATCAACTGATGGCACAACATGAAAGAGTATATAAAAAATCAGGAAAAGAACTCTGTAAACAGAATAAAACTGTAGTTGAATTCAGAGGACCTCTCAAATCAAAGGATTACAAAGGTCAGAGTAGGATCGTATCCAATCAGGCAATGACCATTTACACTAATTTGGGTCTCCAATTGTCCTCTAAGTAGCTCAAGAAAAAAAAATTCACAAAGAGATGAATACAGACACAAATTAAGGAGATTGGTAAATTCTGAAAAATAGTCACAGACACAAAGACCAAAAGATACTTATGCCCGAAGTTCACCTAACCCTTCAAAGTTCAAACAAATACGGACATAGAAAAATGCAAAAAAAATCATCCGCAATCTCATGATAACTTAATATCACTTGGAAAGGGAAGTAAACGAGTTTTTATAATAGATTTATGATTACATAAGTAGATGCATGTGAAAATAGTTTGAACAACTATAATATATTAGTTACCATTTAACAAGTACGAAAAAGTGACCACCACAATTTTGCACATCCGAGCATTGCCTTGATTGTTTTAAAATCTTCAACCCTATTTTCTTGTTGACCCTCGTCAGTACATATGACATACAATGTTTCAAAATCATTTACGGCAGAGGAATGGGAGGAAATTTTAGTTAGCGTCCAAAGGGTTAGTACTGTTACTAATCAAAACGTATTTCAACAATGTGCAACACGGTTAAAGTGAATGGGTAAGAAAGAAAGGGGAAAGGAAGATGCCACGTACAATCTTGTCGAGATAACTCTTCATCACAGCATTTTTCTCACTAACCTATAAATCCTTCTGCTGCAACAATTCAATTAACTGCCTGCTAGATCTATGAACTTCGGAAGCTTCAGTAGACAAGCGCTAGATATATCTTTTCAATCTAGCAAAAAAATCCAAGCAAACAAAACAACTTAAACAATCAAATAACAACGCCAACAAAGCTATAAAAGCCCTAGACAAAATTGTAAAGGCAAGAAAAAGGGGGGAAATGATTACAGATTTGAGATAGATCTGGTGTTTCACGGAGAACTAAACACTACCTAACTATTGTTGTTCTAATTTGACTGCTCAATAGATGTTTTTAGATATGCTTCACAAACTAACTTCTACATGTGTCCACAATGCTCTTTCATTTCATTTCCATCTTGGTTACAACCCTTAATGGGATAGTCGTTTATCCAATATCACATACACAATATCAAAACCATCAATAATTCAATCACCCCTCGAATGAAACCAAGAGGCTGTGTTAGGTAGCATTTCCCTTTACTTGAAGCACCCCTCGAATGAAATTTCCACAGTGATTGGCCCAATCCAAACACAATAAAACGATTCAAGAAAGTATATTGTACACATCTAAATAAAATGATTGGTCCAATCCAAACACATATCATTTTTATAGGATGTGCTTGTAGTACCGCTTTGTCAAACATGTTGTGTGCAACAACAGTTGTGTACTCTGTAGCCGTTGTATATGAACTAAAAATTGGCATTCTATAATGCAAACTTGCTTCCAGAAAATTCCAAAAAATACAAAATCAAAGTGGATATGAAAACAAAAATATACTCAAATGCAATCTCCACTGATGGCCCTACATCTTTTACGACTTCTGCAACATCAGAAAACTCAAATTCCATTCTTTGGTATGTATACTGTTTCCATGAAAAAGCGAGCAAAAAATAAATTAATTTAGAAATTAGTATTCATCAGTAGGGTTTACAAGTACTATAAGAACATATCTTCTGAGAGACGAATCATTGTTCAAAGGGACAGTAAGAGAGAACTGCAACCAAGTTTGAACTTTAGTTAAGAAATCACCCAGAAATTAATTAACGTAGATTGAAAACAACAACAAAAAAATTCCCAAGAGTCGAATCACTTGAGACCGCCGAGTGAGCCATGATCTAATCAAAAGAACTTCGGGAGAGAGAGTGATTGTAAGTTAATGACTTGCAAGAGCATGGGATAAAATAGAGAGTCAAATAATAACATTCCAAGAGCATGAAACAACTAGTAACTATTGGTCAGCTGAATGAATTTTCATAAACCTCCATTGCCAAAGAGTTTCCAATCAATAATGTACACAGCAAAAGGTGCTGGTTCTTCACAACTGAAAATATCTTAGCTGCAGACAAAGAAGCAGATTACTTCAGATCACTCATAAAAGACAGAATATACATATTTCTTGGCTATTTAGGTTTCTCTAATGCAAATAGACAGACAAATTAAAAACTGTACATTTTTCTAATAGTTTTTGTTAGCTAAAATAACTACATATTATTTTGTAAGTTTTGAAAAATTAACATCATTTTGAATTTCTCTCTAAGTAGATGAACAGATGAGATGAATTTGATCACAACAGATGAAAGATTTTATATGTAACAGTGGTAGGCCGAGATATGCACGACCATTGGCCACAAGACGATGGGCCTTCGGCCCGTCTTCTCTCCGGCAGTGTTACCTTCGTCCCATTGTCATGCTTGGCGCCCAACGGTAGCTGGGTTCGGCCCATTGTCGAGACTGTTTGTCCTCCGTGATTTCCGGGCCACGACCCGCTATTTCTGCCGAGGACACCACTAAATGGTTGGATCCCTACTCTATAAATACTCCAGCGGCATTCCTACTACAGGTACATGCACACTCGTGCTAAGAACATACTTTCAAGTTGCTTCTATTCTTCGTAAAGAGCTAACTTGATCGTCGGAGTGCCCACCGGAGATCCAACCCCCAGTCGACACTAATTTAGTGTTGAGTGTTTTGCAGGATATCTCGAGAGAATTCGATTCATCAACCAGAAAAGTCTAAGTCAGATTCCAGACTCCACAATTTGGCGACCACAGTGGGAGATCCATTTGACTTCTCATCCTCAACTCCTTACCTCAAATTTCACCAGATCCGACAATGGTTGTTATCGAAACTGACCCACCAACTTTACCAGTTTTTCCTCCGCCTCCACCCATAGAAGTTCGTGCTGATCTGAGAGACAGGGCATACGTCGAGCGCCTGGAAGCTCGACTGGCAGAAAAGGATCAGCTGCTTCAACTAGTCAGAGAAGAGGTTGCGCAACTCAAAGTTGCCATCAAACCTAACCAGAACGGCGAGACGTCGCAAACTCGACAACGAAGACGGCGCAGGACACGTTCCCCTGAGTAGAGAGAAAGGCAGAAGCGTCCGGCCCTCGAACGACTGGGAGTCGAGGCCGAAGTACACGCGATGAACGAAACACGAGGTCGGGGAAGGACCCGGACCACACCATCTGAGAACTGTTCAGACGCTGAACGAGCGACTTGGCGGGTCTCAGTTCACAGAAGACTGGGGGCGCAACCAGTCAGTAGCACTCAGTCGTACTCTCCTCCGACCACACCCTCAGACGTTACCCCAACGCATGAAACTCAAATAGATCGAAGGTATGGCGGCCGAAGGGATCAGTCACCTAGGCGCCATAACTATCGCGGGCGTTCCCCTCGGTATCATGGTAGGCAGGATCTCAGACCACAACTCATGGCCAGAAGGGGGGGAAGGCCTAACAGGAGGTACGGCTGGCACGGTCACACTGCGACATCATACATGACCAAACTCATTTCTTCTCCCTTTACCAGGGAGATCGATGGAATACGTCCGCCGCGTGGTTTTAACCCCCCCAAATTCACTAAATACGATCCAAAGACGGATGCCTACTTGCACTTGGTGCACTTTTGGCAGATGATGTCTCTCTACAGCTCCAATGACACCTTGATGTGTATATTGTTCCCCTTCAGCCTGGGGGAGCTAGGACTCCTCTGGTTCGATAAACTACCGAAGGGGACAATTCCATCCTTCAAAGACTTATCCCTTGCTTTCTTGGCTCGGTTCGTCACCAGCAGCAGGCAGAAGAAGGGTGTCGATTCCCTCCTCACGTTGCGCAAGTCGGCTAATGAGTCTCTCAGACAGTACGCCGCTAGGTATTGAGAGCTCTTCAACGAGATACAGAGTTGTGATCCCGCCATTGCAATGACTTCGTTCAAACTGGGGTTGGATCACAGGAGTAGGTTATTCGAAGATCTTATGTTATCCAATCCCACCGATATGGATGACCTCATGGGCCGGATCGACAACCACTACCGATTGGAGGAGGCTCGCAGCGAGCAACGTCAGACCGAACAAAACCATCCCCGTCAGGGGGATGGGAACAAGAATACACAGCACGGCGCGCGCCGAGGTGTGAACGTGGTGTCTTCCGGGAGAAACAAGGGCCCTCGGCCCCAAGAATTCGTCGTCGTGAAAACAGTGTTCAAAATCCCAACGTACGAGATCCTCAAAAAAATACAGCACGAACCATACTTTGAATGGCCGAGGAGACCGTTGGGAGAACTGCGGAAAACGCCAAACTCCCCTTACCAATGTTCGTACCACAGGGAGAAGGGTCACCTGACTACACGCTGCCGAGCGTGGAGGGATTTCCTCGAACGGCTTGTATCACAGGGACATCTCAAGGAATTCATCAACGAAGCAAAAACGCAACCCGGGTCCCAGTCAGAACCCGAGAAAGAGAACAGTGGGGAAGTTCGGGTTATCGACGTCATTCATGGGATGGTGGATGCGGCTTCCGAGGAGACCCTTCGGGCCAAAATTAAGTGTGCGGCGAGCGGGAAACAAATTATGTCCGTGAGTACGGGAACTAAACGCCCACACCTCGACAACCAGTCTGGGGGCAACCTCTCGTTCTCCGATCAAGATCTGCAACGCCTCCAAATGCCGCACAATGACGCGTTAGTCGTCTCCCTCACCCTCGGCAATTCGTTGGTCCGCCGAATACTGGTTGACCAAGGGAGTTCTGCCGAGGTCATGTACTATTCCCTGTTCAAGGCGCTGCACTTGCGGGATACAGATCTCACACCCACCGAAGTACCACTGGTGGGGTTCAATTCGGCTCCTATTTGGCCCCTTGGCAAGATCACGCTCCCAATCCGCACGGGCTCGAGGACCGTAGAGGTTGAGTTCATAGTAGTCGATGTGCCAAGTCCTTACAACGCCATCGTCGATCGCGTCTGGCTACATAAACTTGGGGCCGTAGCCTCAACTTATCATCAGGTCCTTCGCTTCAATGGGACATGGGGGCCCGAAGAAGTGTTGGGCGATCAGTTGGCCGCCAAAAAATATTATGTGGCGGCAATAAAAAGCAAGATCTACCCAGAACAGGTCCAGTGGGTAGAAGCGCCCAACGCTCCTCTCTTTGACGACGTTGGCACACTAGCTGCAGAAAAAGCAGATGAAGACCTGATAACTGTAGCAGCCAACAACCTCAACACTGACAGAACATTTCTGTTGGGATCTACCTTATCGCCAGCCGAAAAGGAGGCCATGACCTACTTCCTTAAGAAAAACATTGAGGTGTTCATTTGGACACCGTATGAGATGCCGGGCATCGATCCGGAGTTTATTTGTCACTCGCTCAATGTGGACAAATCTCGCCGACCCGTCATTCAGAAACCTCGACGGTCGGCCACGATCCATACCGATGCAGTCATTGAAGAAGTCGACCGACTGTTGGAAGCTGGGGCAATCAAGGAAGTGCAGTACCCCACTTGGTTGGCGAACACCGTCGTCGTGAGGAAGAAAAATGGTAAATGGCGCGTTTGCGTCGATTACACAAATCTGAACGATGCCTGCCCCAAAGACTGCTTCCCTGTGCCGAGAATCGATCGCCTTGTCGACGTTACATCTGAGCATGCTCGGTTCAGTTTCATGGACACATACCATGGGTACCATCAGATCACTATGCACGGTTCGTACATGGAAAAAACTGCTTTCATCAGTCCCCGCGGATTATTTTGCTATAGGGTCATGCCCTTCGGTCTCAAGAACGCGAGGGCTACGTACCAAGGGATGGTTACAAAGATGTTCGGCAAACAAATCGGTGACACAATGGAGGCTTACATTGACGACATGGTGGTCAAGAGTAAGTTTGAAGCCGAGCACCTCAAACACCTGCAGGAGGTGTTCGACATTTTGAAAGCCCACAAACTCCGTCTTAACGCCGACAAGTGCGCCTTCGAGGTCGGTTTTGGAAAATTTTTGGGTTACCTAGTTACCAGACGAGGCATCGAGGCCGACCCAAATCAAATCAGCGCGATCAACAACCTAGCAGCGCCATACACTGTCAAAAGGCGTTCAAAAATTAACGGGAATGGCTGCCGCTCTTAACAGGTTCATTAACCGGTCTTCGGATAAGTGTCGTCCCTTCTTCGCACTACTCAAAAAATGCAGCCGGAGAAGTTTCGAATGGACTCCGGAATGTGATTAAGCGCTCCATTATTTAAAGGTCTACTTATCTTCGGCTCCATTACTCTCAACGCCAAAAGATAAGGAGCCTCTGTTCATCTATCTGGCCGTATCTCCACATGCGGTCAGTTCTGTTCTTGTCCGGCAAGATGACCAAGCTCATCTTCCGATTTACTATACCAGTAAAACACTGGTCAGTGCCGAGACCAGATACCTACCTCTAGAGAAACTCGCGCTGGCGCTAGTCTCTGCTTTCTGAAAACTCGAGCCTATTTCCAGGCGCACCCCATCACGGTCTTGACGGCACAGCCCTTAAAAAGTTTGTTTCGAAAGGCCGATCTTTCTAACCGTATTTCCAAGTGGGCTGTGGAATTTGCCAACTTTGACAACCAATACCAGCCGAGAACGGCGATCAAAGGACAAGTGCTCGCGGATTTCATTGCCGAATTCACACCAGACTTCGAAGCAACCCTGCCGAACAAAGAATCTATAGAGCCGCCACCTTGGCAACTTCTGCACGGCAA
This sequence comes from Arctostaphylos glauca, assembly GCA_019985065.2. Lineage (NCBI taxonomy): Eukaryota > Viridiplantae > Streptophyta > Magnoliopsida > Ericales > Ericaceae > Arctostaphylos > Arctostaphylos glauca. The sequence continues at coordinate 16,366,184 of JAHSPW020000007.1, forward strand.
CTTCTGGAGAATGTTCGTGGACGGCGCCTCCAACAACCATGGTTCTGGAGCCGGGGTCGTCCTGATTTTGATCGACCTTTCCGAAAACTCCTCGCCTCGAACAACGAGGCCGAATACGAGGCCATATTAGCTGGCCTCCGTTTCGCAGAAGACCTCGGCGCCGAGCACGAAGCCCATGACAACCGAATGTCCCGCTACCTAGCTGCCTTACAACAAACCAGCCAACGTTTCCGCAGTTTTTCATTGGATCAAATCGCTCGTGAACAAAACGCACATGCCGACGACGCCTTAACCGGTCTCGCGTCGGCCATGGACGCTGGGGGGCAGAGGACTGTCTCTGTCGATGTCCTCCCACAGCCTAGCATTGAAAAACCTGTCGTTAACGAGGAGGTCAATTGCAATTCACAAGATCCCAGTTGGATGGATCCTATTTTATCGTACCTCCGGGATGAAACCTTGCCGGTAGACCGAAGGATAGCACACAAGGTCATCCACAAAGCCGCCCAATTCTGGCTAGGACCCGAAAACAAGTTGTACCGGAGGACGTACTTGGCACATTATCTGTTGTGTGTCCACCCGAAGCAAACTGGGGCTATATTTTAGGAGCTGCATTATGGCAGCTGTGGATACCATTCGGGAGGACGGTCGCTTGTGCACCGTCCTCTGACCCAAGGATACTGGTGGCCTAACATGAAAAAAGAGGCCAATCTGATGGTCAAAGGCTGCGACCAATGCCAGAGGTTCTCTCCGCTCATACATCAGCCGGCCGAACAACTCAACCCCTTGTCCAGTCTATGGCCATTTGCACAGTGGGGGCTTGACATAGTCGGGAAATTTGTTGTGGCCCCCGGTGGTTTTAAATTTCTGATCACGGCTACCGACTACTTCACCAAGTGGGTCGAGGTCGAACCCCTGGTTAAAATTGAACACAAAGATGTCAAGAGGTTCGTTTGGCGAAACATCATCTCAAGGTTCAGTGTTCCATATGCCTTCATTCCTGATAACGGCACGCAGTTCGTCGGGGATCTATTTACCAATTTTTGCGCCGAGCACAGGATACGATTCTTCAACTCAACACCGTCATACCCTCAGTGTAACGGCCAGGCCAAAGCTTCGAATAAAATTTTGCTCGGCAGAATTAAGAAACGACTAATGTCAGCCAAGGGTAGATGGGCTAAAGAACTCTACAGCGTTCTATGGGCATACCGAACCACGCCACGCCGATCAACCGGGCGAATGCCGTTCTCCTTGGCCTTCGGCATGGAAGCCGTCATCCCTCTTGAAACTGGCCTTCCCACGATGCGGACTGAGGAATTCCACCCGAAAACCAACGACAAAGCTTTGTCAACTATTCTGGATGGAGCCGAAGAACAAAGGGAAGCTGCTCGGATTCGACTTGCAGCATATCAACAGACTATATCCAAGGCTATAACGCGAGGGTTCGTCCCAGATCATTCAAGCTGGATGATCTCGTCCTGAGAAAGGTTGTCGGCGCAAAACGGACAAATAAGCTTGGTCCTAATTGGGAGGGTCCCTACCGGGTGATCAAGATCGTTGGGGTCGGCTCCTACAAACTAGAAGACATGAATGGAACTCCTGTTCCCTGACCTTGGAACGCTCACAATTTAAGGAAGTACTATCATGAAGTTGTCTAAGCGTGACGTCCTCTTTCGTTATTTGCTTTGTTGTGAGCAATGCATGGTCTTCGGCCCCCACTCCCTTCAATTTTTATTGTTTATATTTTTCTCTTCTGGACGGTGTGGCCTTATGAGCCCCCCAGTAAAAACGAGTTTCCTGTTCTTATGGTCTTCCATTATTACAAGTTATCGGACGAAACATGAATACCTGTTATTAGGATTGTTTTTCCTAAAAACGAGTTTTAGTGCTCCTTATGTTCGGCTTATCATTCTATACTTAGTGAAATTTTTGTAATTTCTCCAAGCATTCGGCAATATGCCACTCTCAATTATTTGTGAAGGAACGGTTCGGTATTGACTGGAATGCTACCATGCAACTAATGCTATCAAAAAAAAATAAGCCGACATGATTCGGTGATCGTTAGAACAAAGACATAAACCAGCACGGTTCGGCAATTGTTTAAACACAACAAAGAAGTCAAGGCATAACAAATTAGAGAAGCAGTCATTGTATTCCTTCGAAAGTTGTCCCTTACAAACGCCCTACTGCTACTACAACAAAAAACAACAAAAACAAAGGAGGTTGTTCGGCACGGAGGCCTTATTACAAATTCCTACTTTAGGCAGGCTGGCCTCCGTCTCCGGTGTTGGAGCAGTCGGGATCTCTTGCGGGTACTTGTTCCACATCCGGAGCCGGGGTCTCTTCGGCTTGTGGCTGCGGTACGACAGAAGATTCGCCAGTTGGCTCGGCAGCAGCCGTCGGAGCTCCATACGGAGGGATGTTCTCGTACAGAGAATATCCCTCTGGTACTTCAGCCGCCATCAGCGCCCGGAGATAGCCGCTACGGAAAGCATCCTCCAACAGCCCGGCCAGTTGGGCGTTGATGCCTTCCATTTGCTTCAGGAACTTCCCCTGAGCTTCGACGTACCCATCGGAGTAGCATTTGGAGTTAGCTTCGTCTACCTTCTGTGCCATCTCCTTCTTCATGGCTTCCAGGTCGACGGAAAGAGCCTTCCCCTTCTCCTCGGCCTCGGTCAAGGCCGCGCGGGCGGCATTGCGCTCCTCCCGCATCCGGTTCTTAGCCCCAAGCTCTTGCTCGTGCATGCTCCTCAGGCTGCGGATTTGACTGGCTTTCCGCAGCAGCCCCTCCTTCACCGGCGCCAAATGTTGGGACGCCTGCAAGACACCACTAGAGAAATGATAAGTACGAAATGATGAAACAAAAAGGGTAATCAAGGAAGAATGATACAATACCTTCACCATTAGCCGAGCCATTTCCAGGAACAAGGCGTCCAAGGTCTTCGGCAGGGCTTCGGCATCCTTAGGGAGTGCCATCCCTTCAGCCAACGATAACGCTATAAGTGGATCTGCGTTGAGAGAGTCTTCAGTGTTCAACGGTCGGCCGTTGAACATGAATTGTGGAACGAAACTGGGGGGCGTTGATGTGCCCTCCGCCTCGGTCACAGCAGGGGTCGGTTCACCTTCGGCAGTGCGACAGCATCCCCCTTTGAATGTGAGGCCCCACCAGCCTTCGGTCGGGAGTCTTAGCCTCCCTTGGTTTTTTCGCCGCTGTGGCGCCTTCTGCAGGTCCTTTCCTCTTCTTCTGAGGATCCGCAGGACGGGCGGACTTCGGTGCGGATCCACCGACCGCCAGCTTCAGTGTGACCTCCTCTGGAGCCTTCCTCGGCATTTGGTCAATCTCTGCAAAGAGATCTTTCAACTCCTGGTCACTAAAGCTGACCGATTGACGACTATAACCGGAGGAAGTACTTGAAGAGCAGGTACCTGAGGAAATTGGGATGGCCGTGTCCAGCGTCGACTCTTCTCGCGGCTCCCTGATCACCCAAGCGGAGCAGCGTCGGTTCGGTGCGCTTATGAGCCTTCAGCGCTTTCGCTACTGTTGGAGTCTCCCCGGCACTTGAGCTTCGACCGGTAGACTTCCACGTACCCGAGCAGGACCGAGCAGTCTCTATGCCTTCTACGAATTGCGAAGGCTCGGCTAATTCAGTCCCACGAGGCCTTGCTCCGCAGGCTATCAACGACTCCTTTTCCTGCAAATGGACAGTGAGTTAGTATCAAATAAACGAATGGAATGCAGAACAAGAAAATAGGCCGTACAATACTTACCGGTGAATCCCGCAACACGCAGGATTGGGTGGAAGCGGTATTCGCCTAACGCGAATTCGAATTCCCCCAGAACTACGACAAATCATTAGCATATTTGTCGGAGTCCGGCAGACCTCGTATTAATCTTCTCTGCCCGGTTCGGCAGCTGAGGTACTTCCTCCTAGCTACCTTGTTTGGCTTACCAGGTAGAGGCCGAACAGATCTTCGACCTCAAACTCCAGCTGGTACCTCTCCTTTAGTTCGATGACCCCGACGACTATGTGGAAGAAGTTGATGGTCACCTGGGAAGGGGTCAGTTGGAGGACGTTCAGCACCTGCCGAAGGAACGGATGGAAGGGGAAGCGCACTCCACCCTCGATGATAGCCATCAAGGGAAGGACGATTTGGTAGTCGTACGTCACGACGTCGTCCCCCGGCCGAACTAGCTCTATCGATACGTTGTCCGGCACTCCATATGTCGCACGGAAGTCAACAAGGCTCTCCGGATCCTCGAAAAATCGAGAATACCAGTTCTTCCCCGAGTGAGAGGTCGAGGTCTTCGGCATCACCTCGACATCTGGAAGCCCTGCCGAGCCGCTAGGTCCAAGCTGTTCAGCGCTGGATGACGACATCTCTGCTGAGTCTACTTCTGGCCCGGACATCCTATAAAGACGTGCACGGGTATTAAATATAAAAATCTGAGGTCTAGTCTACTACTAGAATCTACCCTCGGCGGTCTACCTATTTGTACCGATGCGCTACACTCAGACTCAATTGATGCCTAATAAAGCCAAGGGGATCGGGGCTTCGCATCCCCTCAGGGTGTCCTCGGCCGAAACTCCCATCGTTTGGCCGGAACCTGGGATACGAACTAAGTACCCAGGCGATTACAGTATGGAAGATTATTGTAATCGTACCTATCTAACTTAGCAGAAAATGAAGCGATTGCAAGAGAAAAGCATAAAAACTTACCAAAGATTCGCGGACGAGTGAGTACAGATCTTCAAATGCAAGTGGATGATGGTCTCGAAGAAAACTCAAGAACTCGTGGGAGGCACAATGGTCTGGAAGAAAACCTCAAAGTTCTTCCAGACCCTCTATATATACTGGGCTTGTGAAGCGGGAAAACGGTCGGCGCTGGATACGAGGCGTCTCGCACGTGGATTTGAAACGTTTCGCCTCCAGCCGTCGGATGAGTCGCCACGTGTCGCCATCTCAGCCTCTGACGCATCGCGTGCGCCGCCATGCGACGCCCCTTCGGCTCTGACCGTTGGATCAAGCGCCACGTAGCGCCATCTCAGCGTCTGACACTCTGACTGATTCACCGTGTGCGTCGCCACGCGACGCCCCTTCGGCTCTAGCCGTTGGATCGAGCGCCACGTAGCGCCATCTCAGCTTCTGACGCTCTGACTGATTCACCGCGTCGCCCCTTCGGCTCTAGCCGTTGGATCGAGCGCCACGTAGTGCCATCTCAGCTTCTGACGCTCTGACTGATTCATCGCGTGCGCCGCCACGCGACGCCTCTTCGGCTCTAGCCGTTGGATCGAGCGCCACGTAGCGCCATCTCCAATTCTGACGTTTTGAACAAATTCAACCGCACAGGTTCGTTCGGCTTCGTACAAAATGCCCTGGAGCATCAGTATCTAACACGGGCTCTCTACAGACGTCAGTTGCAATCTGCCGTTGTGCTAGTCCTCTGCCACCGTGGAGTTCAATTCCCCCGTACCGTGCCACGTACGGCAGAATTGAGGGGCTATTGTGGTAGGCCGAGATATGCACGACCATGGGCCATAAGACGATGGGCCTTCGCCCCGTCTTCTCTCCGATAGTGTTACCTTCTGCCCATTGTCATGCTTGGCGCCCAACGGTAGCTGGGTTCGGCCCATTGTCGAGACTGTTTGTCCTCAGTATCTGGGCCGAACGAACGGTTTTGACACTCGTCCTTCGGCGCCCGTGTTCGGCTCAAACTACGTCTTCGGCTTCTCTATTCGGTAAACATATGCACGGTACCGCTACGTGGGTACGTGCTCCTTGTAATTCGGATCAACGTGGGGAAGGTAGTGGAGACGTGCTCCCTCCGATCCGCACGGATGTGGGGCACGTGGCAACGCCTCCGTGATTTTCGGGCCACGACCCGCTATTTCTGCCGAGGACACCACTAAATGGTTGGATCCGTACTCTATAAATACTCCAGCGGCATTCCTACTACAGGTACATGCACACTCGCGCTAAGAACATACTTTCAAGTTGCTTTTATTCTTCCTAAAGAGCTAACTTGATCGTCGAAGTACCCACCAGAGATCCAACCCCCGGTCGGCACTAATTTAGTGTTGAGTGTTTTGCAGGATATCTCGAGAGGATTCGATTCATCAACCCGAGAAGTCTAAGTCGGATTTCAGACTCCACAGTAACAAAACACATTAATTTTTTATCAAAAATATTCTATCATATCTATATACCAAAATAATTCAGTTTGATTAAAATAATCCTCTTATAATTTTTAAAAGGCTAAGATTGAATAGTAGATTCAACGGATGGGATCATTCTCTTCATTTCAGTTCCTTGCTCGACGTGTCAAGTAGAGATCACTCTCTTCCGTGTATACCATTACAGTGCCTAATGGCCCTCTCTCTTCCTCCCCTTTCTTACTCTCTACTTCTTTACTTCGCTGTTCCATTTTCGGAACTTTCAACAGCGGAGTTGGTGCGTTCTTTCTCTCGCTCCCTCCCTCATTCAACATTGCGAGCCTGACTTTCATTGTGTATTGAAAACTGATTTCGTTTTTAATGGCTGGGGGAGAAACATTGAAACCCTGATTTCGTTTTCAAACTCCCTCTCTAATTTCGTATTTAATGGCTGTTGAAACCCTGATTTTGTTTTCAATCTCCCTCCCTGATTTCGTTTTTTATGGCTGAGGAAAAACTTTGAAACCCAAATTTCATTTTTTTTATTTTTCCAACGATTTCGTTTTTTTATTTTCTAGCAATTTCGTATTTATGTTCGCATGGAAGGTTCACACTGAATAATGTATATGCATGTATGGTTATTCCAAGCAAAGCAACCAGACCACATTTGTGTTGTATTCTTGAACTTGATTCCCTTCTGTATTTTGTGAAATTATAAGTTATTGATCTGATGACTAGTAGTTTTTGTTATAACACCTAATTACGATGTTCTTTAAATGGGTATGCATTTGCTACAAACTTATGGTTTTTGCTGTTGCTATTTCTTATTGCTATGGCCGAATATTTTTGGTCTGAAACGCTGATTTCGTTTTCAAACTCCTCTAAGGGAGAAACTTTGAAATCCTGATTTCGTTTTTTATGGCTAAGGAAAAAATTTTGAAACCCAAATTTCATTTTTTTATTTTTCTAGCGATTTCGTTTTTATGTTCGCATGGAAGGTTCAAACTGAATAATGTGTATGCATGTAGGGTTATTCCAAGTAGAGCAACCAGACCCCATTTGTGTTGTACTTTGAGTAAAAACGAACCACTTCAATGAATCTAGACTAAGTGAATACTTGGTTAAAGGAAAAGGTATAATTTGATAAATGGTAAAATAGTCTTGAAAATTTAGGTGAAAATAGACAGACAAATTGTACTTTTTTTAGTAATTTAAGGGTTCGACCCCTAAATTTTCAAGACTATTTTACCACTGTCAAATTATACATTTTCCTTTAACCAAAATAGGAAAACGAAATTGCTGGAAAAATAAAAAAAGAAAATCTGGGTTTCAAAGTTTCTCCCTCGGCCATAAAAAACGAAATCAGAGGAGTTGAAAACGAAGTCAAGATTTCAAAGTTTCTCCCTCAGTCATAAAAAAATGAAATCGGGGAGGGAGATTGGAAACAAAATCAGGGTTTCAATAGCTATTAAAAACAAAATCATGGAGGGAGTTTGAAAACGAAATCAGTGTTTCAGACCAACAAATATTCGACCATAGCAGTAAGAAATAGCAACATCAAAACCAGAAATGTGTAGCAAATGCATACCCATTTAAAGAACATTGTAATTAGGTATTATAACAAAAACTGCTAGTCATCAGATCAATAACTTATAATTTCACAAAATACAGAAGGGAATCAGGTTCAAGAATACAACATAAATGTGGTCTGGTTGCTCAGCTTGGAATAACCCTGCATGCATACACATTATTCAGTGTGAACCTTCCATGCGAACATAAATACGAAATCGCTAGAAAATAAAAAAACAAAATCGTTGGAAAAATAAAAAAATGAAATCTGGGTTTCAAAGTTTCTCCCTCAACCATAAAAAACAAAATCAGGGAGGGAGATTGAAAACAAAATCAGGGTTTCAGCAGCCATTAAAAACGAAATTAGGGAGGGAGTTTGAAAACAAAATCAGGGTTTCAATGTTTCTCCCTCAGCCATTAAAAACGAAATCATGTTTCAATACACAATGAAAATCAGGCTCGCAATGTTGAATGAGGGAGGGAGGGAGAGAAAGAACGCACCAACTCCGCTGTTGAAAGTTCCAAAAATGGAACACTGAAGAAAAGTAGAGAGTAAGAAAGGGGAGGAAGAGAGAGGGCCATTCGGTGCTGTAACGGTATACGCGGAAGAGAGTGATCTCTACTAAATCATTGTCATAAGCAAGAGATGAACAGATTCAACAAGGATTCCTACATTTTGTCCTTCGGTGTGCGTTAATAATGCCTACACGAGATCAAAGATACACAGTTTTTGGTCACCTAAGGTTAAGGTATACCGACTGATGCAACTGTTTTGCATAAATCTTCATGGGTGACTGAGAATAAATGACAAGGCCCTAAACAACACGGTCAGAGTCAGTTTATTCACTTTTTCACTACTTAGATCATAAACATCCAGATGCAAGCAAACACATCTAGCAGCCTCACGTATTAATGTCCAACATGTTTCGGACATGGACGCAACACTCTAATCTCAGAAATGGATAGGACATACCTTAATAGGTGTCTGAGTTTTTACAGGAATGTTTAGTCGGAAACTATACAATGTCTTGGGGACACTCTAATGACATGTTGGGGACACAGAAAGGCACACGTGCAATTTTTAAAAGTTAGCCCAAAGTCTAAATTTCTTTGGATTTTTATTTTATGCATAGTTATATAATAACGGTAGATCTGAATCGTCATTACAGGAATACAATTTCTGGTGTCTTACCTTAACTTGAAAGAAAAAATGTTTACGACTTCTACAGAAATTCCTACACTCTATCTATGAACCTAATATGTATAGTGACATGTCCCTAAAATGTCCAAGTCCTAGTTTTCGGAGAAATGACTTGTCCGCGTGTCCGTGTCGACATCAGTGCTTCTTAGCTAGTATGATATTGTCAGGTCAAAGAACCAATAAGACCCCTGTTGAATGAAGAAGTTTCAGACACAGAGAAGCTAAAACCTTATCTAAGCACAACATAAGCTTGCTTCAGTCTTAGCCATGTATACATGTGATTTGGAAAATCCTATGCTATTAGCAAAAAAGTGGATTCTAACATCCACAATCAAGGATATCACACCCTTCAGAAAAACTCCCACATATATCAGATGTAACATGCAGAAGCAAAAGAATTACCAGAGCACCACCAACATTATGAGTTGAATTTCCAGCATAAACAGGAACTCTACTATGACCCACTGTCATTATTGCATCCAGTGTCTCCCTGATTAGATAGACAAAGAGAGGTTAGAACATAACAGTAATGTGCAAGATGTTATCGTGGATTCAACGAGCAGCCATAACCCACGAATTAAGAGTTGCATCCAGATCAAGGGAAAATGCCTTCGATATAAACAGTCAATTCAGATCAAGGGAAAATGGCATCTTTTGCTGTCTTTTCAGTCAATTCAAGGGCACCAGCAATAATAGTAGTCCCATCATGTGTTAAGTCTCTGCCTAATAAGTGAAAAGAATATGCATCAGAATTCACCTTTTTATCGGAACTACAAGTCATAAGGTTGATCATCTGTTTATAGAACAGTCTCAACAGATGAAACAGAAAAAAAAAAAAAAAAAGGAATACTTTTAATGAGAATCAAAGAAAAACACACTACCTCATTGCCATGAAAATTCACAAATGTCTTAAGTTCTGCTCTGCGTAGAAGAACAGCAGGTCCCTTACCCAGCATCCAGTCCAAAACCTAAGTATAAGGTTAACCGACAGAGGATGATGAGAGGAAGACTTACTAGTTACTAGCTCAACCAAGAAAAAAAAAGAAACAACAACCGTTTCGTCTCAACTTAACAGTCAAGGAATGAGGAAGAACAAGAAAAATATAACTCACATGCATTACACATTCCAGATTACATGCAAAAAAAAAGGAAGGAAAAGATTAGAACCAAAAGAAAAAATGCTCAACTCCACTCAATTAAATATTTTATTGCAACCTTTGATACATGCAAGTTTTAATTTCTACCTTTTTCCTCATTTCCAACAATCACAAATAGAAAATAAGAAATTCAACTTTCCATTCAATTCATATGAAAAGACTCCACACCCATGCCGAAGCAAACACAGATATAGAAGTTCTAACTCATAAACATACTAGGCATATCAATTATTCGTTACTGGTTTAAGCATCTGTGCCTTACTAATAGGATAAGCAACAGGTAAGAACGCCCAGAGTAGAACACGGAAGAAAGGTGCCAAAGTGGACCCAACTTTCAAGCCATAACGGGTACAAATTGTTTGGGGCAAGATCTACAATCAGACATAAACGACGATCACAAGACAGGCTCAAAAACAAAACCACGGCCAAATTATTTTCTTAATAGATCACCTTTCCGAACATGAGGATGAGAGTAACTGATATGAAGACTGCTGCCGACGAAGGCACAAGCCTATCCAAGAATATGGGAAGAGACTACATGGTATAAAATAGAGAGTCAAACAATAACATTCCAAGAGCATGAAACAACTAGTAACTATTGGTCAACTGAATGAATTTTCATAAACCTCCATTGCCAAAGAGTTTCCAATCAATAATGTACACAGCAAAAGGTGCTGGTTCTTCACAACTGAAAATATCTTAGCTGCAGACAACAAAGCAGATTACTTCAAATCAATGATAAAAGAGAGAATATACATATTTCTTGGCTATTCAGGTTTCTCTAACGCAAAATTTTCTTCTTCCTTTTTTCATTGAGTAAATAAGAATCTCTAATAAAAGGACACAACGGAGCACACACATATAAGTACACCAACAAAAAAGGGGAATGTATATACAAAACTACAACTTATAAACCCTCACAAAGTATCACTGAACAAATTTTGGCTTAGTTTCTGCAGATTCAACGTCATGGTTGGAGGGAGAGCCACCAGCAAGTTATGAATCAAGTTGGCACTCCTTAGTTGCACGCATCGCAAACTGATTGGATCTATCTACTAATTCAATATTATGCAACTTCTCTAATGCATTCTTGGGACAGCTCCAGCCCTTACCTTTTCTACCCATATCTACTCCCTCTTCACTACTTTACTCAGGATGTGTTTGGTTGCTTGTTTGGAAAATTTTTCCCAAATAAGTTTCTGGAAAAAAATTTCCAAACTTTTTTACTTTTTTTCCAAACAACTTCATCTCTCTATAAAAGAAGAGAGAGAAAGAGACACCTCGAAAACGTCGAAAAAAATTAACGCCCAGATTTTTTCTAAAACACTTACACCAAACAACATCTCAGAGTTTTTTTCCCCAAAAATTGTTTCAGAAACATTCAACCGAACATACCCTCAATTACATCTCGAAATCAATTTTACTCATTTTTTAAATCGAGGGAAATTTCATATATTTTTCAAAGAAATCAAAGGCGATGATCTGACCCCTAAATTTTCAAGACTATTTTACCATTTGTCAAATTATACCTTTTCCTTTAACCAAGTGTTCCCTTACAATCGGTTTCACTTAGTCTAGCCCAGGGCCCCCAAAAAAAGATGGGGAACCGGCAACTCCAACGATCTCAACCTGGTTCGATTTTTTTCATCAAGATTGGTGTTAAGTCCGCCGAAAACAAAAGGTCGAAGTAATTTCTTATATAAAGAAAGATGTGGGGCTGTTGGGTTTGGATCGAAATGGAATCCCCAAAAACCGAGTATTAGACTTGTTCCGTTGCGAGGATACTAAAATCCGAGTAGATTCATTGGAGTGCATCGTTTTTACTCAAAAGTACAGTATGAAGTCAATCTGTAACCTAAACTGGGATAGCTCAAAGCTGGTTCAAAACTCAGTTCGGGTCAATCCCGGAATCAGCACAAATTAGGGCCCAAAAACATCATCACTCCTTAATTTAGACTTCCTTCTACCAACTCTCAAAACGTAAACCATTAACGTCAGCCGCAACTTTAATTCACAACTCAATGAGCTATCCCAACCCTGAACTCATGAGTTTTTCACGTAATTGACACTTCATAGGTTTTGTTCTCTACAGCAATTTCACCCCTAAATACCAAATTCTCTGTAAAACAGAACTGAAGCCAGTTCGAACCCCAAATCAGAATTGCTATATAATTAGTACGTATAACTATAGTCATGCATGTATATTCGCATATAACTACACTAGTGGATGACCGTGTCTGAAGAAACGTTTTTTTTTAGCATTTTAACTTCTATCAGGTTCAAGCGAAAAGTTATTCTAGGTTGTCTCAAAGTGTATTTGTCTATTCTTCCTCTACACTCATTCTCAACTCTTCTTTCTAGATTACAACTCTAGATTATCATTCCTACTTCACCATCTATTCCGTGGAGAAATGGAAGTTAAAATATATCAGATGTTACATATTGCCCAATAACATAAAACTAAACCCATAGATCCCATAGAATTAGTCTTTTATAAGTCAAACTTACTGTCTTATTAGTACTCTCCAAAAAAAAATGCAATTTATCTGAGACACCTATTAACCATAATGCAAATCACAGTAAAATAAGATAAAGAAAATGGTAAGACCCTAGCTGCACTTTCAAACTTCATGTATAAAACCCAAGTCAAAAATATTTAGTTGAGAAAGTACATGTTAAACTAAATATTTAACATGTAGTGCAAATGCCAAATGTTATTTTTGTTGATCTTATTATAAATTTAAGAGATTCCTTCCTCAAGCATTATATGTAAGATGCTAGTATCTAGTCTCCATACGTGTGTACCATATGTGTACTTTTGAGTGTCCCCATGTCCAATACAAATACGAGAACCTCCTAGAAATGTCCATGCTTCATAGTATATCACAGTTGATGTCTAAACCAAGTTAGCATAAAAACTCCGAGTAAATCGCCATATCCATGCCGGAAATGCAGGAGACACCCCCAAATGGTGTGTCCATTAGTTTTTTTTTTTTTTTTGGAAGGAAAACTAACAGTTTAATATAGACACCAAGATCAATCAATTCTAGACTAAAACTGAAACACACAGTTAAGATAGAAAATACTGAGCATGGCTTAATGAAGCAAATGCATACCTCCATCAATCATCTCACTAAAGTGTTAAGTCAAAACATATAAATACCTCTTCTTTGGCCATCATTCTTTCTTTTCTTAAGTAAACAAATGTATCTAAGTGATCATTTGGCTCATTGGCTGTCAAATAATATATAAATAAAGATCCTAGAAGAGTACATGTAAATAATTTGTCATTAAAGGAGCTATCTTGACAACAGCTATAGACAGAAACTCAAGTTGAAGGAATACTAATGAAAGAACAAATAAAACATAGCAGTCCAGATAGCTACAACGCCAACTAAGGCTCGCACAATTTTAATTCCCAACCTAGTGACTATCATAAAAATAAAAATTTAGGTTGGAGGAGATCCATAATAGAAACCCAAACAAACAAAACCACATCAGTTCGTAGTTCTACAATGCCAACCAAGGCTATACAGATTTTAATCCCCAACCTAGTTGATTGCAAGAGAGTGTTTATTACAATGCAAATTCAAACACGGTATAGACATTAACCCCGAGCCACCATTGGTACATAATATCTCAAGCCGCCTTTGGGTCCAATAGCATCCTCACTAATAGCCTTAACAAAGCACAACAATAGGATGATTATACAATCACAAATTTATCTTCCCATAGCTTGCATTTTTCAAATAAATGAGTAACAGGTTGGCACTTTAGTGGAACAATAGGGCTAGACGAAAGTCATCTCTTTTTCTATATATGTGTGAAGAGTTTTACCTCTTTCAAAGAGCAAAAACTGCTATAAGGAACCGACGGTTGGAACCACCGTGCGCATTAGCAGTTCTATTAAAAATCCCCCACACTTCTTTCTCTTCATTTCATGCCCCCTACAATAGAAAACAACTTATTTTTTTTATCAACAGAAGCCACATAATAAAAAGAACAAATACAAAATTATACCAAAAATTACAGACTTATATAAGCCAAATAACCCGGACCTAGAGTCAGTTTGCATGCTTCTTTTGTTACACTCCAAAACAAAAGAGAATCAATGCCAGCACCTCTTCAACAAATCACAACTTCCCACAACAGATTTGGAAGTCTACTTTCCAAGTTAATGTATAAAGTTTACAGCTAAATTGAAAAATTAAAGGAAGCGATCGAAAAGCTCATAATACATGCTAACATGGTGAGCAACAAATTCCTTATTCTTGCAAACAAAACAGCCATAAGGAAATGAACTAACAAAAATAAATATAAAAAGTTAGAATTGTAACCATCACAATTCCCAACTTTGTAAAAAATGACACTAAAATATCTTCCCCTCAAGCCATGCATTAAAGTTAAAAGAGAAAAAAAAAGACGCTTTGCGCCTTAGTCAAGTTCCAAATAGAACTTTTCAAATTTCATTAACATTCTCAAAAAAACCCACTGAATCAAAAGGACTGATAACCAAAGGTTAATTTTTGGTTCTCATAAAAAGACTTTAATATGCAGCAATGAACAAAATAAATGAATCTCCACTGCCCGAAGTCGACAACTACAGGAACAAAAGGGGTAACCATTTACTACAAGAATAAAGCCCCAGTCATTAAATCAAACACATTGTGTGCAGCACTGTTGATGTTCCCCAAAATGTGTGGTCCAGCCACTGCTTCTCCATACTCCAAGGTCTCTCTATCTCTCCCACATGGGTAATATATTCACTGACCAAAGAGGCGAATGGAGGAAATGGATGATTGCTAAAGCCATTAGATCCAAGGCTAACAAACCCTAAACCATAGAGAAATAACTGTGAACATCGTCGAAGAATAAGGAATGGACAATACAACTGGGTATCCGTGAACATGAGAAAGTTTTCAAAAACTCTGCATCAGAAAGTTTCCAAAAATTTCAGAGAAAAAAACGAAAGATTAGGGACTTACTTGAAGATTTAAAGCCTTGAGATTGTTAAAGCTTTCACACAGGGAAACCTGAATCAAAGTAGAATCAAGAATCAGAAAAGAAATTCATTTTACATCTTTGATGGAACCAAATTTTACCTCTTGCTATTGCTGTGCTACCAAGTAAATGTAAATGGAAACTGTAATCACCCTCTTCCGCCCTTTAACCCTAACCGGCAGACCCGACGACGCCGGAAAACTATAATCAATAATCACCTTCAGATGTCAATTGATTTTCAGATTACTAATCTTCCGCTCTCTTGCACTATTGAGTTTCCCCCAAATGTGCGGTCCAGCCACAGCTTCTCCATGACCCTAAGGCCTCTCTATCTCTCCCACATGGGTAATATATTCGCCGATCAAACAGGCGGATGGAGGAAATGGACGACCGTATAGAGAGAGAGAGGTGATATTGAACTCTTGGTATGTGCGTAGGATGGTAGGAGACTGAAAAGCACTGACCTCTGACCTTGAAGTGACATTTTTAGGGGGGAAATCAGATTGAGAAAAGTGATCTCAACCATTGAATCAAATACTTGTTCAATCAAAGCCGTTAAAAATTGTAAGAAGTTAGCTTGTGAGTATATAATTCAAAAAAACAGAGTTGTTTTGTTACATAGACTAGCGTATTATCCATGCCTACGGCACTACGACAGAAATTAGATCAACGAAACCGAATCCGTATAGGATCGACATATTGCATTGATAGGATCGGAATTCAAATATAATACCATATTATTTTGAGAATAATCCAAACATATATAGGTCGGTGCGTATTTATAATTTTATGTTATAGATCGGTGTGTGTTTTATAGCTGGTGATTATCGCCCCCATCCCTCCCAACACGTGTTGTATAATTAACTTTTATTTCCTACTATTCACTGCCCCCGCCATTGTACCCAACTGCCCTGAGAAATTGTTCTTCCAATAACCTTCAAGCAAGGTTCATATAATCAATTTCAGTAAGTTAAAAAAATATTATAATTTACAAAATCAGCGATATCTAATTTCAAATGAACCAAATACTAACAGTGAACAAAAAAATAGAAATATAGAATCAAATGACTTTTGTAATAAAACTTTATTTTTTTAGAAACGACCAGTGAGTCTCATAATTAAATAACCAATCATATTCACATCCATGTACAAATAGTGTTTGCCCAACAACTAACCAATGATCTGAAGTATTACTGTATGAAAATCCTATTTAATGGACACTACGCGTGGTCTATACCCTACGTGTGCTCCCTAAATGCACGACGCAAGACATTTTTAAAAAAATAGGCTAAATGAGATATCATTTGTCTTTAAATGAGATACATGCATCTAATCAATTTTATTAAGTAAATTTAAAAAATACATTCTTTTACAACAACTAATGAAAATAAAGTTCTGTAAATCCAGTAAATACATTACTCATGAAACAAACAATAAAATAACAACCAACACTTATATGATACCCAAGTACAATATTCTTTGTCCAGAATCATTGGCATTATAAATTCCTCTTTGTCTTCATTTTCAATGAGAGGTTCCAAAATATGCAGAGCACTATTCCTTTGCAGCTTCACTTCAATTCATTATTAAAAAATCTTTGTGCCTAAGCGATTTGCACAGCTTTGAATACAAAAAACTAACAGGATGCAACCAGTTTAGAAAACAATTTTCTTCATGAAAAAGTTCCCTATTAAAAATGAGAAGAAAAAGAACCCTTCGATGGTTATGGAAAGAAAGAACACATCTTACTCATTCAGTCCTTGTCTCTACTTTTATGGTGATCATTGCTTCTTTGCATCTCCCTATCTAGACTCCCATCTATTTTGCAGTCTCTTTCTCAATCCCAGCCCCGTTTCTTATCGAATTCTTGCCCATTGTCCTCCCCATCTTTGTCTTGACCTCGATCTCCATCTCTATCCATCAAACGATGTATGTGTTGTTCGATGAAGATCGTGTCCACGGTCATATCCTCTTTCCTCGCGATCTCTGGATATGTCTCTGTTTCTATCCCAGTACCAGTCCTCACCACAATCATATGTCTACATATTAAATGTAAAAAATATTGAAAATAAATAGAAACCAATATCTGCTTTGTGATCCGCATAAAATGTCAAATACAGGAAATCCTACTTAGACTACACTATCTGAGTGGTGTCAATAAAACTTCAAAGAGAAAGAGAGCATTACCCTGACGTTCATGTAATTGATGGCATCCACTGCAGATCGAGGATTTGTAAAAGTAACATAGCCATAGCATTTTCCACCAACCTTGTGGTCACTAACTATCTGAAAGTCGACTTTGTTGATGCATAAGATACGATTTCCTATCTCCCACCAGATAAATTCTAGAACGATAAGATTAACAGCTGACGAAACAGTAAATAAATACTGACTGCTACAAAAAAAGCATTATAAGACTAATGCGATCATTGTCGTGCTAGCTACAATATAAAAAATAAAATGCCCATCAATTATGAGAACGAACCCAAATGAAGAATAAATGTATTCTCAATCAAGCAATATAACTAATGAGTTCTGTAAAGCACAAATGTATACAGTATGTCCCATAAAATCAGTTCCTCAATCATCGCATATTGGTTGAAAGCTTTTAAATAGAATGCTCCAACTGTTTTTCATTATAAAGTGACAAAAGGGAAATTAATGAAGTGAAATTTTCCTTCACCTATTTAGTGAAAATTATGGTTCTCCCTTGATTTCATACCAATTTGATAAAATGGCTGCAACCCATTTTTGGTCCATCTTTTATCCATTCAATTACGAACAAAGATTTGGTCCTTCAATTACGAAGAAAAATTATGGTTCTGCCTCCTGAGTTTAATCCCAATTCTGTTAATACCAAAGTGCTGTTCGTTTTTTCTTTTTTTGTACAATCTTTCTCAAGAACCAAATGTGGCAATTGGCATAGATTACCAACGACAGTGAATCGCTAATTAGAAATAGGCAAGTGTGTCCATTCGCGGAAGTAATGACAGAGACGTTATTTGAAACCCTAGGCAGAGCTAAACCCTAAACACAGAAACAAACATAAATAAAATCCTGCATACACCATCTTTTATCCATTCAATTACGAAGAAAGATTTGGTCCTTCAATTACGAAGAAAAATTATGGTTCTGCCTCGTGAGTTTAATCCCATTTCTGTTAATACCAAAGTGTTGTTCGTTTTTTTTTTTTGTACAATCTTTCTCGAGAATCAATCGCTAATTAGAAATAGGCAAGTGTGTCCATTCACCGAAGTAATGACAGAAACGTTACTTGAAACCCTAGGTAGAGCTATACCCTAAACACAGAAACAAACATAAATAAAATCTTGCATACACACAACATATAGGGAGAGAGAGAAGAGAGAGACCTTGGCGGCAACAACGTGACCACAAAGATCGAAGACTCTGCGAAGGCTTTCTTCGTCGGCGTCGTATGGAAGTCGTTGTCGTCGTCGATCGTCACACTCTTTTGTTTGGAAAGGAGAAGAAGTCTTGGAAGAAGCCTCGATCATTCTCCACGATCCTTTCCTTCCAATGAAGCAAAGACCATTCTCCTAAACAGAGAAATTGCCTCCGAAAACAGTCCATTCTGAGTGCACCCAGCAATAACAGCATTCCAAGAAGGCACGTCCGTCTCGGGCATTTTTTCAAACAGAAGCACAGCATTACCCATTTCCCCAAGTCTCGTATACCCAGAAACCATAGCCGTCCACGACACAACATTCTTATCTGTCATTTCGTCAAACAGCCGACGTGCCGTCGCAAGATCAGAACAAAACCTAGCGTAGGAATCTAAAAGAGCAGTTTGCACAACTGGGTATATCTCAAAACCCGATTTCACAATCTGGGTATGCACCAATTCAGTCCCGCGTGACTCCATATCGTCACACCCTTTTGTTTGGAAAGGAGAAGAAGTCTTGGAAGAAGCCTCAATCAACCAGGTTGTAGAGCCGCTGCAGCCTTCTTCCTGTCTGAGGCTTGATTTCTGCAGGTTTAGAGAGAGAGAGAGAGAGATTTGATTTTTGAATTTTGAATTAGAGTAGATGAGTGTGGCAAACAGTTCATGGGTTAAACGCTTAAACGGCACATTGGGAAAATCTGAGATAAAAATTACACATGGTAAACCTAAGAACTTGGATCAAATCTGATCTAACGGTTGTTATGAAAATGTGTTGTAATAACCATTGGATTGATTCGATTCAGACTGTTGATCAAAACGTGTGGGGTCAACACTGTTGTAAAATGTATTATAAATTACCGGATTGCCCGTACCTGAAGGCAGTTGATCGAACATTAAAAAATAAGATTTTTTAGCATATTACCCGTGCCTACGGCACTACGAACGAAATTAAACCATTAAAATCAAATCCGTGCAAAAAATAGATATACTTCTATACAAAATTCAATTAGCATGTTGCATTTATAGGATCACAATTCAACTATTACCCTAATAAATATCTTGTTGCTTTCTGGATGATACGATCCACGTAAAACCGCAACATAAAAAGTTTAACTCTATTAAGTTTAACTTGCTTTACAATTTAATTCTATTATTAGGTAGTTGAGCTAGTGTTAAACTCATTCACAGATTTAACAAAATAAAGAGTGCTACACATATGTCATTGTTTTCCAAGGTTGGAAAATATTTTGTAAAAAATAGTTTGAGTTACATATACGTAAAGCATTTTCTACATCTTCCAACCGGAAAAAGATCAAACCAACATACATGTACCAATATGTTCATAACCAATATACATGTACACGCATATATTTTTCTTCAGTGTAGAAAATCATATCAACCAAATGCTTAAAATGAGGGGTAAAAAATACCCTAAAAAGAAAAAAAATTATGATCTCAGCAAATGATAGACTAAACAGAGTTGGGTTTCCAAGGGCTAATGACGTTTATTGATGAAAAGCTCTCTTTAGCTCAATTTATCTTTGGACATCAAAAGAAGTCTTCAAAATCTACTTCTACTTCGTTCTGAATGACTCTGAAAGAAGCTTTCAAATGAGTTCATAAATGTGAGTGAATCGGCCATTTTATCAATGTCGACTTTTTGTTCAACCTTGGGTTGTTCGAATGAGGCTCTTCCGGCATTAGTTTATGTAATACTTTCATTAGTTATAATCACAATTGTGGGAAAATATTTGTGTAAAACAGAGCTCGTCTCCACTATCACTTTTCATCCCAATCATACAAAAGCTCAAATGCACCGAAATGAAAAAACTATTCAATTCAAATCCAAAAAGTAGTGCCTTCTTCTCAAATACTGGAGTAGAGATTTCAGTAATCACAATTCAAATCTCAGCACACAGAACATCACAATTCAAATGAACTCAAGAAGATAGATAAATTTAGTCTTGTTAGTTCAAATCCAAAAACAGAGAGATTTTGATAACAACTCTCAAAGTTGATCATGCGTGGAATTAGCATTCTAGACATCAATTGAAAGTCATCATCTAAATACTCTCAGGCACAAATTTTTAAAAATCAACTCATCAATCACCTTTGTGGAGTCAGTCTTGCAGCTCTTGCTAACACAACCTTGTTATGACAATGCTCAGCATCACCGTAATAGAACTCGCCATTTGCTTTAAACTTCACAAACAGCCTGTTCGTTTCCAACATCCTGATATTCACAAACTTGATGGTTTTTGAAAAAAATGCCGCCATATCCCTTTTCATCTCCACCTCAAATATGTTTGAACCAGGTCACCACCTCACCTTTTTTTATTGACAAAAGATATTTATTAAAGAAGGAGAGTACAATGTAAAGGTGATAGAGCGGGAACGTCATATGCCACTAGAAACCCCAAAGGGAACACCCAAGTTGATCAAGAATCAACCAAAGGAAAAAATAAAAAGGAATCACCAACCCATCCCAAACCAAAGTGACAACCAAAATGTAGAACAAAACCAATGCCCAAACTTAAGGTCAAACTATCCGGTAGAGAGTGGAGGAGCAACTTTAACATTTCTTGGTATCCTTAGGTATTTGAACAATGTAACAAAGAACCGTCCTCCAGCAAAACCATCTCCAAGAAAGTCATGAAGAAGTATTAGGTCCCTGAATGTCTGTAGTGGAACAACAACAATATGAGAATCAGCAATGACAGCACACTACTAATAATAATCAAATTCTCAATGGATCCAATAATCACCACACAACAACTATATTGTGCATGCCAAGCTATTAGAAATGCTACCCATCACATAAAACAAAAAGAAATAGTCCAATCTCAACACAAAAAGATTATACTATGAATCATAAAATATATTTTCATTTTCCCCAACACCTTATCAAGTGCTTAATTCAATATTATATGTTCAAATACCTGTCGATCCAACCTACACATTAGATTCCTCCAATGATTTTAACTTTGAGGTAGGTTTCAGAAAGGAGGGTCACCCTTAACTTCCTTGCTCCAATGATATAAACAACCAGGTAAAGTGAATGCTTTCGAGTTTAACTATATTGTGTTATGTTTGGAATGGAACCATAGAGGAACTCCAACCATAGAAGGAATTCCATAGAAATCGCGACACCTTTCTTCTCTATAGCTTTGCTCTCAGTACTCACCGGTGCAAATTAAAATCTTAAGAATTTTTTTTTGTAGATTACAAAGATTCAAATAGAGGTTAAATAGAGACTAAAACAAAATACGGGGTTTTGACAAGTGAGATAGATAATAATGTACCTTTGTTCGAATTGTTCTACTTCCTTGATTCGGACAGGTGTTCAAGTATGAATCAAATACATCTTGGGCATTTGTCCCCTGTTAAACAAAACAAACAAACTACATGAAAATTGCAGTTTATGAGATCTCTTTTGGATTTTTACTTTTCTGCTTACTGCTCTATTGGCACAGCTGGCACGTTCAAGTCACCAATTTTAAAGAGCAAAGCTACACCATCAAACCCATTACTGTTTGTTTTCATATCCCCCAACAACAAAAAAAACATAAAAAATCAATTGGTGAGCAATGGAGATGCAGAGGACGGCTAAGAAGAGTATAGAAATATAGAAAGGTATTTAAAAAACAAATGACTTTTCTTGTGATGGCCTTTTCAACTTCTGTTCTTTACAGTCTCCCAAGAGCCCCGCCCACACACACCCCAAATGCACAAATTCTCCTCCTTCAACTTCTGTATGCTTTTGAATTTTGAAATGGTTGGATTTTGCACGCCTCTAATGCAACACTGCACGGAACACAACCCAAGGACCAAGGCAACCCAGTTTATTTTATTTTTTTGGGTTAATCTCAATCTTCGGATCAAATTGATCCTGATCGTTGTTCTGAAAATATGTTTTAACCACAGCCATTGGATCGAAACAATCTAGACCATTGGATCATAAATGTGTGGAGTCCACGCCGTTGTGGATCGGGTTACAGAGAATATGTTACAAAGATACAACGAAGTCCAATCGAAAGATTTTCTGTCTTCGTCCGCACAAACGAAGGACAGAAAGAATACCGAGTTAAAAAATTAAAAACAAATGAACCAAGGTACTGTTAAAATTCATTTCTACAAAGTAACGAATTAACAATACAAGAAAACGATTTCTGGAGTGAGAAAGTTTTTTTTGATTAATTCAGTGTGTTCAATGGCTGTATTTGGGCTCTATTTATAGGCCCAGATGCACCCAATCGCGTAGGGGTTGTACTTGTTTGCATATGGACACGCTCACACTCAATCGGTTCACCCGAACGGGTATGAATCATGGGTCGCGTCCAATCCAACGGGCACACCCTGTGTGACTCAACTACCACACGTACGCAACGCGTGTGCCACGTAAGCGCCACCTTACTACCAAGTCGCAATAAGAAAGGAAGCCTCGTGCCGACGTGCAAAGTGCAAAGTGCAAAGTGCGCAACATTGTAGCCACACAGCCCACTGCCACGCTCACGCACACGAGTGCGAGTGTGTGGATTTAAATTGCGAAGCACACCAACTTCGCCGATTTAAATTGCGAAGCACCTATGAGACAAGTCACTTTAGAACTAAGTTATTAAAGTGAACTTGATAGGTATGTTCCCTTATATAAACCATTTAACTTTTTTCCACCTAAACAATGTGGGACAAACCTCTAAACTCTAAAAGAAGCTTTCTCAAGCATAAATTTTATCACCCAACTAGAAACCCATTTTATTTTGATAATTTCAACAACCTAATGGGAAATATACAAAATTAAAGAAAACGTTTTTGCTTGTTATGGTGCGAATGCTACAATTTTTGCACATGAAAAGCAAATACGAGGCAGATCTCATGCTTTCTAGTGCTTTTGTTTTTTGCAATACTTCATTATTATTTTAGGAGTTATAGTTATGTTGACTATTGAGATTTGTTGGTAGAGAAGGTTGGACTGGAGAGAGAAGATTATGAGAGGGATTTGAAAATATTATACAAGGTTAGGAAGAGAGGAAGGGTATTGATGGATTTCCAAAAAAAGAAAGACTAAAAGATAATTAACCTCAGCCTTGAATTAGGATGAGTACATATATCTCCCGCACAACTCTTTCAATTAAGACCCCACCATATCCTGTAATTATTTACACTTTTAATCTTAAGTCAACCACCGTAGGGGCCACAACTTAATTAAATTCAAAAAATATGTGCAACCTAGTTAAATATACAAAAAGTCTAAGAATACATATGTTCCATATAACCGTTAGATACACGTGAGACCCTCAAATTAATTAAGGACCACACATACATCAAATGATTTCAGATACATCTGTGGTCACATGTATTCAGAACATCTGTATTCTCCAGAAGGTGTATGCTCATTTCCCCAACAAATGCTTGAAAATAGTAGATCTCAGCTGCTCTTTTGAGCCAAACACATTTTTGGACATGGGAGATTATTGAACTTATTCAAGATTTGTCCAATCAAAGTCTACCTTGCAGACCGTCCGAACTCCAAATCTTTCTAAACGATCTTCCCGAAAAAAGTGACTTCAAACTCCATTTTCAAGTCCCTCCCAACATTTTACAAGAAACTTAAAGAAAATCACAAGCATAGAGGAGAAAGCGAGTCAATGGGGCCCGGTAACTACTTTACATGATCTGGTGTACCGGGGTCTTTCTATTCACAGTTTTTTCCAACCAACAACTTTTATTTTATTTATTCGTCGAACAGTCTTCAATGGTTCTCTCAAGTACTAGTAATATGGTTAATCTGAAACAAATTAACTACCCATGTGTTATGTGGATACAATTTATAATTGAAGATGGCCCCTCACCATATCAAGTAGAATGTTTTTGCACTGTGTTACTCATTTTTTTCCATAGTTTTTTCTGGTGCGAGTATTTTTCTATGTCAACGGCATTATAGTAATTTAGGTCAAAATAACCTTCATAGTAACAAGAATAAACTTATTGTGGAAAAGCTAACTTCATTTTTCGAATGGCAAAAAAAAAAAAATTAAACAAGGTAGAAAGATACAACGATTAGAGGACAAGCGGGCGGATATGACGTCAGTATGAAACCGCAATGATCCCAAATAAGTTAGCACAATAACACCCAAACGGTTGTTAATCACACGAAAAGCGAGAGACCAAGAAAAAGGTTGACAAGAATCCAATTGTGGAGTCTGGAATCCGAATTAGACTTCTCGAGTGCGTTGTCACAAACCCTTTGATGATATCTGCGAAACACTTAACACTAAGTTAGTGCCGATTGGGATTGGGTCTTCGGTGGGCACTCCGACGATCAAGGTAGCCTTTAGTAAGAATGAAAGCCACTTGAAAGTAAGAGTTAGTGTGAACATATGCACGTATACCTATAATAGGGGTGCCCTTGGAGTATTTGTAATGTAAAGGCCTAACACCTTCTCAACTCGTAACAGTAAATTTCCAAACACATTTTTGTTTTCGAGATCAAATTTCTTTTAAATTGGTCATTTTATAAACAGAATCATATTTCAAAGTCAAAATTAAATTATTTTTATAAAGGCATCTTTTTCGAAAATGGCTTTAGAGGGTGACTTGACAAACCCAAATTTCATGTCAAGTGGCGATTCTTAGTTTTTTAAATAAGTCCTAGCTGTTAAACAATTTTTTTGTTGCATTACAAGTCAAAAAATTATTCAGCTCCGTTCGACAATTCATTATTTGCAAGAGCGCCGAAAAAGTTTTGGGCGCGACACCCTTCAATTGACCCTAATTCATTATTCGCAAGAGCATATCATTATAACTGAGAAGGGACTGAACTTTTGATGAGCCATTACACACATAACCAGCCTGAATTTTACTAATTCTTCTCATCTCTCCTACTGAGTTTCCAAACCATTAAAGAGAACCTCATTTCTTACATTCCAAACTAACCGTTAAAGAGAACCTCAATTGATAGCACTTGATAGATTTCAAACATGAAATCGAGAGAGCAAACTTGGACCATAAGTCCCAAACTGGATCACTAGGCTAACTCCTTGGGGTTGAATCCCATAGAATTTGCATAAGGCCATTTTTTTATCTACAATTCCGAGGTTGAGAAGATGTTCACTTGAGTTAATGTCTTGTTTTTTATTTATTTATTTATTTATATATATGGGCTTTTATGTTTCTTTTTGTTGTTTTGGGCCATTTCCTTTGTCAAGGCCATTTCTCCATATAAGGGCTCTTTTATGTTTGGTGGTGAATGAGAAGCAGCAAGTGGGCTGCCCCTTTTTGTAAAAACGTAGTCCCCTGTTTCTTGTTCTTACAAACTGCCGAAATATAGCAGCTTTCATCTCCACTTGAAAATCATCACTCTTCTCCACAATATCAAAGATAACTTAGGGCTAATACCAACAATCTTTTTATTTTTTATGGAAGAAAACAATAGGCCTTTGAAATCCCATTAGTTTTGTTGGTTTTTTTTTAATAATTGAACCCTCGATGTAATTATTAATAGTGAATCATTGGTTCCTGAAAAGCTGGAAATATATACATATCAAAGACAAGTGCTCCCAAGTATTTGAGCCATACTTGAAGCAATTCCAGAAGGACTTCTCAACATTTTTGAGATGCCGCTCAGAGGAAATGGTAGCTGGTGGGTGTATGATTCTAACGTTTGGATGTAGGAGTAGAGAAGATCCCACTTGCAAAGATAATTCTACATTGTGGACATGGACACATGGTGTTTGAGGTTTGACCCACTTCTCATTGGTAGCGTTACATTAGGACATATCTTCTATCAAGTTATGAAATTTGAACATATTCTAATATGGATATTCATTTATATTTTAGAAATAAAAGAAGACGAGTTTTTTAGGCAGAAGATCATGTGTCACTAAACAAGTTGTGCGCATTAATTAAGATGAGGAAGATGTTGATTCATTCAACATGCCTTTATATGGAGCTTACAAGGATGAGTTAAGGCAATAATTCAAAAGGAGGGGTCCTTTAATCTTGAAAGCATCCAAGTTTTTTAATGCCATAAACATCATAAGTTTCATTAGAGCTAGCCATTACTGAAGCTATGTTGGCCCATCATTTGGAGATTTTTATTCGATCTATATGAGAAATATGCGCCAAACATCTATATGATAAAATCATGCTAAATTTGGCATGTAAGGGTTATTTGTTTTACAATTGTGTATCTCGATATTGAATCTTCCTAAATTTCCACTGTATTTTTTTTATGGTAATGTATAGTTTAGAAAAATAAAATATGATGGTTTGTTATCTTTGTTTGCTTGAGATATTTAGAGATAAGAGTCGTGAACGTTCTGTGGAGATTTCTTTTAAACATTTGGTGAAGTCCGTAGGTTTGACTATCCTTATAAATAATTTAATTGATGCAAAATATTTAAATTAAGATTGTATGTGATTTTCTCAGATTATCTTCAACTGAGAAGAATTGTGCCCCAACAAGTCCCATTTAGTTTCTCGAGCCCTGCATTTGAAGGTCTCGGTATGTAAAATGACATCACTGAACCATGTTTTCCCAATCTATTGGGAGACAAAACTTTGATTGGCCTTTTTTGGTTTATCAGGAAAATACAAAAACAAAACCCATCAATTTGCTTTGAATTAAATATTTAATCCATGCAAAAAAAAAAAACCATCAATGTTCGAAAGGAGAGTGAAAAACACTCCACCAAACTGTCACATTTATGCCGTATTGTCAATTCTAAATGATCTAATAGTCTGTCAAAGATCACGGCTATAGAGCTGAGAGTAGTCAATAGATTTTTTGCCCCTCTCTCCAGATCTAGTGGTACAAACAGTAGTCAGTAACCGACGAATATCGGATCGGTTACAGTTATCGACTAGCGTTCTGAAGTTGGATGTATTTGTTGAAAAACAAGAGCGATATTTTTGTTACATTCAAACGGTTTAAGGACATAATTGAAAATCAAACATGTAAGAAGATTAACAGATTGAGAAAATACAATGTCTAGATTTTTGCTCCATAAAATTCAAAATATTTTCCAAGAATGAGGGCATCATAAGGCACCACACGGTGAGAAAAACTCCTCAGCATAATGGTGAGGCTGAACGAATGAACACGATTCTTCTAGAAAGGGCTCGTTGTATGTTATCCAATGCAAATTTGGGTAAAGACTTGTAGGCTAAAGTAGTTTTCACTGCTTGTTATTTGGCAAATTGATCTCCATCAATTGTCATTGAATGCAAGATTTCTATAGAAATATGGTATGTTCTCTAGTTGACCAATCAAATTTGAGTGTTTAGTTGTCCTTCTTATGCTTATGTCAATGAGGATAAGCTCGAAGCTAGAGCTTAAAAGTATGTCTTCTTGAGTTATGGATCCGAAGTGAAAGGGTATAGATTATGAAAAGTCATCCAAACTTCTTATCAGTAGAAATGTGACTTTTGATGAAAACTCTATGATCAAAGGAAAGGCAAATAATACTGATATTCAAGAGAGTGGTGAGAGAATTCTAAAGCAGGTGGAGTTAGAATGTGAAACTTCTGAAGGAGAGAAGAACATTAATCAGTCAGTTGGGGAAAAGGTTCATGATTCAAACATAGAGGATGGTGCAGAACAACATAAACTATACAGTACTGTGAAAGATAGGCCAAGGAGGTGATTCGTCCATCTTAGAAATATATATACTTATGCAGATATGGTTACTTATACTTTGTCAATAGCAGAAACAATAGAGTATGAGGAGCCTCTTCTTACCTTGAGACTATCATAGAAAAGGAGGTTATACAGTAGACTGTTGTTATGAATAAAGAAATTGAGTCTCTTCATAAGAATCAGATTTTGGAGTTGGTGAAACCGCCTAAAGGGAAGAGAATTGTTGATTGTAAGTGATTTTACAAAAGAAAAACAAGTGTCCCAGGAATAGAAGATGCAAGGCTTAAAATTCAATTAGTGGCAAAAGACTACAGTCAACAGATGGGAGTGGGCTTCAATGAGATATTCTCACCAGTTGTTAAACATAATCATATTTGTGTTACGGCTTGCTATTATTTCGCATTTCGACCTAGAGCTGGAGCAACTTGATGTCAAAACTGTATTCTTACATGGTGAGCTTGAGGAGTAGATTTATATGCATCAAAATTTCGTTTGTTTGTTAAAGAAATCTTTGTATGGCCTTAAACAATCACCTATGTAATGGTATAAGTGGTTTGATACATTCATGATGGGTCAAAATTACTCTACAAGTGAATATGACAGTTGTGTGTACTTCCAAAAACTTCCTGATGGTTTGTTTATCTATTTGCTGTTATATGTTGATGACATGTTAATTGCGGCCAAGGATATGTCAGAAATCAACAAGTTAAAGAAACAGCTTAGTGGAGAGTTTGATATGAAAGACTTGTCTGTTTGGTTGAGTGTTTCTGAAATAATTTTTGAAAAAAAAAAACTCTGAGATATTGTTTGGTATAAGTGTTTCAGAAAAAATTTAGGAGTTAAATTTTTTCGACATTTTCGAGGTGTCTCTCTTTCTTTCGTTTTTTTTATAAAGAGATGAAGTTGTTTGGGAAAAAAGTAAAAATATTTAGAAAACTTTTTCCAGAAATTTGTTTGGGAAAAAATTTTCCAAACAAGCAAACGAACATAACCTTAGTTGCAGTGAAGAAGATTTTAGGTATGAAAATCAGGAGGGACCGAGAAGCTGGAAAGTTATACTTGACTCAAAAGGGTTATCTAGAAAAAATATTTGAATGCTTTGCTATACAGACTTCCAAGCCTATGTTTACTCCAATGGCTGTGCATTTTAGATTTTATGTAAAACTACCACCATAGATAAAAGATGAGATGAAACACATGTCAAAGGTTCCATATGCTAGTACTGTTGGGAGTTTGAAATATGCTATGGTTTGTACTCTTCCTAATATACAACATGTTGTTGCGTGGTTAGTCGATATATGGTAAATTTGGGGAAGACACATTGCGAGGCAGTGAAATGGATACTCAGGTATTTGCGAGGAACTGCAAATGTTGGTTTGGTATTCGACATGGGTGCCGGTAAAGTTGGACTTACTATTGATTATGTAGATCCTCATATTGTTGTAGATCATGATAAGAGGAGATCGTTGACAGGATATATTTCCACTCTTTCGGACAGTATTATTAGTTGAAAAGCTACCTTATAGATTACAGTTGCGTTGTCCACTATGAAAGTAGAGTATATGGTAGCGACGAAAGTTGTTATATAAAAAGATGGAGGGTATTTTTGTCAACAAATAGAGGGTATTAAAGATATTTTTCCACCATTGTATAAAAAAAAGGGGTATTATTGGTATATCAGTCCTTTAAATTGCTGATGATAGAATTCTTCGTACGACCAATATGCAAGTGGACCTGATTGTTACAAAAAACACAAAAGTAGGGGTATTTTGTGTGATTTCAAAAAATACAGGGGTATTCAGTGTGATTTCACCAAAATAGAGGGAGTGTTTCTGAAATTTACCCATTCTTCATCAAAAAATCTTGTAGGACCTAGTTGGTTTGACTTCATGCAAAAATACTGCATGAGAGGTATAAGTATCATGTAATTTTTTTTTATTTTTGGATAAAATTGATTCACGTGGCATGTTTGAGTGAATAGGTACTTTGGTTGTCCTGATACGGTTGAAAGTTGTTCATGAAAAGAGCATTCATATTAAAGGTGATGCTATTTTTATGGCAGGACATGAAGAGAAATTGATCTCCTTTAAAAGCTTACTTGTTGGTTCATTCCATCATTGAAGATTTTTTCTAAAATAAATAAAAAATGAGAAAAATAAAAAGGATAAGTTTTTGATTTGGAACATTTGGACGGTTTAGATGTGGTCTCCTCAAGGGGAGTCTACGACTAAGTCTTTGTCTCATTATTTGAGCACATTACTTATGAATTATATTTCTTTTGTGGGGGAGTCTCAACAGTTTTTTAAACACACGACTTTGGTATACTTACGTACTCATGTTATTTTGTAACAAAACGGGAAAGTAAATTTGTGAGACTTGGTGTACAATTTCTGACTTGACTTATATAATAGACGAATCGATGAGTCTAGTTGTTTGATTTTTTTCTCTCTGGACGTCTGCGATTGGTTATTTTAATAGCAATTGATTCCACAAGTTTTGGCGTGTTTTTGAAGTTGAATTCTTGGTTTCTCTGAATTTGAAGAATCATCAAGTGAATTGTCAAAGGGGAGATTGTTAATATCAAAATTGTAATTGCAAATTCCGTGAAAATTGAAATGTAAATCGAGTTGTAATTTGTTTCTAATTAGGATTACAATTCAATTGCTTTTTACTGATGATAGAGGTATTTAGAAAGTCAAATTCGCAGTTAGATAAACCTTTGGGATCTTAGAATAGATTTTGGAGGGGTCCCGTTCGAAATCGAAGCTGAAATCCAAACTCTAAAATTTACATAGGTGCCTCGAGCGAGCTTCTTGTTTTCGGAAGATAGTAGGCATATTTTTGGTGCTCGAGCGAGTGGGGAGATCGCTTAGATGTTCAGAAAATTCTATAAATAAATGCTGCACGTCTAGAATCAAGACCCCCAACCCACCCAGAGTTGTTCTAGAGAGAGAAAATTCATGAGAGATCAGAATATTGAATGTGGATAATATCTTGAGAGCGCTTATGCAATAAGAATTTATCTTCTTAATTAAGCGTCTCTCAAGAATCAAGTTCTTCAACTTTTAAATCTCGTGAAGCCTTATGAAGGAGTGGAGTTAAGAAGCATGTTGGGGGATGATCTAAGGAGGAGTAGATCAGAGGTCCGAGGAGTCAGAACTTAAAAGAGCATCTATAAAGTAGTTTACGAGAAGTCGACACAAAGAGGTTCTAAATCAAAATAGAGGTATTTTCGTCAAATCTAATAACACTCAAGTGTAAAACACACATACTCTCAAATCAACAAGTTTGTTTTTCAACCAAAATAGATGATTTACCAAAAAATCAATGGAATAACGTAAGCGCCACAATGCGCTTGTGAGAGCGTGAGCAGGTAATTACTTTTCGAAAACATTCTAAACTATTAAAATTCGTGAGAACGAAGATCGAAAAAATTTGCATAGAGCGAGAATTAAAAGCGGAAGCGAATGATTC
Source organism: Arctostaphylos glauca (assembly GCA_019985065.2). Taxonomy (NCBI): domain Eukaryota; kingdom Viridiplantae; phylum Streptophyta; class Magnoliopsida; order Ericales; family Ericaceae; genus Arctostaphylos; species Arctostaphylos glauca. The sequence goes on from JAHSPW020000007.1 coordinate 16,397,775, forward strand.
TACGTACTCGAGGCTTAGGGAAACTAATTGGGGTAGCTGAGCTCAAATTACTAGCAATGCACATTCTCACTTGGGAGGATAATGTGGTCAATTATTGCACAATCAAGGTTTGAATAATTCTCTAGGGTGCTAATTGACAGTGTGATTTGATTCGTTCTTGAGTTTTTAAATGTTTTATATCATTGAATTTTCATATATAATCCGAATATAATTTAATTCTCGGATGATATTCGTTTTGTCAATTCCTAAGCCTGTCAGCTGCAAAGAAACATGTCCAGGCGCACATGAATCCTCCAAGTTTAAAATAAATAAAAATGCGCACATGAATTCTTAATTCTAAATAGTACATTCATGATCAAAAGAAAAAGCCTAAAACTGTTACCCTCACTTTGGAATTTGTAATCTAACCACTTAAAAAATAAGATGTGATAATATATTTTATAATATCCTACCAGCCACTTAATTTTCTTCGCATTTCACCGAATGCTGGCTGCCTTTTTTCTTTTTTATAATTAAATTTAAATATATCTGTGTTTGGAACGATTTCACTCATAAAATAAGAGTCTCACATGTATTGTACGATTTTGATGCTTGGGCCATGCTATAGAAACTTGGGCATATTTTCAATGATCAAGAATATATATATTTTTTTAATGCTGGTCAAATAGATTAAAATGAGTAAAAATCAATTTTAGGAATTCGATCAATAAATTTCCAATACACATTTATCTTGATAAGTGAGTGCTAATTTAATGTGATAATATTGTTTCTTTTTATGATAAAATGCATTCTGAAATCATCTCGAACAAAATTTCATAAAAATGATTTTTATATGGTTAACGTTCTGAAAGAATTCTAAAGATAAATGATTTCAATTATTAAAAATGTGTTTTGAAAAAAGCTCAAAATATCCCTCAAACAGACCATTCAAACCCTTTTGAGCAGAGATGGAGCTGGGAGGGACCAGTAGGGACAGTCGTACTTGCAAGAAAAGAAAAAACATCGACTATTATATAGAAAAAAAAAATCTCCTATGAAATATATATGCTCGCATCTGTTAAATATTTTGAAAAGAAAGTTCAAATAGTAAGCTCGCCCCTGCTAGTGAAATTTCTGGCTCCGTCCCTGCTTTTAAGAGACTAGAGAGGATTCTCTTCCTCCTTACGAAACTTTATATTACTAACGTATAAGTGGTCGCAAATCATTACACATGCGAAAGCTTCAATTCGTTTAGATTCCTCATTAATAGTGAATAAAATTATTTCTTTACTTAAGTCAAATTTGTAGATAAGTGTGCACAATGCGAACATTTGGGCTTTTTGTTGACCTAGGGGCATTTTACAGGGAGATGTAGCTTGGAAACTGTAAACCTTCTTTATTTTTCCTTTCCGGCTCGCCCACAAATTCATGATCTAATCACGATGAAGTTTGAAATGATATTTCAATTCATGATCCGAACACGATAAACACATTTCAATTCATAAGAAATTGGACAATGTTAAAAACACACACATTCACATATAAATTCGGACACATATATAGTTGAAACTATCACCCTTTATAAAAATTTGTGCACAAATCTCTACGTATAAAAACTTTTTTTAAGAATAGCTATCCTCCCCAAATAGAAACTATGTCCTAAACGATAATGCTACCTCTCCCTAATAATAATAATATTAGATTCCTGGTTTTGTGGCAGGTTTCAAAATCAATGTGGGTCAAAAGTCCATCACCAATGATTGGTTTAAAAACAAACAGGTTAAGGAATTTTAATATGGGGTTTTGGTTTGGAAGCAAAAGAGCAATGCTACTAACACATTACGTTGTACATCGAGTTATACATTATGTTTACGTGATATTCATTAATTTGAACACATATCAAAATTCATAGAACTCGCTTTTACACTTTAAACCTAAAAACTCATAATCAGAATCTGTTGATTTTCATTTTGGTTTTTCCATTTTTGGTTGATAGTTAGAACATGTACAAATTTTGCAAAAAAATTCAAGAAGAACAGTATCAATTAAAGTTCACCATACATCATAAAAAATAATTTGAGAAATATTAGGGAATATTTTGGAGAGATTTTTTGAAATATTTTTAAATTCTGGTATTCTGATTTTAGAATTTTAGATTATAAAAAAACTCATAATCAGAATATATGAAGTATTTAGTAGAACTGTGTGAAATACATTATGAACTTATAAAGTGTTTGGCAGTATGATCAGAGTAATAGATTATGGATAAATAATTGACCATAATGCCCTTATGTTGTGACTCCTTGTTTGTATATTTGACAATTCTCCTTTATATATTTTGAAATATAGTCAAATAAGTTTTATATTTATAAATTGAATTGATCTTAAAATACAATAATCACAAAAGTGATCAGTAAAATATATTTATCGTCTTCTACTACATTGTTATTACCATGACATACAAAATTATATAAGGATAATATTTGTAAATTATTAAAAAGTTTAATAGTAGAATAAGTTTTATATTGGTCAGAAAATGGGAAAAAAGAAAAAAGCATTAGGTATCTTTGGTTTTGGACCAACTTTCCGTATTACAGTCGTGCAACTCAACAATATTCATGAAATATCAGAACAATAATAAGAAAGTTTATCGATCCTAATTAATACAATTCAGTCCTTATGGGAAAATGACTCGTGATTCAAGATTGATTAGAAGTCAAATTACTCTCTCTCTCTCTCTCTCTCTCTCTCTCTGATATGTGGAGAAGTTGTATTCCATTTTCTCAACGATGGAGTGCAGAGTAAAATAATGAGGGACTGTCAAATTTAATGAACTAATTGACTGGAATATAAGTGATTTAATAATTAAAAGATGGGATCTGAAATCATGTCAGGACTTCCTTTTTTTAATAGAAAATGTATAGGATACCACTCAAGTTGTTTCAAACCGCTAGCTTCTATACACACAGTAATTTTGTCCATCTTATTTAAAGAGATTGAACATTATTCTCACTCTCATTAGTTCACGAGGTGATGTATTTCTTAACTATATGCAATAAAAATTTTTGGTAACGTGAAATTCGAGGGTGAACAAAGTCAAATTCCAACTTCATTTACAATTTAAAAAATGTCTCACATTTATTATTTGTGGAATTAATACTCTTATTCTTCTCTTTTATTATTTACTTGTGAAATAATCTGTCTGTGCCCTCAAATCCCCATTAAACTATCAATCCATTTGAGTTATTATTTACTACCATTAAATAATATCTTAGAAATAGTTTAGTGCTACTTATAAAACAAGCAAAGACATTCAGAAGTTAGGTATTTTTTTCTTTTCTTTTTTTCAATGAATTCCAAAATAATTATGAATGTATCATATTTCTCAATCTTTTTCTATACATGAAAAAGGGGAAATGTAATTTTTTTTATTCATTATTTTTAGAAAATTTTGACCATCTAAAAATAATAACAACATAATAATACATCATCTAAAAATCTGATAATATATAGTAGAGATTTCCCCAAAAATTCCTTAAGAAGTGACACAAAGTGCCTCTAATCCTAGGCATCTTATTGTCTTTAAAGTAGGCTTGGCACAAGACTCGAGGTAGCTCAAAACATCTCCAATTAGTCAGCAAGAAGATGTTGTCATCATCCATGGCCAACCGGTTGGTCTGGTTTTGGTTCATCCAGATGAGATTGCTCTATATGCCTTTTATTTGATGTCAGCATACCAGGTCAACTGGTTGAGCCAGATTTGGCTCATCCGGTTGAGGCTGTTCTTTGTATCTCTGATTTCTTCTTCACCACAAGACTATCCAGTTAACTCAATTTAGGACCATCCAGTTGACATGACTATCTCCATCTTCCTTTGACTTGCTCATTGTAGGATCATTCGGTTGGCTTAAAGTAGGACCATCTGATTGGCATGGCTCTCTATATCTCTGGTTTCCTTCCACAATCTAAGGCTGTATTCGTTTGACTATTTTTCAAAAGAAATTAGAAAATTTTTGTAAACTTGTTTAGAGAATTTTTTCCTAAATATTTTTACTTTTTTTTCCAAACAATACTCATTTTCTATAAAAGAAGAAAGAGAGAGAGAATACTTCGAAAATGCCAAAAAAATTAACTCCCAAATTTTTTGTAAAATACTTACACCAAACAACATCTTAGAATTTTTTTTTTTCCAAAAATCGTTTGAGAAAACACTCAACCGAACACACTCTAAGTTCATCTGGTTGGCTATATTTCAGACCATCTAGTTGGCTTTTCTGCAGAATTACAAATCTACCCTCTTAACTTCAATCCTCAGCTCCTCGGCCTTTCTTTGATCTTTGGCCTTTTTTCGAGCCGTCAATAAGTTCAGTGACTTGCTTTCGGACTCCGGAATTTGATACGAACCCTCGGGAGTCATATTGACCACTCGGGATACTCCTTAAACTTGATCAACCTGCAATGCATCAAGAAATACCTTATGTGCAATATCAATCACATTATGCAATAAAACTCACGCATGCGTGCCATAATGGAGATGATAAGCTGATATATAAGCAAAATTACACGCTCATCAATGGCCCATGTGATTGTGGTGGGATCAGCATCTGAGTGGCCACAAATGCACGAAACAATTATGCCAACTGTCTCGCTCCTGGAAAGACATTAGGGTAAGTGGTTGGGTTGTCAGATAGGGGTAGGTTGTTAGTGTTCTGTTCATTGCCACTTCTCTCGTTGATAACTCACCCATCATCACTATGTCGCTGTTGCCATTAGCACCTTCCAAATTTCCTTTGAGGAGCCATTATGTATAGTTTCGAGTTAAATGTTGTTGGATCCAGAAAAGGGGGCGCCCAGTCCGAAGCTCACTATCGATTGGTCAAGGGGAGTAATTGGGATGTTGCCCCAGGCTTCGTGGAGGAGGGTTCCTAAGACTCTTCCTCAAGAGGCACTCTTCATTGTTGGGGACTGGTTTATGTTGACAGATAAGGTGTAGTGACGGTCGATACGCACGGGCGTAGGACACATGACAAATGTGCCAAATTAGACGGTCCACGACGCAGCATTCTCGAAGTCATGGTGATAAATAGCACCCAGTCACACCATTTTCATGTACGTGCAAACCCAAGCTCATTGAAGCTTTTCACTTAGATTTGGAACTTATTTAAGTATCGGAATGTCCTAGCCAGTCGGTATTAACAAATGGTTCATTGTTTTACAACCCAAGTAGAAAAAACGATCAATGTGTTCAATCAAGAGAAGTTCTTTTGGGATTCAAACTCCAAATAGACCATAAGGTTTGTAACTAACAACTAAATATGCACAACTTTATCGAGCCAAAAAAATGCACCACTTTACTTGATACACTCACTCATATTTATGTCAAAATAATTAGTAAGATAAGATAGAGAAATCAGTACGTAATATTTTAGGTTTTTTTTTATAGAAAGTATGCGTAAAATAATTTTCTTGTCTTCCACTTTTTGAGAATCAATGCTCACAAGTAGAGATGAAGTAAAGTGGAAGTTGAATTGCCTATCACGCACATATTACACACTGTAACTTCATGTGATTCTGCTGTAACAGGGCAAAACCAGCAAAATTATATGGACAAACCAATTAGTTGGCACACCATTATGCTATTATACCCATGGTACGGTCTCACCATTTTCAAGTAATTTTTTACTTCATCTCCTAAGCTAAGGACAACTGTAATTTCAGTACGTATAGCATCATAAATAGTGGAAAGGGGCATGAGCCATGACTCACGTAGGAGTTTTATATTTGATTGTTTTTGGTTATTATTCGAAGGCATATATATGTGTATATATATATATATTGGGATGTGTGTTCTGAATTTTTTCCAAATTAATGCTATCTTTCTCTCTATCTCTCTCGCTGGTCTTCTTCCTTGTTTCTGGCAACACTTTCCAATGCCATGGCAAAAGGTCTCTCTAGTCTTCTTCCTTTTTTCGAGCCACAATTGCAATGCCATGGAAAAAGACTGACCAAAATCAACCTCCCCCCAAAACATAACACCAAGACAACTAACTTGGAGATATCAAGGTTTGCACTCACTCTGTTTTTTTTTCCTCCTGGGTACATGGAATAAAAAAAACTGTTTCTGCTTTCATTTATTTGTCCACTCCTCTTCCATCTCTTCATTCTAATCAATCGTTGACCCTCCCATAACTTCGTCGCATTTGCATTCTCTCTCTCTCTCTCTCTCTCTCTCTCTCTCTCTCTCTCTCTCTCTCTCTCTCTCTCTATCTCTATCTGTGTGTGTGTGTGTGTTTGAGCAGGATAAGGCAAGCATGTGCCAAATGACTGAATCTCTAGAAATTCAGGGTGATGGCCGGAACTTATCACCCGACGCTGGGAAAAATGATGAGAAAAATATAACAAGAGAAAATAAATTCCTTTCCCAGCTTTCCCAGAATTTTTCAGTGGCCGAGGTACTTCTCTCTCTCTCTCTCTCTCTCTCTCTCTCTCTCGCTGTGTGTAAGTGCGAGTTAGTAATCCTTTTCTGGTACATTACATTTTGATAATGATACTTTTCGAAATACAATCGAATTCATTTAATTTCACTATACTTCTTTTATCGTCGTTCTTTCCTAACTATTCTACGTGGAAAGATGACACATTTGAAACTGGAGTACGATGTAGGGGCTACACTGAAATAAACTATAACAATTTAGTATTCGGGAGGTCAAAATAGAGAAGTTGCCAAAACTACAGGAACCAATTATGGGGCAATTGACCTTGTTCTCTCTCTCTCTCTCTCTCTCTCTCTCTCTCTCTCTCTCTGTGGTCAAAACTACAGGAACCAATGGGCCGGGCAATTGACCTTGAAGTGTAAAAATTTTTACTGTGCTCGATCGATACTACTGTTAAAATTTGCTCAGCAAATCTTATGAGTGTAACAGTTAAGATCACTTCTTTCTCTCTGTTTTTTGATCAAACAAATCTACGGAAAAGCATTGCTATTGTTTAAAACTTGCTTAATAAATTTTATGATCTATAATATTTTAAATGTATTCTGGTTGAAGTTTATCTCAAACTAAAAACTTTATACCCATCAAAGTAGTCTCTCTTTTTTACTCTCTCCATAATACTAGTGTCATATCATTCTGAAAATCTGATTGAATATATTCTTCATTAAAAAAAAAAAAAAAGAAACAGTATTTCGTTTTTTGTTTTGGAAACTCGTGATTTACATTGTCATGTTGGATCTAGCAAGTAGCAATAGCTTCAGCTGACAAAGAGACTATGAAGTTTTATTCCATGCACATGTGCTGCTAGCTTGTACTAGTGATGCAATTACATATTTCTTTATTCTGTTGTAAGTACCACTAGACATAAAATAAACTTAGAGACTAGACCCACTCGACTTCCAAAGAGTTTAGTTTAGTCCTAATTTTGCAACTAATGCAATTTGGAGTGGTAGCTTCATTCTCTCTCTCCAAGAGAGTTCTAGCTGTTGCTTCTTCTTCTTCTTCTTCTTCTTTTTAAGTCAATGTATCCAACCAGTTTAGAAATTATTCTAACCTATTGTTAACTAATCCTCGGGAGACCGATCCTACCATCCACTTGCGGTGCCCCATTTAAAACCAGAGTTTTGCTCCATATAGACTAACCCCATAAGAATTGATAGCACCTGAGAAGTTTCGAAACTGAGACCTAGGATGGAACATACCTCTAAATTTCAAGTTCTAAATTTCAAGTGTTAACCACCAAACCATCCTCTTGGAGTTTGCTGCTTCTTCTTCTTTTGTTTCTAAAAAATTCATTCTTTTTTCAAAAATATTCATTATAGTACTGGGTGAATCATTTCCAATCTTGCCCTTTTTTCATTTTTGCACTTTCTTACCTGTCTTGATCGCTATAAATTTACAACATTTTCGTCATGTGTAAAGAAGTGAATAAATGGAAGATTATTATCCCAAAATTCACACAAATAAGAAATAAAACAATGCAGATGATAAATAGTACTGGAATTTGAAATTAAATTCTCAGATTTTGATCACATTTTATTCCCAAAAAACGATGTAAATTTGCATTTGCATAAGCAGAATTACATGTTTAATGTGTATGCTTGTGTTTTTTTTCAGGCAGTAGAAGAGCTGCTAATGCTTGGGAAAATTGCATGCCCAGTACTTATGACAACAATGCTCATATGCTCCAAATCAATGATTTCCATTCTGTTCTTGGGTCGTATGGGTAAAACCGAGCTTGCCGGTGGCTCCCTTGCCATCGGATTTGCAAACGTTACCGCCTTCTCAATCATGAAAGGCCTATCCATGGCAATGGACCCGATTTGTTCCCAAGCCTTTGGAGCCAAGAGATGGTCAGTCCTAAGCCAAACTTACCTAAAAACATTCCTCCTCCTCTTAGTCGCTTGCGTTCCCATATCGATCCTCTGGCTTAACGTCGACCATGTCTTCCACCGGTTAGGTCAGGACCGTGTTATAACGAAAGTTGCCAAAGTTTACCTGTTGTTTTCCCTCCCAGAATTGCTCGCCCATGCTCAACTAATCCCTTTGAAGACGTTCTTAAGGACCCAGGGACTAAATTCGCCATCCACTGTGGCTACCGCAGTTTCCACAATCCTACACCTACCCATTTGTTATTTTTTCGTGACATATTTAAATTTAGGGGTGAAAGGCATCGCGTTGAGCTCCGTCTGTTACTCATTCAACACCAACATCGGCTTGGTTATTTACGTCGTGATTTCACAAGTATCTCTTAAACCCTGGGTTGGATTAACGATCGTGTCTACCTTCCAAGGCTGGTGGCCGTTGCTTAGCCTAGCGTTACCTAGTGTGTTTTCTGTTTGCTTGGAATGGTGGTGGTACGAGATTATTCTATTTCTAGGGGGACGGCTGAGCAACCCGGAGTCTTCAGTTGGGGCAGTGGGCATATTAATTCAAACGACGGGGATCATTTATGTAGTACCTTATTCTCTGAGCGTCAGTATATCGCAACGCGTGGGTCACGAGCTGGGAGCGGGTGAAGCGTTCCGAGCCAAAAGGGCGGCCGTAATGGGTATCACAATGGCCCTTTCTTATGGGCTTGCAACTCTGGGTCTGGCTTTCTCCCTGAGATTCAAGTGGGGAAAAATGTACACCAATGACCCCCTAACACTGGCGTTAATCTCGAACGCACTTCCCATCTTAGGCCTGGCGGAAGTGGGAAACTCCCCGCAAACGGTTGCCTGTGGGGTTTTGATGGGATCGGCGAGGCCTAAGGTGGGAGTCCATGTGAATTTAGCATCGTTCTATCTGATAGGGTTGCCGGTCGCGGTTCTTTTGGCATTCAAATTTGGGTTAGGGTTTTGGGGGTTATGGTGGGGGCTAGTAGCAGCAGAGTATTCTTGTGTGGTGATGATGGTGTACACATTGTATCAAACAGATTGGAAGTACCAGGCTAAAAGGGCTGAGGAACTGACCCTGGCTGCTGGAGAAGAGAATTTGAAAACCAACCTACTAGCTTGATTTTATTTTAATCTAGAAATAGAATCAAGTTTGTTTTGCGGCTACACAGATTATTCAATGTAAATCATCATTTTTTGTCAAGGGAGCTTTACAGCTCTAATTAATCTGTTATACTTATTACAACTCTGACCCTGGACTATTGAAAATGGATTGACAAATCCCATAAAAGTATGAAACCCACTTACTAAATCCAACAGATTGACAGGAACAAGAGATAAACTTTTATTTCACAAACACTATACATTACCCAACCATATATGAAAGTTAATTGAAACCCAATGAATTAAAGAATAGCCAATGAAAAAATCCACGAATAACATATTCCATATATAGTATTCCAGAAAAAATTGCAAAATCAAATTCATGATAAATAGACTCCACTAGAGGAGCTGTCAAATGTGAGAGAGAAAGTACTAGATGAGTCCGCACGATTGTTTGGCCGTGGTGATCCTGGTGAACGGGCCCGATTGATTGTAAAATTAGGGAATTTATTTTCTTGAAAGTTGAGTTGGGTTTTATTTTGAACTGGGCTAATCATGAAATGGATTGTAAATAATAAGGTGGGTTAAGATTACTTGGGTTAGAATTTTTCTTGCCTAGGAGTTTTTCACAGATATATTTTTCACGTATATCTGTGTATTATGATTTCTTGTGTTGTTTATTTATTTATCTTTTATAATCACATAAGTTAAATCATGGATTAATTCAAAAAATTAATGAAATTAAAATTGAATACTAAAAAATCAATTAGCGCGTCATTGCAACGACACGTTTTTCAGATCTTATGGCTAAACCTTAATAGAAAAAAAGAGAGATCCAACAGCTGAGGAATTTGCTTTCCTTTATATGGCTCGATATTTTAGAAAAAGAATCATTCAGTTTTACATATAGATAAGTCGGTTTAGTTTTATCTATGCAATTTTTTTATAACCAAAACATAACAATCGACCAAAATTAACAAGTTCAAATTGGTTGGACTGTCTGATGGGTTTTTTTTTTTTTTTTTTGTGTGTGTGTGTGTTTGACTTCCCTGAACATTAGGGGTATCACATGTAGGAAAAATACTATTGAGATAGATTTGTAAACACTCTTTCGAACTCCAGAAAATATACATTTATTTCATAATCGAGTCAACAAAATACAAAATTGGTACTACGTTATAAAACAGGAAATATAAAAACAAAAAACGTAACAAATTTACCGAACCGAGTCTTGTGTTTCACATAGTCCCTGCCTTTAAGACTAAATCGCCGTCTGACCATGGGTGTTGGAGATTTGATTCGGCGTCGTCTTCCAAGGTAAAACGGATCTTACAAACGGTGTAACACCTTACAACATTCGCCTGATGAAACTTTGCATCTCTCTCTCACTCTCTCTAGAATAAATATAAACAAAAGATTTCTCTGTAGACAAAAATTCGTGTCAATATTGTAGCACCAACCAAAAAAATGAGATTGATCTATATAAAGAACCACGGAGGACCTTTGACTCCTGAAAGTGAAGTCCTTTGGCTTGCTAGCCATGAAGGAGCCTTGAAGGACTTTTGGGTGAAGTGGCTATTATGAAGACTCTTGGTATGCGAAATGGAAAAGACATTCTGGTTGCTAATGGACCCTTCGGTATCCATTTCATTCACACCCTTGAGTCTCTTCGGATTTTCAACATAACTAGTCCAGTTTAATTTGGGTTGGAGAAGAAACATGGACCTATTCGAAAATTTCAATTTATGATTTTTCAAATCGAAACCGAAACGAATTTTGGTTTCTTTGATTTCGGTATGGTTCGATTCAGTTAATTTTGGTTTGGTTGCATCAAGTCAATCTCAAAAACTGAGATTTTTTATTAAAAAATAAGCATTTGAGCTATTAAATAATTAAGATCAACATAAAAAAACACATATTACAAAAAATTAAAAGAATACAAAATTTAAAAAATGAAAATTATCAAAAGATACATATTACAAAATAAATACATACCAAAAAATTGATGTTTCTTATTCTGGTTCAGTTCAGCCCATTCCGGTCCGGTGTTTAGAACTAGACAATTAAAATCGAGCAAAATTTTCTACAAAAAATTAAACTGAACCAAATTGATCGAACCAAACCACCGATTCGGTTTGGTTTGGTTTTCCAATTTTGTTCGATTACCAATTTAGACTTAGCCGTACTATGCATACTTAGTTCGTATGTGAGATCTCAGGGCCCGATTGGATGTTGTCTTAGTTTTTGGTGTGTTAAATAAGGATGTTGTGTTAAATAGTCGGGTGTGTTAAATAAGACAGGGTGATCCACATTTATGTGATTTTTAAGAAGAGTGTGTTAAATAGTCTATTGATTGGATTGATGGTTAATTTGAATGTGTTAAACAATAAAAAGATGTGTTAAATTGTCAAAAAATATTTTTGTCCCTCATCATGTATTTAATGTATATGTATAATATATACTTATAAATGACATATATAAGTATACTTATATTATATTATACATATTGATATATTTCTAATATATATAAGTACACTTATATACTGTATATATAAAGTATTTATACATATTGATATATTTCTAATATATATAACTACACTTGCATACTGTATATATAAAGTATTTATACATATTGATATATTTCTAATATATATAAGTACACTTATATACTGTATATATATATGTGTGTGTGTGCGTGTGTGTATATACTTATATATACACTTATGTATGTGTATATATATAAGGTATATATAATTTTATATAAGTATATATTATATATAATTAATATAAGTGTGTACTTATATATATTATATATGTATCACTATCAGTATAAGTATAATTGTGTGTGTGTATACATATTTAAAATATATTATACATAATATATAGAAATATATGTATATATATGTGTGTGTATGTAGTAGGCCGGAATAGTCATTGATGGGCCCCCGGCCCATGACCAGCTGCACCATACTCAGGGGCTCCACGAAGCCCAAACTCACCTGGGTTGGGCCGAACACTCTACCGGCCGGAGCCTTTGCTCGGCTGTTCCGAACGGGTTTGGATCTCGGCCCTAAACCCTGCCGAACAGTGGGATCGCAATCCGCACAGATCTTCGGCCCCCTTGGGGCGGCTTCTTGACCAGGTCGTCTCAGAAACGCCCGGTAATTCAATTTCCAAAGCACGAACACACGTTCTCCGCTTTCTAAGGGACGTGCAGGCGCACCTTTCCAACTCACTCGAACGTGGGACGCGTGGTAGAAGACGTGCAAAGCACATCCTTCCGATCCGCTTCGGCGTGGGACACGTGCCAACGTTCCCACACTCTTCGGACCACGTCCTACATGCTGGGCCGGACGTTCCGGAGACGGTTGGATTCCTATTCTATAAATATCCCGACGGCACTCCAAATCCAAGGTACACGCACACTCGCGCTTAGAGCTTACTTTCAAGTTATTTCTCCTCTTCCTAAAGAGCTAACTTGATCGTCGGAGTGCCCACCGGAGATCCAACTCCCCCCGGTGTGCACTAACTTAGTGTTGAGTGTTTTGCAGATCGAAGATCCGATTCTACAACCCGAGAAGTCGAGAGTGGATTCTAGACTCCACAATTTGGCGACCACAGTGGGAGATCCTTCTGACTTCTCATCCTCAAATCCTCACCTTAAAGCTTCACCAGGATTAACAATGGTGGTCACCGGAACTGACCCATCGGCCCTACCAGTTATTCCACCCCCTCCTCCTGCTGATCTGAGGGACAGAGCCTATGTCGAACGCCTGGAGGCTCGATTGGCAGAACGAGACCAGCTGCTTCACCAGGTCAGAGAGGAGATTGCGCAACTCAAGGTTGCCATCAAACCTAACCAGAATGGCGAGACTTCGCAGGCTCGGCGACGGAGACGCCGCAGGACCCGCTCTCCGGAACGGAAAGAAAGGAATAAGCGTCCGGCCCTCGAACGGCTGGGAGCCGAAACCGAGGTTGACGCGATCAACGAGACACGGGGCCAGGGCCGAACCCGAACCGCGCCATCTGCAAACTGTTCGGATTCCGAACGAGGGGCTCGGAGGGTCTCGGTTCACAGAAGGTTGGGAGCTCAGCCAGTGAGTAGCACCCAATCGTACTCTCCTCCGACAACACCTTCGGACGACACCCCGACCCATGAGACTCAAATGGATCGGAGGTATGGCGCCCGAAGGGATCAATCCCCATCTAGACGTCAAAACTATCGAGGGCGTTCCCCTCGGTATCACGATGGGCAGGACCTCAGACCACAACTGGTGGCTAGAAGAGGGGGAAGGGCCGAGCAGGGTCCTCGGCCAGCACGTTCGCAATGCGACATCATCCACGACCAGCTCATCTCTTCTCCCTTTACCAGAGAGATAGATGGAGTGCGTCCGCCGCGTGGCTTCAATCCCCCAAAGTTCAGCAAGTACGATCCTAAGACAGATGCCTACCTACACCTGGTGCACTTTCGGCAGATGATGTCTCTCTACAGCACCGACGACGCCTTGATGTGCAAGCTGTTCCCTTCCAGCTTGGGGGAACTGGGGCTCCTCTGGTTCGACAAACTGCCGAAGGGTTCCATCCCATCTTTCAAGGACCTATCCCTCGCCTTCCTGGCTCGGTTCGTCACCAGCAGCAGGCAGAAGAAAGGAGTCGACTCCCTCCTTGCACTTCGGAAGTCGGCGAATGAGTCTCTCAGGCAGTACGCTGCTAGGTACTGGGAGCTCTTCAATGAGATTCAAGGCTGCGACCCTGCTATTGCTGTGACTTCATTCAAGCTCGGACTGGATCACCGAAGCAGGTTGTTCGAGGACCTCATGTTATCCAATCCTACCGACATGGATGACCTCATGGCCCGGATTGACAACCACTGCCGGTTGGAAGAGGCACGCAGCGAGCGGCGTCAGGCCGAACAAAGCCATCCCCGTCAGGGGGAAGGGAACAAGCATACACCACACGGCTCGCGCCGGAGTGTGAACGTGGTGTCCTCTGGGAAGAATAAGGAACCTCGGGCTTTCGAGTTTGCTGCGATGAAGACGGTCTTCAAGATCCCGACGTACGAGATCCTCAAGAAGATACAGAATGAGCCGTACTTTGAGTGGCCGAGGCGGCCAATGGGAGAGCAGCGAAAGACGCCGGACTCTCCGTACCGTTGTTCGTACCACAGGGAGAAGGGTCACTTGACCACACGTTGCCGAGCGTGGAAGGATTTCCTGGAACGGTTGGTATCGCAGGGACTCCTCAAGGAGTTCATCAACGAGGAGAAAACACAAGCCGGGCCACAGACAGAACCGGAGAAAGAGAACAGTGGGGAAGTCCGGGTGATCGATGTCATCCACGGAATGGTGGATGCAGCAGCCGAGGAAACTCTTCGGGCCGAGATCAGGCGTGCGGCATGCGGCAAGCAGGTCATGTCCGTAAGTGCGGGAAGCAAACGTCCGCATCTCGACAGCCATTCTGGGGGGAACCTGTCATTTTCTGATCAAGACCTTCAACGCCTCCAGATGCCGCATAATGACGCGTTGGTCGTCTCTCTCACCCTCGGCAACTCGCTGGTCCGCCGAATACTGGTCGACCAGGGGAGTTCGGCCGAGGTCATGTATTACCCCCTGTTCAAGGCATTGCACTTACAGGAGGCCGACCTCACACCTACCGAGGTGCCGCTGGTAGGGTTCAACTCGGCTCCTGTTTGGCCCCTCGGTAAGATCACACTCCCTATCCGCACGGGCACAAGGACCGTAGAGGTCGAGTTCGTGGTCGTCGATGTGCCGAGCCCCTACAACGCCATCGTCGGCCGCGTCTGGCTGCACAAGCTTGGGGCCGTAGCCTCGACATATCATCAAGTCCTTCGCTTCAACGGAACATGGGGACCCGAAGAAGTGCTGGGCGATCAATTAGCCGCCAAAAAATGCTATGTGGCGGCAATCAAGAGCAAGGTCTGCCCCGAACAGGTCCAATGGGTGGAGGCGCCGGACGCTCCCCTCCTGGACGATGTCGGCGCACCAGCTGCAGAGAAAGCAGTTGAGGATCTGATCACAGTACCGGCCGACGACACCAATACCGACAGAAATTTTCTGTTGGGATCAACCCTATCTCCAGCCGAACGGGAAGCCATGACTTGCTTCCTCAGGAAAAACATTGAGGTGTTCGCATGGACACCGTACGAGATGCCGGGCATCGATCCAGAGTTTATCTGTCACCACCTCAATGTGGACAGATCCAGCAGGCCCATCGTTCAGAAACCGCGACGCTCGGCCACGATCCATACTGATGCAGTCATCGAAGAGGTCGACCGACTGTTGGAAGCGGGGGCAATCAAGGAAGTACAGTACCCTACCTGGCTGGCAAACACCGTCGTTGTAAAGAAGAAAAATGGCAAGTGGCGCGTCTGCGTTGACTATACAAATTTGAACGACGCATGCCCCAAGGACTGCTTCCCGGTACCGAGGATCGACCGACTCGTCGACGCTACATCTGGGCACGCTCGGTTCAGTTTTATGGATGCATACCGGGGGTACCATCAGATTGCTATGCACGGACCGGACATGGAGAAGACAGCCTTCATCAGTCCCCACGGGTTGTTTTGCTATAAAGTTATGCCCTTCGGCTTGAAGAACGCAGGGGCTACATACCAGCGGATGGTGACGAAGATGTTCGGCAAACAGATTGGAGACACGATGGAAGCCTACATCGACGATATGGTGGTCAAGAGCAAATTTGAGGCCGAGCACCTAAAACACCTACAGGAGGTGTTCGACATTCTGAAAGCGCACAAGCTCCGTCTCAACGCCGACAAATGTGCCTTCGGTGTCGGTTCTGGGAAATTTCTGGGGTACCTTGTCACCAGAAGGGGCATCGAGGCCGACCCGAATCAAATCACTGCAATCAACAATTTGGCAGCACCATGCAGTATTAAAGGGGTTCAAAAGTTAACAGGGATGGCGGCCGCTTTGAACAGGTTTATCAGCCGATCTTCGGACAAGTGTCGTCCATTTTTCGCGCTTCTGAAAAAATGCAGCCGAAGGAGCTTTGAATGGACCCCAGAATGTGATCAGGCGCTCCTGGATTTGAAGGCCTACTTGTCTTCGGCGCCGCTACTCTCAACGCCGAAGGACAAGGAACCACTGTTCATCTATCTGGCCGTGTCTCCACACGCGGTCAGTTCTGTTCTTGTTCGGCAGGATGACCGAGCTCACCTACCTATCTACTATACCAGCAAAACACTGGTAAGTGCCGAGACCAGATATCTGCCCTTGGAGAAACTAGCGCTAGCACTGGTCTCCGCTTCCAGAAAGCTTGCGCCGTATTTTCAAGCGCACCCCATCACGGTTTTGACTTCACAACCTCTAAAAAGCCTGTTCCGTAAGGCTGATCTGTCTAACCGAATCTCGAAGTGGGCCGTGGAATTGGCCAATTTTGACATACATTACCAGCCGAGGACGGCGATCAAGGGGCAGGTTCTGGCGGATTTCATTGCCGAGTTCGCGCCGGATTCAGAGCCCACACAGCCGAACAAAGAGTCGGCAGGATCAGTTCAATGGCAACTATTTCATGGCGATTCTTGGAGGATGTTTGTGGATGGAGCATCCAACAATCATGGTTCCGGGGCCGGGGTCGTTCTGATTTCACCAGAGGGAATTGTCCATGAATTGGCAATCCGGCTCGACTTCCTCGCCTCGAACAATGAGGCCGAATACGAGGCCGTACTTGCCGGTCTTCGTTTCGCAGCAGGCCTCGGTTCGGAGAACATTAAAGCTTACAGCGACTCTCAGTTGGTGGTTCACCAACTTTCCGGCGAGTATGGAGCTCGCGACGACCGAATGTCCCGCTACCTTACCGCTTTACAACTTGCCAGCAAACAGTTCCGCACTTTTTCATTGGAGCAGATTTCTAGAGAACACAACGCCCATGCCGACGCTTTAGCCGGTCTCGCGTCGGCTACGGACGCTGGGGGGCAGAGGACCGTATCTATCGATATCCTCCCACAGCCGAGCATCGAAAAATCTGCGACCGAGCCAGTTTATTGCATCTCACAGGAACCCAGTTGGATGGACCCTATTGTAGCGTACCTTCAAGACGAGGCGTTACCCGAAGACCGAAGGGAAGCACACAAGATCACTCACAAAGCTGCCCAGTTTTGGCTAGGACCAGGTAACAAACTCTACCGGAGAGCCTTCTCGGCACCTTATCTGCTTTGTGTGCACCCCAAACAGACTGGGGCTATTCTTCAGGAATTACATTCGGGCAGCTGCGGATATCACTCTGGAGGACGATCGCTCGTGCATCGTGCCCTGACTCAAGGCTATTGGTGGCCTAACATGAAAAAAGAGGCCGACGAGATGGTAAAAAGCTGCGACCAATGTCAGAGGTTCTCTACGCTCATACATCAGCCGGCCGAAGAACTCAATCCGCTATCTAGTCCATGGCCGTTCGCACAATGGGGGCTGGATATAGTTGGAAAATTCCCTGTGACCCCAGGAGGCTTTAAATTCTTGATCACCGCTACGGACTACTTCACCAAATGGATCGAGGCCGAACCATTGGTCAACATTGAAGACAGAGATGTGAAGAGGTTCGTATGGCGAAATATCATATCAAGGTTTGGTATCCCCTATGCTTTCATATCAGACAACGGCACGCAGTTCGTTGGGGACCTGTTTACCAACTTCTGCGCCGAGCACAGGATCCGCTTCTTCAATTCCACACCGTCATACCCACAGTGTAACGGACAGGCCGAAGCTTCCAACAAAATCATCTTGAACGGGATCAAAAAACGACTGATGGCAGCGAAGGGTAAGTGGGCCGAAGAGCTTTATAGCGTTCTATGGGCATACCGGACAACGCCTCGCCGCTCCACTGGCCGAACACCGTTCTCCTTGGCCTTTGGCACAGAAGCTGTTATACCTTTGGAAGCTGGCCTCCCGACGATGCGAACAGAAGGCTTTCATCCGGACACCAACGATAAGGCTTTATCAACGGCCTTAGACCTGGCCGAAGAACAGAGGGAAGCTGCTCGGATCCGAATCGCCGCTTATCAGCAAACGATATCTCAGGGTTATAACGCCAGAATTCGGCCCAGATCTTTCAAACCGGATGATCTTCTTTTGAGAAAGGTCGTCGGCGCGAAACGTACAAATAAGCTCGGTCCTAATTGGGAAGGTCCCTACCGAGTGATCAAGGTCATTGGGGTCGGCTCCTACAGACTAGAAGACATGGATGGGACGCCTATTCCCCGACCTTGGAATGCTCGCAACTTAAGGAAGTACTTCCATTAAGTTGTCTATCTGTTTGTCTTGTCCCGAGAAGTGCGTGGTCTACGGCCTCACTCTCTTCAGTTTATTCATTTTTGGTTTATTTTTGTAATCGAGATTTGTTAGCAGTTCGTAACTCCTCAGGTTCGGTCTATTCTTTACTTAGTGAAATTTATGAAATTTCTCCAAACGTTCGGCGACGTGCCTCTGGGTTATCCGTTACTGAACGGTTCGGTTTATTCTTTACTTAGTGAAATTTATGAAATTTCTCCAAACGTTCGGCGACGTGCCTCTGTGTTATCCGTTGCTGAACGGTTCGGTCTATTCTTTACTTAGTGAAATTTATGAAATTTCTCCAAACGTTCGGCGACGTGCCTCTGTGTTATCCGTTGCTGAACGGTTCGGTCTATTCTTTACTTAGTGAAATTTATGAAATTTCTCCAAACGTTCGGCGACGTGCCTCTGGGTTATCCGTTACTGAACGGTTCGGTTTATTCTTTACGTAGTGAAATTTATGAAATTTCTCCAAACGTTCGGCGACGTGCCTCTGTGTTATCCGTCACGGCACGGTTCGGTTTATTCTATACTTGTGAAATTTTGAAATTTCTTCAACTGTCCAAACACTGTGACACTCTGTTCGGCGAGGTGCTTCGGTGATCTTTATAAAGAAGAGACAAAAGGCACGGTTCGGCAAATAACAGCTGCTCGTATTCAAATTTGGAGTTCAGTACATAAAAAGCTATTAAAGCAAAATGAAGATAAAATTGGCGCGCAGGCCCTACTCTAAATTCCTACTTAAACGGCCGGGCCACCATCTTCGGCGACGGAAGAGTCAGGTACTCGTTCCGTGTCCGGGAGGCCGGTCTCTTGGGCCGGGGATTGCGCGACGGCCGCACCGTCACTGGCCGGCTCAGCAGCAGCAGAAGGTTCTCCGTACGGCGGGATATCCTCGTACAGAGCTGACCCTTCCGGCACTCCAGCAGCGTTCAGTGCCCGGCAGTAGCCGCTACGGAAAGCCCCCTCCAGAAGCTCGGCCAATTGGGCATTGATGCCCTCCATTTGCTTCAGGAATTTCTCCTGAGCTTCGGCGTAGCCGTCGTTGTAGCCTCTGGAATCGGCCTCGTCGACCTTCTTGGCCGTGTCTGCCTTTGAGGCCTCCAGCTCTGCGGCAAGAGCCTTCCCATTTTCCTCGGCAATGGACAGGGCCGTGCGGATGGCATTCCGCTCTTCTCGAATTGTGTTCTTTGACGCACTCTCCTGCTCGAGTGCGGTCTTCAGAGCACGGATTTGATGGGCCTTCCGCATCAGCCCGTCGGACACGGGAGCCAGGTGTTGGGTCGCTTGCGTTACGAGACCGAAGAAAACAATCAGTACGGCGCATGAAAAAGAACTTGGCGAAAATAAGAAAAAGAAAGGGTAAAATACCTTGACCATAAGCCGAGCCATCTCGAGGAAAGACTGGTCCAGCGGCGTCGGCAGCGCCTCGGCATCCTTAGGGAGTGTCATCCCTTCAGCCAAGGTCAACGCCATGAGCGGATTGGCGTTGATGGTGTCGTCAACGGTCAACGGCCGGCCGAGGAAAGTGAGTTTCGGCTTGAAGACTTGGGGCGTTGACGTGCCCGTTGCTTCGGTTGAAACCGGGGGCTGGCTCGCCTTCGGCGGAACCATAGCACCCCCCTTCGAATGCCCGGCCACAGAGGCCTTCCGTCGGGAATCCTCCTCGGACTCCCTCGTCTTTTTGGAGGCAGCAGTGCTCTCCTCCACCCCTTTCCTCTTCTTCTGAGGATCGGCAGTACGGGTTGGTTGCTGGGTGGATCCGCCGATGGCAAGCTTCAGAGTGACCTCTTCAGGGGCCTTCCTCGGCATATTGGCAGCCTCTGCGATAAATGTCCTCAGTCCTTGTTCACTGAAGTCAAATGACGAGCAATGACTATAACTTGACGGGGTTGATGAAGAGCAGGTACCTGAGGAAATTTGAATGACCTCGGTGTCGGCTCGGTTCTCCTCTAGAGCTTCGGAGCTTTCGCTGCTGCTAGAATCTCCTCGGCACTTGAGCTTCGATCTGTAAACCTCGACGTAGCCGAGCAGAGCGGAGCAATGTCTGTGCCTCCTCCGAACAGTGAATGCTCGGCTGATTCTATTCCAGTCGGCCTTGCTCCGGAGGCGGTCGACAACTTCTTTTCCTGCAAAAAGATAAAAAAATCAGAAGAGCTAAAAGGAAGAGACGAACAGGTCAACAGGCCGTACATAGACTCACCGGCAAACCCAGGGACGCGCGGAATGGAGTATTGACGAAATTCGCCGGACGCGAATTCGAACTCTCCTCGGACCACGACGAAGTCATT
This sequence comes from Arctostaphylos glauca, assembly GCA_019985065.2. Taxonomy (NCBI): domain Eukaryota; kingdom Viridiplantae; phylum Streptophyta; class Magnoliopsida; order Ericales; family Ericaceae; genus Arctostaphylos; species Arctostaphylos glauca. The sequence goes on from JAHSPW020000007.1 coordinate 16,418,822, forward strand.
GGCATACTTGTCGGAGTCCGGGAGGCCTCTGATTAGCCTGCTTTGTCCGGTTCGGCAGCTCAGGTACTTCCTCCTGGCCACCTTGTTCTGGCTTACTAGGTAGAGGCCGAACAAGTCTTCAACCTCGAATTCGAGGTGGTACCTCTCCTTGAGCTCTATGACCCCTACCACTATTCGGTAGAAGTTGATAGTCACTTGGGAAGGGGTCAACTGGAGCACGCTCAGCACTTGCCGAAGGAAAGGATGGAACGGAAAGCGCACGCCGCCCTCGATGATAGCCATCAAGGGCAGAACGATCTGGAAGTCGTCTGTCGTGACGCTCTCCTCCGGCCGAACGAGGTCTACGAAGACACTGTCCGGAATGCCGTAAGTTGCGCGGAAGTCTGCGAGACTCTCCGGATCCTCGAAGAAGCGGGAGTAACGGTTCTTCATCGGGTGAGTGGCCGAAGTCTTCGGCATCACTTCTGGGGTCCCTGCCGAGCCGCTGGTCCCGGCTTGTTCGGCGCTATTGGATGACATCCCCGCTGAGTCTACTTCTGGTCTGGACATCCTATAAAGAGTGCACGGGTGTTAAAAAAAATAAAAGGTGACTCAGCTGGGGCCTAAACTAATGGGGCCGGGGCTTCGAAGCCCCTCAGGATATCCTCGGCAAAAACACCGTCGCTCGGCCAGAACGCTTGTCGCTCGGCCAAGTTTTGGATTTTTGCCCAGGCGACACGATTCCTAAGGTCGTCCTAAACCTATCAGAAAAAGGAAATTCTTGCAGAAAAAAGAAATCAGCGGAAACTTACCCAAGCGAACGCGGTGATTTGTTGATGGAGTTTGGAACTCTTCGAACTCTGGATGATTGCGCAAGAACTGGAAGAAAATTCTAGAGAGAGAGGGGGTCGCAAGAATCTGGGAGTAGGAAAAGCTCCAAGATCTCCCAGGGCCTCTATTTATAAGAAGGTACCAAGGCGGGGAAAACGGCCGGCGTGAGTAACGAGGCGCCCCTGCACGCGGATTTGAACCGTTCCGCCTCCCACCGTCAAATGGGTGCCACGTGTCATCACTTCAGGTTCTGACGTTTCGCGTGCGCCGCCCTTCAGCGCCCCTCCGGCTCTACCGTTTGATGAAACCACGTGTCGCGATCTCAGATCCTGACACTTCGCATCCGCCGTTTTGCAGTGTCCTTTCGGCTCTGCCATTAAAGGAAGCCACATGCCATCATCTCATCGCTTGACACTTCGCATCCGCCGTTCTGCAGTGTCCTTTCGGCTCTGCCGTTGGATCGAACGCCACGTGTTGCAATTTCCGCCACTGACGATTCACGTCTGTTCGGTTCCAAGCAGAATGCCCCAGGGCATCAATAACAGACACAATTTCTTCACGGCCTTCAAGAAAAATCTGCCTTCATGCCGGGGCTCGGCCACATGGTCAATTCCCCCGTACCAAGCTGCGTACGACTGAATTGAGGGGCTATTGTAGTAGGCCGGAATAGTCATTGATGGGCCCCCGGCCCATGACCAGCTGCACCATACTCAGGGGCTCCACGAAGCCCAAACTCACCTGGGTTGGGCCGAACACTCTACCGGCCGGAGCCTTTGCTCGGTTGTTCCGAACGGGTTTGGATCTCGGCCCTAAACCCTGCCGAACAGTGGGATCGCAATCCGCACAGATCTTCGGCCCCCTTGGGGCGGCTTCTTGACCAGGTCGTCTCAGAAACGCCCGGTAATTCAATTTCCAAAGCACGAACACACGTTCTCCGCTTTCTAAGGGACGTGCAGGCGCACCTTTCCAACTCACTCGAACGTGGGACGCGTGGTAGAAGACGTGCAAAGCACATCCTTCCGATCCGCTTCGGCGTGGGACACGTGCCAACGTTCCCACACTCTTCGGACCACGTCCTACATGCTGGGCCGGACGTTCCGGAGACGGTTGGATTCCTATTCTATAAATATCCCGACGGCACTCCAAATCCAAGGTACACGCACACTCGCGCTTAGAGCTTACTTTCAAGTTATTTCTCCTCTTCCTAAAGAGCTAACTTGATCGTCGGAGTGCCCACCGGAGATCCAACTCCCCCCGGTGTGCACTAACTTAGTGTTGAGTGTTTTGCAGATCGAAGATCCGATTCTACAACCCGAGAAGTCGAGAGTGGATTCTAGACTCCACAGTGTATATATATAAGAATTTTCTAGGAGCTTTAAGGCTAATTAACACGGGGGCAATCAATGGTTTATGTGTGGGCCCAAACTTAAATAAGGTGTGTGATAATTAAGACACCTGGTGCTAATCAGGCCCTTAGGCCCTGATTGGATGGGGCTTTAGGTGGTGCATTAGTTAACACAAGCCTTAGTTAAAGCTGGGCCCACCTCTAACCCGTTGATTGGCAAAAATTTCTGAGGTGTGTTAGTTAGCCCGTGAGCTAATTAAAGACCCCATTGATGTCTTAATTAGCCTCACCCCCCCTAAGGCTAACTAAGGTATTGCCTTAGCCTTAACCAATTACCAAAATACCCACCCTTTTATATACACACTTATCTTTATTAAACATAATATAAGTATATATAATAGACGTATATTATATTATATTATATTATATTATATTATATATATATATATATATATACTGATAATATTTATACACACATACATATATACTTATATAATATATAATACGTATTTATAAACATACGTATATTTTATAAATACATACATATAAACATATATATATAATACATATATATACACTATATATTATCCGTATACATTATACGTGTATATATATATATATGTGTGTGTGTGTGTGTGTCTCTCTCTCTCTCTCTCTCTCTATATATATATATATATATATATTATATTTATATTATAAGTGTATATATATAAGCGTGTGTGTATTTTTATGTATATATACGTATATTTTTAAATATATATATACATATGTATAAATATCAATACATACATATAAACATATATATATATAATACATATATATACACTATATATTATCCGTATATATTATACGTGTATATATTTGTCTCTTTCTCTCTCTCTCTCTCTCTCTCTCTCTCTATATATATATATATATATATAAGCGTGTGTGTATTTTTTATGTATATATACGTATATTTTTAAATATATATACATATATTTTTAAATATATATACATATATACATATATATGTATATTTTTTTAAGTATATATACATATATGTATATTTTTTAAGTCTATATATGTACATATATATGTATATATTTTTTATGTATATTTTTTAAGTATATTATACTTATATTGTAAGTATAATATAAATATAAGTATAATATATACATATATAATATAATTATAATGTATATGGATATATAAATATAACTATATGTAAGTGTGTGTAGTTATGTACTTATAATATACGTATATATACATATATATGTTATTTTTGAAATAATTCATTAAATCCATAGCAAGGGGCAAAAATGTCTTTTGATAGTTTAATACACATTCTCCTTTTCAAACATACCCTTCATCCAATCACTATATTATTTAACACACCCTTCTTAAAAATCACATCAATGTGGGTCACCACATCTTATTTAACACACCAAATTATTTAACACACCTTCTTTACTTAACACATCAAAAATTAAAACGGCATCCAATCGGCCCCTTAATGTATTGACGAATTCGTTTGGATGACAGCCTAAATTAAAAATACAAAACACCAAATACGAAAGCCAAGGTAAGAAATGATGGCGGACCCGTAACATACTAGGGATTCTCCATGGAGCTTGTTCAAACTAAAAGGTACCAAAAGGACTGACAAGCAGAAAAGGCTAGCCATTGAAACAATGCACATAACAAAAATTATGCTCCAAGAGGATAGCTAAATATGATTTTTAGCTACTTTAGTCATTCAAAACATAAAAATTATACTCCAAGAATCTCAATAAGAGCATGTCCAAGAGTTTCTAGCCAAAATGTCTAGCCAATTACTTAATTTTTGATTTTAACTAGCCACTTGTCAATCATAATTCTAACAGTTCTATCTAATATAGTTATCATCACATTTAAATATTATTTTATTCCTTTGTCTTTTTCCTTTATCTTTTTACAATACAAATGGACAAGAACAATAACAATTTTTTTACTTCCAAATGACAACTTTTTTTGCTTCCAACCGGCAACTCTTTTGCCAAAATGGTAACTTTTTTGTTTCCACCAGCAACGATGAACACTGAGGAAGAAGCCAGAACATAGAAAAGAAAAAGAGAGAGAGGAGGGTAGTGAGAGAGTAAAATATCTGATTAAAATATAATTAAAACAATTTTGGTGGGTGAATCATAAAACTATTTTAGCTACTTTCAATTGAGGCTGTTGGAGGTCTTTTTTTTGGTTTTGGCTAGCTAAAATACATAAATAAGGCATTTAGCTAGCCTCTTGCACATGCTCTAAAAAGCTAGCTATTCTAGTTTTATGAATAGTGCCTAAATAAATATACCTAGATACTATTCACTAGTAATATTTTTTTTAATAATTTCTCATTCCTCCAAAAGTTTCTTTTTTTTAAAGAATAAAAAAAAGATAAAAGAAAAGTAAAAAAATAAAACAATATTATATATTTTAATAGATAATAGCTAAAATAGATAGTACTGTTGGAGTTTTGACCAAAAAAAAAAAAAAGACTAGCTGAATTAAAAAATAGACTATTAAGTAAGGAAAATACATAACACCTCTCGATTATGCTCTGACGGCGGACCCATAACATACTAGGGATTCTTCATGGAGCTTGTTCAAACTGAAAGGTACAAAAGGACTGACAAGCAGAAAAGGCTAGCCATTGAAACAAGAACAATGCTACAAAAAAAGAAAGAAGATTGACTTTAAATCACTCGTGTTATTTCACTGTCTTTTTTTGCACAACATAGTACATTATCGTGTTAAACACAATAATTTTGCACAACATAGTACATAACACATCAAAACGACGTAGTTTCATTAAGGAAAAGAAAACCAAAACTCAATCTGTTTGTAGCATTTTGGTTGAAACAATGCACATAACAAAAAATTTCCTTTTTTTTTATACATTTTTAGTCGTTGAATCTTGTAAAAAAAACCGTTAAATTATTTTTGCATGGTATAACGGCAAAAAAACACCAAAATAAGAGTACGGAGAAAAAAATCCATAGAGAAAATTTGAACTTAGAATTCAAGACAAGCCTATAAGACATTTGGCCTAACTCGATTTTAAAAATAAACAAGTTTTATCTCTATTCAAAAAAAATTCTCATTTGTTGTTTTAGCTTTAATTTTTTGTGGATTATTGGACAGTTATAAAAAGTATAAAATTATGTCCAAAAGTTTAAAAAAATCACTAATAATGACGAATAAGTACAAAAGACTATTTTTTGAATTGTTTTTGTATTTTCTAAACTTTTTCCAAATTTGGTCAATTATTTATAATTTTTCTAAAACCTCTCGTCGAGACAAATTAATAATCCACAAAAAATTGACGAAAACCAAAAAAAATTCACATAAAAACAAAACAATAATCAAATAATCAAGTCAGACTAAATTCAACCATCTATTTAATGTTTGTTGGACTCATAGACCCAAATGAAATGAGTCTACTTTTATCTCTTGGCCTGTATGGGAAATTTTACTGAATTAAAAGCTACATTTGAAATGATGGACTTTAAGGGCCGAAATGAAATTTATTAAGAGCACATGAGATGCTCTGCTCTTGTTGGAAATGCATGTCATCCCCACATCACATGCCGTGTTTCTCTGTTTGGTGCAAAGTTATCAATCTCGTACCGGTAAGGGTACCGGTTTTGTTACTGGTACGGTACGTACCGGTACCTACCGGGGTACCGTTTCGGATTTATCGCTAAAAAATAATATATTTTTTTTAAACTAATATTCTTTACAAAAAAATTACATTTGACATATAAAGTAAACCCCACAACTTAAAAATAACTCACAAAACATAACATTTTTAAAGGACAATAATAAACCTATGATATTTCAGTATCATTTAATTCACAAAATTTATAAAATTAGTTAGCATATGCTTGATTAGAAAGAAAAATTAATATTTATTTTAACATTAAGGTATGAAAAAGAAAAAAAGAAAAATTAACATTCATTTTCTTGTCTAGAGAAATTGAAAAGAAAAATTAACATTCATAAAGTATCGAAAGTGAAAAAAAAAATATTTATTTTCATGTATGTATGAAATTATAAATAAAGGTTAACATTTATTTTTTATTTTAAATTAAAAGGCAATGTTAAGTTTAAAAAAAAAGAATGTTAACATTCATAAAAAGGAATGTTAACTTCAAATTTAAAAAATGCTAATTTTTTCTTTTAATTTTCATAAAAAATAATGTTAACTTTTCTTTTTGTATTATAAATTTCCTACCTTAATTAGAAGTATTTACAAGGAAAATGAAAAAAAAAAAAGGTATGTAAATGTAACTAAAAATACATAAAAAGTAAAAAAAATTAAAAAAAAAAAAGAAAACCGGTACCGGCCGAGATCCGGTATTTGGCCGGTACCGCCGGTATTGGCCGGATCCGGCCGGTACCGGCCGGAACCGCCGGTATTCTCGCCGGAACGGTATGGACGTCCGACGGTACCGGTTTTGATCCGGTACGGGACGAGATTAATTACTTTGGTTTGGTGTGAAGTCAAAATATGAAGCGCTCTCACATTCAAATGAGTGGCAGAGGTCCCAGTAGAGGGGATGAAGGAAGCCTCCCTAAACACTGGATTCACAAATTCTTTCCTTGGCAAATTGATTGGCCGAATTGTAGGATGTCCCAATTGATTTTTGATTTTTGTGTATAGTTTTTGTTAGAATATTTTTATAAAAATAATAATTAATTTAAATAAAATCAATGTTCTTCAATTTTATATATTTATTATGAATTTGATTGTTTTACTGTTTTGATTTTCTTAAATTAATCCACTATCTTTATGTGAAATCTTACCGTTTTAAAATGATCAAAACCTTATAATTGCTATTATGAATTTTCCTGTTTGATTTTTATGGCACAAGGATGACTGTTGCTATGTTTTTGAAGGTTTTTGTATTAGGTAACATGATAGTTGTTGAAAAAAACTGATCGTGTTGGTAAGAACCTAAACAAGTGATAAAGTGAAATAATTTAATTACAGCCGTCGTGCTACTTGTTGGTTTTCCGAATTAAATTTCCGAGATGGTCCTCGTGTGTTAGATTCTCCGGGTTCATTCTTATCTCCGGTTAGATTTCTGAGATGGTTGGTGGTTGGTGGTTAGTGGTTGGGGGTTGGTGGTTAGATTCTCCTTCTCACTCTTGTGTCGAGTTAAATTCCCACTATTGTTCCAAGTTAGATTTTTGAGATGATTGGTAGTTTGATTTCCTTTTACTTTTGTGATGGGTTAGACTCCCAAGATAGTTGGTGGTTAGATTTTCATTCTCACTCTTGTGCCGATTTAGATTCCCGATATTTTTTCGAGTTAAATTTTCAATGTGATTGGAGGTTCGATTCTCATTCGCTTTGTCTCGGGTTAGATTCTCGAGGTAATTGATAGTTCGATTTTTCTTCACTTTTGTTTTGAGTCAGATTCTCAAAATGATTGGTGGTTCAATTCTCTTTCACTTTTGTTAAAGGTTAGATTCCCGAGATGACTAGTGGTTTGATTCTCCTTCATTTTTGTATTCCGGATTCTATTCTCGAGGTGTGTTAGATTCTCTCTGACCGTCGTGTCATGTTCTATGTTGGTTTAATATTCTTACTGGGCATCCTCCCGATTATAAAAAAAGAAAGAAGATTGACTTTAAATCACTCGTGTTATTTCACTGTCTTTTTTTGCACAACATAGTACATTATCGTGTTAAACACAATAATTTTGCACAACATAGTACATAACACATCAAAACGACGTAGTTTCATTAAGGAAAAGAAAACCAAAACTCAATCTGTTTGTAGCATTTTGGTTGAAACAATGCACATAACAAAAAATTTCCTTTTTTTTTATACATTTTTAGTCGTTGAATCTTGTAAAAAAAACCGTTAAATTATTTTTGCATGGTATAACGGCAAAAAAACACCAAAATAAGAGTACGGAGAAAAAAATCCATAGAGAAAATTTGAACTTAGAATTCAAGACAAGCCTATAAGACATTTGGCCTAACTCGATTTTAAAAATAAACAAGTTTTATCTCTATTCAAAAAAAATTCTCATTTGTTGTTTTAGCTTTAATTTTTTGTGGATTATTGGACAGTTATAAAAAGTATAAAATTATGTCCAAAAGTTTAAAAAAATCACTAATAATGACGAATAAGTACAAAAGACTATTTTTTGAATTGTTTTTGTATTTTCTAAACTTTTTCCAAATTTGGTCAATTATTTATAATTTTTCTAAAACCTCTCGTCGAGACAAATTAATAATCCACAAAAAATTGACGAAAACCAAAAAAAATTCACATAAAAACAAAACAATAATCAAATAATCAAGTCAGACTAAATTCAACCATCTATTTAATGTTTGTTGGACTCATAGACCCAAATGAAATGAGTCTACTTTTATCTCTTGGCCTGTATGGGAAATTTTACTGAATTAAAAGCTACATTTGAAATGATGGACTTTAAGGGCCGAAATGAAATTTATTAAGAGCACATGAGATGCTCTGCTCTTGTTGGAAATGCATGTCATCCCCACATCACATGCCGTGTTTCTCTGTTTGGTGCAAAGTTATCAATCTCGTACCGGTAAGGGTACCGGTTTTGTTACTGGTACGGTACGTACCGGTACCTACCGGGGTACCGTTTCGGATTTATCGCTAAAAAATAATATATTTTTTTTAAACTAATATTCTTTACAAAAAAATTACATTTGACATATAAAGTAAACCCCACAACTTAAAAATAACTCACAAAACATAACATTTTTAAAGGACAATAATAAACCTATGATATTTCAGTATCATTTAATTCACAAAATTTATAAAATTAGTTAGCATATGCTTGATTAGAAAGAAAAATTAATATTTATTTTAACATTAAGGTATGAAAAAGAAAAAAAGAAAAATTAACATTCATTTTCTTGTCTAGAGAAATTGAAAAGAAAAATTAACATTCATAAAGTATCGAAAGTGAAAAAAAAAATATTTATTTTCATGTATGTATGAAATTATAAATAAAGGTTAACATTTATTTTTTATTTTAAATTAAAAGGCAATGTTAAGTTTAAAAAAAAAGAATGTTAACATTCATAAAAAGGAATGTTAACTTCAAATTTAAAAAATGCTAATTTTTTCTTTTAATTTTCATAAAAAATAATGTTAACTTTTCTTTTTGTATTATAAATTTCCTACCTTAATTAGAAGTATTTACAAGGAAAATGAAAAAAAAAAAAGGTATGTAAATGTAACTAAAAATACATAAAAAGTAAAAAAAATTAAAAAAAAAAAAGAAAACCGGTACCGGCCGAGATCCGGTATTTGGCCGGTACCGCCGGTATTGGCCGGATCCGGCCGGTACCGGCCGGAACCGCCGGTATTCTCGCCGGAACGGTATGGACGTCCGACGGTACCGGTTTTGATCCGGTACGGGACGAGATTAATTACTTTGGTTTGGTGTGAAGTCAAAATATGAAGCGCTCTCACATTCAAATGAGTGGCAGAGGTCCCAGTAGAGGGGATGAAGGAAGCCTCCCTAAACACTGGATTCACAAATTCTTTCCTTGGCAAATTGATTGGCCGAATTGTAGGATGTCCCAATTGATTTTTGATTTTTGTGTATAGTTTTTGTTAGAATATTTTTATAAAAATAATAATTAATTTAAATAAAATCAATGTTCTTCAATTTTATATATTTATTATGAATTTGATTGTTTTACTGTTTTGATTTTCTTAAATTAATCCACTATCTTTATGTGAAATCTTACCGTTTTAAAATGATCAAAACCTTATAATTGCTATTATGAATTTTCCTGTTTGATTTTTATGGCACAAGGATGACTGTTGCTATGTTTTTGAAGGTTTTTGTATTAGGTAACATGATAGTTGTTGAAAAAAACTGATCGTGTTGGTAAGAACCTAAACAAGTGATAAAGTGAAATAATTTAATTACAGCCGTCGTGCTACTTGTTGGTTTTCCAAATTAAATTTCCGAGATGGTCCTCGTGTGTTAGATTCTCCGGGTTCATTCTTATCTCCGGTTAGATTTCTGAGATGGTTGGTGGTTGGTGGTTAGTGGTTGGGGGTTGGTGGTTAGATTCTCCTTCTCACTCTTGTGTCGAGTTAAATTCCCACTATTGTTCCAAGTTAGATTTTTGAGATGATTGGTAGTTTGATTTCCTTTTACTTTTGTGATGGGTTAGACTCCCAAGATAGTTGGTGGTTAGATTTTCATTCTCACTCTTGTGCCGATTTAGATTCCCGATATTTTTTCGAGTTAAATTTTCAATGTGATTGGAGGTTCGATTCTCATTCGCTTTGTCTCGGGTTAGATTCTCGAGGTAATTGATAGTTCGATTTTTCTTCACTTTTGTTTTGAGTCAGATTCTCAAAATGATTGGTGGTTCAATTCTCTTTCACTTTTGTTAAAGGTTAGATTCCCGAGATGACTAGTGGTTTGATTCTCCTTCATTTTTGTATTCCGGATTCTATTCTCGAGGTGTGTTAGATTCTCTCTGACCGTCGTGTCATGTTCTATGTTGGTTTAATATTCTTACTGGGCATCCTCCCGATTATAAAAAAAGAAAGAAGATTGACTTTAAATCACTCGTGTTATTTCACTGTCTTTTTTTGTATCAGTATCTGTTGTTATCTCATTTACTATATTGAATATCTACGCACTTTTTGATACAATTAGCTATGCTATATCTATTTACCTTGTTGTATGTGCTATATTCTTTGGATTTGGTTTTCCGGTAACCTTTTTCTACTGAGTGTCAAAACTCATTGGTGCAACTTCTCCACCTCCAGTGTTTCATACCAAATGTCGAAAAGCAGTTGAAGAATCTGCTCGAGCAGGAAGAGTCGGGAGCTGCTGGAGAAGAATGTGACGGTGTTTGGCTGTCCTACCCTAAGATGCTCTGTTATTTTATTTTCTAAACAAATATAAAACTCAATGGGCATTTATGTCAATTTTACTTTCGCATTTTTTAAACTTTGATTTATTTTATTTTCTATTGTTTTAAATTAAATAATAAAATGTATTTATTTAATTTATATTTTAATTAATTAAATAACTGAATAGACGATTTTAATTAATGTCTCGAGAAATTGGGATGTTACATTTTTCATCCATGCAAGTCTAGCTTCGGGAAAACTAAAAAAGAAAAGGAAATGATTTTTTTAAAGAAGTGCTTTTGCTTGTGCTACATGCATAGAGTTTGTTTTTGGGTTAAGAAAGTACTATTTTGAGAGTTTCTCATCCAACAAGTAGTTTAAGCTTGTAAGGGTTTACAACAATTGGTGGTTGTGCTTGTTGTATCATGGGTGTGACACCCCAGCCAGGCCGTGGTGCCAGTTGTGAGGCCGGCGTCCATGAGATGGAGTCTCAGTGGGACGTCCGGATGGGTGTTCAAGGTATTCCCACATCGCTTGGTGGATGTAAGTTCGGTGGTATTTATAAGATTATGAACCTTCCTTGTACAAGGCCTTTTAAAAAGCCGTGATGGTGCCAACACCAAATGGAACTTCACAGTTAAGCGTGCTCACCCTAGAGCAATCTTGGGATGGGTGACCTACTGGGAAGTCCATGGGGTTTGGGCGACAAAAGCGGACAGTATTGTACAGGGCGGGAGCGGGTCGTTACAAATGGATCAGAGCCTACATCAACCAGAAATGTGGGATATCTCGGCCCCACACGAGGACGTGTGTTCCTAAGTGGGGGAGATTGTGACACCCCAGCCAGGCCGTGGTGCCAGCTGTGAGGCCGGCGTCCATGAGATGGAGTCTCAGTGGGACATCCGGATGGGTGGTCAAGGTTCCCACATCGCTTGGTGGATGTAAGTTCGGTGGTATTTATAAGATTATGAACCTTTCTTGTACAAGGCCTTTTAAAAAGCCGTGATGGTGCCAACACCAAATGGAACTTCACAGTTAAGCATGCTCACTCTGGAGCAATCTTGGGATGGGTGACCTACTGGGAAGTCCATGGGGTTTGGGCGACAAAAGCGGACAGTATTGTACAGGGCAGGAGCGGGTCGTTACAATGGGGACGGTGTGCATCTTGCAGTAATTTTATATCGTAAATCTTCCGTAGATGGCGCGTATCGTCTTAAGAGAGCGACCTAATCCACACCTCAATCTCCACCACATTCTTGCCGGTAAATTCTTGATTGAAGAAAAAAAGTAATATTTCTCCATTTTATTACAACAATTTTTACACCAATTACTTCCTCTTTCTCAAGCTCGGGCATAGCAAGGGAAAACTATAAGAGAGACTACCTTGAAGAACTAATAGCGAATTAGGGGAAGTTAAGCCACATACTACTGTTAGTCGTTACGGTCGTTCCTCTTGCGAGGATTCTTAAACCTTAGAGTTCTAACAGCAGTAGAAAAAAAACCTTCTTTAAGGCAGAATATTGGCACTGCTATTCGACTCAGCCCATGACCTTGAACCTCTTCTTGATTATGTTTTACATTTTGAAAAGTTAGTTTTGTATTTTTGCAGAAAAAGAATAAATATCGTCTTTGTTGTTAAAAAAGAGAGGACATGAACATGGAGAAGTTAGTGGTGGTTGAGAGAGCTATTTTCAAAAAAGATAGGGTGGGTTGTGGTCATCGTCGGATGTACCTTGGGCCTACGGGTCACGTGATCACGTGATCCCTCCGGAACATGCTGAACTTCAAAATCAAGCTCATATCAGACATTGGTTTGGGGTATGTATATTTGAATCTCTCTCTCTCTCTCTCTCTCTCTCTCTCTCTCTCTCTCACGCGCGCAATAGTATAGGGCACCATAGAAAGTGACAATTCATGGAATTGACCAATAGCTAATTTTCTAATCGACATATTATCGAAATTGCCAGCTTTATTAAGGAATTGAGTTAAATAAATTGGAGAGTCGAGTTTCAATTCATGATGTACCCTTCACAGACTCATTCGATGATCAAAATGTTTATTTTTTAGATTTAGCTCGTCGAGAACAACATTAGCTTCAACGATATCAAATGATACTCAACCAATGTGATTTTTCATACTATTGTTATTCTCGGCGAATTCTAAAATTTAACGACTATTCATGAATGACTTAAAATAAAATTAAACTGGACCCTCTCTTCTATTTAAAGGACGGGCAAGAATTCGGTTGTTTGGTTAATGATCCAAAGAAAACCCATTGGATGTCATCCTTTAAATTTGGTAACTGATACAAAATTGATATCATATAAAGTGCCATTGAGATAGTGAAAGTTGGTAATAATAATGGTCCGTGAACGTAGAATTGAATATAAACCTAATTTTGTTTCTCATCATACTGAAATGCCCTAATAGACGTCCGTGAACGTAGAATTGAATAATTTACTCAACTTACAACCACATAAATTTGTGTTTCGTGTTCTTTTAATTGTGCAATTAGTTCTTGTTTTTATAATTTTCATGGTTTCCCAACAAAAAACCACAAATACTACATTAACTCTTTTCCCTGATAACTAAGTGTTAGGATTAGTTTTGTATGTGCTCCAACTAATTTCAAGATCTTGAAATTAATAATCAAGCAAATTAAACTTCAGTCATTCGAAGAGTTTTTTTTTAGCCACAAATAGTACATAGCGACTTTGGGTTGATTAACCAATTGTCAGTTTGATGACATCAAAATAATGAGAGTTATTTCAAAACAAAAATAATAATGAGGGAAGAAATTATTAACGACTTTGGGTAGTTTTTCAACTCTCTCTCTCTCTCTGTTTGGTTGATTAGAAAGGGTGGCGTGTAGTGTTGAATAAGTGTGTTCATGAATTAGATTTAGAGCATTAATCCATTGTTCAACCGTCTCTAAGAAGATCATCATGTCTTAAATTAATGAAGTTAAGATGACATTCAATTTAGCCCAACTACCAACCATTTTTATTTCCAACCCCCCACGGCCACATTCAATTCGTTACGCCAAACAACTTAAGCCTTTTAAAGTTTGGATTAAAATATTGTTATTTGTTAAACACATGGTATTATTTGATGTTTTGTAATTTTTCGTATTTTTGTTTATTCGTCTCAACGAGTTTAACCAACAAAAAAAACATTAAAAATAAGACAATTTTAAAAACACTTGATTGTATTTTTTTATTTTTTATTTTTGAATTTTTTAGACTTTTAATCATACATTTTTGTTTTTTTAATTTCTTAAATTAAGTAGTTTTAAAAAATTGACAAATAAAGAAGTTTGCGTGGACTTGGACCATTTAAGTGGGATTCTTTTATATCTCACTAACACTTGGATAATCCAATGTGAAACCTTATATAGTTGGTTGACGGAAAAAAAAAAAAAACATTAGGACTGCGATATTTACCATCATGTAAAATTACCTTAGGGTTAGTTATTTGGACTGCGATATTTATTATATTATTAATTTTCATTTTTATTTGAATTTTTTATAATTTTTTATTTTGCATCAATTTTTGATCATTTATTAGTTGTCTTTGACGAAAGTAATTTAAAAAGTATAAAATTATATTTAAAAATTAAAATAAATTCAAAAAATAAAGAATACTTCAAAACAGACTGTTTTGGATTACTTTTTCATCTTTAGTGATCTTTTTTTAACATTTGGATATAATTTTATACTTTTTATCGTGACGAACAAATAAACTTCAAAAAATTAATCAAAATATAATAAATACAAAAATAATTTGAATAAAGATAAATAATAAATAATTTTGATAATTTAAGTCAAATAATAACACTAAGGCTATGTTTGGTTAGATGTTTGGGAGATTTTCTCCCAAACAAGTTTCTGGAACAAGTTTTTGGAACAAGTTTCTAGAACAAGTTTCTCAAATATTTTCCCAGACAACTTTTTCTCTCTATAAAAAGTGTCTCTGAAACATTTTTCTCTCTGACAAGTTTCTGGGACACTTATAACCAAACAACGTCTCAGAATTTTGTTTCTAAAAATCGTTTCAGAAATACTCAAAACGAACAATAATGCGTGAGATATATATCCAATTTTTTTGGATAAGTGACAAATAATGCGTGATTCATCGAAGGTGTTATGAAACTACACGCAATTGTCACGTCTGTCATGTCACATAATTAATACTCCTTTTTTCCAACTCTGGTTCACTTTCTTCGTTTTTACTCTGGTTTACACTCTCCCCACTTCTATATAAACACCTCCCCCACGTTAGAAGCTTACCACACCCACATACATCCTCACACAGAGAGAGAGAGAGAGAGAGAGAGAGAGAGAGAGAGTTACTTTGATTTATTAGTTTTTGTTGGCTGAAAATGGTTAGGTCATCAGGAATATTGGGGATGAAGGTTGCTTGTTTAGTAGTGCTAATGTGCATGGTGGTTGGTGCACCCCATGCCGAGGCGGCGATATCGTGTGGGCAGGTGCTGTCAAGCCTATCCCCATGCATCAACTACCTGAAGACTGGTGGGGCAGTGCCGCCAGCATGCTGCAATGGGATTAGGTCCCTAAACAACGCGGCTAAGACCACCCCTGACCGCCAGGGGGTATGCAAGTGCATCAAGTCTGCTGCTGCTGGTATCCCTGGTATCAACTTCAGTCTTGCTTCTTCCCTCCCCGGCAAATGTGGTGTTAACCTTCCTTACAACATCAGCCCTTCCATTGACTGCTCCAAGTATCTCTCTCTCTCTCTCTCTCTCTCTTCAATTCTAGAATGTACTAAAATGAACGTCTTTTTTGAAGAAAAGTTTTTTGAATTACATAAACTAACTTTATTAATTAAATGACTAAACGTAATATTACAAATATAAAAGAAAAGGTATTCTTAACAATTTAATCCAATTTTCAAAGAAGACATGCACTAATTTATTGTCCCTTTAAAAATTTAAATTTTCCGTATGGGTTGGTTACTGATTATGTTTCATTTCGATGCAGAGTGCGGTAAGGTTGATGGAGGTACGGAGACTTTATGGTGGACGAAGATACATATATATACATATATATATATATATATATATATATATATATATATCTCTTTCTAGCTGTAGTTAGAGAGAGAAAAGAATGGAAGCGTTATAAATATAAATAAGGACAGAAGTCTCTAAAAGGCCACATGGGGTGGTGGGTGGTGTGTTTCTACTCTTGGACTATCTACTCTTTTTTATTTCTCGCTCTCTGTCGTCTCTTCCAATTCTCATTGTAGTGCCACTATTTATTACCAGTTTATTATGCTACTTCTTCATGCCCCTCTTAAATTCTCTCTCTCTCTCTCTCCAATTTCTCTCGACATAACACAACAAAAAGGATTCATCAAAAAAAAAAAAAAAAACACAACAAAAAGGATAATTTGAAATAAAATAGTAGTTAGTTTGGATGGAAAATAAAATAGAAAATAAGATTATTTTGTAATTGAAATAAAGAAGACGGAATATTATTCTTGACTAATAAGCGAGGATAATTTTTTTTTTTTTGAGGGGGATACCCAAGGGTATTATTTTTGTCCTTCCAAACCATATTAAGGGGGTGTTTGAGAGCTTACTTTTTATTTTTGACTTTTTGACTTTTTAGCTTTTTAGATTATGGCTAGAATGAATTTTGAATTTAGGAGTAATGTTTGGGAGAAATGTGCAGAATGCATTTTGCAAAAGTAATAGAATGTAAAATGGGAATGAAAATGCAAAAAAGAAGTCTAAACATTTTTTTGAGTTTTTACTCCTAAAGTCGAAAATAGAGAACTCATTTTGAGAACTGGCTCCCAAACAATCAAAATCCAAAAATGAGAATGAAAAAATGCAAAAAATAAGCTCTCAAACACCCCTTAAACATGTCATGTCAATTCTTATACCCCTCCAAAAATTATCCCCTTATACCCTATCCACGCGGGCCCTATAATAATAATTAAAAAAAAAAGTAAGCATGGTATATTATACCCCTTTAAAAAAGTTATTCTGGCCTTTTTGTACATTCCCTAATAAAAAAAGAGTAAGCAGGGTATAGTCGAAATTTGTTGAAGGGATAACAAAAGAGAGAAAGTTTTGTCTTTGTTCCAATCCAAACAAGAGAAATCTACAGGAGCGCAAAAAACTTGTATTGAATTACGATTTAATAATAAATGAACGAACTATAATAAGTGAAATAGTTTGGACATAAAAAAAAAGTTTGAAATTTTTTCTTAATAGCGAGAAAACAAATTGATACGACAAGAAATATTAGCATTTTATGTTTAATTTTATTTTTCTTTAAAAAAAAGAAGAAGAAATCATGCACGTGCTTAGTAGCGGTACAAATATTGATTGGAATACCTAGTACCAACCTAGCATTAATATTGATAAACCTAGCAACCAATTTTTCTATTAGTACAGTAAGTACCGATACCTAGGGCTGTAACCGGTCCGGTTTGCCCTAAAAACTCGGACCAAACCGGTTGACCGGTTTGGAGAAAACGTAAACCAAAAACCAGACCGATGGTGTTCGGTTTGGGTCGGCCGGTTTGGTCCGATTTCCGGTTTAAGTGGTCTTGGGCCAAAATCATCAAAAGCATGTAAAAAAATGTAAAAATTGGGCCTGATTTTTTAGATAACCCATTTGTTATTTTGGGCCTGATTTTTTAAATAACTCATTTGTTATTTTGCAGTTTACTTATACAAGCAAGTTATTCCTAAGTCAAGATCAATCCAAATCCACATCAAAGCCCAATCAAGATCCAGTGCAGACAAAAAACCCAGAAAAATTGAACATATAAAGTACCACTTCATGATTCTCACGTCCCACCCACACAAGCAACATAATAAGACCCTAGACCGGTCCGGTCCGGGCCCAAAAACTCAAAAACCAAAAATCGAACCGAAACAATTCAAAAAAAATCAAACCGGACCGGACCGGACCGGACCGGTTTGCTCCCAAAACCGGACCGGACCGACGGTTGGGTCCGGTTTACCGGTTTGGTCCGGTTTGTCGGTTTACTCTTACACCCCTACCGATACCAATCATATACCGGTTACTGATCAGATTTATCGCAATTATCAATATATATATATATATATATATATATATATAAACTCATAGAGAGAGAGCAAAAATTAATTAATTTCTTTTTTCGCAACTCAAAAAAAAATTGATACGGCTGGTACCCACCCGGTATTTAAAATAATATGATATTAGAGATATCTGGTACTATTTTTACGCCAAAAAAATACGTAGCAACTGCTACGGTAAAATATTAATAACCTTAAAACCTAATACCAATATTGATTGTGCCAGCCTGCAACGGAAAAGAATTTGTTACCATGAAGGCTATAAAACTCGATCATCTTCTTTGATCAAACATGTTAGTCAAGATGCATGAAAATTGGCCTAAATACTCTGAATTTTATAGGAAAGATGAGTGTACCCTCTCAACTGCCGATTCGGTAAATAGACAAAAATAAACTTACTAAAATCTGTCTTCAAATTACTGATTCTAAAAAAAAAAAATGGTAGGCGTAATCGCAACCGTTGATTTCACTTGAAAGTTGAGAGAGACTACTATTAAAGGCTCACTTCCTTTTTCTAGTACCTTGTATTCGTTAGGTCATGAGGCCCCCCATCTTCATTTAAGCATATGTAAAATGATGTATCAACCAAAGTTACACCAGCAAGGGTACCGGTTTTGTTACTAGTACGGTACGTACCGGTACCGGTAGGTACTGGAGTACCGTTTCGGATTTATCGCTAAAAAATAATATAATTTTTTTAACTAATATTCTTTACAAAAAAATTACATTTGACATATAAAGTAAACCCCACAACTTAAAAATAACTCACAAAACGTAATATTTTCAAAGGATAATAATAAACCTATGATATTTCAATAGCATTTAATACAAAAAATTTATAAGTTATTTATTTATAAATTAACATTCATAAAGTATCGGAAGTGGAAAAAAAATATTTATTTTCATGTATGTATGAAATTATAAATAAAGGTTAACATTTATTTTTTATTTTAAATTAAAAAGCAATGTTAAGTTTAAAAAAAAAAAGAATGTTAACATTCATAAAAAGGAATGTTAACTTCAAATTTAAAAAAATGATAATTTTTTCTTTTAATTTTCATAAAAAATAATGTTAATTTTTTTTTTTTGCATTATAAATTTTCATACCTTAATTAAGAGTATTTACAAGGAAAATGACAAAAAAACAAAGGTATATAAATGTAATTAAAAAATACATAAAAAGTAAAAAAATTTAAAACAAAAAAGAAAAACCGGTACCGGCCGAGATCCGGTATTTGGCCGGTACCGGCCAGAACCGCCGGTATTCTAGCCGGAACGGTACGGACGTCCGATGGTACCGGTTTTGGTCCGGTACGGGACGTACCGCCCGGTACCGGGCGGTACGATACGGGATTAATTACTTTGGTATCAACTGCAACTACTGTCCGCATTTAATTCTCTCTCCAGGTTTTACGAACATTGAAACTGCACATTTTGATATTTTTGGATCTTAATGATCGAAATGTTTTATTGAGAATTAGCGTATCGTGCCTACAGCATGACAAACAAAATTAAAATCATGATTTTGAATACATGTTAACCGATCTATTAGTCCTAAAGACAGTTGAGAATAAAACAAACATCGATCACACTAAGTTAATCGGTCAATCGATCGCATTCGTTAAATTCAATTCAATTATCTTTTCAAAATCTATATTTTAACCAATGACTCATGTTTGAAGTTACTCCAAACAAATTATTATCTTAAAATAGAACAGTAACATTCATGGAGAGTTCAATACAATTAAAATCCAACTAATACTAACCACCAATATAACTCAATCGAATAATGCTAGAAATTAATCTTTACATAGGCCCTATTTGGCTTGGCTGAATTAATGGCTTTTTTACTTAAGTTTGAAAAATAAGACACCTCAACTTGTTTTCCAAAGGCTTATTTCTTTCCACACGGCTTATTTAGTGGTGACCAAAATACCCTTCAACTTGTGCTTAAAATAAAATTATTTTTTGTGTGCTTCGTGCACACACCTTCTTATCAAAATTTTAAAATTTGGGATTAATTTTGAAATATTCTTTTAAGTTAACGATAAATTTTTTGAATTTTTTTGAAAATAAAATCCAAATCACACGATCGAAAATGGTTCAAATGAACGGTGATGGTCGTTTTTTTAATGCAACGGTGCTAAAATGGACATATTTTTTTTTTATTTTTGTTTTTACTTTTTCGCCGCCGCATTAAAAAAAGTGATCGATACCGTTCATTTGAAACCCCTTTTGGCTGTGTTCTTTGAATTTTGTTTTCAAAAAAATTTAACATTGACTTAAAAAGAATATTTCGAGATAAATTACAAACTCAAAATTAAAAAAAAAATTGTTAATAAGGTATGTGCACAAAGCATACCCAAAAGAAAAAATTTTAAGCATAAAATTGTGCTCTTTTTAATCACAGGTTTCACCCTTCTCACACTTGGAGATGTCAACTGAACCATAACCACAACAAAAAAAAAGAAAATCACACTTGGAGATATTCCTCTTCCGAACATAGTTTTTTTTTTATTTTATATGACAAAAAAAAAACAATGACAAATTAATGATGACAAAAAAATGAAAAATTTTGTTACTAAAATGGATTTGATGGAAAAAAAAAACCAAAAACAAAATACGTTTACAAAACTGAAAAAATAATGATGACAAAAAAACTCCACCAAATAAAAAAAACAAGAGCATCGTACGTCACTCTAATATTTAAACAATACATATTTGATGAACACCTTCAATCAAATATTTAAGGGTAATTTAGTCATTCTTACACATAAGTCAAACAAAACACACCATTAATTGTGGTCAACATAATCCACAAATAAGGGTTAGATTATGTTCTACTAAGACTAACATAATACAATAATCTAATAAGTCAATAATTACCACAGACCAAATGGATCCATACACTCCTCCCATTTGATCAGCAATGTCGGTGAACAACTACATTGTACTCTATAATAATACAAATATCTTAGAACTAAAGTAGGCGGAAAGAACCTAAAACGTTAAAAAGAAGATTTCAAATATAGGACAGCACTATACATCGTAACTCTCCAATAGTCCTAAAAATAAGGAGTCCTAAATATAATGACAAATCAGAAATAGAGAAACGAACCCTTGGAAACAATATAAACAACCAATAAATAAAGAAGAATAAAATGATGTGAAGTATTGAAACTCTTGTACATGTTCATTCCAATGACAAGTTTCAGGAGACTCAAAGCATGCCTTTGCATATTCATTTCAACCCAATTCTTTAAGAAATTTGTGTACATATATAAAAAATAAACATAAATTTAACAACTCATAATATTGGGAGAACCCAAGTACGTACTAGAAGATCAATTCGTCCCCATTATCTGCTTTAGTAAAAAAAGCTATGTCGTTAGGTTCACCTTAAACATTCTAAAATATTATAATTTATAAGTAGAGGTATTGAGTCCAATATTAATAGAAACTATACATTACAAGCTTTCAAACGATAGGTAATAGGTTAAAAACGGAGTTCGAATGACACCGTAGTATCAATTCAAAGTTAGATACCTTATTTTGAAACACCAAAATTGGTTCATCAAATTCAATCGAAAAACTTATTTTTCTCTGGTAAAAATTATTAGTAACAGCGCGGGAATAAAACAGATTTACATTAAAATCAAATAAGAACAGAGATAAAAATATGAAACTATAAACTACTGAAATTAAAAATAAAAAAATAAACACAAACAAAAAGGAACAGAATATAGAATATCGATCTTTGATGTTGTAGTCAGGACCTGTGTTTCACACAGTGTTCTTAAGATAAAATTCGCCTTCATCGGATTGTGCTTGAGGTACTGTCGGCATTTGTCTCCTAGGATACAGTGATTGGTAAACTTTAGTTGCAACACAGACAACTTGGTTCCTGCAAACATAACTCAGACAGTCTCTCTCTCTCTCTGTGGATGAATATAGAATGGGAGCACGAAAAGTTTCTATGTATGAAGAGAAACCTCGAGGCCTATACATATGTGTGTTGATGAACCTTTCAGCTGCAGCCTGCAGCATAAATTTCATCCATAAAGGTTGATTCAATTCAGTCATTAACAAAGCCATCAAGGGGACCTTTCAGATTTGAAATTGATAGCAAATCAAATGCAGATTTATTCCCGCTAGATAATTCCAAGAGTCACGAATCTTAGTAATGGATCGGATTCTGGGTCAATCCAGGCACTTAAACTGATCCACCAAGTCCAAACGTTTTTTTTTGTAAAAAGAATTAGGGCCCAAGCCCAATCCCAAAGCCAAGGCCAAGCCCAAACCACGGACCACGGCCCTGGTCCTGTCCGGGTGGGCGGCGCGCGCGCGCGTGATTACTGAATCGGTCATTGAGTAGGCGTTCGCCCATTCACAAAATTTGGATTACCCAAAGGATCAAGCCTTTATGTAAAACTTGGAACTTATATCCACACCGATTGTTCCTAAACAAATTGAGTGGGATCGAGCATTTTTTGGTATGTGTGAAGTGACTCTTCACCTTCCAACTAACCCCACTTTGAATGTCAATTAAATATTCATTCCTCAATGGAGTTTGCCCCATTTTTATTTCGGTTCATACCCTTAGCATATGTGTATCTAAACCCGCTCAGACCCACTGCATAAGTTATCTGCGTCCCACTTGATTTTTTATTCGAAAAACCCAAAAAATCTTTTTCTAGAAATTTTATTTTCCAACAAAAATAAGATGCAAAATATACATTTTTTAAAACTTTATGTGTCTAGTTTCAAACAAAATAAACGGTGCGTAAGTTTTAGAACTACTCTAACAAAATTTTTCAAAATCAGATTATCGTCGTGTTCTATTTTTTTAGATTCTATTATTCGCAAATAATTTTGTTTTGGCCTTCGTTGATTTCGGACTCTATGCGAAGCTCTCAACGTCTTCTACTAGGTTTCTACTAGGTCGCACGAATCATCTGTCTAGGCACTTGTTCTCCTTCCTCAATTTATTAGGGTTTAGATATCTCCTTAGAAAAAAGCTGCATATTTTCAATATAAACTAATTTTAAGGTTTTTAATATTTTTAATATTAAAATTTGGTTAATTACACTAACCTCCTTCAAGTCTCTAACACCCCTCCATCGGGTATGCTCTTAAATTATGAAACCGATTAAAAAACCACTAAGTTAAATTTGAAGCCTAATTAATTTTTTTAAAAATTAAGCCTAATTTGCGACATGGATTAGTGGGAGTTTCCAAAAAAATGATTGAAATCTGGGGCCTAAGAAGCATCATATTGATCTTATTCATACGTTGTTTCATTATACTTTGTCCCATTAGAGTTAATTATGTTTTAAATTTTAGATGGTAAACTTAGGGGTTTTTATGGTCCATTTGGCCTGTGGTTATTATTGGATTATTCACTGTTTAGTTTTTTGTCCTTATTTGAATTTTTTTTTTAATTTTTTGTTTTTCATCAATTTTTTGATGATTGTTGATTCGTCTCGACAAGAGCTTTCAGAAAAGTTATCAATCATCGGCTACATTTGAAAAAAGTTCAGAAAAGACAAAAAATAAGTCAAAAACAGCGTCCGTGTTGGCTTATTTTCGTCTTTAGTGACTTTTTTTTAACTTTTGGACATAATTTTATACTTTTTAGATTCCTTTCGTCGATACGAACCAATAATCCACGAAAAAATGACATAAAAATAACAAATACAAAAAAAATTTGAATAAAGACAAAAAATAAGCTAAAAAAGAAATTTTGGCCAAATAGGGCCAAGAGCTATTTTTTTTTAGATTCTAAATATTAAATGTAGATTCTTTGGTCATAATAAAAATTTATAAAAATATTTGGATGGTAATGCACAAAGTATAAGAATAATTTATAAATTTGTAAAAAGAATTTAAAGATCATCAAAAATACAAAATTGCACAATGCAAAATCCAAAAAAGGGGATGCCAAACACCCCTTACTCTGCCTCTGAATAGAATATTGAACTGAACTGGCATAATGCTCTAGGGTTTTGTGGTTTGCTGTTTGCTGTTTGCTGTTTCTCTTCGTCTCGTCCTGCTAATGCAGCCCGAGAGGCAACAGCCATGGCAGATCAACATCCATGCCAAGGCCAAATCCTTCGATTTCAAGTTCCAGGCCACCACCATTTTACCCACTTCCAAGATATTTCCATTTCCGATCAAGCTCAATCTCAAGCTCAAGCTCTTCCCTTCTCTGCTTCAACCCAAGAAATCAGAGCCGCATTTCCCCATTCCCTGGAAAGGAAAATCCCTGAAATCCAAATTCCTCCGGATTCTGGGGAAATTTCGGCCTCGACCCGCCAAGAACAAAGCCACTGTTTCCAACAAAAACTCAAATCTCGAACACCCACAAGCCCATTTTCCATCTAATCAACTGAGACATTTTGCTCACGAGGTACGATTTCAAGGAAAATTAGTACCAAAAAATGTTTTTCTTTTCTATTTAGTATTTTGGTGCACTTCTCACTGTAATCTAGTTTATGGGATCATTTGATTCGACGGATTATACCTGGGTTGAATAAGAAATTTAGGTTTGGGATGTGCAGGAACCAATTTGTATCATTTGGGTTTTCATTGGATTCATTGCTCTTCTTCTGTCCCTAACAATATCCCAGACGGATCAGAAAGGAAGGGTTTTATACAGTTTGATCATCTTGGGGTACCTTGTTTTAATCTTGAATAAACTTATTTCAAGGAGGAAAAGAAAATTAAAGGTTATTGCAATTGTAGCAATGCTGATCTGGATTTATGTAAGCAACATCTTGAAGATTGATTGTGTTTGGAAAACTTGCATGGAACAATGCTCTTCTTTTCTTGCCCAGGTAAAATTCCACTTATTATTTTTCTTCCTGTTCTTTTTACTAGTAAATAAAGATTGTGCATTTATTTGGTATATCTATTTTGTTGTGATAAAATAGTTTGACACATGATTCTGAAGTGATTGACATGAGATTTTTTTTTCTTTTGTTTTTTTTTTTCCAGATAGTCCATTCAAGCATTTCACAGTATATGTATGGGGCCTATGGGCACACAAGAGGGGTCAATCATCCGGGCTACTTCACATTTTAACCCCCTCAGAAGACATTATACAGTGTTATTTTTCTTTTCACTGAAGTTTTAGAGCGTAGTTGATTTTTCTTGTTTGTATGCCTGTTTGGTGATTGTGTATCCAAAAGAATTCTTGCTATGTGACTGCATGATAATATCCATGATAAAGTCCCATCCTATGTGTTAGACATTTGCTAGGCTAGAATGTAACGACCAAATAAGTAACAGATTGGCAGACAAATTTATTTAGTTTGTGGTTTTTTTATAACCGAGATATCCAGTCGGCTTGAGATTAAATTGTGATAAGGTTTTGTGAAGTCCCTACCTAAATAACCGACTAGTCTTCGGGACCTTAGGTGGAAACGACCGGACAAACCCTCTAATGGCTCCAAGTATTAAGTTGTCGAGTTTCAACCCCGTGATATTTGGGGGGTTTTGTTTAGTCAATGTTTTGTTTATTTGTAAGAAATAAGCAACAGAACCAAACATCCCTTGATAATTTGGTTCGCGAACGACCAGCAAAAGAAGAAAGACATCAAACAAATCAAAATATGTACTCATTAGAGCTCAAATCTATTTCATACCAGCGAACAAAAATAATTCAAAACTAAGAGTCTTAATCTTGCAATTTTCTTGACAAAATTATTGCACTTTTAATCTTGCAATTTTCACCAAACAAGTCAACAAATTGGCTTAAAGTCAGAGCCTAATTTCTCTTTGAGCCAAAAATTTATAAGCTGATTGCAACAGTTGCACCAAACAGTCCCATGTGGGATGAAGCTAAGGACTACAAAAGCATTTCTGAAGGCAGATAGAGAGATTTAAAAAAATGTCTATTTGGCTTATGGTAATTATTAGATTAAGTTTTTATTTGAATGTCAATAAGCACGGTTACTTTAGCTAAACTAATCATCAAAAGGTAAGATTCCGAAGAGACAAATATGCTCTCAGTAAATTGCGTTGATAGGTTAGGATTCACAGACATTTTCATCAATTTCTCCACAAGTCAAACCAAACCCTGTATTTAATACGGTCTACATCCATTTTAAATAATTTGGTACAATCAGACTTATCTAATTCTATATGAAATTAGTAATCTAATAATAATGTTAAGTCAATTAATAGACCTAGAGAGGAGAGCTGTTTTTCACACCCTCAACCAACAAAATTGGGTAAATTTCATTAACACTCCTTCTAAAATCACATTGATACCTCTACTGAACAACTCTGTTAACCTTCATTATATTACCAAATAAAATTTCTAAAGTGCCTAGTGGAATTCTAGTCTTGGGATGAATGAACCCACTCACAACAAATCGATTATTCCGAAACAGATTTGAATTGAACCATCATTGAGATGCAAAACACACACATTTTCTGTATCAAACCAAATAAATAAATATTACCTGGAATCTTCAAATTCAAGGTGAATTTTCTAAATATATATGAACTATTTATGTATGTATGTATATAATATTTTTTAAATTTGTATATATTGGTTTGAGAGTCAACGAATAGTGGCTATAGGTGATCAAATGTTGCGGAAGTGGTTGGTGAAAAAATCAATTGTAGAATAGCACAATAAGTGGTGTCGATAAAATTGAGTTATAAATTTTTTTCAGACTAGTTCAGAATTTAAGTTGCATTAAGTTTTGCCCAATTATTTTTTATTACTTTTTTGTTCTTTTTTTGTTCTTTTTTTTTCTTTTTCTTTTTCTTTTTCTTTTTCTTTTTTTGAGTTTTTCAGCTTAGCATGAAGTTCTTATGAATTATTCATTCGTCGTGACTAGAAAAATAAACAACGAAAAAAATAATGTAAAGAGAACATGAGACCAAATGGGATATGTTTAGCCTAACTTTCTTTCTTGGTTTTTTTTTTTGTGTTTATTCAAATTATTGGTCCGTTTAACTATTTTGTGTTTTTTTTTTTTAGATTATCGATTTGTATCGATGGGAGGAATCAACAAAGAAAATAAATAAATAAGTCACACTCAAAGAAATTAAAAAATAAATAAATTTAACTTGGAAAAAGTTCAGAATTTAGTTTTATAACAGTCTCGTATTACTAGTTGGTAGAGAATCAAAGCCAATTCACCAACGAATCCCAGAATGGACCCAGAAAATCAAAGTCAATTTACCAATGAATCCCAGAATGGACCCAGTAATAACGCGCCTCCGACCCCCCGGCTCCTCTTTTTCACAAACACATTTTCTATACACACATTTTTTTTAATATACAAATTTTTATTTTTATTTTTTGTATTTATTTTTTATTTTTATATTTATTAATTTATGTATTTTTATAAGTTATTGGTTCGTCTTAACGAAAGAAATTTAAAAAGTATATTTTTTTCTCTTTTAGACAAAAAATTATACTTTTTAAATTTCTTTCGTTAAGACGAACCAATAACTTATAAAAATACATAAATTAATAAATATAAAAATAGATGAACCAAAAATTAACTAAAGACAAAACATATTTTTTATTGAATTTTTTTAATTTTTAGACAAAAAATTCTACTTTTTAAATTTTTGTCGTTCAAAAAAAATTATGCTAAAATGATAAATACAAAAAATAGAAAATAAATATCAAAATATAAATTTGAGGGGGGTTGCCACGTCATTTTTTGGGCCAATTCTGGGACCTCATTTTTGGGATCCTAGTATTGCTCATCACGAAATGGTATATTTTTTGCATATAATTTCTTAATTTATTCAAAAGTAATTCGTTGCACACTTTCTTTCCTAATTAGAAGGGAAAAAATACAGCTGATTGAATCCAACATATTGTTGAAATAAACAACCAGCACAAGTTTTCTTTTCAAAAAAGATCAATCCGCCAAGTAACTCACTTAGATTTATTGTATCTGTTGCTAAAATATCAGTATTAAATCCGAAACTCCTGACAGATGGCTAATAGCCCAAAATAACGAAAGAATCTATTATATTTTTCACAGGATCAAAATTAATCCCAAAAGAAAAGCATGTTTTAAATTATTTTAGTTTTAGTATTTTTATAAAAAAATTGATTGCAGTTATATTTTTAAATTATTCTTGTCAGTATAAACTAATAATCTACAAAATAATTTAACACAAATTATTTAGTTCTTAAAAAAAATATTCTTGTCAATACTAACCGCGACTTCAATTTTATGAATTCTTAAAAAAAATAATAATAATTAGTGCAAAGCTAAAAACTTGAATAGGTTTGTTCTAAAAAAAATTATATCCTATTATTATTACTACTACTCATTTAATTTTATTTTTAATTAAATATATTTTAAAAACGGAATGTGAAATAATGAAAGGGAAGAGAGTGTTATTTTTGTAATTCAAGAAGGGGAGTAATATTTTTGTAATATAGAGAGGAGGAAAAGAGAAAGAGGAGGTGAGTGGCAATTTTAATATTTCAGGAAAAGAATGAAATATTTGTGTGTGTGTGTGTGTGTTTTTTTTGTTTTTTGTTTTCACAATGATTTCCCCAAGAGACTGATGCTTACTAGAAAGCAAGGTGGGGAGGGGAGATGCAAACAGGTCGGCCTAATTGTAGGGTAGGGATGAGCCCAACTGGGTCTCTGGGCCTTAGATATATTTGGACCCAAAATTTTTCAGATCCTTAATTTTAATGGTACAGACTACAGAGTTATATGCGTGTTTTCTCGTCGTCTTCTTTTTTCCATCGACATTGTTTACCTTCTTCATATTATATTTCTACAATGTTTATTTATTTTTTAACCATTAAGCTTAATTAATCCATAAAAGTTTATTTAAATAATATAATTTTAAATATTAACATCATAAAAAGTTGTGTTAGTGTGTTTATTTCAACCTCTAATTTTTTTTCACCCAAATTTAACTTTTAAAATTATTTAAACTTGTTCCCAAATCATGCTTTTAGTGGTGTGTTATCACAAAAGAAAATACACGTTCGTTAGGAAGTAGACTGTCTAGTTTAAAATTTTTATGATATCTTTTTTTTTTAATGTAATGATCGAGATAGTTTATTTTTTAAACCTCGTCAATCAAGTCAATTACATTAAATAAATATTAAAATAACTATAGCAAGTAAGCGATTATAATATTTAAGTGATTCCCAAAAGATAACATTTCAACGGTAAATGATAAACAAAAAATGTTAACGATTCAGATATGAGCACAGATATATTCAGAATTATTTGGAACATGTAAAGCCCATAAATATAGAGACCCATGTACGTTAAACGGTATGAAATATGAATGCATCCATATCCGTATTTATATCCATTTTCGTATGACCGTATTATCATTTAATGTA